>CM059585.1:92392500-93027500 GCA_030407085.1 Trichopria drosophilae
TAGTGCACACATTGAAAATATTTTGTTGTAAGTTTAAGGTATACCTAATTCAGCCAAAACGTAATTGAATGGAATTCATTTGAAATAAAAATTATATTCCGTGTTAATTATTAGATGAGCGTGTGGGGCTAAACCGGACGCAAATGGGTGGGGCTAAATCGGACGCTTCATTTGTGCTGTTGTGGTCTATTATGTGCTGGCGGTATGCTTGGGGGTCCTACGTGGACAATTCGCCTTGCGAAGTTCATCTGTCGGCGAAATCTGAACTACTCAAAGTAGGAGATACACCCAACTCCATTAATTCGCACAGAGAATCCCCGTGGTTTTCTTTGTTTCTCACATAAAGACGTATATGCAAGAACAAGGACAAAAGTAGGGATTCTTTGCGCGAATTAATGGAGTTGGGCGTACATGCGCACGGATGTGCATGTGTTACACAGTTTTCATGCGTGTATGTCCTACTTTGAGTAGTTCCGGTTTAGCCGACAGGGGCTTGTACAGACTCGAGCAGACTTCCGGCTTCCACGGCGAATAATACGGGGTTCGGCGTGCACCATAAAAGTTGTTATTGTTGCTGTTAAAATGGTTCGCACATACAAACGAAAAATGTCTACGATTGACAAATCACACATGAAAGATGCTGCTCTGCGTACGACGTGATAGCATGTCGATAAGAAACGCTGCTTTTTTGCACGGAGTAAAAAGATCAACATTATCTGATTGGATAAAACAATCAAATAAAGCTCAGATAATCCGCGATGATGTTATAATGATCAAGAAAGGACATAAAGCAGTAAATAATTTGGTTTAAATTTCTAATTTTACAAGGAAAAATCAATCTCTTTTATGAGCAGAATTTCTTCAAAAAATAGCTTTACACCATAGCCTCAAATTACCTAAATTGTATTTTATTTGTATTTTTTTGTTATAAAACAGAATGTTGTTTTGAGAAAATGATTTTATTGATCATGAAGTAAAAAAGTAAAGGAGACGTTTTGGATAGGATTTTCAGGTTATGTTATCAAGCATTTGGACCCAGTAAACGAACAATTATTTTGGGATTCAAAAGCACTCGAAATAGACAAAATAAGGATTAAAAAGGGTTAAAAGGATTAAAAACGTGAAACGAATGCATTCTAATGCTTTTTAATCTTTATTTTATACATTTCGAATGCCTTTGAATCCCAAAATAATTTTTCATTTACTGGGAAGGAAAACAAAAATCGGTTTTTATAAGTGAATAAAGAATGTATTTTCAGGGTGTAAATAAAAAAAGCATATATGTCAGTAATTCTTGACTAAATTTTCGATGTCAGGTTTAGCCCCATGCGGTGTCCGGTATAGCCCCGACTTTTTTTACATTTTCGCTTTTGAGGTGTCACATCGGCCAAATACATTTTGTAGGTGAGAGTACAAGCTTTAAAACGGAATATTATACATTACGAAAAATCATATTTTTATATGAGGTTTTTTGCCAATGACCAAATTTGTCCGGTTTAGCCCCGGTCTCCCCTATATACATTAATTAATTAATTAATTAATTATTTAATTTTATATATTAATTAAATGGTATACTTTAATTAGAATTACCCTTACACAGCCTAAATTTCAAAAAATCGATTCAGACGTTTTTAATTTTTTGTTTTTAGCGTAAATTCCGACCTTATCGGTAGACCACTTTAGGACCCCCTTAAGGTAGGTGATTACGGTCGTACAACGCAGCGCAGAGTACATCTTTCGAACTTGAAATATTCAAACTTTTAATGCATTATATGAAATTTTTTGACCCGTAATTGGAAAGAGTGGAAGATTTTACGTCTGAATATGACCTTGACATTGACCTTGACCTCTACTTCTACCTTCAGTCAATTTTTGTAATGAAACCCCTCATTTTTACTACTGAGATATCTACGACCTTGCCTTGACTGACTGGGTGCTCCCATGTATCCACCGTCTCGTGGCGAGGATGTTGTGCTTGCGATCCGCCCGAGCTATATCAGCACAGATTCAACCATGCTGAATGTACGCCGACAGGTATGTTTAAACTAACGGACAAGAACTGTAAAGAACTATAGCACTTCGTCATGGAGCGTATGTCTTGTTGCGCAGACCAGCGAGGTACAGCGAAAATACAAACAGGACCGATTAACTGGCTAGGTATTTTCTCTATCTTTCATTAACTGGATGAATGATTCCTCTATATTGTTTGTTCTACCGTTTCAAAATTCCCAAAATTGAGTGGGTTATAACGAATTGAAGTATAAAATGTTTGCGAGCCGGCCAGGAAGTAGCAAATGCTGCCTAGACAGCATTTTCTTTCCGTATACTCCAATAACTTCCAAGTATAGAATTTCAACTGACTGGAGTAAAAATTGGCATTTTCATCATCCATATTGGATCCACCGTTTTTAATTTCTGAAAGAGGTCCACGAATTCAAATGCGGATAAATTTTTGAAACTGAAATTTTACACAATTTCTTTATTTTGCTGCCGTCATATTATATCACTCGTTAAAAATATTTAAATATTAATCAAATGTATTTGTGTTCAGTAACTCACAAAATACATACAACACTTCTTACAAAAATCTTATGCTTCATTGATTTTTTTATTGCATTATTTCTCATGCCTTTTATTCAAGAATTGAATACATGCGTTGTTCGGTCCCATTTTAGTTATGCCGATGCATATTTAAAAAATCAAAACTAAAAATGTCGGATGCGACACGTTATTTTTATAGATTTACCAAACTTTTACCGACACATTCGAGTAGATTCAGGCATATTTTTAAGAGTTTTATTTAATGTTTATAATGTAAATTATAGAATTACTGAATATAATTTCACTGAATGTCGACTAATGATTATTTTAGATGATGTAGGTTGATCATAATGAAGATGGCGAAGATTATGTTAATGCCGTTGAATGGGCAAGATAATGTTTATTATAATATTGGGTTACGTTAAAGACGTTCGTCATTTACGATGTTCTCGGATGTTGATGATATCACAATATCATGATGTCACGTGGTGAAGTCCAATGATAAGTAGAATGTTTATTGAAGAAGGTATTGCTGTTTACTAGGTCATGGTGGAAACATCCGACGGGCATGCTATTGTATGATTGTTGCGATGTTGGGTTACGATGATGATGTTATATGATTGTGATATCGCCGGGAGCCGATGAGATAAGATTATGATGACGCTGATATCGGATGAAAATGATGATGTCTAAGACTGATAATTTTCTCTCAGATCATACTGATCACTCATTAAAATTAGTAACGTGATATATGCCACAAATGCAAAATATTAACCGAATGTAGCGTTTCTCTTCTCTTTAAATTTCTTATAGGGAAAATTCACTCTTCATGAAGTGAAAATTCAGCTACTTCAGTGAAATAATAAATTCTTATTAATTAAGAATGAATTTTTTTCTCCAGACATCCTTAAAAAGGGACTGAAATTTATATAACCACGTCCATATGTTAATGAGTTCCAAATGCCTATATTGTTAAGTTCCAATACCGGCCTATTCGAAAACATTTTTCTGAAAAATTCTCATTTTTATCTTTTGTATGTTTCTTTATCACGAATCTCCAGTTTTCTGACCAAATATAACAAATGGAGTCTAATTTTAGTCTTGTTGCCTTGTCAACAAGTTCTAAAAATCTAAAAATGTCGAGCATAATAATTCAGTCTTTCTTCAAAAATATCATTATAATAATAAAAACTAACTTCTTGAAAGTGTTATAAAATATTTCTCCCCAAATTCGAACCAACTGGAATACTAATGAAGTTTTCTTCATTGAATATTTACCGCCAACCCTCTTCAAGCTGCTTGGGAGAGCTAAACAATACGCCAAAGAACACGGACTAACGGTACAACGTCGAGGTGCAAAAATTTACATAAAATCGCTTAATGGAGATACAATTAAGGATATCTGGTCCGAAGATGATATGGCAAACCTTCCATCTCTCAACTAACTATCCAATCACGTGGGACGCACAATTCACACTCCTGTTATCGAGACACATAAAACCACTTTTTTAAATTGCACCTATCAAAATGCTCGCGGCCTTCGGACTAAATTGAACGAACTGCAGCTGTCAATCGACACACGTCATACCTCACCAGACATCATTGTTATTACAGAAACATAGTTAGGTAATGACTCAATTGTCCAATCCAAACTTGGCCTTGGAGCTTATAACATCTTCCGATGTGACCGTGCCTATGAAATGTCTGGCTCCAGCAGAGGAGGTGGGGTATTATTAGCTATCAAAAAGATATTCACCGCATCGCTGTGTGACATTTCCACTGTCTGCCCAATGGCGGAGCACGTCTTCGTCAAAATGTTGGTCAACTCAAAGTTCGCCAGTATATTTTAGGAGCATCTCACCCTCATCTAACTCCTCCGCTGATCATGAGTTCTCACAATCCGTAAGCTTACTCGCTTATAAATATACAGAATGCGAATGGGTGTTATTTGGCGATTTCAATTTACCAAATATTCTTTGGAACTCGGCTGGACGTACAATCAGCTTGGATGTCAATGGATATGTTCCACCTAACATCATGGATAACGCAGTGGATTTATACGGTACAATCGCCATGTTGAATCTCACGCAGCTTCTGCAACCGCTCGATTCGAAAGCTTTCTAGGCTATACGCTCGACCTCATTTTTACGTCGTCACCAACCGCTAGATGCTTCTTAGATGTGGACCCTTTCTTGCGAACCGACTGTCACCCTATGATAAGCACCCTTCAATTGTCAACACTATCACACCAGCATCTTTGAACTTTAAGAATGAATTTCTTGATTATTTTAATGCTGATTTCGACAGCATAAATAGTGAGATATTAAATATAAATTGGTGCGCCCCTTTATCTTCTTCAGATGTAAACTCTATGACCGATATTTTTTACTCAAATTTAAATGCAATTTTGCAGCGCCATCCATGTACCTAAAAAGACTTTATATAATTTTAATCACCCGCGATGGTACACGACTAGTTTAATACAATTAATTAATGCTGAGAAGTCTGCACATAAAATCTGGAAAGATTCCAACCGTTCTGATGACTTTAACGCGTTCAAGCGTCTTCGAGCACAATGCATACGACTATCTAGGAAATTATATACTGATTACATCAGAAAGGTTGAATTTTACTCTAGGACTAATATAAGGCCTTTCTGGACATACTTTAACAACCTCAGGAAAAGTAATGTTTTGCCTAATACAATGTATTTAAATAATTCGTTCGTTGATAATGGCCACGATATCACAAACTTGTTCGCTGCGAATTTCAAGTCAATTTACGCAAGGAGCTCTAGTGCCTGTAGCTCTGATAACAGAAACACAGAACCTTATCAGTCTTTAGTCATAACTCGCGCAGATGTTTTAAAGATGTCTCTATTAGTGAAAGATAACCTTGGCGGTGGTCTAGATATGTTGCCTCTACTCTTAATAAAAAATGTATATCTTCCCTGATTGAGCTATTGTCCAATTTTCAAATCTGGTAATAAACAAAATATAAAAAACTACCGTTCTATCTCTATCCTTAATGTTTTCTCAAAATTATTGGACTTAATAGTTGTATCTAAAATTTCTGACTTTATTCTCAGCAAAATAGTTGCCCAACAGCATGGCTTCGTTCAGGGCAGATCTGCGATATCGAACCTTTTAGTTTTTTTCTTCATTCGTCACCGAAGCACTTGATGCCTCTCATCATGTTGACGCAGTATATCTGAACTTTTTAAAGGCGTTCGATTCCGTTGATCACGGCATTATGGTGGATAAATTGCATTTGTCCTATTTGATTTATTCCTATTTGACAGAACGGTATCAGGCTGTCGCAATAAAGGGATATATTTCTAACTTTTTTGAGTCTGCATCGGGAGTTCCACAGGGATCTCATTTGGGACCGTTACTATTTATTTTATTTATAAATGATTTGGGAATGTTATATCCCTCTTTTATGGCGATGACCTGAAACTATTCAGCATTGTTAAGTCTCCCTTAGACGCCTCTAAAATCCAGCGTGATCTCGAGCGAATTAACGATTGGTGCCGCTCTAATCGACTTTATCTTAATTTAAATAAATACAAGATAATGCATCTCACTAGATCACATCCTACTTTGCGTTTTAACTATGCCATTCAAAGGCACGATCTAGCTTGCGTACAGGGTATTAGCGATCTTGGCGTGAGATTTGACTGTGTGGGATCGTTTTCCGGGCACCTACAGTTGGTAGTAAATAATGCCTTCAAACAACTCGGTTTTCTTAAGCGTGCGACCAAGAACTTTACTGACATCTCAGCTATCATTCACTTATACACATCTCTAGTTCTGCCACATTTATTATACGCCTCATCCATTTGGTCCCCTTTCACAAACCATGACGTTAAAATACTTGAATCCGTTCAAAGGAAATTTCTGAGATATCTGTCCTACAAAACAACCAATCCAATTCACAGATTTTCACACAGTTATTCACAAATCCCTACCCAATTTCACATCCCTACTGTCCACTCAGTTCATAAAGTAAATGATATGGTCCTTGTTAAAAAAGTATTATCCGGTATACTCTCATCGCCTGAGGTGTCTAATATTATTTTACATTACGTAGACCTACGCGCTCTCTTCGATTTTATCGCACGTTAAATGAGTCCAACTGTAGGTCACGGTAATTCTTAACAATTGATACCATCTCTTTGTTTATCAACGCCTGCAGGAAAAAATTCTTTGTCGCGTACTCCCCTTAAATCTGTGTTATGCTAAGTTTTATTACGTTTTATAGTTAACATGTGACGTGTCATTTTTATTTGTAAACATTACCATTACCGCAACGGTTTTCTATGTTCTTTTATCGATTTTAAGTAATTACGTATTCTAAATGTGTGCGTCTAATTTTAATTTCTAATTATTTTAATTGCTTTATTTCTATAATTTGTTTTTATGATCTCTGTACTTTAAACGTATTTTGAGGGCGATTAAGCCCGTAAATAAATATATAATAATAATAATAATAATGAAAGTAATTTAATTACTTATTAAAAATACGCATTTTTAGAATTTATTTTAAATTCTGCAGAAATGAAAATTGAAATTCCATCAGAAAAACGAACCAAAACATTAAATCTTTTACAGAAATATGTTGGTTCTCGAGTTAAAATTAAAGATTTAGTACCTTTAATTGGAACTCTTGGCTCTTTATGCTTTGGTTCCAAGTATGGTCGAGTCTACACAAAAGATTTAGAGAGAGAAAAATGTGTTGCATTATTTAAAAGTATAATAATAATTATGAAAGTTGTATGACCCTTTCCCACAATGTCAATGAAGACTTAACTTGGTGGAAATCAAATATCTTGCTTATTTACAAAAGTATAAAAGATCCATATTTTGCCGAAACAATATTTTCTGACGCGTCCACGGCTGGTTGAGGCGCCTGTTGTGGAAGTGATAAAACACACGGTTTTTGGGATGTTCAAGAAAGGGAGATGTATATAAATTTTTTGGAATTACAAGCAGCATTATTCGGTTTAAAGTGTTTTGCCCGCAATAAAAAAGACTGTGTTATTCTGTTACGAATTAACAATACGACTGCGATTTCTTATATTAATCGCATGGGCGGAATTCGTTTTAAAAATCTCAGAAAAATTTCAAAACAAATTTGGCAATGGTGCGAACGAAGGAACATTTTCATTTTTGCTTCTTACATTCATTCCATAGAAAACATAATTGCCGATTATGAATCGAGAAAATTAGAACTAGAAACGGAGTATAGTCTGTCCCAAGAAGCTTTTAATGAACTGTGCGATTTATTCGGTTCAGATATTGATCTATTTGCAAGTAGAACAAACAATAAATGTTCAAGATATGTATCTTGGAAGAAGGATCCAGGATCTTGTGAGATTGACGCTGTTACGTTAAATTGGAGTGATTATTTCTTTTACGCCTTTCCTCCTTTTTCTATTATTCAAAAAGTTATCAGAAATATCAATAATGATCGTGCAAGAGGTATTCTAATTATTCCTAATTGGCCAACACAAGCATGGTGTATGCAAATGTTTATTACTGAACCAATCATTTTTAACCCAAGTAAAAATTTACTTCTTTCTTCTAATAGAGAACCTCATCCTCTGTGGCTTTCCCTGGTGGGAGGGTTATTATAGAACATTTCTTTTCCTCGAGAGGAATATCTTCAGAAACAGCCAAAATTAGGATGGCCTCTTTGTCGAAATCATCAATTCGTCAATGCAAGTCAGCTCTAAAAAAATGGTACTATTTTTGTCACGTTGCTCAAATTTACATATATACATCCGAGATATCAGACATATTAACTTTTCTTACAAGCGATGTTAACAAAGGAGCTTCTTGTGGTTTAATGAACCCCTTAAGATCAGCAATATCTCTAATCTCGGATAAAGAAATTGGAACGAATCCTGATATTAAAAGATTTTGTAAAGGAGTTGCCAAATCTGGTCCATCATGTCCTAAATACGATGTTACATGGGACACAAAAGTTTTCCTTGATTTCATATCAAAATGGTATCCCAACGAAGACATTTCACTGAAACAACTTTCTAAAAAAGTTGTTATACTTTTAGCTTTAACAGCTGGACAAAGAATTCAAACTTTGGCAGCAATAGATATACGTAATATTTGTAAATCAGAAAACCATATTGAAATGAAAATTCCAGCAGCATTAAAAACATCAGGTCATGGAAAATTTCAATCAAATTTACTTCTCCCTTATTTTCACGAAGATCGCTCCATCTGTATTGCTTCCGCTCTTGAAATTTACGTAAGTCGTACTGCATATTTTCGGCAAGAATCATTTCAATTATTCATTTCATGGAAAAAAAACACACAATGTTATATCTACACAATCCTTAAGTAGGTGGATGAAAGAAATTCTCCAACAAAGCGGCGTAGACACCTCGAAATTTACGGCATATACTACTAGACAAGGTTCCACTTCTTCTGCAAAGAGAAATGGCGTCAACATTGATGTAATTCGAAAAACAGCAGGATGGACTTCAACTTCTGGAACTTTTGCTCAGTTTTACGACAGACAAATTGTTCACGATCGAAATAATTTTGCAATACCTATTCTTAATTCATTAAAAAATGATGTTAAAACTTAAATTCTGTTTTCCATTAGTTTAATTTTATAGTACATTATGTAACATGGAGGCTAAGTTGGACAAAGACCTTGCCTCCACGTTGCATACGATACTTTATGCAACAAAGATACGATTTCTAAGTTTCCAAAAATTCATTTTAGGGAATGGTTGCAGAGAGGGATGGTAAGGCTAGAGGAGCGGGTTGGGGGGGTAGCAGGGGGTTCGATGGACGATTTGTAATGATGTGAAATGAAAATGAGCATCTGTTCTCACCCGTACGGGCGCATGCAGACTGACGGCGAATAACGAAAAGGGTATTTTCCAAGCATTCTCAGATTAAATTGGAATTGTCCCATTGAAATTCAATTTTTAAAAATTGAAACAAAACCCATGTATACTACATCCTGTAAAGTTATATTGGGACGTTCACTTTTTATATATATTCCGGCATTTTCGAACAGGTTAGAACATGCACGCCCTACGTCTGGTATACGTAGGAATGGTCATCGTATCCGACTATCGTGTACGACGCTTGACGACGAATACGTATAATGTAGACGCATCGTTAGCATACGTTTATTGGACGCTGTAGCTTGAATAGAGTACGTATACGGGCACTTTATTGTACTAGTACGTTTTAAGGCACTTTATTGTACTCTTTTCATCGTGTACGATAAAGCGCTACTTAGTGTACGCAAATCGTGCACGATAAAAGGCGGAAATCGTACAGAGTTACATAATAGTAGTTTTCGATACAAGGGCGCATGCGCAAAGAACTTTACACAAACACACGTGTGCCGAAATATTGTTTACGTACGGCTTTTTCGTGCGTAAAGTATTATCGAGTGCGTAAAGTTTACTTTACGCACAAGTTTACTTTACGCACCGAAAAGACGTACATAAAATAAATTATGATATTTCGAATGGTTCATAAATACCAATCAGTACTTACTAGTCACGCATACTTTACACTTGATATGCTATCCGTTAAATTACTTTAAACATCTACATGTGTTGATCTGAAGGAGTAGGAGCGTATTACAATTATTCAATTAAACGAACTTATCTAAGTGAAGTTCTATTATAATATTGTATCCTCCTCCGAAGATCATATTAACCCCAACATTTTTCCGTCAGTGCTTTCAACTAATGAACATCAACACATATGTCAACAGACAATTGAGCGAAAAATCGATATTTTTAAATAGTTTATTCTTCTTTTTGACTCTGAGAGCAGAAACTAGAGGGTACTACATGTGTTGATCTGAAGGATGAGTAGCGTAATACAATTATAATAGAACTTCACTTAGATAAGTTCGTTTAACTGAATAATATTATGTCGGATTAATGACCAAAACCAAAAATGCATTGGTTTCGTATATATTTGCCGATATATTAGCACTTTTTTAGAACTTGGCAGCAGCTCTAACGATTGTCGATTATAAAAGGTATATCATTTAATGTTACATTAATGACCAAATGCAATAATTGACAGCTGTCAGTATCACTGTCAAACTTAAAAAATTCTAATTTGTCGGTAAAAAAATAAAAAAAACCAATATGTTTTAGTTTTCGATCATTATAATCCGGACAAATTACCATTTTTTAGAGTTTGGCAGCAAAAATGATAGCTGTTAATTATTACATTTTGTTATTTTATCACGGATTAATGATAAAAAACAGATACTAACAGCTGTCAATTATAAAATATATAATATAATGTCAGATGAAGGATCAAAAATCAAAAACGCATGGGCTTTATACGCTTTTACGGATAACTTACCATTTTTTAGAGCTTGACAGCAAAATTGACAGCAGTCAATTATTACATTTATAATTTAATGTCAGATTAATGACCAAAAATAAAAAATCACACGGGCTTTATGCGCTTTCACGGACAAATTAGTATCTTTTTAGAGCTTGGCGGTAAGATTAACAGCTGTCAATAATCAAATATATCCATCAATCAGTACCCATTGGGCTTTGCCGGAAAAAAATTAATTTTTACGAAAATTTGTTTAGATAATTTTTGAACTATTTAAAAGCACCTACAAATGTTTCCAACCGCTAATTTGCGTTTATTTATTTACAAAATTGAATTAAAATTGGATATATATATATAGCACATATTGGCTGAACACTAATCGTTCGTGATTGGTCGTGACGTCATTAGACAGTATCGTGGCGCGCATGACACCCTCGTTTAAAAATTTCAAATGTAACAAACGGATTTCTTCAGTTTGTTCTTACATTTTCAATGATAAAGAATAATGTGTGATAGTGGTTTTGTGAAGGCACAATCAGATAATCTTCCGAAAGTATCAACGGAAATGGGTACTGATTATTTTATGAATAATGAGTGTTTCAATGTCGCTGAGACCAGTGGAGTAAAAGTGAGAAGGTATATATGATTTTTATAAATTATTAAAAAGAGTTTTCGAGAATGATGATGTCATTCAAATAATAATCAGTACTCTAAAATATTGCAGTGATTATTCTATTGTTTTAAACATTTATATAAATGTACATAAAAATTTAACTACATAATTCAACTTAAGAAAAAAAAATAACCTAGAAAAGATTTTTGACATGTCATTGTACATATTTCAGATCAGAAAGAGAAAGTTATGGGGATTCTGCTGTAGGGTATGTTCAAGTGAAAAGGGAAGGAAATGAGTGTACGATACAAGGAAAAATTTGTCCTGAACACCGTGTAAGCAGCAAGTCATAGAATGTCGTAATTGTCATCAACGAAGGAGAACAATGGGTAAAAAAAGTCGAATGTCTAGACTGCGTTGCTTCTAAAGGTATTAACTTTTTCAAATGTGTAATTAATAACTAAATTATTACACAATTTGAATTGTTTTATACTTGTATATTTTAGGTGGTTGTAAACATGCCATTGCCTTTCTGATGTGGGTACATCGTCGGAGTGAAGAACCACCACCGACAGCAACGGTTTGTTATTGGAAAAAGCCTTGTTTGGCCAAAGTTAATGAAAATGTTAAAAATATAAGAGCAAAGGATATGGTGAAACCTTCTACTTCCAGAAATATACAGATTGATTGTTCGAAATACAATCCCGAAGACTCTTATAATGCCCTGGTAGTGAAATTTAAGGAAAATAATTTTGACTGTCAGCTTTCGAGACATTGTTCGAATCTGCATTCAAAAGATCCTCTATCGATGCATGAAATGATATTATTATTTCATACATCAAATATTTATCAAGACAATGTCGATGACTTTTTAAGATTTGCATCAAATATCGTCATGACCACAGAGTTGTGCAATAAAGTTGCTAAAGAAACAAACCAGCAAAGCGAATGCAACTTATGGACTGAGTTACGATATGGTAGAGTGACTGCTTCACGATTTAATGAAGTTGCTCACTGCTCTCAACCGAGTGGCACCCTTGTGAACCATATCGTAGGAAACTCCAAATTAAGAGATTCGAAGGCAATGCGAAGAGGCCGAAAATTAGAGAAGATAGTTCTAGAAATATTAAAAGAAAAATATAAGTTGAAACTGCATTCGTGTGGATTACTGCTAAACCCAGTGTACCCTATAATTGGAGCCTCTCCAGATGCTGTTGGTGAGGACTTTGTGGTAGAAATAAAATGCCCAACAACATCTAAGACACGAAATAATTATATTACATCAGATTTAAAATTACGTCACAAATGTTTGGCTCAGATTCAACTTCAAATGTTTTTAAAAAATGTACAAAAAGGATTATTTTGCGTTGCGGACCACGATTTTGAGAAATCAAAAGAAATTACCAATGTATGGGTAGAGTATGATGAAACTTTTGTACGTGACTTGCTGGATAGGGCAACAAGTTTCTGGAAAAGTAATATATTTCCATTGTTATTAAGAGCTGTAAAAAATTAGAAACAAGTTGTACAATAAATTTATTACACATTTATATATTGATAATAAAAATGCATCATTTTTATATATTTTAAACACTACTTAAATGGAACACAAATAATATTACTACACCCAAAGTAGATCAATGATTAATTATTGGTGGCTGAAGGTTAATTAAAGCTGCTGCAATAATAATCATATCATCAACAACATCTATTGTCCGATGATGAATTCCCGAATGAGGACGAAGGATGCTGCATTCCCTTATTCGTCGAATTATTTTATTTAAATTTAATTACATAGTGACATATGTCATCATCGTATTTGAGGTTAGATGTGTTTTGAAAACAGTGAAAACGGAGTAAATATCGGGAGGACGGGATTGGTTGAAATCATTAGTGTCTAATGACGTCACACGCAAGTGGCGCGAAGTTCAAATGTAATAAGAAAAAATTCAATTTAAAATTACTTAAAAGCAAAATATCAGTATTTATACATTTTTTAAGAGTTATTTATGACCTGTATTATAAATTTCCCAATGACAGATGAATGATCAAAAACCAAAAGCATTGGTTTTTTATACTTTTATCGACACGATATCATTTTTTTAAAGAGCATAGCAGCGAAGTTAACAGCTGTCAATTATCAAATTCAATGACAAATTGATGATAAAGAAACAAAAAATACATTGGTTTCGTATACTTTTGCCAAAGTATAAGAATTATTTTAGAACTTGGCAGTAAATTTGTCACCCAACAAGTATAAAATTTATAATGTTTAATGACTAATGTCTGTTTTATGGATAAATTACCATCGAAATTGACAACTGTCAATTATAACATTTATAATTTTATGTCATATTAATGATAAAAAACCAAAAACCCATTGGCTTTACATACTTTAGCAGACTTATTAGCATTTTTTAAGAGCTTATCTGTGAATTTGACAGTGCGTCAATTTGACTGCAGATTCGTGTTGATTTGGTTATGAAATAGCTTGGAATCTATTCCAGCGTCTCTGTCTTGGCACTATGTGGCGTTATTATCTACTATAAGTTTCCTCTTATTGCATATTTGCAATTGTAATTTTATATTAGTTTTCGCTATTCTTTAAAAGATCTTATTGAATATTTTTGTTTATGGTAATATTTGATAAAGGAATATGGTGCCAAGATGAACTTGTAACTAATACTTAAAATATTATACGCTAGTATTTGTCCATACACAAAATGAAGTAGTAAATAATATAATGGTTGCTTTTAAGAATTCACTATTGATCTGCATAACATTTTAACAAATTCACATTTCAACAATCAAAACAGGTTCTCACACTTACTGAGGAAGGATAAAAAGTGAACATCTCATTTTATTACATATAATTAAACTTTATTTCTTCAAGTTTTTTACATTGTATCTCCTGATTTATACCAACGTAAAAAGGTATGATTCCATTCGACTTATTAAAGGGAAGGGGGGTGGAAAACTATCGAAACCGCTCTCGATGGGGTGATACTGTATCTGTCCTATTGTCGAATAATCCGAGCATTCGTTGCTTCGTTTCATTCTTTTCCCCAGATCTTGCAAATCTGGGAACGCAATGTACATTGTGCAAGGGATCCTGACGTACGTCAAACTCTTTTAACTCTCATTGGTTCAAAATTCAGGGGAACAAATACAATTTCAGTTTTATATTATAACTACAAGAATAAATTGTTTCGATTAATTTAAAAAAATAATTATACTTGCGCCACAAGTATAGGAAAAAAAAATAAAATTTTAAGTGCAAGGAGCAATTAAAAGCTGAATACAAGTAAGTCGACTGATCGATACCTCGGTCAGCACACGTAGCAGTGGTGCGAAAGCAAAAATCTATACTCGAAACAAACTACTCATTTAGAAACCGATTTCATGAACTTAAAGAAAGTAACTAAGATTATTCTCAGGGCGATATTTACATGTAGACAATCAACTTATCTAATAAAAAGTTCAAATATTGAATGACATTATTGACACCCTCGTTATTCCCTAAGAAAGCAGTATCATCATCAAGTCAACATTACTGTTTTCTCAAATATAAACCTATATCGATTTAAAAAACATGATTTGTAATTTACTTCGATTGACAAATTTTTACATTTCCACCACAATATCTCTGCAATCCATTGGTATGGAATCTGTGTCCTGCACCCGCAAATATAATCTCCACGAAAACGCAATAATGTGTTCCTAAACTGCCGTACTGCGTTAACCGACATTATTCTACAAATAAATTTTACACCAAGAGATGTGTACGAAATTACGTTGTCTTTGCCTCTTCTTATCATCCTGTGCCGCAATATTGTGCGGATAGTAGACAGAAATCGTTATATGCAGCTTTGGTAGGAAATCTCAGACGATAGTTTCTTTCAATTATTGTCTCGAGTATTCTATATTTGTCAATCCGTCTTTCATTATTTCTAAAGCAATTTTCATCGTGCTTAGTAGATATTTCCTTTTCGGAAGACCTTGTGGCTCGTTAAGTAGATATTGCTCACTTATCGCTCAATTATCTGCTCACGATATCATTTCATTAGATCTGAAACAATGCTATTATGCAGTTTGGACTTTGCAAGAGCCACCCGAAGGTCTCTCACTTTCAGGGAATGTCTTTTGATCGATTGTTCAAACGTTTTCTTTCCTTCTTTCTAACCGACAGAAACTCGAGAAAGTGGTACGATGACAAACGTAATGTAGAGTTGAAATCGTTCTTTTCTATGTACAGATTCCCGCGTCCCTATCTTCGTAAATTATAAAATATCGAATCAAGTATGCTTTGGAGTATACCAACGTGTCCTCTTTGCGAAAGAAGCCCTCGCAGTATACGTATGTGTATGAATATATGTATATACGTGTCTGGATACATACATATATGTATATATACATCCACATGCGTGTATACGTATATATTTTAAAAAAAAGAGAAAAATAGCTCTGACGCTAGTCTTTAACCAGTGTGTCGTACAAATTCAACAAAATGACATTTGTACCATTTACATAGTCCAGCACTTTTTTGCAAACTTGTGGCTCAAGGTTTGTCGTGGAATTTGAAATAATGAATCTTCAAAGCTCTCATGTTTGGATACTTAATTTTGCATTTGGGGCAAACCGTACCTTCGGCACCTTTGACAACGTACGCGGACAGATCCGTTTCAGCATACAGCACTTGTTTGTCGGCCCCGGATTGATAGACTGCTTTATGCAGTGTCATCATGTGTTTGACCATCGAACCACGACTGAAAACGTGGCGGTCGCACAGGTTACAGCTATAAATCATGCTCGAATGTGTCATTTCGTGACTCTTAAGTGCGTTGTAGGTACTGAAAACGAGCTTGCAATTTGGCGTATTGCAAGGGAAAATAGCATTCTGAGGTTGCTTGTGCTTGTGCGAGAAGTGCTGCTTAAGGTTTGAAATTCCAGGGAATTGTTTACCACAGATATTACAGCATACAAAGCCCTCGGCACCGGGCAGCGGTACACATTCTTCGACCGTCACTGATTTGTCTTTGCCCGGTTGTGATTTGTGGACGAGCTGTTTATGTTGATATAGAACACTCATGCTGGGGAAAATTGATTTGCAAATAAGGCACGTGACTGGTCGCTTCTTAACCGGCGCTTCTGCGGGTAGACCGGGTTCTTTCTTAAAGTTCACTTGGAGAGGTTCCTGGTTTACCGAAGACTTTCGCACAGGATTCACTGGACGTTTTACTTGATAATGTGACGTCATAGCCTTGTGTCGCTTCAGGGAAGCTTCGGTAGCAAAAGTCTTTTCGCAGGTCGCGCATGTTGGCCGCTTCATGTTCAGGGACTGCAGTTTCATCGTCGCTATTGGTATGACTTTGTGTAACTTCTTGTGCCTCAAGTACAGCTTTCGATTGCTGTAGTATTTCCCGCAAGTTTCGCAGTAGAAAGTCTTTTTAGGCTCCTCAGGATATGGATTCTGTTCGTGCCACTCCATATGAGCTCGCAAAGACTCCTCGTCGACAAAGGCATCCTGGCAAATTTCACACCTGAATTCGGAGATTGGTTCGTCATCTTCTCCCTCTTCACCATCCTCGAAATTCGGCTCGGATTTATTTCTTGAGCAGTGCAATTCCCACAGATGTTTTCTGAGTTCAGCCACGTCTGAGAAATGATCATCGCACACCTGACATTGTAGATTAGTTAGCTGATTTTGCGGAGGGTTCGGGAATGATTTTCTCGCTTTAGCTGGTTTCGGTGTGCTGGCAACAGGCGCACTGTCCGATGTCAGGGAGAGACGGCTCTTATCGATGCTGAGGCGGTTGTTTGTCCGCATATGCCATCCTCGGTGAGTTTTCAGCGACTGTTCCTCCTTAAATGTCTTTCCACACAAGTCGCAAGAAAATCCAGATGACTGATGATCACTGTGAGCATTCTGACAATGCAGGATCAAATTTGCTTGATAAGCGAAAGTTTTCGGGCACTTGGGACAACGCATGAGATGCTTGGGTGATTTGCTGTGTTCGGTCTTAATATGATGATCGTAATTTTCTTTACCCCTGAATGTCTTTCCACATTCGGAACAAGTATAAGTTGAAACGAAAGTATGGACATTTTTCTGATGCCTCTTTAGGTTTGCGAGATTCGAAAAGGTTCGACCACAATCGGCACATACGTTTCGACCACCCGGATCCGACGAACCCGACATATGCAGATCTGAATCGTTCATTTTCGAATTGTCCGACCGACCATACTCGACGCACGAACTGTTAGCATTTTGTTCCTTGGGGTCTTCAATGCCGTGATCCTTCATGTGAATTTCCAGAGCACCGGAGCTGCTGAACATGCTTCGACAAATAACGCACGAATAAATCTTGACCTTGAGGTGCAAGTTACGATGCTCTGTAAGTTCTGCATTTGTAGCAAATTCCAAATTACACAATGCACAATTATGCCTTTCTTCCACAATACTGTTAACAGGAACGTCGTCGGCGTAACCGTCCCACTCTTGTTCAAGAGTTGGCTCATCCTGTTCAGTTACATCCATGGAAGGTTGAGCGCTTGGAACAGATCTCTCCAGTGGATAGTCCATTCTCTCAACAATGCCAGTTTGATTGAGCGAATACGGTTTATGAGTCTCGTGATGCATCAAATAATCATCGGGACTCTTGTACTTAGCATGACAGACAAAGCACGCGAGTTCCTTCTTTTTATGCTCCTGCAGGACATGCGTGTGGAATTTTTTAAAGTTTAGGAATGTCATTCGGCAATGTACGCATCTGTAGGATGTTCGACCAGTTTCTGGCAGGGTCTCGCATAGTTCTCTATGTTTGTACATATTAGGTTTGTATCTATAAATCATACCACACAAATTACACATGTGATTATGGGAAGGATCTCCGTTAACGTAAGGTCCAGGAATTTCAGGTGCCACCGACGGTTTTCCATCATCTACGTAAGGCGGCGGCTGAATTTGTGCCTGAGCTTGTTGAATGTGTTGGGGCGCCAACGGAGTCAATCCTGGCACCATCGGGCGCAGCTTAGGAGGCGGCCTACGCGAGGAAGCTGTCGGCTCGTAAGTTTTGGCTGTGTGTTTCGATAAGTGGTACAAAAGCTCCGAGCGATTTGGCATTGGGCGCAGGCACATGTTGCACGTAAAATATTTCTCCTGACCAACTTTAGGAATGACCATGGCTATCTTCATAGCGCAATCGAGCGACACCGAACAATGTTGTTTATAAATAGCGCTATTGGGAAATTCAGTCAAACAAGCGATGCAGGTGTACGGCCTAAGGTCAGGCATATGCATTCGAATATGATTTAAAGTACTATGTCGATCGTCAAATTGTTGTTGGCAAGAGTAACAAGAATATGTTTTCAGTTGACTGATAATATTTTGTTGAACCGGAGTCAACGGAGCTGCGCGGTCGATACCTGCCGTTTGATCAACAGCGCTGTCTGCCCGGTACGCTATTCTTTCAGTCAATTCCGGTATCTTCTTTTTTTGTTTCTTCGCTACCGGCGGAGGAGGCAACTGAGGTGAGAGGTCTAAAGAAGGTACATTATTGTACGGCAGATAATCGTGGAATCTTGACATGTGATTGGCGAAAGAGGTTTTGGAACTTAAATTGATATTGCAGTAAACACACTTTCTTTTGAAGACCCGAGTTCCACGATAATGCGTATGTGGTCCACGACGAATCTTCTTCTTGGCAGCGTAGCCTTTGTTGTTAAACTTTTGGGTAGAATCCGCTTCCATCACTCTTTCTGCATCTTTTCCGCTAGCTACCGCCATGGGATTCAGCAGAAGTTCGCTTCCGCCTGATAAGTCTATTTCTACACTGTAATCGTCGCTTTCCATTGGCTCGCTCTTTACGTTTGTAATGCTTAAATTTTTTTCGCCTTCTTGTCTCGGCTTTTCTACTTCTTTGTTTACTATCCTTATGGGGGATATGATTTGGGAGTTGCTGGCAGACGATATAAAATTCTCTTCACTGAGAAGATCAATGTTATTTGGAATGGCAACCATAGTAGTCCCATTGTTCTGAAAGGAAGAGAGACAAACATCTAGTTTAAAATTCAGGGATCAGAAATATATTCCCTACTCATAAATTATCATTGATGAAAACTTCATCTTTTCAACTAGACGCGCAATACAATCTTAAAATGCAATCAAAATTGAGTCTAGTTCACAAAGCAAAAACTATGTAAAATATTCTAATTACAATTTTTAAGATAACTGAGAACAGAAGTAATAAAAAAATACGGCTAACTCCACTCCTTTAGACACTTATCAAGTTAGTGCAATTGAATAATTGAATTTTATACTAAACAAATAGAATTTTCAACATACCAAGTGCATCTGATTCAATTGAGGCACTGAATCGCATAGGATCTCAACCGTTGGGTCTTCTGTGTAATCTAAATCCACAGGCTCCTCTTTTATCGTAATTGTTTGCTAAAAAGTCATAAAATATTTAATATAATTAAAATAAGTACAATCTAGTTACAATATAAATAGTATATAAATACAAATGACATCTTAAAATGTGAGATATTAATGCAAGAGATTAAAATTAACCAACTAGAAATTTTTTTATGTTTTTTTATTTAGGGAAACCTTTCTTCAAAATTATTTTCAAAAAGAAGTATTTTCAAAACGTTTAAAAAATACTAAAAGTTGGTTGTATCATAGTGATATAGAATTTAACTTCAGAAATTACCAAATTTCTTAACAATTTCTTTTTTTTTTCAAACAATATATTCCATCAGTAGTTTTTTTGTTCAATACAAATAATAATAAAACACTAGTCTAAAGATTCTGAAATTTTTATGAAAAATAAATGAGTCCACTAAGGTATCTTTTATGATTATTATTATTATTATTTTCGGCATTGTCCTGCAAATGTCTAAGATGTTATAACTTGTTGGAAAGAGAAAAAAATTGGTTAAATATAAAAACTGTTATTGTTTCTTAAAGAAAGATTTTTTAAATTTGACATTGGACGTAAATGGTTGTTCAATGAATATTAAAATTACAGAAAACTTTTCTGTTGTTACTTTTGAAAAGTTCAAAATATGTCTGTATAGATTTGTGCATGACTGACATAGATGTCATTTTATATACAACAAAAATATATAAATAATAGATAAATTATTGTTTTGAGAAATGGAAACATAAACATGAAATGATGCAAAAATTACTTTTCTCGAAAAAACGCAATGCAATAAGATATAAAATATACTAATAACATAATTACAATATTAATATACTTCTTATAAATATTAAAATAACATTCATTTATAATGCTATTATTATAAGTTACATTAATTTGATGACTTTATTACTGTTGACATCATATTGTTATTGATTATTATTGTTGTTCTTATTTAGTTATAGAAGCACAAGTTCGTTCCATGCATTGTAATTGATAAACTATGTATGATCCACTTTGAAAAAATTGTGTGAACATATATTAGGAATTGTTTAGATTCCCACCATGAATTCATATAAGATGATAATATAAATTAATATATAATATGCACTTTACATTTGTATAAAAGCAAAAATGTCACTTACTGGAGGGAACAGTCCCGTCTTTACAAGCCATTGCATAAATTTGTCTTGTGACTGCAAGCACGTATCCTTGTAGGTATACCATTGATTCACATTTTCAATGCATTTTGTACATATTAAGGTAGATTCTTTATCATTTGTCGAAACCTGAAAGAATAAAATTAATAATTACTGTCCAGTAAAATATTAAAATATTGTATAGATATACTATCTTTTTATTTGTTATTTGTATTATGTTTCAGAAATGCATAAATTAGACTGTTTTGAATCTGTTGGTTATTTTGAAAAGTCAGTCGTTATCAATTTTGATAGAGCATTCAAGAAATAATTTACAGTTAAATAATTTTAAAATTGTGAATTGTGTAACTTTATTCAAGTTCTTAAATCACCCCTTAATACTGATGTTAATAACTTGAAAAGGAAAATATTTGTTTACTAACATTATCCTTTTTATTCATTTAATATTGATCTACGTCAATTAAATATCCCTGCGTGTTAGAAATTATTTATCGATTTGAACAATTAATTATTACAAGCAATATATAAATACACATCTGCATAATATTTAATTATTTCATAAAAGAGTGTAAACAACTGCTTGTTGTGAGAAAAAGACTTATTTTATGTATGCAATATTAGTAAAACAGTCTAGATAAGAATATGTGTTATTCAAAGAGACTTCACTAGCAACATATCTATGCAGCAATTGGAAATACTTAAATGTGTAACTAAAATGTTTTATAATGTATTTTAAATCATTATCTGACTTTCAAAATATAAATGCATTCAAAACTATTGATATAATACTATGAATAACTACTGAATCATTACATTCTTGAAATTTAATTTTTTTTTCTCATGCTTGAAACTGCATATGCAGTAAACAAAAATCAATTGAAATGAATTCCATTTTTGAATCCAGATATATTAATACGTTAATTATTTTCAATTATGGGAATTAAGTAAAATTAACCATTGTGGACTTAAAACCATTGAGAAGTTTTCAAATAAATTCAATGTGAATTAAATTTTTTAAGTATTCCGGTAGGAGAAAACAAAGTAATTCCAACCCACCTATGCAAAATTAATTTTTAACATAAAAACTGAAATAAATATATATGTTTTTTATATACAGGGTGATTCTCCAATGAATGACTTCCGGTTAACAGTAGATTCTGTGATAAATTCTAAGAACATTTTTTCTTTGAAAAAAGTTTGTGCGATGTATAGTTTTCAAATTATTTAGCATTAAAGTCAGCCAATAGGAACAGGAGTTGCTTGATTGTCGC
This sequence comes from Trichopria drosophilae, assembly GCA_030407085.1. Classification (NCBI taxonomy): domain Eukaryota; kingdom Metazoa; phylum Arthropoda; class Insecta; order Hymenoptera; family Diapriidae; genus Trichopria; species Trichopria drosophilae. The sequence continues at coordinate 92,414,869 of CM059585.1, forward strand.
GACGATTGCATTTTCAGTGAACATCGAAAATCGAATATATATATATGCGAGTATATCGAACGATAGAAATGTATTTAGAAACAAAATTCTTTTTCGTGAATCGTTTTTCATTACTGCTGAAGAAATTATTGTTAAAACAGAACATCAACATTTTGGTTGTCAAAACATTCATTTTTCATACTTATGAAACCCAAACGAAAGGATTTTATCAAATCACAAAACTTTACACATTCTATAAAGCTTTTTATACGATAATTCTGAAATAGTCTCTAAGGAATTCTGTACAAAATATATAGAAAAGTTCAAGAAGAAATCTCTAGGAATTTCAATGCAGTGTTCATATATGTACGAGTATTTTTTTTATGTTTATTTTATAGTTACTTGAGTAATATTATATTCACAGATCAGTATCCTTATTTTTATAAAAATTGGAATGAAAACTAATATGAGATTAATTGTTTCAAAAATGAAAGGTTAACAAACTATTCAATTTTAACATTTTACAAATGTTGTAAGTGGAATACACAAGTAGCATTCCGATATAATAAAGTTAATAATAACTATTTTTCATTCACGCAAAATTTCAACCAATATTTCTTCAATCTGTGATTGTGCTAATAAAAAAAAAAGAAACAGAATTTAAAGTCTTTCATGCTTATGGATGCACAGATAATTATTGTTATATTATCTTTATGTTTGAAAGCATAGTGTCTCAGTTTCTTAATTTTTTTTATTAGCAATAACACATCAGATTTAATTTCTTAAGTTCCTGTATAACTTTTTATTTGACATATAACATATAAAAATTATATACCTTCTTTTTAATTTTCTGTTAAATATGTTATTAAATAGACACTGATACCAAACAAAGGAATTATATAGTATTATTATAGTATATTATGAAACTAGTCGCCTCGCCTTCGGCTCAGGCTGCAACCCTTCATACTCGTAGAATAAACATTTACGCACATGTTTCATACGATATTTTATGTCACTTGAGTGCGTAAAATGTGACCGAAAAATGTCAAAAGTGTGTAAAATAGCATTTTACGCATCGAATGGCATAAAAATATAAAAAGAAACCTTCACATTTAGAATTATCTGCTAGAGTCAGCGTTATTGAAGATGTTATTAAGAACTAAATAAATGTATGGTAAAAATTGTACAATTACAATGTTTTGATCATTCATCACTTCCTTCTTCTCCCTTAGAATAATGTAGTGACAATGTTAAGGAGACTTACTCTCAAAATGAAAAGTGACAATTTTCGCGACTTTTATAGGCGAATATTTGGTACTTATTTATAATGCTCAAGCTAGTAGTCGACTTGTTAAAACCGATTTGAAAAATAGGAATTCTATTTTATATTATCTTGAAAGTTACGCATCTGAACATAAATATAAGACAATGGTTGCGTTCAGTTTGGACTGGATCATATCCTAATCATCCTATTCGTATACCAATCGTCTTGAAGTGCGGTACAGTTGGTATACGATTTAACCCAAATGGAACGCAAGCAACGTATGCATGTAAGCAACTGGAATCATTTTAATGTTAACCTCTGTTTTTCAAATTGGCTGCTATCTTCAACATCATTACAATTTCAGGAAGGGTCATGGAACTAATTTTGTTGACACGAATTATTGACATCAGTTATCTTTAAACGTAAAGCTTTCAGAGAAATTTCATCACTCATTTATAGAATTGTTAATATTTTAAGAAATTGATGATAGCGTACATAAAACTAAATAGTTATTAGGGACATTATAACAAATTAAAATATAACTTAATTTATGTTTATTAATAATTTTTGTAATTAAAAATATAAGAACGTGACATATAACCTCAATAATATGTCATTTACGACACAAAATAATACAAATGGTTCAAATATATTTTATTACATTGAATATGATGTTTTAATGCAAACATAATTATATTATTAAATATTATCATTTAAAGTTAAAAAATGTTAGTATATACTTTTTTATACCCCTGTAATTGGCAAAAAAAAAGGATTAACTTAAAATTGAATATTTGAAAAAGTAATCGTACAGTTAGTCGCCCCTAAATGTTGGATGTTTAAGACATAAATTCATTGCACTGAAAAAATTGTATGATTCTTCTTGTCTTTACAAACTGTATCTCCAGTATTATCTAAATAACGCATTTCGTATTAAAATTACCGTCAAGAACATTTATTTGAAATCTTATATTCATGATATGACAAACGAGCAAACAAAAAAGAATTTATTACGGTATTAAATTTAAAAAGATATATTATTATGAGAAAATAAGTTGAATACAACTATTTTTAAGTAATGATGCAAGTGCATCTGATTGCTATATATTTATAAATTGATAAACGTTTAATATTACGACTTATTGTTCAATACTGACAAACGTAATTTCTTTAAATAAATTAGTAGTATTAAATAAAAGAAAATATTTTGTTTAATTTTTTGCAGCTTTTTGCAAAACACATAAACATTTAACAACAGCAGAAATATACCTTCAGTATTTATTGAATAGTAGGAAACAATTGACCCCAAACAAACGAAATTGACGTTTATCATTGAATAATTACAAATACATTTAAAGCATGGACAAAACAATACCTTACACAAATGGTAAAAATGTAAATAATCTACTGTCATTAGGAATTGAGAAAAATCAGAGGTTCAAACCCAGGAAAGATTCGGATCTATCCGCCAGCTACGTACTAGACTACAATGATTAACTGTCAAGGTGGTTTTTAAACAACCACTTGTAGCAGCCTTCTAAAGTATAAAAAGAGTGGCGAGTCCTCTTTTTAGAATTTAGAAACGTCATCAGTCGGTAGTAGGAAGAATGAAAGAAGAAACAGAATGACAGGGTCCGAGCACTTGGATGACGATCACTATAGATCCTACGGATCATATACCGACGCAATGGCAGCGTGGCACTTTAAACCGAATTCCACCTCCTGGATTTTAACCTCTTTTCGAAACCTAACCTCCACGTCACATTGGCGGCGTTCACCCGGGAGGCGATAGCCAACCGGCGTCTACGAAGAACTGTACATAGGTAAAACCAACCTGGATGGATAAGCAGGAGCGAATCTTCTCGACAAAAGGCACGGGTCCGTGTGGCACGCCAAAGATAGAGCATCTCTCCAAATCCGTGGTCAGACAGAGTCGGCAGGCATTTTCAAAGCCTTCTTCCTTGGAATCCTCGACTTTTGAAGCATCTCCGTCGCCCGCCGGCGAAAGTTGCACCGGAGTGTCGGTCATCTTTCAACGACGATTCTTACTGAACGATCAAGTTTGTTTGGACGTCGACATTTGTACGTAAGCGATCGGGAATGTCCCGTTCCCCAAGCGTTCCGCGGAATCCGGCTTCCACGATCCACCTTCCACTGAAAGTGCAAAAGCCTCGGCGCATGCGCACTGCAAGCGTTCCACGACGTTGATCAAACGGACAATTTCCTATCGTTTTTTAATACTTTTTAATGGATGCCCCCAGCTTCTTCACGAACGGCTTCGTCACGTATCCAAGCTTGGATGATGGTTGCCAAGAACGAACTTGCACGACTGAAGAGCTCACCAGGCAGCCGTGGGAACTTAAGTGGGAGAGGAAAACACCACCAGAGTCATCGGTCGAACGTTCATGTTACACGAAGAACTACATGTATAGTTGAAACATCATTTCTGATTCGAACTTAGAATGCAGGGTTGATCAGTCTATGGCTGACCTGGATAATCTCTAGCGGATATACTTTCCTTTAGCTGAACTTATGTATTGCAGATGGAGGCGAAGCGAAGTCGATGGAATCATAAAGCTTAAACTCGCGCTGCCAATGCCTGCTGCTGGGTATTTCCGAATGCCTAAACTTAGAAGGAGACCTTCGATCATTTCAACCAGAATGAGTCTCAGTTTTGTCATGCAGGTAATAAAGGAATGTGTAGTTTGGAACATGGTGGGGTATACATTGTAACTGTTTGAATGTAGGAACGTGGATTGCCAGCGCACATCGCCAGGCCAGAAGGCATTCCTCATAGGCTTATTCTAGCACTTTCTACGCTTTCTTAACGAACTTACTGTATAACCGTCAGCGCTCTTCTATTTCATCATATTTTATGTTAGGTTTTGCATCCTATACAATTCGGAATTGTTAGGAGGTATTGAACGGTTTACACACGTTTAACTATTCGGAATATTTCTGATCTTGAAGTACACAGATGAATTCACGAGTATTCCCTGATAAAAATGGGAACGTTGCACCAGCGTTACTTAAGATTGACTAAGAGTTACAAAGGAGTCTGAAAAAAGCGTGCCAAAAGAGTTTATCAGTGAATTTAGACAAAAGACCCTTAACGAAGTCTTTGATTTTTACCAGGGAACATAAAGAGCGTACCATAAACTTGAATTTGGAAATTTTATACCCTCGCGTAACGCTTCATTTTTTCCAAGGTTGCTAAGATGCAGTAAGATTTCGAAACTTCTTATTACAACGATATCCTGTATCACTTCTTTGAGCGGACTTGGAAGAATTAACAACTCAGCAAATGAAAAATGATTCGTGCTGCTGCCGTTGAAGAAATGCACTTTCTTCTGATCGAAAAGAATTTGCCTTCAAACTGCACTGTTACACATCACATTATTGGCCGGAAATATAAGAAAAATGTTTAGTTTAAGCATAATATACAAAATGTTCAAGACGATCCACCAGTATATTATAGACATCTACCACCAGGTGCCGTTGCAGCATTCGCTACTCCCGTTGTAGAAATGTATTTTAATTTGATCACACGAAATACGACCTTCAAACAATATTGTGTTGTTCAATTTGGTACATCATGTCTCAGCAAACGAAAGTGGATTGAAAAGTATCAATAATATAATTTTGTGCTCGATATGTTTCAATTCACTTTCTGAACCTTTTCCAATCTTTCTATATTTCGAGTTACTTCCAATCTTTGCAGATGTGTTGAAAATATCTTCCGTGAATAAGTCTGCACACCCCCTCCATGCTTAAAATTTTTGAATTCATATGAATGAAAAAGAAAGGTAATGTATGCACTATGTGTCAAATAGGCGCTAGATAATGTTTGGCTGTTTTTACTGTAATTGTATGCAAGCTTATGGAAATATTGGGTCAGTATACAAAGCGAAATTTCGGTTTCAAAATGGACGATTATTTATTTCTTTAAAATAATCCTGAACTAGGCTATAATGAAAACTCGCAGTGTATATATTAAAACAACAGTCGCGAATTATTCTCCAGAGATTCAAGAAATTAATTGATAAGAATTCAAAATCTGAATCTATTTGAAACGATTTTCGCTTGCTGGAGTGCAAGAATCTATATACATCCCAGTAAACAAAAATAAATTCAGGCGTCAAGAATCCAAATTCAGAACCATAACCACGAATTTGTTTTTATTCATGTCATTGTTAAGGAACTGAAATGATTTCGTATTTATGACTCTGAATTCAAAGTCTACAGTTACAGTTGTGAAAAATTTGAAATGAAACCAAACACCACAAGCAGACGATTTATTGTTGTTGAATTCGGTGTATCCTTTCATACATTATCTGAATAGATAGGTCCAGGTTTCATGTTATGAGTGAGTCCTTGTTTCTTGTTCTTTTTCAACAAAGATTCGGAAACAGGATTCAGAAGTGTTGACAATTGTAACTCATTTCGTCCCGAAATACCCATTTTGATCATCTTCTTTAAACAACGTATTATTATCTATATTCACCATCCCAAAAATACAGGAAAGACATAGTTTGCTATTTTAGAGCTCGCTCTATTGATCTGTGCTATTTAAAAAACGAAAAAAAGTTTTGACCTTGAAAATGACCTTGCCGGCAATTTTCATGATCATATTCGTAATCAGCGCCTCAAATTACATAAATATATGAAGTTTCAACTAAATCGCCTGTCAGCTAGCACTATTCGCAAATATATCCAAATTAAATTTTTTATCAAAAAATTCAATATTTCAACCCCTGTTTTCACCTCTTAAATCGTCATCTTCGCAGCAAAGAAAAAATACGTATCTCTTATTTTTCGATTCTCTACAAAACCCACGTAATAAAAAGTAAATCCCCGATTGGCACTTGGGTAGTGTTACTTGTTAGAAGCTATTTAATTTATTCCAGCTGACTAGAATGATGTAACAATCCAGTAAACAAACAACGATTCAGAACAATTATAAATTATTCATTTTCGATGATGATCGTCCCTTCCATTATGAAAATGGATATTCATTTGATCAAGAATGATGCATCCGCATAATATTATTTGTGGCATATCATGCACAGGATGATGCTCTTAAGAATCAGTATATTTTTTGCTCTAGCTTAAAATAAAAAAATGCACAAACTGTCATAATTATATCATATTTTAACTTCTATAACAATAATGCAGTAAACCATAAAGACCAGATTTATTGTTGCTGAAACTACAGAATGAAAACAATCCTAAAAAGGAATTGATTCGTTGTAGATGCCTAGTCTCATATCATTTGAATAGAGGTCCAGGCCAGAAAACCAACATAAAAAATAGTTCAGAATGATCACATCAACGCTCACTGCATCGCTATTTTCGTGGTAAAAATGGATTCTCAGTTATCAGCAAACGATAAAAGATTGAAAATCATTGAAACTTTAATACTTTAGAATCGTTTTTCTTACTCCTCGAATAGGTATTGACAATCATAGGAAGAATTCAGAAGCTTTCAGAATATGCATGCCAATGCTTCATTGAGAATAGTGAAGTATGTATGGGTCTATAACTTTTGTCCGAAATCATTGGGAAGCATTTAAGAATGAGCTATTTAATTCTTGTAAGAGGATTTAGAACAAGCGGCAATAAGATTGTATTTGCGAAGGTCAACAAAAAGAATTCAAAGTTCAAAAATGAATACTTTTCAAGTACTCTGAATTATTTATCGTTTGCTGGGTTGATCAAAAAGAATGCAGGTGCCAAGTAATAATATTGCATATATCATATTATTATGTATAGGTATTTGCATAGGTATTTTGCATGTACAATAGGTCACTGTCCATTATTTCAATTGGCACAACCCGCCATAAAGGTGTATGTTTTTAAATCTGTTTTGTCTGTAGTGCAAAAGGACAATAAATAGACAATTGCAAAAATTATTGTTCTTCATATCTCGGAATAAAAAACGTACAAAAACAGTAATTTTTCATAGTAGGGGAATTATGAATACAATATCATATCATCAGAGTCAAAATATCCAGTGCATGCTGCAATTTCCAATGCTTATTGAAGTATTAAAATATAGCATTCAAAAGTACCCAAAATTAAACAATTCGGGAAGAAGAATTGCAAACATATTTGGGCTGACTTCGAAGTATTATTAACAGATAAACGAAAAACGATGCAGAATTATTCATTTTTTAACGTCGAAGTCTTTTTTTTATCCTTGTGAATAATTCCTTATTGTGGATCATTCTAAATCCTATTACAGGATTGTACTTGTTCTGGAGTTCTTTTCTAAGGTTTCAGCATATGCACTATTACAAATGAAGCATTTGCGCATAAATATTTTAAAACCTGAATCCTTACTGCAAAGATGAAATGGATAATGGCTTCCCTACTAGAAATTTATTAAAACCGTGATCAGGCGCGTAACGCCATGACCAATCCCTAATCAAGGCCTTATAAAGCTATAGAGTGCATCAAAAAGCAAGGAAAACTTTGCTCCAAGTTTTAGGTTTTAATAATGATTTTCCCGTAATCTTTTTTTAATAAAATATTTATTAAGATTAGAGCTATCGAATGAATGGGTTTTGAAGTGATTATGTAGCCAGGAAATAATAAAAAATACAGATGGAAATCTTGAATTCTACGTCAGGTTAAGAAACCTTAATTTTATACGTGCCTCAGAAATTTCTCGTTTTTGTTATTTCCTAGCTTCAGAATCACTCGAAACTCACGCATTCGATAGCTTTATTGTTAATAAATATTCCCTTAGAAAGGGATTAAAGAACAAAAACGATTAAACCCTAGAACTTGGAGCAAATTTTTCCTCGCTTTAGATGTGTTCAACGGCCCTTAATAGATTTCTACTCGGGTTCCTGATACTTTTTAAAGTATTTAACGAGAAAGTGTTATTCATTCTGAAGTTTCGAATGAATGCTTCGTAATTCTACGATTAATTCTACGAATGTAAGGTACTTACATATTTTGTTTACACACAAAGTGATGCGTTATGTGGCTAGGGTAGCAATCATCACATGACGTTTCGATTTTGCATCCAGCGCGTTGTCAATCACTGCTCCCATCATCGACGTGGTTTTTCATTTGATCAAAAAGAATGTCAAGCAATAATACTGCATGTGGAATATAATGTACAGGTTTCTGTATTGATGTGATGCGTATAATGGGACGGTATCCAGTATTTTTCAGTTCAAAGTGTAAAATGCACAAGTGTAAGAAATAGGATTCAAAAGCATTGAAATTTTAAATAACTCACATTTACCGCCAAGTAAGCGAAAAAGGATTCAGTACTAATGAGAATGATTCATTTTTTTATTTTAAATTCTATTTGTTGGTGTTCTCGTGGCAAAAATTGGTTTGTATGGGAAACATAGCATACATTCGGATTTTCACGAGGTTTATGAATAATTCCTCATTATCCATTCTTCTAAATCATATTAGAAGAATGACCACTATCAGATGACTACTGTTGATTAATATTTTCTAATTATTCTCTATGATGCAACAACTAAATTACAAAACGAATCCTATTCAATATTCAGAATAAATAAGATCAACAAATACGATTCAACGTCATAGAACTGAATCAATCATTCTTTATTTGGAGCATCGCTGTTTTTGTGATTTGAATGAGATTGTTTCGATGGAATTAAATAAGAACATATGAAACATTAAATGCATTAGAATTACTGTTAATTATTCTGTTTCAGGTAGCATCGGTCGGAATCAATACGAGGATGAAATTACAGCCAACTGATATTGATTTCATCAAAGAGAATTCGCATGCTTTGTTCGGCAGCTGAGGCAATCTTTTTTAAGATGTCGCCTACGTTAGTTAGACTGCGCAAGAAGATTTGTCGAATTTGTGCGTTTTCTACATGTTTTAGATGAAATTTTGCTATAGGATATAGGATTATTCAGACCTGAACGTAATTTCTATCTGGGACGGCTGTTTGTCCTTTCTATTTTCTGTGATAGACCTAGCGATCCCTAGTTCGGGTTTCGAACTGTGTTCAGGTCAAAACATTATTCTACCGCAACGCTGGAAAAGGCAATAGACGACTGGCGACTAATGCCTGATGCTTAGTATGACATACGCACTGAGAGACTGCAGAGACTGAAATCTTCTACTGCGTTCGTTCAACACATCTGCAGGCGTAAACGCCTAGATGGACGAGATAAAGAAGACGTGACTAGGGAGTTGCAGAACAAACAATGTACTTTTCATGATAGTTTCGTTCTCACAGGCTTGGGAAGGTATTTTACTGATAAATCAATGGTTTTGTCCTTATTAATCAGCGTTCAATTCAAAATACGAATCTTTCCCATTCAGTTTCTTGTCTAACAGTATTAAAAAGAATTCTGAATATAAATTTATCTGTATTCTTAAAATTGTTTGCAAGGAATAAATAGAAATATAAAATTTCTGTATCATAATGCATTTGAATGGGTAATTTTAACCCTACCATTTTCGGAATTTAAGTCATTATTTTTCTGTATCTTTTTGGATTTAGTGTAGTTTCTGATTCATTTGATAATGCATCATCAACCTGAATGCATAACGAATAAGATTATTTCATAAATTGATCAAGTGTTGTCTGGATTTCGCTGGCGTTGAACTCATTTTGAAATGTTTTGTTTAGTAATCGTTCAATCGTTGATATTGGTCTATTCGATTTCGAATACGTTAGCATCGCTGAACGTTGTCTTATATTACCTGAGTTACAGTATCACTTGCGTTGTATATTTATATTGCATTAAAATGTACTTATATATTCCACTATAATAATAAAAATACTGAAAATTACCCCATGAATTATCGAATTATTTAAGAAGAAATTTTTTTTTACTAAAATCATGTAACGTAAATGAAAGTTTAGATTATACATTATAACTCACGACAAAAAATCTCAAGTTTTTCTACTAAAGACGATCATATTCCTTATCGTTTTTCCGTTCTAAAACCATACCTGCCGACATTGAAACAAAATGTCTGACCGCCATGCACTCATTACTTCGACCCAGACCATAGGTCTGGCGAAGTATTGAATTTGATCAGTTACCGCCAAAAAATTACCCTATAGTTTTACATCAAATGTCGACGTTTCAGGCCATAAGGAACCCAAAGCAACAATAAAAAAAATTGGTGTCCGTTAGGTTGTACGTCCGTCCGTCCGTCCGTGGGCAAAATTTTGTATAAGCGATATCTCGCGACTGGCAGGACGAATTTAAAAAGTACAAGCGGATTTGAGTTTCTCTTGGCCAAACTTAGATCTGATTAGTTTTTGGAGACAATGCATACTAGATTATGGGGAGGTTTAACAAAAAAACGCTCAAAAAACACGTTTTTTCCATTTTGTAACAAAAAATACAAATCGTACAAAAAAATGTTTGAAACAAAAAATATAGAACATCGAATTTTCTACAAAAAAGGTTTGATTCATTTCTTCGTAAAATCAACGATAATGCCGTAAAAAACGGAAACCGAAGTATCCCACATATAAAACAATTTATTTCCTGTAACCCAACCTGTCAAAAACTCGACTAAACCGCCTTTTTTTAAGCATCAGTGTGAACAAGACGTGCTCATTTATTAGTGCTTCGGCTGACCTGCGGTCGGGGTCGAAGTTTTGAAAATGCTCATTTTCAATTTTAATACAGGGTGAATATGCCAATGAATGGACGACTACCAATGAATGGACGATTTTCTACATATTTCTATTTCTTATGAATGTATGATGCACAACATGCAACAAAATACATATTTTTATGTTCTTTGAACATTCAAAACAATATTTACAGTAATATTGATCTTTCAGTGTTTATTATTTTGTAAAATCAAAGCAAAGTTTTAAAGCCATCCAAAACTGGTACTGAAAACGTCCCATTTGATTTAACCCGTCTATTCATTGGGGTTTAGCGGATTTTTTTACAAACGTACGAAGACGAGGTTAATAATTAAATAAAATCAAAGGTTGAACTACACGGCCATAAAGAGCAGAGTCTAACGATTCTAATGGTGGTATCATAATTAAATTTTCATAAAAGAATTCAAAAGTTACAATCGATCAAAGTGTGAAAAATGCTTACCTGTCCATTCATTTTTTAAAAAAATTATAGAAATTTAAAAACTAGAATTACATTCCTTTGTCAAAAACTAAAATAAATGAGAATTAATTATTTTAAAATTAAAAATAGAATTGTAGGCGGTGAATTAATGAAATATTAATGAAAATTTTTGGCTTTTCTCGACACATTTTTTTGATATTTTTTCAGAAGATCGTATAAAGTTGTTAGGATCGTCTTTATGCATCCCGAATATTGAAAAATCAAATCAATAATTTTTAATTTACGTTTTTTAGCATACATTACTACCTTAAGTAGAAAATGCACCACGAGAGGATAATGGAAATTTCATAATTTCCACATTTGAAATTTTTCGATGTATCGACGACGTAACATCATAAATAACATGAAATTGGTAAATTTGAATTAAAAAAATTGCAGGTAACGAGAGATGTACGGGTCGTTAATAAGAAAGGCATTTATCACTTTCGAGATTTTACGCATATGAAAAAAATCAATATTAAAACTAGATGCCTTCGACCCGGGTGCCTACAATTTTGGCTAAATTCGTATTGCAGTTCCCTGACGAAAGGCTGATGCTTCCGGGAATATTCCCATTTTAACACTGCCAGGAAAGAAGGCGGTAGAGGGTAGTCCTAGCATCGTTAGGTTCGAGTAGTTTTTATACATATATTGTAACAATATCTTGTTCCTTAAATAGGGTGAATATGCCAATGAATGGACGCTTAAGCATTTTTCACACTTTGATCGATTGTAACTTTTGAATTCTTTTATGAAAATTTAATTATGATACCACCATTAGAATCGTTAGACTCTGCTCTTTATGACCGTGTAGTTCAACCTTTGATTTTATGTAATTATTAACCTCGTCTTCATAGGTTTGTAACAAAATCCGCTAAACCCCAATGAATATCCGGGTTAAATCAAATGGGACGTTTTCAGTACCAGTTTTGGATGGCTTTAAAACTTTGCTTTGATTTTACAAAATAATAAACACTGGAAGATCAATAGTACTATAAATATTGTTTTGAATGTTCAAAGAACATAAAAATATGTATTTTGTTGCATCTTGTGCATCATACATTCATAAGAAATAGAAATATGTAGAAAATCGTCCATTCATTGGCATATTCACCCGATATTAAAATTGAAAATGAGCATTTTCAAAACTTCGACCCCGACCGCAGGTCAGCCGAAGCACTGATAAATGAGCACGTCTTGTTCACACTGATGTTAAAAAAACGCGGTTTAGTAGAGTTTTTGACAGGTCGGGTTGCAGGAAATAAATTTTTTTATATGTGGTATACTTCGGTTTCCGTTTTTTACGGCATTATTTATTTATTTATTTAATTTATATTTAATTTATATATATATAAATTTTTATTTATTTAATTATTTATTTATGATTTTACGAAGAAATAAATACAACCTTTTATGTAGAAAATTCGATGTTCTATATTTTTTGTTTGTAACATTTTTTGTACGATTTGTATTTTTTGTTACAAAATGGAAAAAACGTGTTTTTTGAGCGTTTTTTTTTTGTTAAACCTCCCCACAATCTAGTATGCATTGTCTCCAAAAACTAATCAGATCTAAGTTTGGCCAAGAGAAACCCAAATCCGTTTGTACTTTTTAAATTCGTCATTCCAGTCGCGAGATATCGCGTATACAAAATTTTGCCCACGGACGGACGGACGGACGGACGGACGGACGTACAACCTAACGGACACCAATTTTTGTATTGTTGCTTTGGGTTCCTTAGGGCCTGAAACGTCGGCATTTAATGAAAAACTATAGGGTAATTTTTTGGTGGGAACTGATCAAATTCAATACTTCGCCAGACCTATGGTCTGGGTCGAAGTAATGAGTGCATGGCGGTCAGACATTTTGTTTCAATGTCGGCAGGTATGGTTTTAGAACGGAAAAACGATAAGGAATATGATCGTCTTTAGTAGAAAAACTTGAGATTTTTTGTCGTGAGTTATAACGTATAATATAAACTTTCATTTACTTTACATGATTTTAGTAAAAAAAAAATTTCTTCTTAAATAATTCGATAATTCGGCAACAAATTTTTTTTTTACTTAAAAGGTGGTCGTTTTAATCGAAAATCTATAAGGAATTCGGACTTCTATGGTTTATAAGTTTAGAAAATATTCGAATAGATATTTTGTAATTTTTTTGAGAGATTTCCGATTTTTTTCATTTTTTGAGTGCAAAATTATTGAAGTTGTAAGTGGAATAACTCGGCCGGAAATTGATAAAATTTGATCCGACTAGGCTCATTTTACGTGGAAAACATACAAGAAAAGATATCTAAGTTGCTTTAATATTAGAGGGTCCGTGGTGGAAATGGCCAAAGAAATAGTAACAAAATTTGTCTTCCCATAAGATTTGTGGGTTAATTTTCAACGTCGATGAGCCTCCACTTAAAATCATCGTAAAGACTTTTTATTAGCGTCAAAATTTTTGTTATTTTTTGTACTAAAAAGTTAGGGGGGGGGGGGTCCCGTACAAATTTCAAAAATCGCCAAAATAACGGACACCCTAATATATATCAACAAGCTATTCAGAGGTCTTCTTTTTCGACACCCTTTTAAATCCATTCTTAGTGCATTAAAACCTTGCATCCCATGTTTTTTTTTTCAATATCATAATTTTCTGCGTAATTTATAATAATTTTCTATGACTTTCTTTACTTCCAGTTGACTCTTCAAATAAAAATTGAAAAGTTTTAAACGAATTTTTATTAAGATGATTTACGTATAATTGGAAAGAAATATTTCCGCCGGAAAGTTCGGGAAAAAAATCTACAAAATCTATATTTAAACAAATTTTGTTTTTAACTACTTGCATTAACGAAAAATTAACAAAAAAAAAACAGTGTTGTAACCGATTTTGTTTGACGGATAATTTGGAGAATAATCAATTCAAAATATATCAAATCAGACAAAAAATTTCAGTACATTTCAATTAATTCAGTTATTTAATTTATTATTATATCTACATACCCGTAGAATCTAAATTTTGTTAGAAATGCTCTGCTCTATTCTTTGCAAATGATAAAATGTATACTTTATCTCCTAATCGAAATCATCCTTCCCTTATATTTGAAATTCCTTGTGTTTATAATCCATTGTAACCCCACCTGCTAATGAGCAAAATGTAGCATTATATGCATTTGAATACTGCTGATTTTAAACAACAGACTCTAAATATGCAATGATTTTATACATAGCCCTGAATAAAAGTGAGATATCCGATTGACCAAGAGACATTGGCTGCTCTCCAGGTTCCCAGTCAACGAAAATAGGTTGAAGTTGTTGGAACTAATTACATTTTTTTTTGCTTGCCAATCCAGAGTTTTCCAATTTGCAAATATTTGCAAACTGTCATTACTTTTGTTTCCATAAAGTTACCTTATGTTTTACGAAAATGTATATTATATATTTATTTACAGGAATTTTCAACTGTTCATTTTCCTATTTGTTGGAAGTTCAAATTTTTTCGCATTATCTCATGTATGCCCCAATTCCTATAGATTTAATACAGATATTGACATTGTAAGAGGTTTTCGACAAATGTAGCCTCGTCCTTAAACACGGGTTGATAAAATATAGCACGTTCTACCACTTTCAATTTTGTGGATATCAGATTTATACTAATTTTAAAAACAGAATGCAGTTTATTTTCTCATTGCGTGTCTTTTCAGATCAATTTCAGCATTGGGATAAATGTTTAGAATACTCTGAACTTAGTTCCATTGTCCACCCCTCGCAAAGAACTGCACCCAATAAGCAAAAAAACGTCTTAAAGGTAATTAAAATGTTTTGGACATGTCGAAAAGACCTCTTAAATATATCTTTTAGATGTTTTGCGCAACAATTTCAGAGATCAGTAAGATGTCTATAAGAAATCTTTTAGATATATCGAAAATATACGGTAAACGAAAATGAACTGACAGATGAGAAAATCAGTTTTGGATAATTATTATAGCTCTGTTTCAACCACTATGTTATGCTGTAAGTATACACACGTAGAGAAGAGAGAAAGCACCCAAAATAATTAATCGTTCTCAGAAAAAAATGATAAAAAAACAGAAAAATACATCAATGTCACGTGCGAAACATATAGAATGTGAAATTTGTGTGCATGTGCAATATCGGCGTTTCATAAAGATCGCTGAGATATCTTTGCAAAAGACGTCATTTAGATGTCTTCTCGCATTATATCTTCTAATAGCTATATGTAAAAGATATCTTTGTTAAGATATCTTCAAAAAATATATCGTTTATTTGTCTTTATAGAAGATGTTTTTCTAAAAGATATCTTTTAGACATGCATTCATGAAAATTTTCATTATGACAAGGTTGTCTACTGAAAAAATCCAGGTGGGCTTTTCTACGTGGTCTGACCAAGTGGTCGCGACCTGGTAGTTTTGGCCCATTTGACCAGGTCGAGACCATGTGGGATTCTCGCGTTTCTACCATACTGAAATTTTTTTTCAGACAAAAATAACTGCATGTTTGCGGTTACTATTTCTTATATATTAACTATTAATGTCTGCAAAGAATTGCTTAAGTATTTATTTGAATCATTTGAACTAAACCTGCATTTATCAATATGCCTTCTGCACTTGGGTATAAATTACTCTTGTTCACGTATAGCAATGCATATGCTAGCGTAGCGTAGCGGTTAAGGTGTCAACGTAGTAAACGGAAGACGCGGGTTCGATCCTTGGTGGAGGTAAATTATTTTCAAGTTCATAGATTTATTTGCGAGAGAAATTGTAAAACTATATTCCTTAATAACATACCTAACATTGAAGTAAATACTAATAAAAAGCCAATTAAATGTCTATAATAATTTGTCATGTTATTTTATTTTATTTTGGCTGTTTACATTTATCACATGATATATCACATGATATATGATTTCACAAAATCATGATATGTCATGTGACAATTTTCAGCAGGGTACATAGTTTTGACCAGGTGGTCATGACATGGTGGAAAAATCAGACATGGTCTCGACCTGTTCCAGTGGGCCAATACTACCAGGTCGAAACCACGTGGAAAATCCCACCTGGATTTTCAGTAGGGTTACTGGAAGGTTACAATCACATTTAATGAAACGTTGTTATAATTTTATTAAAATGAGGTTTCTTGTAACGCAGTTTAAAGTTTATTGTTATTGCGTAAACGGTGATAATATGATACTAAACTGAAAATTTAACATTATAGAAGTAGATACACTAACGTTATATTAACCATAATGTAAGGTTATCATCTGTATAAATTGACCAACTTATAGTTTTATCGCCACCGGGCGCAACTTTTGAAACTCTGTTCAGCTCACGGAATGGAAATGCATTTAGAATGATATATGCTATGGAGAGGCAAAGTATATTTATCTATTGTAAGATAAGGTCCAATAAGTTATTGTAAGATTTGTAAGTAACCTAATGCAAAATTATAGAAATATAATGCGATAAATACATTTGAAATTCAATAATAGCTTCACCTATAAGTAACCTATTAACCTTAAGAAGACATTACACAAATTATAGGGAGGTTACGGCATATTAATTTAACATTATCCTGCGACCTCCGAGTAATAAGTTTGATCGATAATTCTCAAATTAACGTAACATTACCATAAGGTTATTTCAAGGACACTCAACCTACATGTATATTACAAGCTTACCCTTCTAAGCTTACTATAGCCGTAACAGCATTGATGAGTTTGGTCACATTTAATTTCAAACAGTGTATAATTAAGTACTTTACTGAGAGAAATATTTGTTCACAGTATATTTACGCGCTTACATTTTCGCCGAAACAGTGTTAAACAAGCATACACCCGCGCAGTCAATCGATTTTCTGCGATTTTGTTTCGACCCATTGTTGGCATGTACAGTTCAAACGACAAAATTTAATGTAAGATGTATTAACAGTTAAGGAACGCTCATTGAATGTTAAAATATACGAGTTAATGTACAAAAACATTGCAGGAAAGTGCTGGTATTTTTATCTCAAAGTTACCTGTCGTTTTTGACTGTGCAGTTATTGCTACAACTTTACGATTAACGAAAAACCCTTGAAATTAGCTTACATTAACTATTAGCAAATAATTTCTCTCGGTGTATAACGCTTACCAACTTCATTCTTTTAATCAAAAAGACGCAAAGGACCAGCGAAAGAACAAATAACAATATACAACTGGAAACCTTTTTCTGCAGATTAGCATTGAATATATCTGCGGTACATATAATGTGACTTTATCATTTTTATAATGTAAACATTAAACTGATGTGAACATTAATATTATTAAATTGATGAAAAATAAAGATACTTTTTTATTAGACATTCCATAGAAAGAATTTATTATTTATTTCGGAGATACACATACACATTAGTTGTAGGATTCTGAAGACATCTTACATAAACATTTTTTACAATGAATTCTTCGAACGTCTTCTGTTAAACAAAAATAAATTAAAAACACTGATATTACTGCGGTTTTATGTGAAGAGAAGCACATAAATAATGTAATATACATTGCTACAATCTTTATGAACATTATTTTTTACACTATTGTATCCTCATACTGGAGGTAACGGAGTGGAGTTTTCATTCTGCTTTGCAGCTCTAAAATAAATTGATTCTATTATTTAAAAAATACATTTCATAAATAAACAGTCAGCAGTATTTGCAACATTTTATTTAAGTAAAAAATATTCAAAAAATTATTAATAAAATCTATCATTTACGTACCAAAATTTAGAGCTTACAGAGGTTACGAAGTGGAATTTTCTTTGTTATTAAATGTTTTTGCTCAGAACGTTGTCAAAATTCACCCCTGCAATACGGTTCTCGAGTTGTGGGACACCCTGTATATTGTATCGTCGGAATGTGCAGCAGGCATGTCTAATAATACCAAAACTGAATAGCTCTATTGTACTATCACCGCATCAATGTTGGATTGTAAACAATACGAGTAACAATTTGTAATATTACATACTCAAAGTTGAATATAGGAACTCAATCCTAAGCAAAACAATGACTCCTGGTCCAGTGTTTCCTGTTGCAAATCAAAGTATATATATCCAGTCATAAAAAAGACTTTAAGTGCATCTTGAAAATCTCGAAGACATTGTTGTCGGAATAGTTTCTAAGCTGATTGGTCGGCGTTTAAATGGTTGGTGATTCGCTTGCAACTTCATGCTTTGTGTGAGAATTTGACAAGCTGAGGTTAC
Source organism: Trichopria drosophilae (assembly GCA_030407085.1). Taxonomy (NCBI): domain Eukaryota; kingdom Metazoa; phylum Arthropoda; class Insecta; order Hymenoptera; family Diapriidae; genus Trichopria; species Trichopria drosophilae. The sequence continues at coordinate 92,433,453 of CM059585.1, forward strand.
TCGTGTAAAATTATAATTTTATGAAAACATTTGGCTCATGCGTATTTCGTATTGCGCGGTTGCAATCTTATAATTGTAATTGTAAACTTAATTATTGACAAGCTGAGGTTACCCGTATAAAATTGTAATTTTGTATGAAAATATTTGGCTTATTTTGTATTATTTGTAACGCGGTTGTATGCATAATTGTAATGGTAATCGTAATTATTTTATTCTTAATTAGCAAACATCTTTGAACAAATAAGATTAAATATAATTTTACAAAAGCAATTTTGCTCAATAAAATATACTTTTAATTTTTTTTTTATCTACATTAATATCGTTTCCGACTATTAAAATAACCAGAATAAATTGAACTAAAATACAATCTTGCCGTCTCTTTTAAACAATTTATTTTATTGCGCTAGTACCCAAGTAGAAAATGATTAGGGCCCTTACCATTCTGATATCCAGAAGATAGGACACGATGACCCATTTAAAAACAATTGTTTAAATTGATTGTAAAAATAAATTATTAGTTATTAAGAATAAATGTACTTAAATGTTACCTTTAATAATTAATAATAAATAATAAAATAGTTTTTATATAAGTAATTCTTTATATACATAATTTTTAGCTAATCTTTTATGTTGTTGATTACCAAAGTATACTTTTAGACCATACCGTGATCGTACTGGGAAAATGCAGCATAAAGTTGCCCGTGATTAAAAACGTCTTTCCGAAAATCCATAGCAATTTTTTCAAAAGTCGGTCCTTGAGCTTTATTAATTGTCATAGCAAAAGCAAATCTCACTGGAAATTGCCTTCCACTGAATAAAAATGGGCAATCATTTTCACAGTATAGTGTAATTCGATTAAAAAAAAAACCAGTTTCTCTATCTTTATTTCCGATGAAAATTTTAAAAGATTGTTGCCTAGATATAAGACCAAGAGTTTGGTGCCATTGTACTCTCTAAATCTGAATTAATAAAATTTTACTAATTATAAGTCAAATTCTACTAATTGAAAAAGAGAAAAGTGGGTTACCAATAAATAGTAGAAATTTACTAATTACATTAGTCAAAACTTGTTACTAAACGAATTAGTAAATCTGAAATACTAAATAAATTAGTAGAAATTGATTATTTCGTATCCCTTTAACTGTTACCGTACGAATTTGTTAAAAATGATCAATCTGTACTCAAATAAGAAGAACAAGAACATAATCTTCGAGCTGCTTTGATAATTCTGCAGAATCCATTTCTGGATTAATCATCATTTTGGAATCTATGAATCTGTAAAACACAAATCATTAATCATTAACCTAACTTTTAGAATAAAACTTTGGGTAATACCTCTAAATTCAATACTATACCACATCGAAGTTAGAATGATGGTTTTTGAAAATTTAGCACGTTAAATTTTGAAAAATTATAACGCGTTTTAATTTTATTACGCTACATGTCGTTAAAAACGCCCAGAGAAAAAAACGAAGAAAATTTATAAAAATATTGTGCCCAGCAAGAAAACTTACATTGTTAAACATTCTAACCTTAATTATACACAAAATACTTACGACTTGTTTACGACGATTAACCATTCGTTTCCAGATCTTGATGGATAACAAATAATCGTTATTCTGCGACGAATATATGATACCGCGAGGTTTCAAAGTACAATCTATTGTTGATATGCACTTTCCTTACATTACGACATTGAACAAAGAAAAACGCGGATTTTCGACTAATTCAAACAGTGAATTTGTTTACTATTTCAAATGGTGAAATGATATTACTTATAAAATAGTGATATCATTTTACTATTTGCTATTAGTGAAAACAATATGCCAGATTTTACTAATTCATTAAATGATATTGGGAAATTTGACTAATATAGTACTAATAAATTAGTCAAATATTCTGCTACTTATCGAAATAGTAAAAATTCTACTAATTCAGATTTAGAGAGTATAATGCCCCTTTTTTGTTGGCACTTGATTACTTCGATAACGAGTACATGTATAAAGGTGATCCAAGACATAAAAACAGATGAAGATGTCACTTCTACTGAATTATCCGAAAAACATTTACTTATAATTAGATACCTCGTATTATAATGAAACTCCAGTTCCCGATCAGAGCGTGAACATAGGCGAAATTTAATTTTATTCAAAGGTGATTATGGCATTTATATTCATATGAAATATATATTGGCACATGCATCAAAAAGCATATTGTGTGCGTAAAATACGAACGAAAAACTTTAAAAATATATAAAATACTATTTTACGCATAATGTAACATAAATTAATATTTAATTTTCATGACATAAAAACAAGGGCATAGGGAGCAATTATCGTGCGCGCGTTAAGAATCTAGTAACCAAAAAAATACCATGTGATAAAGATGAATTCCTTATTTAAAAAAAAGTTTGACAACACTGTCATACATTTCGTATGAAAAAGTGCAATAAGAAATAAAACTTGGGATATGTTCTGAGTACCGCACTGGTGAATCTTAAAACAAGAAAATTTTATTATTTTTCTAGTATGGCATCAAGAAATCTATGTGTGAAGAGTAATAAAGGTTTCTATATATAACTAGTATTCTATAAGCATCCTTCATGTCTAATTTTTTTGTATTTTTTCATATAAAAAATTATCTTAGTTTTATTGTTAGGGGTTTCACCCGTTGTAACCTATTGTTCTAAAATAATCTATAGAAGTGCATTCAAAACTTGCTTTTAATTCTCAATATTTACACGTTTTTCGTTTAATGTTTCTTATAGGAAGAGTAAATTAGCAAACGTTTGACCACCGATATACGTTGTTTTTCTTTTCGTTTATAAAAGTAAAAAGTTGGAAATATATGTATCATTCTGGAATAAGATCTACTACAAAAAGAGACGTGCATTTACATATTTTACATGGCAAAAATAAAAATCAACGTAATTTTTTGCAACCTGTTCAGACAAAATGATGGCTTGATGTTGTACAAGATTACAAAATATGCGGAAGGAGGAATAAACATTTTTAATATTTTAGATGTATTAATTGTATTTTCAATTCTTGATCATTAAATTCAAATAATTCAACAGAATCTAAAAATTGTACACAAACAAGTCTGTAACTGAAAATTATGAATTTATTAATCTTCCGTTATTCTTGTTTTTTTCTCTACTTAGTCGGAGTAAATGGCATCACACTAGTGATAGGAAATCTTTAGAAAAATTTGCTTACAAAAACCCTAAATAAATCGTATTTTTACCTTCCACGCAATCTCTGCAATTAGGGAGTGATTAAGTAGAGACAAGAGTAAATTCTCGTCGTAAGCTTCCCTTCTGAAGTATGTGGTCTTCCTATCTGTATGTATGCAGAAGATAAGAAAGCGTAATATCTACAAAACTGTGTTTGCGGCATCCGTGTAGCGTGAAGAAAGGCTCCGTCTTTAATTTCTTTATACCTTCTCTTATAGCCTAAGTACATTATACAATATTCAAATTTATTTTAAAACGTCACTTTTTCCTCCAGATGCCAAATTTAAACATTTTGCGATTGAATTTTACTCATACTATGAAACAAAAAATATTTTCCTAATAGTATGCGTGAAATTTGCATTTCCTGCACTAGTAACGAAATAAAGTAGTACTTGGGACCGTTTTTTTAACATTACATTTTATAGGATTTAATAATTACTACCAATTGATAACGAGTTGTGGTGTATTATGATGTATTACAAATGTTTGTTCTTTCAATAATCTGCCAAAAATATCGAGATTCAAATTTGAAATTCAAATGCATTGCAGTTTACTAAAGCTTTCAATGTATTTAGCGATAAGAAATTGTTGGGTACTGTAGAGCCAAACAAATTTTAAACATTGTAATCTTTTATTTAGCCATTCTGGGTACTTTATTTGTTAAATACATTGACAACAAATTAAACATCAACATTAAAAATAAAAATCCTTAAGAAGGACTAAACAAACGAGACAAATGCACTTGAGGATTAAGGAACTGAAGGAAAAAAAAACAAAAACAAACATCCTGAAAAAAGTCTGATTAGACGCAGACACGAAGAGAACTACAAGTATTCTCGAATATAAAAATATTTTTCGTTCAAGAATTGTTTTTTTTCGGGAACTGTCTCATTCATGAACATTTTGTTGCATTCGTGTAGATTTTCTTGCTGAACTTTACTGCAATTTGTTCATTTATCTGATCGCAAAATGTGACAACTAGAAGTAACAGGTATTTTACCAAGTGAAATGGTACTTGAACTGAGTATATCTGCTTTAGACAGGATTTAACATTGCGATTTAAATCAGTGTAAAGTAGCGGGGAAAACCGTACAGCATTCAAAACTAAATCAATGCGTCCTAATAAGCGAAAGACGAAACGAAGTTTAAATATTATTTTAATATGTTTTGGTTTATTTCAAATTTCCCTAATTAATTGCGCCATATATCAAATTTATTACCCTTTTTAAACGCGTAGTGTAATAATTCAACCCTTGCTCTAAAAGGTGCTTGCCGTTTTCCGCTCACGGATTACTAAAAGGGATAATCAAGGACCTCGGACTAATAAGTCCCGAAACACTTGTTCTTTTAAACTGATTTGCATGAAATACTCGAATTTCGGGGTTATCAGTAATCCTGAGATTGATATCCCTGTTTAAATTAACTGCGGTGAATCAAGTATAGTGTGAAAGAAACAAATAGGATTTGCAGATACATTTGCATGGCATACCTGATGTTAGTTTCTTATAGGCTGCGGGAGTTTCTAAAATATAGGATTTATGCGATTAATTTGTCAATAAGTTTGGTTTGATTGATTGTGCACCTATACTCAGAATTTCAAACAAACACCATAATCATGGGATATTCTGGCTATTAAGTTTTTCATGTTAAGCCAAAGAAAACGAAGTTTCTGATATTTTGTTTAGCATTTATTGTATTAATGAAGCTAAATTTTAATATTTTTGGTATAAACTGATACTCACTATATACCCACTTAATTTTAGTTTAATCTGTAAAAGACGGGGATTTGAAAAAATAAATAAAAACGGTTTCTCATTTCCTAAATGTTTGTAGTAAATGTCTATGTTAAAATGTCCAATTTTTAAATAATTTAATTATTTGGCATAAAGTTGATAGAACAAAATTCTTTACTGTTTGGATATAGTTCATTATAAACAGTTGTGGGATTTTCAAAATTAAAACTATTATATTACGCGAAATCGTATGATTCCTACTAAACATTAACATACCACGCTTTTAATATTTTCAACACTTCCAAGGAAAAATGTGGCAACATGTCTTTTTTCCTGATACTAGAACAGGTTTTATAAAAAACGTATATCTTATATATATTAAATGATTCTTACACTTTTGCAACGATTTTATTATTCATTTTCATGCTCTAGAAGAAAGGTACTTTTTTATAGTTATATTTATTTGTTATAGCTAAAGTATACAGTCACTGCCCCTCATGCTCACATTCGCTCACACTTCAACGCAAGTTTGTCTAATAACCGATAAACAATCCAAAACGTATCACTTATATAGACGTTTCGCTTATAATACGCACACAGGGAAACGTAAAATGCACGCTTTTGTTAACAATATCGAGAAACGAGCATATATAACCGAAATTTCTTGAATCAAGAAAATATTTCTTATAACTAAATAAACATTCGTCCAATTCAAGAATAAATTGATATCACAAAGTAAATGTTTATTGTTTTAAAATAAATATATATCCGAAGGAAAACAAATGTGACGTAAAGGAAGAACCACATTTCTTGGACTAAGGAAATATTCACTGGAACTGGAAGTAAATATTTACTTGTTTTTACGTCATTTATTCCTTTTATATAAATATTTAATTGTTTAGGGTATATCCTGATGTTCTTTTAAATAAATATTTTGTTGCGACTATTTAAGTGAACTATTTATTTGTATCAAATAAATTTCTTTTAATAGGAGAAATTGATTCTCAGGAATATATTTATTGATAACACGTCTTACCATTTTCTAAATCAAAACATACGATTTCTTTGGTAGAGTGAAAAAATTGTTTGAAATGATTTTCTTCTTTCAAGAAATATGATTTACTTAAGCAAATTATTTCATCGTTTCGCTACTAAATATGTGATAGGATTGGTATGGAGTGTTCCATATTTAATAAGTTACATATAATTTTTAATTAATATCAACGTTGATAAACGGTAGGAGAAAATGACAAATTCTTAGTAAAATTGGACAAAGAAAATGTCAGCCTTAAACTAGCTGAATACGTAATGTTTCAATCATAACAAAATATTTTTTCATCATACGGGGAAACTCAAACTTTAAACACATTATTAGGAAAAACGTTGGGTAAACCTTCGGAAAGATTCGGCCACCTAAAAAAAATGTACAACGTATTTTTGAAGTGATTTGAGCTGCTGAATCCGAATTTCACAAAAGAAATTGTCACTCGGCCACATCCTGCGGATGCTATTAGAAAAAAAAACTCAAAAAACGCGGTTTTTAACAGTTTTCTGCTTTTATCTCAAAAAATGCGCGTACGGAAAAAATGTTTCAAACAAAAAATGAAGAGCGGAAAATTCTCTACAAAAAAGGTAGTATGGAATTTTTTTCGTAAACTTAATATTAGGGGCACGCTGATTGGCAACGATGGCAAAGCAAACTATTACGCCCTTGTAACAAAAATAACTATCGTAAACGACTACAGAGAGTAAAAACCTTACGAAAGCACTAAAATAATGCGGTTCTAAAACGTTCTGCTGATAAAGTAGGAATTTACGCTGAAAATAAAAAATTAACAATGTCTAAATTAATTTTTGAAAATTCTGATTTTGCAAGGGTTATTCTATAGTTATTACTATACACAGCCAATTAACGAATGACAAATAAATTAATTAGGAATCAAACGAGAACTATTGAAAATAGGAAATTTTTATTTATTTCTAATAACTCTCGGTCAATTCCGCTAAAATGCATATATAAAAAATTACGTTTACAGAGCGCGAATGTTTAAAAATTGATTTATACATTTTTTTTATTTACGTTTTTTAACGTAGATTCCTACCTTATCGGCGGACTACTTTAGAACCCCCTTAAGGGTAGTCTCTACATTGTCAGGTAATACCCTGATTGTGTCATAGTGTGTTATATCCTGAATCTTTATTAAATATTTTTTTGACAATATCGATATCAAAATTTAAACTACAGAAATGCCGGTCAGAATTTTTGTTTTTATATTTTATACATAACAATTTTCTTTTTTTTTTTTTTTCAAATTTTCGAAAAATTCTCATTTTCGAATTTAGTCTAAACAAATTTATGTAAACAAAAATTGTGAGCCTAATCGGTGATGGTGAGGTTTTTCACTGGGTGATTTGAAATGGAATGCCAACTTTATATAAAAATATGACAAAATAAACATTTTAATTTTCAATTTTAACTTGTCATTTGTCTATCTCCTTTTTTTTTAAGGTTGTAGTACATACCATTCTCAATATTACAATAATAATACATTTTTTGTTATTCAAATCAGCTCAAATACTTCTACTTCCTTCCCTTCTTGTAGTTTATTAAACAAAATTTTGAGTGTTTATTACAAATTCGTAGGTAATACAAATTTCAACTTGCTCTATTTATAAAAAGAAAACATTTACATGTATAACATGGGATGCCCTATGTTCCGCCGTTAGAAATTCATCCTGTATATGTATATATGTAGATTATTTAAGATAAATGAAGAATGTTTATAAATTATTAGAAAGAAACACGATGTATTGATTTCTCATCGTTTTTACTAAGCCCTGTAAAAATTTAAAAAAATTCTAAACTCCCAAAGCATTAGAATTCTAGAACTTATTTGTTTATATATTTCATAATATATCACGTTGTTTGATACACCCTCCGCACCACAGAAATCTGCATTACCAAGAGAATCTGTATTCAATCGATGGAATCCAATGAATTGTAATTAATAAGGAACATATTTTTACCACAATATTCCTGAAGTCAAAGTTAAAAGTAAACAAATAATTCTGAGAAACATTTAGTACAAGATTTAGTATAATCATGTAAAGAAACTTTATCATAGAATATGTATATTTCTAAATTAAAATTTTTAGATTTCTTCTTGACCGCTTGTTAAATTAGATAAAAAATATATAATATAATTTCTTGGAATTGACGGTCTAGTAAAAGTGATGCCAACTGAAGTCATTTAAAATAAAGATGTAACCAAAGTGTAACAAACACAGCGGATTAACCAAACATAGAATTGAAACATCACATGATTTTGACTACAAAAAGGTTAAAATTTTGGCAAATGAAAGAAACTGCAAAAAAAGAACACAATTAGAAAACTTTTTCATAAAACAGAATGAAAAAGCTGTTAACATCAGATTCGAGTGCTCTACTTTACCATCGGAGTATTTTCCGTTATTGAAAATTGCCTAAAGTAATTTGAAATAATGTTCTAGAAAATAATTTAATTGCAGACAATTATTTTATAATTTTAAAACATTTATTGTAAAAATTGCTTTAATTTTTCAATATCATGAAATGATTCTCACTTTTGTCATTTGTAATCCGCGGACTCACATTACGTAAAACCAAGTTGTCGCTGCTGTTTATCATATACTAGCAAATTCGAAATCCACAGTTATTGTCAAACACACATGTCACTTTTGGATTACTAGTGAAAAGATGCATTGTGTGCAGCAAGTGTTTTTTTTTCAATAATTACGCAAGTAACGTGCTCAATATTAACGTCTTCTAATTTACAAAAAATTTTTATCATTTAGTCTTTCAATTAATGTCTAAAATAATTAACTCTATAAGTTTATTTTGATTCAATTGTAAAATGCAAACATATTCTTCTTACGAACATTTTTATACATTTAAAATAATTATCATTCTTTCAATTATTATGAAAATAAATTTTTGACAGAATACTAACCATGTGATCCAAAAAACACAAGTCGCGTAAACGACAAAATATGTAATACCGATCAGTTCAATTGACAGTGGAACGGTGAGATTATGATTTTATATTATTGTATTTTTAATTTATATACCTTAATGTATTAAGTTACTCATTTTATTTTAATAAAGGAGTTCTGATGATGGCCCATATCAGAGGCCGAAACGTAATTTGGTGACATCTTTATTTTAAATGCCTTCAGTTGGCATCACTTTTACTAGACCGTCAATTCCAAGAAATTATATTATATATTTTTTATCTAATATGTACATTTCCAAGCGTATACCTCGCGAGTGTTTTATAATGCTAAAATCATATTGCAGTAGAGCAGATGCTCATCACAGTACGTAATAATCGTAAAGAAAGTAAATAATAATAAAGAAAGTAAATTTCCAAAAACTGATAACCCTTGAATTTATTAACTCTTTTTAATTTGGAGGACCACTTATTTGTATTTCAAATATGAAAAACTTGGAGAGCAATGATATTAAACTTAGTTACTAACAGCGACGTGGCTGCTTGCGAATGAAGCGTTCAAATTCATAAGAACCGTGACAGATGGCAGCAGTTCGACGATACCTTGTTTGAACGTTGGCTGTCGCCATCTTGCATTCTGCTTGAGGGAGCCACTAGCCCAATTTTAAAAGCAAGATCGAACATATTTTGTACAGTTTTGCTCGAAATTAGTACTTACGATTTCGATCACAGATTTTTCAAAAAGATTCGTCAACATACTTTCGAAATACGCGATAGTGAAAAGCGCACATAAATTTATCACGGTGTTTCATTTACGAACGTTCAGTTCAGAATATTCTTCCGAATTAACCAAGTTTCTAACTTAAAATGAAGTGATTTATAAGAAAGTCTATTTTGGATAAAAGTGAAATTTGTGTGTAAGAATGTGTATATCCGTGATTTTTAATTGATTAAGTGCATAAATAATTGTCGGTTTTGTTCAAATTTATGAGTTTGTGCGTAAACCTGCAACGACAGAGACGGAATTCTGGAATGTTCTAAAAACGATTGGCAACAATAAGCAAGGTACATTACGTTTTTATTTTCTATATTATAATGATATTGCATGTAATATTAATACAGTATGATATTATGTCTGAGTTATGTGAATTATATCATTTATTATTAAGTATATGTGAAAAGAAGTACATTTAGCAAAAAGGAATTTAAAACATGCACATGTGTATTAGTGTCCTGCAGTTCCCGCCAAGACCGCATATATTCATTGGATTTTTTTTCAAACTTAAAATTCTACGGTATCGAGACTGAAGAATGCTGTGATGTATGTTGTGTGATATGTGAAATTTTGGAAAACATGAATATGTCCTCCGCTATATATAAAATATCTGTGGACAAAGTGTACATACATGTAACAAACAAATTTTGCGCGTGCACATGTGTATCGGTGATCTGCAGTTACCCCCTAAGAGCATAATATTTCATTGGCGGTTTATTTTTTCAATCTCGTAATTATGCGAATATTCTATTGCATCTCATTTTTAAATAGTAGTATTACATTTATGTTGTGTAAAGTGAAATGTTCGAAAACGTGAAAACGCACTCCGTTTTATATTAACCCGTTTCGTCCCAAAATGACAAAATTTATCGCCGGTTTTCATCCTCCGTAAGTTTATGGATATCTTTGAGATATTGTTGTGAAATGTAGGTTTTCTATAGTTTTTGGGTATGCCCTTTTCGAATCTCAAGTCCGTTTTACGATATCACTTTCCATTTTTTAAATATGACCACTTAAACGGAAGAAAATGTGGAAAAAAGCGAAAACTTTTGTAGAAAACTGCAATTTTTCTTGCGAAGGAGTTCCGGAATCGTGTCAGGCCTCAAAATCCTGTGGCATAATGAGTTTTACTAAAAGTTGGTCAATGTTAAGATTTAAATTGCAAAATGGCGTCCTCAAAATGGCGTTGCTCATACGGAATTTTTTGTTATTTGGGTTTTATTGAAATATTTCTGGTATCTTGAAGTGAACTTTGATGAATATGTAGATTGCTTTTTAGGTGACTGAATACTAATTCGTTATTAAATTTTGCAAATTTCAAAATGGCGGATCCAATGTGACTTCGGAACCTTCTATATACCAAATACCAGACACTTCTTTTAAAATTGCGGCCATCCATATTGGATTCCCTATTTTGAATTTCATAAATTTAATAATCGATTTGTATTCACCATCTTCAAAAATAATTCCGTATGAACAGCGCCATTTTGAGGACCCCATTTTGTAACTTAATTCTTAATATTGACCAACTTTTAGTAAAACTCATTATGCCACAGGATTCTGAGGCCTGACACGATTTCGGAATTCCTTCGCAAGAAAAATTGCAGTTTTCTACACAAGTTTTCGCTTTTTTCCACGATTTCTTCCGTTTAAGTGGTCATATTTAAAAAATGGAAAGTGATATCGAAAAACTGACATCAGATTCGAAAAGAGCATACCCAAGAACTATAGAAAACTTGCGTTTCATAACAATATCTCAAAGATATCCATAAACTTACGGAGGATGAAATCCGGCGACAATTTTTGTCGTTTTGGGACGAAACGGGTTAATGTATATTAGCAAAATGTTAAGTCAGCAAAAGTGAATTTTCAGCATCAACATGTATATTAGTGAGCCATATTTTCTGCATTTACAAATATGCTTAAACGTTCATTATGGTGTACTTCAATGTTGCAATGTATCTCCATCTACTATCCTGGATTCTAGAGTGTTTTAAAAACCGTTGGGAAGAAGATGCTGCGAGGTATGTTGCATGTTTATACAATTATATTTACATCAATAAGTGATTTATCTGACATGTTTAATAATCGAAAATATAATATCCAGCGCCTGATTTTTGTGAAAAATATAAGTTATGGTTTTTATTAAATTCCTACTATTAGTAAGATGCTATTATTTCCCATTTGAAACGAATTCTAAATTAGGAAAATTGTAGGTGAAATTGAAATATAGTCTTTAAGGTCTTTGTTTAAAATTATTGTCACGTTTATATCAAGTATAACATGTTTTTTATGCATATGTCTTTTATTGGGCAATATACGTTTTTATGAAAAATACAAAGTTTTCTTTGGGATATAACGAAAATTAAAAAGGAGATTTACACAGTTACAAACGTTTAACAAAGAATGCTTTATAGCAACTGCATACTACGTTAATAATTAGAAAAAATTCGGTCGATTAATTAACCTTATTATGTTCATGTATAAAAAAGTGCCTGTGATCAAAAAAATATAACATTAATAAGTAAAATAATGAAGTTTTTAAAATAAATGTATTTTTTTCTTATGTTTTATTTATCAAATTATTTATGTATTATTTATAAAAACAAATCTCTTTGCTTACCTGAAGAACCTTTTATTGCCTGAAAATATAACATTCAGTCTGCCACTTGGTTGATAACGTCAATTCCTAACGTAAATATTCAATTTAAACAGAAACAATATATTTTTACCTTCAAATGTATTCTAAGTTAATTTTAAGGAGTTTTTATGAATGTCGGTTCACAGTTGGTCGGGAATACGCCGGTGCGCCAGTAAGGTAGGAAGTTTTACTAAAAAACGTAAATTGAAGATGACTGCCTAAAATTCTCAACATTCCGGCCCTGTAAAGGCAATTCTAATTACTACAGAGACATTTCTAGAAAATACCAAAGAAATTAACTGAGAATTGACTCAGAATTTTCGGTAATAAGTAATTTTTTTTTATTTTCGAAAATTCTCAATTAATGTCCAGTATTTTCTAGAAAACCGTCTATAGTAATTAGAATCGCCTTTACAGAGCCGTAATTTTGACAATTGTGTTCAGTCATCTTTAATGTACGTTGTTTAATGATATTTCCTACATTACCGGCGGACCACATTAGAAACCCCTTAAGCATTATTATTTTGTGCGATTTCTTACCCACATCTGATTTTACTGAAATTAGCCATACATTCATTCGATCAAAAATAGATTTGACCTTGAAAGCATTTCGTTTCTATTTTATTAATGAATGTTGTAGATTAAGAATTTATATCAAAGCGGCTTTTTAGCCACCTGTTTATATTATTTACTGTTATTTGTTAATTTAGAGTTTTTAGATTTAATTCCTACTTCACCAGGTGTTCGCATTTAATTAGTACTTTCTAAATGGGGTTGAACTTCATGCCGAAAACCGAAAATTAAAAATGTCTTAATTAATTTGTCAAAATTCGGGCTCTGTAACAGTCATTCTAATTACTACATCGTTTTTTAAAAAATGACAAAGAAATTAATTGAGAATTGATCAAAAACTATCAGAAATAAATAAAAATCATTTATTTACAATAATACTCGATCAATTCTGAATTATTTTTTAAAATTTTTTAGAATACAATATGTGTTTCCAATGATTTTAGGCACAATGAAATTTACACCTTTTTTATGAGATAGTGGACTGTATTTTTGATCGATATGGTTTGAACCGTGTGTTCCAATGTTCTGACCCCACACTCACTCTTTTCGACCACCTTACATTAAATTATCGCGCATGTCAGGTAGGGTTCCCCACCTTCGCATTTATAATAATTGCCTAGCCTTATTAATAATACTTAACTACACACTTGTAAGAATACATTATTTATAATATAACACACAAATTTATTTCGCGATTACACATACTGCCCGCCTTGAACGCTTGCGCTTCAACAGACATCGACGTACGCTCTTTACTATTTACTCGCAACTGATTCGTTTTTGGAACAAGGGATAACACATATTTTTGCAATACTTCGCATGGTTTCGCCGCTCGATGTTTTTACCTTTACAACCCGTACCTTGCCGTCGGATCCCGGTATCAGTTCAATAATACGTGCATATCGCCATTGCATTGGTGGAAGAACATCATCTTTTAATAGAACCAATGCTCCGACCTGTAAATCGTTATTCAATTCCCGAGTCCATTTTTTTCTCTGTTGTAATTGAGATAAATACTCTATCGACCATCTAGACCAGAACTGTTGTTTTAATTTTGTTATCAACTGATACCGAGTTACGCGGTTTTCATTAATACTACGGAAGTCAGGTTCAGGTATTTCTGTCATTGGCTGACCAATGATGAAATGACCTGGGGTAAGCGCAGTTAAATCATTAGCATCATTTGATAAGGCTGTTAATGGTCTCGAGTTTAAACACGATTCGATTTGTGAAAACACTGTAGAAAGTTCTTCAAATGTCAATGCAGCATTCCCTACTATTTTATGAAGATGCGTCTTGGCTGATTTAACCGCCGCCTCCCAGAGTCCTCCCATGTGCGGGGAATACGCAGGAATGAACCTCCAAGTAATGCCTATATCTGTCAGGTATTGCTGAATTCGCTGTTTATGCTGTTGATTTTTCAACAAATCCGCCAATTCTTTTAATTCCCGGTTTGCGCCGACGAAGTTTCTTCCGTTATCTGAATATATGGTATGACATTTTCCTCGACGGGCAATAAACCGTTTCAAAGCATTCAGACATGACGGCGTATCTAAACTACTAACGACCTCTAAATGAACGGCCTTTGTCGAGAAACACACAAAAACTGCTAAGTATGCTTTTGCGGTTTTATTTCGGGATACCTTGATTGTGAACGGACCGGCGTAATCAATTCCCGAAATAAAAAATGGTCGATTGGCGATGAGTCTTTCGGCCGGTAAGTCACCCATAATTTGTGAAATGCATTTAGGTTTCACGCGAAAACACGGAACACATCGTTTTAAAACTTTTCGGACAGTTTCGCGTCCATGGATAGGCCAATATTTCAATCGTATTTGTGCTAGTGTAGCTTGATTTCCTGAATGCATTTGTGAATAATGTTCATGAATGATTATTAATTCGGTAACTTTATGACTTGACGGTAGAAGTAAAGGATGTTTCTGAGAATTGGATATGACAGCGCGATTCAACCGACCTCCCACCCGAATCAATCCGAATTCATCCAAGAATGGATTTAAATCCTTCAGCTTGCTATTCAATGCGACCGGTCTTCCAGCTTTTAACGCCTGAAGTTCGAGGAAAAATGTATCTTCTTGGGTCCTCTTGATTATGCACTTTTCTGCATTATTTAGTTCATCGAGAGTCAGACAACCTTGTTTGCGCGAATTCTTTTCTTTCGCATTGTGGACAAACCGATAGCAATACGATACTACTCGTTTTAATCGCTTCCATGATGATATTCTTTGTGGTAATTCGAACCCTGATACAGTGACAGTTAAAGATGGAAAGATTTTAAGTTTTTCTTCCGGTAGTATATCTTGAGTAGTGATTTTAGTGTTTGGCCACTCTTGTTCAGGCAGTTGTAACCATTTCGGTCCATGCCACCATAGATCGGATTGTTGTAATTCATCAGGTTCGCTACCACGTGATATCAGATCGGCCGGGTTTTCCTTAGTTTTAACATATCGCCATTTCGTTCGTTCGGTGTTATTTTGGATTTCGACTACGCGGTTAGACACGAATGTCTTCCACCTGTGTGCATCACCGCGAATCCAACTTAAAGCGATCATAGAATCCGACCAGTAAATCATATCATCGATTTGTAACTCTAAGCATTCCCTTATCTTTTTGCTTACTTGCGTGATGAGTGTTGCACCACACAATTCCAATTTTGGAATCGTTTGTCGTTTAAGTGGTGCTATGCGAGATTTCGCGCATAAAAGTGACACCTGCACCTCTCCTGCACTGTCAATAGAACGTAGATAGATGCAGCCTCCATATGCTTGCTCGGAAGCATCACAGAATGCATGGAGTTCTGTTCGAATTGGCTGAGCACACAACACAAATCGTGGTATAGAAATGTTTTTAATTTGAGGTAATGTCTCTCGAAATCTGATCCATATACGATGAAGATCAGTCGGAATAGGTGCATCCCAGGAAAGATTATGTTGCCACAATTGCTGCAGTATAATCTTTGCCCGCACTGTTGTCGGACCGATCAATCCCAATGGATCAAATATTTGTCCGATAATTGATAAAATTGATCGTTTATTTACAGCGATTGAAATTCTGTCTTCTTTAACATCATACCGAAACTGATCTGTCTTGCTATCCCAATACAATCCAAGAATTTTTCTTTCTTCATTGTTATTGAATGCCAGATTTTCCGATGATGACTGTAGAATAGAAACATCATTCGTCGCCCATTTACGAAGATGAAGTCCATACGGCGAAAGAACTTCTGAGATTTGATTTCGAAGCGTAATCACTTCCTCGATAGTTGCTCCACCTGTGAGAAGATCGTCCACGTAAAAATCACGCTTGATAATTTCACAAGCCCGAGGATACAGTGTTTGATTCTCATCGGCGATTTGATGTAGACTTCTTATGGCCGCAAATGGCGACGATGATAATCCGTAAGTTACAGTTTTCAAGCGATATTCCTGCACTGGTAAGTTTGGTGATTCACGCCATAAAATCCTTTGTAGATCTTGATCCTTTTTATCAATCCATACTTGCCTATACATTTTTTCGATATCACCTATCAATGTATATTGATGTTGGCGAAACCGAATTACTATACAGAAAAGATCTTGTTGTTTGGTAGGTCCAGTCAATAAAACATTATTCAGTGATATACCCGTTTGTGTCTTGCATGAGCCATCAAACACTACCCTTAATTTAGTCGTTGTGCTGTCATCCTTTATTACTGCATGGTGTGGTAAATAGTGTATCCGTGATGGTGAATGAGTTGTACCAGAGACCACTTCCATATGTTGCAGATGCTCATAGTCTCGCATAAATTGAATGTACTGTTCTTTCAATTGGGGTGCTTGTCTAAAACGTTTTTCCATTGAGTATAAACGACGTAGCGCTGCTTCACGGTTGTCTCCTAATTCCAATGCATCAATTCGAATAGGTAATGCCGTTATAATTTTACCGTCTTCATGTCTTCGATATGACTTTATAAAATATTCTTCACATGCTTTCTCTTCTGGAGACAATTGTTTTGGATGTGGATATTCTTCGAGTTCCCAAAATCTTTCGATTTGTTTATGAATCTCATTAGTTGTAACACATCCACAGAACGACCGAGTCGGATTGAATCGTTTGCTATCAATTGTTACTTGCCCAGAAACAATCCATCCCAATTTTGTTTTCTGTAGTACCGGTAAATTACGTCCTAATTTAATCTGACCGCTACATAACAGATTCCAAAAAATATTCGCACCTAACAGCATATCGATATGACCGCTAGTATTAAATGCGGGATCAGCCAAAATCAGGTTTTCAGGAATTTGCAAGGCATGCCGACTTATGTTTCTATTTGGTAGTTGAGATGTAATGTGCTTCACAATCAGACAATCTAGATTAGCTTTAAATGTAGTGATTCGCGATTGCATATTAATCTTTGTTGTACCTAACACTGCACTATTTGTTAACCCAACACCACATAACGCGGCATGTTCTTGTGTTTTCTCTAACCCTAATGCATTAAATAATTGTTCTGTGATTAAATTTGGTTGAGACCCGTTGTCAAGCAATACTCTGCATTTTTGTTGATTCCCATCTTTATCACAGATATATACTAATGCAGTTGCTAATAAAACTTGATCACTTATTTTCGTTTCATTTACTAAACTTGATTGAGCTATATTACACGAAACCTGATTTGAGCTGTTTCCCTCATTACGATACTGACACTTCGCATTACCAATTTCATCAATGTGCAATAAAGTGTTGTGCTTACCGTTGCAACGCTTGCATCCTCCTGCAGTACAGTTTTGCACTTGACGATTAGTCCGTAAACAATTAAAACACATTTTGTACTTCTTAATTTCATTTCGCCTTTCTGTTATTGATAGAGCACGAAATCTCGAACAATTAAATATTTGATGAAATTCATTACAAATTGGACACTTAGGATTTGTAGAATTTACTGCTACATGTGTTTTCGGACTAATCATCATGTTTTTGTGTGTTCTCATATTGTTTAAAACTGTCTTATTACTTGAAGGTTCGTCTAAAATACTTATACGATCCTCCAAAAATTCAATGAAATCCTTCAGCGTGACATCATCCTTTCTTTTAACCGAATCGTGCCACTCTCGTTTACCCATAGCGTCTAATTTAGTTTGCAAAATGTAAACAATCAGAGTATCCCACGTATTAGCTTTCATTAATTCTAACGCACGTGTATGTTTTACCGTCTCGTCTAATAAATACAATAACGATAAATTTGATTCTCTAATAATTACCGGAATATCTATTAATTTTTGAAAATGCATTTCGATTATCTTCTTCGTTTTCTCAAAGCGTCTTGACAATTGTTCCCATGCATTGCGGTAACTATCACCGGCCGTACCAACGGACTGAATTACGTCAGCGGCTTTACCGTCTAATGCACCTCTCAAATAGAATAATTTTTGCACATCCGATAAATTCGGATTATTGTCAACAATTGTTAAAAAGCTGTTACGAAATTCGAACCATTTTTCGAAATCCCCGTCAAATCGAATTATGTTCATTACCGGTAACTTTACAGCGTCATCTAATTGCGCTCTTCTTATATTTAATTGTTGCGTAACAGAATTTGAATTATTCGTTTGATTTAATAAATGAGCATTATTATTAGCATTTATATTTATTTCACTGTTTTCCTCTCTGTTTTCAGTTACTTTACGTGTAATATTCGGATTGTTTACTACTTCATTTACAGCTGTATCGTTAATCCCCATTGTTTCATTTCCTTTTGTTTTCTGAATAACTAACCGCCTTGCTTTCGCTACATAATTTAAATACGTTTCCTCAAATTCTTCGCGTTCGTTATCTTGAATATCAATTTCAAAATTAAGTTCAATTTCTGTTTGAATTTCATTGAATTTTTGCCAAGTTTGACTCATCGAGTCTAACCGTATTTCTAATGCTTCTATAAAATTTTCAGAGTTAAACTCGTCCACAAACTTTTGAAATCGCGTTAATTTTGATTTTTCTACGCCCCTAGCTCTTTTCAATTTCATTAATTCGTTATCCATTATTTTACTTATAATAAATTTATGATGTGTATGTATGTCGATATAATTTCCCCGTAATTTTCAATAATTCCACTGTCAATATTATTCTTAACTTTTCAACGACCTACTTTAACAGTCAACTCGATTCACGCGTCCCTTTACAATTTAAAAATAATACAACACTAAAAAACTAATTTTCAATTGTTTACTTACAAACAACGTCGTTAAATGAATTCATACACACACTCTCGATTTAATTGGAACACACTTACATCTGTTTTTCCGATACAAATTATTCGCTCGCGTTGATTTTGTTGATCCTCTGTTTGATAGCTCGATTGCTGGTTTCCGTTAACGTTAAAAAATGGGCTCCTTCGTCCATGTAATTGCCTCCAGTGATGATTGATTAGATTTCACACTTCTTATGATGACCGATACCACGTGTCACTGATTCTTAATATTTGATGCTAACTTGATGATTGCTGATTCCTTATGATATCCGGTAGAATGGACCAATTTGTTTCCAATGATTTTAGGCACAATGAAATTTACACCTTTTTTATGAGATAGTGGACTGTATTTTTGATCGATATGGTTTGAACCGTGTGTTCCAATGTTCTGACCCCACACTCACTCTTTTCGACCACCTTACATTAAATTATCGCGCATGTCAGGTAGGGTTCCCCACCTTCGCATTTATAATAATTGCCTAGCCTTATTAATAATACTTAACTACACACTTGTAAGAATACATTATTTATAATATAACACACAAATTTATTTCGCGATTACACAATATGTAATAATTAGAATTACCCCCAGAGCCTGAATTTTGAAAAAGGGATTTTTAATATACAATTTTTAGCGTGTTTTCAATTGTCTTTTAAAGAATTGCAAACAAATTAATTGAAAATTAATCGAGAACTATCACAATTAAGTAAAAATCATTTGTTTCCAATAATGCTCGATCGATTCCAATTTCATTTCTTTTGTATTTTTTAGAATGTGTATGTACTACTATTAGACTTACGCGCATAGTCCGAATTTCGAAAAATTGACTTAGTTTTTAATACACTATTTTTAGCAAAGATTCATACCTTATCGACGGACTACTTTAGAATCACTCAACCCCTTTTAGAAAGTACTAATTAAATGTGAACATCTGATGAAGTAGGTAGGAATTAAATCTAAAATTAAATAAATAATTTGTACTTATTTGTGATAGTTTTTGATCAATTCTCAATTAATTTCTTTGTCATTTAAAAAAAAAAGATGTAGTAATTAGAATTACCGTTACATAGCACGAATTCTGACAAATTAATTCAGACATTTTTAATTTTCGGTTTTCGGCATAAAGTTCTACTTTATCCATGAATTAAAACCCCTTCAATTCGCAAAGAACCCCGCTTTGATATCAAGTTTTTGAATACCTCTAATCGGGTTCTATACGTTTTCCTTTACTGGATTGCAAAGTTACCAAAAAATATAAGAAATTTGTTGTATTTACTAATTTTTGACAATGTTTGTCTAATTATTTTAATCCTTCAACAGTAATTCGAATTGTGTTTGTGCTCCCTGCATTTTTAGAAGGGAATCGAGTATAGTTTTTAATTGATGGTTTTGCGTAGATTCCTACCTTATCAACGGACTATTATGAAATCTGCTTTGCAGAATATACCATCATTTTAAGATTCTTGAGTTATTAGCGTATAACTGATCTACACGAAATTATTTAAAACAATTGTAGCAAGCATCGAGATATTCTTAATTGAAAGAACCCCATCAAACTTTTAGGACCTTCTATCCCTTTCATAAAAAAGAGTTCTTTCCGTAAAAGTTTTAAGATTTTGTTAACTAGGCAAAGAATTTCTGATTGTCAAACAAGAATTAAATGAGAATTGTAGCAGGTTATTCCTTTTACGTCAATTTATCAGAATGATTGCAGATGTCATCTTTATTTTTAATTCCATTTTTAAATAATTACGAAAGTTATTGATAATAAAAAATTAATAATCATTAGACAAAATTGATTGAACTCTCGTTAATATCTTATACCACATTTGCTCTTCATTTCATATTCTGATGGCCTTATTTTTTAGTGGAAGTATTAATTTAGTCTTAAAATCTTGCGAAGACTAATTTTTTATATATAATATTTTTGCAAGTTAGGATATGTTCAGTGCTAACTTTATACTAAGCTAGCGCACATCGATATCCACGGAACCTATGCGATCGGTAAAATCCGCATTAGGTCACTTAATTACGAGCTTAATTAGCCTTACAATAGCCTTAAATTATCTATGCAGTAAGAATCGTGTCTGATGAAGCATTGCTAACTTATTGGATCTTTGAAAATCTAAACAATTTTGAGTAAAATTCATTCACAAATAAATTCTAGAAATACCCTATTGGCGTATTCAGCGAGTTTTAATTCTTTATTCAACCTGCTCGCCTACAGTCCGTTTTAATTCCGGTCATCAACCTGCAATCGTTTTATTTGAAGGCATTAATAGCTAACTCAATATTTGTAACAAAATCATGAATTTGACTGTCACTGGAAGTTTGAATTTTCGAATTGGGAACGATTTGTCACTAGTAACACTAAATGTAACAATCGTTAGGAACGCATTTTTCGGAAAATTTATTCTTAGGGGTGAAATGTTAACCCAGTTAGGCAATAGTCAATGTTGTATAGATAAAGAATTGTCCGTAGGATAATTCATCATTTTCTTTACAAGCTTTAAGTAAGACGAAATACCAATTACTTACCTGCCCACTTGCTAAAACGTACGACATGAAAATTCATTAGTAATAAAAAACCAACAGATAACACATTATATGCCCGTTGTATCACATTTTTATTATTGTTTACATTATTTCGATGTCCGCCCACTACATAAAGGGATCACCTCATTGTGCATGCTGAGGTAGTGAGAAAAAATTATCGAGCGATACAAATCGAAAACCGCGATAATTCTTTTTTTCGTAAATTACTAACACCCTTTGATAATGTACTTGTTTTGATACTGATATTTAAATATTTATCACTGGAGGTTTTTTTTTCACCGAGAAATGCATAAAAATTAATTCAATAAATCATTCCGAATACGCATTTGTCACAAACATTTGGTAAAGCACACAAAGGTATAGTATCTCTACACTGAGAAAAAGGATTGTTTGTTGTAAAGAAATATCATTCATTTGAAAAGTTGAAATCGTTTTTTTAATGTAAAAATGGTATTGTAATATTAAAGGCGATTCATTTAATATTAGCATTTTATTTCTTACATCAGAATTGGCCATTTGTTAATAGTTATACGAAATGTATACTTTGAACTCGGCAGCTGCGCAAATTCACAAATAAGACAAGGGACATGTCTCTTATATGTTGTATTTGTTTACAAAACGCGCATATTTAAGACGACGTATAAATAATATTTTTAATGTATTTATCGTTCTTAAAACCCAAACAAAACATCATTGTCATTTGAGGTTATGTTGCGATGCGTTGCGACTCCCACCATTATATTCTGTAACTATTAAGAAATCATTAATTTATAGCTATAAACGTATAGTATACAAACGTGTATGTAGCCTTGTACACTGAGGGAAAGTATTGTTTACTATAAAGAAGGCTTCTTAATAGTTAAGAAATCGTATATTTAGTTACGGCGATTCGAATAATTTTTTAAGTATGAAATAATTATTCATTTCGTATAAAGCTAACATTGCTTTAATGCAAACAACGCATTTTATATCTTAAGAAATATCTATTAAATGCAACCAAACATTTCTTAATAGTTAAGAAAACGCTTGTATACTATGCGTTTGTAGCTATAAAGTAATGATTTCTTAATAGTTACAAAATATAATGGCTGGAGTCGATACGCATCATAGCAAAACCTCAAATGACAATACGGATGTTTTGTTTGGTTTGTTAAAAACGATTGAGTGCCATTGCAATTAGGTGGTTGTTATTGTGAAAAGAAATAAGTTAAAGGTATTATTTATACCTCGTCTTAAATATGCTCATTTTATAAACAAATACATCGAAAGACAAAATAAAAGACATATGTTCCATGTCTTATTTGTGAATTTGCGCAGCTGCCGAGTTCAAACTATATATTTCTTAACTATTAAGAAACGGTCAATTCTGGTGTAAGAAATAAAATGCTAATATTAAATGAATCGCCGTTAATATTACAATGCCATCTTTACGTTAAAAGAACGATTTCAACTTTTCAACTGAATAATATTTCTTTACAACAAACAATCCTTTTTCTCAGTGTATTAAATCATTTTAAAATAACGATGGGCCCTAATTTTGAATTTAATGGGCACATTTTGAAATTTCGGAGTTAGTAAGTTGGTCGCTGTTGGTTGCATTATCTACATGGAAAATTGATTTTAACTTTTTGTTAGCACCACGCCACATTCGCATAAAGGATTTTTTAAAATAACAATTCATTCGGGCTATGTATAAAGCGGTTTGAGCGATCGCGATAATTGATTTTTTTATTTTTTTTTGGTCACGAGCGTACCCTACATTTCAGGTACTTCATCTGACATTGTTATCTACTGTAGGGACTAACATTTTTTAATATATTAACATTTGAGCTTGACAGCTCGTACATTCAACGTTATATATAACAATCTGCGCCTTTTTGTCATTTATTTTTCTTTCCCTTACCGAGAATTTTGATTTGTCCTTGTTTTGCATAAATAAGAAAACTGTAACGGTATAATACATCAATTTGTAAGCGAATTCCATGATAATTCAGGAAGTTTAACTAGAAATAGTTATCTTTTGCATTGACTTTTAATAAAAGAAATGAAAATAGTACATTTCGATACATGTGCGTAAAATAGGGTTTTACGCACCGTTTTTTAACATGGGTTAGATAGGCCGGTGCGTTAAATCGAATTCTTACGCACACGTGTCGAACCGTATTTTTTGACATACTATGCGGAAAATTTGTGCGGCGTTTTTTGTGTGTCAAATACGAGGTTGCACACGAGTGATGACCGCGGCGCACGACTGCCCGGCGAAGCCGGGTAGCAGGAGTGCTCCCCGGCAGCACGAGTGCGTAAAATCGTATTTTACGCAAACGTATGTAAAAAATTTTATATTCCGTTTATAATTTAAAAAAAACACGTAATTCTTCTTGAAAATTTCCGGTAAGGTTAGAATCACTCAGAAAATATCGCACAAAATAAACGATATTCTCACTCCGAAAAAATGCCCTGTTTCTCTGGTACAAATCTTACTATCTTTAACCATTCTTGAAACTTTTTATTTTCAAAATATGACGTTTATATGAAGTTATTTTTTTCCAAAGCAATTCCTATTTTATCCATTTCTCTTTGAAATATATTTCGCTAATACTATACTTATGCATCATTTATCATGAATACCGCTTAATTGTGATGTAAGGTACACTAATTTTCATATTGTTAATCCTGGAGATTTCTATTATCTTGAAAATTGGCGACTGGCATATTTTAGCTATTGACTTTTGTATTGTATTAAAAAACAGTAGTCGAAAATTGCTGACAATGCATTCCTCTCACCATTTTCAATACATGCAAGACACAACATAAAAGTAGAATCATAATTCGCATACCAAGTTCAAATTCTAATCATATCTATTAAGATCAAATTAGATACGGATTTGGGTATATTTCCAAAGACCTTCAATTTCTACAACTAAATACAAGTGGATCTGGTAGCAGGTTTATCAATAAATTTTGATAGATCATCAATGAGATCTAATCAGATCTTGTAATAATAATAATCTGTGTTTTATGTGGTAATATATATACATATATATATATATATATAAATGAGGCCGTACCCTATATTTATTCCTTTTATCCTGGAAACATATATACAATTAAAATTTCTTACTCATACGGTAACGTGCATTTAAATGCCTGTAATTTCATTGTCGAACATTATTTTTGGATTTAGTTGATTACGATAAATACACATAGTTTTTCATTTAAAAAAGCACATTTTTATATTTGAGGAGTACATTTTTAGTTACACATTAACTTTTGTTCATAACACATGATTTTTAAATTCATAAGTACTCGAAATTATTAAACGAATGTACTTTTTGTCTATTTCTAGCTGCTCGGAAAATGCTTTTTCCGTACTGCAGTATATTTTATTATAAAACAAAGGGGTTAAATGAAAATAGCAACAAAACTTTTGTGTCAATTTATGTATATGATTTTTAAAATACATTTGTAAAAATACGCACCTTTGATTGAACTGACGTCTATAATTATACATTTTTTATTTATTTTTTTAAATTATATGCTCAGTTGCATCGTGTTTTCCTGTCTTCATCAGAAAATAATAAACAGACGTTGCTATTATATCTATTTTCGGTGAATAGCTTAGCTTGTTTTAAAATGTTCCGACATAATATAAACGAAAAATAAAAATATCGTGCCTGCAAAAAATGAACAACGTAAGATCCTGGTATATTTTGAGCCCTGCTTTATGCTTGCATATCCATTTTCATTGAGGTAATCTTGTGCAGAATTAACAGATGCGAAATCATACGTTTGAAAAAATTTTTAAATTGTTTACATGCTTCACATTGTTTCCTAACATTAATTTAATCAGCAGAAACATAATAAGAAAATACACACTTTTCGAGTTTAGTTCAGGAAAAAGTGAACTTGTCAAGCTTAAATTTAAATTTAATTTAAAAGTTATTATTTAAATGTTATTAAAAGACATATTCTTGCGGTTAAGTTCATATCCCTGTTTCTCGAAATTTGATGTAATCGCGAGCTAGATGGCCTTTTGAAATTGCGGTGATTGATTAATTACACTAAAATATGAGTATGTCTCGTGTATTGTACTTCGATTTGGTTCGTTATATTTATGATTCCTAAATCTCAATTTAAAATTGTTATTTTATTGCGTAAAAATTAATGACATAGCGTAATTAAGACTATGGCTCCCCAAAAAATTCAAAAATAATTTTTATTACTCTTTAAACGTAGAAAAATAGTTTATAAAATGTCTAAACAAGAATATTAATTACGCACTTTACGGCTTAACATTTTTAATTAAAAAAAGGGTGGAAATACAGGCAAAAAATGATGCCCCATTTTTAAAGGAGCATAATTATAAGCGAAATAAACAATCATACTTTTGACATATATATTTTTTTTTAAATGTTTTGTAAACGTGGATCCTTATGGGCAACATGTATAGACATAGTTTTGCATGGAAAGCAACGAATTGCATCTGAATTAAATCTGAAGCAAATTCACTACCAACATAATATCGAATTTAATAAAATATTTGATATAAGAATTATCATATATTAAGCCTATCAGAATTTTGAACGAGAATGCAAAATTTACGTATTCCGGAATCAATGGACTGCAAAATATTTACTTTACAACAAATATGCAAATCTATTTTAATACAGTTTTAATAAGCAAGATTTTAATAAAATTATAACCATTGGATAGAGGATTTAATTCAACAGCATTTTCCTAAAGGATATGGGTCCGCGGCTATTTGAATTGCGGAATTTATGTAATTTAAAAAGCGTTTAAAATTTTAAGGTTTCGAAACAGTGGATCTAACCTGAACTGGATTTGCCCGCTTTCTTCTCAGTTTCATGAAAGTATTCACTTTTCTACGTTTTTAAACAACAAACAAACAAAATCACTATTTTGGATGGAGTAGCAGTAATGGAATATACAAAAATTGACAAAAATAACCAATTACAATCTGAATAGGATGCCTCTTAGTAATATTTTGGCGATGGTGTCTGTTAAAAAATATTAAAATATACACTATTCTTTTAAAAAAGGTATACAAAGACCTGCCTTTCTTCAGAAAAAATGAGTGTTCTACTTTAGGCCACACAGCCGAACATCACAAATTTGAAGAAATTTTCTGTCAATGAATTTGGTTTTCGGTTTATTATGTAATCCAGAAATAAACAGCTAATTATTGAGACTTAGAAAAGGATAATAAATCATAGTCGACTTCGGCATGGTATTGCTTAAAACCCCAGACGCGATGATCACAAATGCGACTAGCGATGGAAAGAATAACTACAACATTACATGCACATTTTACAAACCTTCTTTACGTTTGCTTGTATAGATATTTACAATTTATTACTCTGCCATAAGCCTCATTAGGTACAGTCTGCATAATGCAAACTTTATACTGTCACATTTATTCCCGACAAGTTTAGACAAGTTTACAATCCAGGTATTTAATTTTCGATTGCGATAAAATTTAAAACCCTCAAGTCATTTCCAAAAGAACTCGGAAAGGCAATTATGGCTTAGAAAATTCGCAAAAATCACAAATTACACGAAATTAGGTGACATCTTTTTCGAATTCCAGCTACTGTCTACTGCAGTGGTACGGCTAGGTTAAATCAGTTACAAATTTAATGCAGGCAAGTTTTTTGCCAAATTACTATCTATTACATATAATATTTTCGTGCATATTTATATTTTTTACTTGCCAAATTAATTTTTTGTAATAATTTAATTAGGAATGGAAATATGGTCGATAAGAAAACCATTTTTTTTTATCAATGGAACCCTAAAAATGTATGATATCACAACCTGTTTCAATTGGAGATCATCAGTAAAGAGTGCATATCCGGGTGTGTATAATTTTAGAGACTTTTTAAAAGAGCTCAAAATTAATGACCTTTTCATTGCAAAAACATAATACTGCATAATACTCAATTCAAACCAAAAAAACGGGTAAGTTACATCAACGTTGTTTTGAAAACTAAACGATTGTTATCATATTTTTAATCGAGGTATAACAATTGTGAAAGTAATTTATTATTGGTTTTTTCTTACAAATTCAGGTTTATGTTTCAAAATTAAATTGTAACGATATTTGAAACCTTTTTCCTCAAGCACATGTGTCTTAAACGCAATGTGTTGCCAATATTTATTTCACTAGAGACATCGGCTGATCGTTACTTACATATTCAGCTTCGACATAATCTTTTTTCCACAATCTGAATTATGATTTCAAACCATTTATTTAATAAAAACCAGGGGAAATATTCAAAAAAACATTCATTATAATAACCGTTAAAATGCCAGTTAGTTTAGCAAAATTTTGTGATTTGATGTCGGTACGATTCGTTTGTCAGTGTTCACGGTTGTAAAAAGCATTTTACGAACTCCATAACATGCTTCTAATTCGACAGTTCACCAACATTTATTCAATTGCTCCCAAAGGTATAAAAATCACCATAAATTTTCAGTTATTTAATAATTTTTGAAAGTACTTCAATGCTTACTGATTGGAGTCTCAAACATCGCGACATTTCTCTGAGTGATTCTGAAAACAATCTGATAATTTCATCAACGTTTATTTTTCAAAAAATGTCCATCGTATTTCTAAAATAGACTATTCTTCTTTATTCAGTTCGCATTTTTGTGCAATTGCGATTGACCGTTGTGTTATCTTAGTACGTATCTTTAACAAGTGCGCACGGTGTTCTACAATCTACGTGGAAAGCCCATTACATAAGTTTCTTTGTCTTTATATATAATACTATACTTCGCCAGCGAACAATTATATTTTTTGTTTTATCTCTGTTAACTTTATATTTTCTTACATTTTCAGAATACGATTGGTCTCACGAATTTTCGATTTCGGCTAACGTCACCCTTGTAACACCTGGTGACGCTTCGTCGTTGGCCAGCAATTTCCGGTTCGTCTGGTCTAAATCGGATACGCCTGAACAGCGAAAAAAGTTTAGCTCAAGTTGTCAAGCAGTTGGAATTTAAGCACGAATTCCTTTGGGATTGTTGTTGTCTAACGTAGTCTTGCACGTTGAATGTCGATCCGTCAGGGTCCGCAACCTTCTGCGTTCTTGATTTCAGCTCCCTGAAAAGAAAAGGTAGTCACGACTTAATGGAATATTAATCAAAGATTCCCATGTTCAGAATAATTTCCGACGCGTGCGTGGGCAAGACACAGTGAGAATATTTCACTCTATTGGTACTAAAACGTTGCAACGAGACATTAAACGCTCATATCGCTTTGATTCAGACACTAGAGAAGGAACAATATAGCTATGCGACAATCGTTTCCGTAGTGTGTTTAAGTGTTATTTCCGCTGCGGAACTTTCCCGAGAGAAGCGAATTCGAAACCTCGAAATACGATCGTCAGATGAGCGACATTTGTTACAACATTTCACACTGTTATTTGTTTGCGAAATTGAGGATGTCTAGGGGAATGAGAGGATGCCCTAGACAACATTCTTCCAACAATTCGGATGGCAACTTTAATCTGATTTCAAAGACAATCAATTAACTTTGCATATATTATTACAGAGGAAAATCAAAACAGAGGTTATTGTAAATATCTCCTACAATTATGATTTTGTAAACTGAACGACTTTGAAGATACAAATTTTACAAAATGATAGTCATTGAAATGATTACGAATCTAAATTCCGAATTGCGAGATTCAATATGGAAGATTTAATATGGTACTCATCGACCTAACAGACCTCCTGAGTGTCGAGTATCATGTAAATCATATAAAACTTCGGATTTTTGTCCTGCATATTGGATCCGCCATTTTGAATTTGGAAATAATGAAAACAGATTCATAATTAGCGGCTTCAAAACATTTCCATTACCTAGTTTCATCGAGCTCGAATAAACGTTTCAGATTTTGGTCCGTCATATTGGAGCCGCCATTTTTAATTTCTTACTTTTCTTTTCGGATTTATACTCATCAACCCCGAAAATCTTCAAATTCCGAGTATTGTATAATTCGATGCAAATTAAACAATTTTAATCCGCCATATTGGTTCCTCCATTTACATTTCAAAATGTTGACTTGGAATTCGTAATCAGCGATCTCGAAAATCCCTAAATGCATAGTTTTTTCTAATTCGGTGTAGATTTAAAAATTTTCATCCGCCGCTCCGTATTAGATCCTCCACATTGAATTAAAAAATCTGATTTCCGATTCGTAATTAGCTATACCGAAAATTCACGAGTACAAATTTCCAAGCGATTTGGATACAACTTGTAAAACATGACACGAAGAGTTAAAAGGATTTTTTTTAACTCCGTGCGCTAAGTGCTCACTTAGCACACTGTTTTCCGAGCGCAAAGTAGAACATTCACGCACTGAACATTAGCGTGCGCTAAGTGCTTACTTAGCACACTGTTTTACTTTGCACACTGAAAACAGTGCGCAAAGCACATAGCGCACGTCGTTAAAAAAAATATCTGACGATACAAGTGCGCGATGATTCCCACTCGCGTATATGGCACCAACTCCGCAAGTCCCCTACTTAGCGCACTTGTATCGTAATGTACTATTACATGTCTAATAGCAGTCTTGTTTAAAAAATAGTTCTTATGGATAGCATCGCAGTTTTACGTGGCATTGAAAAGCCTAATTACATCACACACACGTGCGCTCCAATTTGTATTACAATTTAGTTAATTTATGGCACGCTAAAGTTTTGTAATTTTATGAAAATACTAGCGTCATTTTCTTTTCTATAACATATGTATAAAATGCTATTGCATTATCGAATTTGAACTTTGAATTACATGCTGAGAAGATTTACAAAAATCTAATCATTTATTTTGTAAACAGAAAATTTTTCCGAAAATCGCAGGATTTCCCTCCATTTCCATACATTTACTCGAATAGCCGATGGTCGTGCAAGCTAAGGTAAGAGAATCATAAAATGGACACGTCACCTGGCAACTGCGAGAAAAGCCAATTCCACATTGAGGCCAGTCTTAGCGGAGGTTTCCATAAAGGGCACCTTGTACTCGTTTGCCAATCGTTCACCATCTTCTCTCCTGACGACACGATCCCCTCCGCAATCGCACTTGTTACCTACGGTAATACACAATAAAAAGGATTAGAAATTTCGATCGGAAATACACTTAAAAGTTAAAGCTATTCCAAGTAGTTTTCAAGATTTTTATGGATTCGTTAAGAATAAATTTCACCCGATAAAAAGAAGTCGAGGTTTCGCTTTAATTGCAAAAATCTGTAACTTAGGGAGTGGTGCATTCCGCACGGTGAGAAATAATAAGAAAGGAATATTCGCATTGATTTCAAAGCTCACCATTGTAATTCGTGCCTTTCAGCTTTAACAGATTCTCATTATTGGAATGGAGCATAGAATATTTGTTTTCAAAAGTATTATTGCTTTAATTTAGGTAACTGAATTAATACTGGGGAGGTTCGTCATAATCTCAAAAACACGTTTTTGTACGTTTTCATCAAGAAAGGGGTAATGCTGGTATAGAAAATCTATATTTTGAGGTTTACAATAAGTCGGGCAAACAAACACGATCAGAATCCAGCGGCGCGACGGCGTGCAATTGAAAGCTTCTTAGGACGCGGGGAACTGATGCGCGCGGGCATCATCCACCAGATACATTGCTCTAATCCTCCCCCATGCCCGGCACAGTCTGCCTTCTGATAGCGAGATCTCATTGATATCAACGAATACACCCATGTATGAAAAGAATCTAATCAATCTAAACTCAGATAATTATCTTGATTTCAAAACGGCGAAATTTTACATTCACTTCACGGATCTTTTGTTCGCTGTGTATGATGCATGTAAAACTTGCAAAGCTGGTTGTCCGAAAATGGAAATTTTGTAGTGTGACGTCAAACAATATTTGATAATTTCAGACAAAAATTGATAGAAAAGGTAATATAAAAAATTTGATTATCTTTGCGTCAAATTTTTATTAATTGGTGTTCGCGTAGCGAGAGCAAAATTTAATAAGATAAACTGCGTATATATTACGTCATACCAGTGTAATTTAATTAACAGCATATCCATATAATTAGTTAGGTTTGCTACCTTAGTCAGTACGATTTTAAGATAGTTCATTTTACTATCTAAATAGTAAACTCAACCATCCAATTATCTGCAGTAGCTACAAACGCCTAATTTATACGCACGCCTTATTCTTTTCATTCAAGCTGTTCGTTCTTGCGTATAGGTATGGTATACAATAATTAAATTTCAAGACATGTATTTATTGGAAAAATCTGAATCTTTCGAAAAAATATATTATTTCATTTCAGACAGTATTTCAAGGTCAAATCACTTTTGTATTTTGCAACGTGATTTGACCCTAAAATTCTTCGAATTTTTTATTTTTTCAATTCAAAATATTGTTCTTTTTCTAACATAAAAAAATAACAATAATACCTCCTCCCTTCTCATTCCCCATTAGATGGTGATTTTGCACGCTCGAAAAAACGTTGAATTATCAATTGTTTTATTATTCTAGTGCAAGTGTCGGCCACTTTCTTTGTTTTGCATCGCGATTTGACCCCTTTACTCAGAATTTGTTAACTTTTTCATTTTTTTAATTGTTTTTTTCTAACTAAACAAATTAATCATACCCCCTTAACTGTCACCTTAAATGGTGAGTATATCTTAAAGTATCGAAAAAATTTTTATTATAATATTAACACAGATAATTGTCTGACGTTTTTTGATACTTATGTAGACATACTTCGAACAAGAAATGTTTATATTATCTTTATTTCGCAGGGTAAAAATCACGCCCTAAAACAAAAAAAGTGTGATTTGACCTCGAAATACTGTTTGAAATGAGATAATTCATTTTTTGTCGAATAAGTACTAAAAACGGCCAATAATTATCTGCACTAGTATTGTCAAAAAAAAGAATGAATCAACGATTGTTTCGAGCGTTTAATGTAAAAATCACCATTTAATGAGGACAGTTGAGAGAGGGAGTATTATTATTTTTTTTTATGTTAGAAAAAGAACAATATTTGGAATTGACAAAATAAAAAAGTCGAAAGATTTTACGGAACAGGGTTAAATCACATTGCAAAGCACAAAGAGTGTGATTTGGTCTTGAAATAATACCGTCTGACTTGAAATAATTCCTGTTTTTTTTAATTTCAGCCTTTTCCGATAAAATACACGTCTTGTAAATTTGTTTAAATTTTATTTTCATGCATTTGCAAGCGAATCTAAAACGTTCATAAAAATCCATGTATCTCGCGAAGGTCATGGCGTAAAGGGGTGTACTTGTAGGGTTTGGCACTTTTCATCGAGTAATAAAATATATCAGAACTTGGGAGAAATAGGAGAGTAGAAGCCGAATTAGTGGATGATTAATTGCGTAATGTCCCATTTGATTTTAAACCTATATTTGTCTTTAACTAACTTAAATACTATGAATTTAAAATTAGTTGATTTGTTTTAGTCAATTGGAAATCATAATAGTATCAAGCTGCAAACGAAATTCATGGCAATTACACTGCGATGAGTTCACCTGCAGCATTGGATTAGTTTACTTGAAACTTTTAACTTGTCTATTTTTGTATTAAGTACTACAGTATATTACGTTTTAAGTACAATAAACAAAATAAAATTCATGTTCAATACTTTAATGGAATGGATTTTCGTTATACAGAAGTTAACTTATTTCACTCGAAAAGCGAAAAGACAAATGCATTGGATTCGTTCCATCAGACATCATCGTGACTGTGTGTCCGCCCATGTGTGTATATATATACGTGACTTGATAGCACGGCCTCTTCTTTTTCAGAAGTTTCGCTAGTTGATTTTAGCGAGGGGACAAACCAGGGACTTTCATGTTCTTTTGTCTCCTTTTCCCAAGTCGAGGGGGTTTCCTGGCATACCACTATTCAAAAGTTGTCGCTTCCGCTAGTAATTTTGATTGTTAAAGAAAGAATAGGAACCGTCCTTTTTTTCCATCGGTTAGACTAAGTGCACACAGTTTTATCATACGTTGGCTGCATGTGTCCCCATTAAATTCGGATTTTCGAATCTATTTATCAGGAAATTCTTGTATAAAGTTAGTTTTGGAATTAAACTTCGTAACTGTATATCGTTTTATCTTTTATTTTGGATCGAAAGGGTGGGTACATACAGTGGGTGTTAGGTACATACATACGTATGTACCGAAGGACAATAAACAATCATTATATCTCAAAGAGCACAAGAAATGCTAAATTTAAAAAATCGATTTTAGTATGGGAAAAAGAGTCAAATGATACCTACTACAAGATGTTATGCAATTTTAGCACAAGTTCAATTTATGATTGTCAAAATTATTTAAATTAGAAATTCTTTTAGATTTCTATATTTAAAATCCAATGTATATCCTTTTGATTTTATTAAGGAAACATTTTTGGTACAATTATAATGTATTATTTTTTAACTTTAATAGTACATTATGTACCAAGGGCGTAATTATTATCGATCTTCGACGATTATGAAGTTTGTCGCCCGAGCCGAGTGAGGGTAACAATCACACTCGTCGGAGATCGATATTTCGCCCGTGACCAATAATTATTTTTTGATCCGATTGTCGTAGGACTCGATATAAATTAAATAATGTATATTATTTTGTATATCAACGTGGATTATCGAGTCAGTTGAACACTTGATGAATATCATAACATTCTGGGTTAAAAAGTTGAATTTAATAAATAAAAACTTCCAAGAGATTTTGTACAATTCATGAAATTTTAAAATGTAAATATTCAAATGTTTTTGAACAACAGTGAGTGTTGCATTTTTTTAAAGTAAATTCGGAATGCACTCGAAATCATAATTAAAAATTTACTCCGCAATCTGTTTTCACGTTTTATTTGGATTTTTCGTTTTTTACTATCGGCGTTTAGTACATTTGCAATTTTACAATAATAAAATTACTCTGACGAATAAAGGTCATACATTTTTCATTCGCACTCGATTTCAATGAAAATCATGTAATCTAATGCTATTTTTCAAACGTCACTTTCTCCAATGCAATCAATGAAAAGCTAATTACATACATTTAGCTTTTAGATTGTTGAGAAAGCATCTGGATAATTATCTCAGCAAATAAATCAGCTTTCATTCATTGATTCGTGTCACTGATTGAAATTCAGAAAGTATTTATTAAATGGGATTCGTGGTACTAAAACTTGCTTTCATAGTTCGCAGCTCTAAATTGAAACGAAACTTTCAACTACTGCTATGTATGATGCGATTGAAAATATCTATATTGAACGTAATTTTCTGTCTTTTCATCTTGTGAATTAAATTGTCAACGTCATTACGAACTCGTGATAAGTAGCTGAATATGGTTTTTAATTAAGGTATTAAAGAAAAGTATAAAACAACCCGAAATTCTTCGAATTTTAATTTGCAAATATTTTGTGCGCTTTACTTGCAATTTGCCAGCAGTTCAAAATGGTTAATAATATATCAATGTCATAATTTCCAATCGACATTTTGTGAAGTTTAAGCTACCTTAAATCTAGAGGTCTTTTTCTGAAAAAAAAATTGTCTGAATTTCAGGACAATCGTAAATGAAACACAATATGGCAAATTTCAATTTCCGTATATTTATAAAGGGCTTAATATCTATAGGCCTAAATATCGATATAAAAAGCATAACTGATTCTTTTATGTCGAAAGGACTGCGTTTTTTATTACTTTAAATCACTGATTAAAGAAAAAAAGATTTACTAAGTATCTGAGTAACTAAACGTCTAATTATCAACCTGAATAAATATAAATAAAAAAAATGCAGAAACAGGACTTACCTAGAAAACGATATTTCCCTTTATTACGTTCAGCTCTACAACTATATTTCTGAATCTCTAAAGTTTTTTGCAGTATAGTTTTGAAAGTCCGTCAAATTATTATTATATCATAAATTGATTGTATCATCCAATTTAGTGTTGTAAATATTAAATTTATAAGCGCGGCATCTGGGGGATAGGAATTAATATGTGGATATTAATGGAATAAATATTCACATAATTAGCTTTATCACGGCATAAAAATAGTAAATAAAATTTTAAATAAGGAAAACAAACAATGATTTTTCAAGATTTGATAGTCAAATTTCCATCTTCATCAGATGGATCTTTATCACAATTCAAAATTCTCCATAGTATAGTATAGTATAGAGTAATTTCTTTGTATTCCCGTCAGTGATTTGCACAAATATAGACAAAGAAATAAAATAAAAACGTAAATTGCACATTTTGTGAGAGTCAAGACTGAGCTAAAAGCCGCAAAGGGTTGGCATTTTCAGAAAAATCCTTTTTACACCCTCAAAACTGAAAATATAACCATTTTCCAATTGCGTTTAAGACAGATTTTACTTCCTTATCCTGCTGAGAGCCTTTAATTTTTCGTCAAAAAAATTATTTTCATTAGCGTGAAAACTGCGAACAACTCTTGAAAAAGCACTATTTAAATATTCACTTTCATGCATCTTAGGAATAAATGTGATAAATAAAAAATCATTTTAAAAAGTATCAAAATTTTGATATTTTCTAATTCAAACAATATTTTATTAAACTCGAAGAAAAAATAAATATCTGATCAGCAGTGATCGGCTATATCTCTCTTCATCTTTCTATGCTTGCCCAAGTAGTAACATAAAATGTGGAAAATAGGAATGGATCGAACGTTACTGAAAATTTTGATCTTAAGTGTTACCAAATCTTTTAATAAAAATGGTACTCTAGTCGCACCCTTAAATGTAATGTTAATATTTCTACTAGGGATATAGTACAATTTCCCATTAACTGGTCTTAAGTAATACCATTGGTATTAATATGAGTAATTTAAAAAGCGTTTGGTATCATTAGAAAATATTTCATTCATAGTCAAGCGACTCTCTCAACTCCTTTCAGTTCGATCAAGGAGAGCATGCCAACGCAAGACAAGATGATATCAACAAAAACGTTTACTTACCTAGTAGCATGATGGCAACATCATCTTGGGCATATTCCCGGATCTCCCCCAGCCAGGCCCTGATGTTATCATAACTTGTCTTATTCGTCACGTCGTAAAGCAGCAAAAGTGCTGAAAAAGTAGCATCGATTAAGCAATCGTTTTGGCGAATGTGCAGTATGGAGAGTACCAGTAAAGGCCATCGCACGAGGATTTGCATAAGAAAACATAACGGATGTACGCGCTGCATAAATGTCTGCCTTTCCACCTCTCACATTGAGAAGTGTCGCCTGCAATCCGGCGAAACAAAAACCGTCGACGGTACAGAGCAAGGAGGCTTATAATGAATATGCGCATATGTTTCTTTAACGCAAATACTTCGTAGAAACCTTTATCACTTAGACAAGGAATATTGGAAGGAAAAAAAGAAAATGCGGATGACATACAGTATGTCTTTAAATATCATATAGTAATCTTGGTACAGATTATAGGTAAACAACTAATCATTTATCATGCCTTTTTTGGCAATGCAATGCAATTTTTCGTGCCTAACATTAACCTCTTCAAGTTATCTGAAATATTAATAATGATTGTGGGTACACAAACACGTATGCGGAGGGGGAATAGTGTGCGATTAAAAAATTTTTTTCAACCTTTTTTGATCAAAAGTCAAAAGTTCTGTGGATTTGACCATATAAGGGGCATTCCACGCCAAACGGCAACTGAGAAGATTAGCCTTTTTCGGTGTCTCGCATTAAACGCTTGTTTCTGAAATTCTGTGTCCGAGAAAGGAAAAATAATTAGTGGATTTTATTTGTCTTTTTATGCACTTTCCGGTGATTTAAATGATTTTTTATTTTATTTATATATTCATCATGATTTATCAGTTTAAAAAATAAAAATCGATTTTTTTCGAACTTGGACGTTTTGAATATTTTTTTAAACAGTCTCAAAAGAAAGCTCGTATATTTTCCTATAAAATCACATTTTCACAATTATGGGCCGGTTGGTTCTTCATCCTGAAATATACAAAATAATACGCGCACTCGGCTAGAAATGCAGCCTCGTGAGCGGCAATACCC
This sequence comes from Trichopria drosophilae, assembly GCA_030407085.1. NCBI lineage: Eukaryota > Metazoa > Arthropoda > Insecta > Hymenoptera > Diapriidae > Trichopria > Trichopria drosophilae. The sequence continues at coordinate 92,471,270 of CM059585.1, forward strand.
AAATGCGCTTATTATTATGCATTTTTATACATGAAAAACCGACCAGCCCGTAATTGTAACAATGGGATCTTGTAGGAAAATATACGAGCTTTCATTTAGAGCCTGTTTAAAAAAATATTTAAAACGTCCAAGTTCTATTTTTTAAACTGAAAAATCATGATTATATGTGAATTAAATAAAAAATAATTTTTATTATCGGAAAGTGCATAAAAAGACGAATAAAATCCACGAATTATTTTTTGCTTTTTCGGAAACAGTGCATCAGAATCAAGCGTTTACTGCGAAACAACCAAAAAGGATAATCTTCTCAGTTGCCCGTTTGGCATGGAATGCCCCATAAGTATAATATTACAATGTATCAAATCGATATAGACAAAATACTGATATAGATAAAGATAAGGCGTAATAATGGTTCAATATACTCGGAATGAATGAATTGATTCAAAGAACCAAATATGCATTATTTGGAATTTGTTAATTGGTACAACCATTTAATTGGTTAGGAACCCATTTAGTCGGTTGGAAGAACCAACAAATTGGTTAAATTAATACTGCCAACCAATTTATGAAGTGGATCACAATACTCCAAGTCAGTTGATTAGGGCTACCAATTAAGTCGTATTTTCCGTGCATGACTAAGTTACGGATAACTGTTCAAGCAATAAGTGTTTAAGTGAAACCCAAATTAAATTTATGTAAACTTTTTTTTAATTTCATGGTGACTCAGGCTATTCCATTCCCGAATCTACATGTCACTTCCTGTGAACGGGTATTACAAATTTAAAAAATTATTTGTTTCTTTCCATTCATTTGAAAACAACCATTAACAAACTATACGCGAAGAACAAAGTGTGTCGTGTTTACAAAGCAGAAACGATTCCAGATTCATTTGCTATTAAATGTTTATATACATTTGATGTAAATGTACATATTTGATGCATGAAATTTGTTTTGCATGAAAATTGATAAGCACACAAATTTCCAAATTTGTTTGGCATTTTTTTCAATATTTGTGCTTATTTAAATTCTTTATACCTGAAATTCAATTTTGACCTTGGTGACCTAGAAATAATTAAGATACTGAATTATATTGACGTTGTTGAAAGCTATCATGACTAAAATAAGCTTTCAATTAAGAGAAAATCTTGTGGACTCTTGGGAGTTAATAGGTTTAGAGAGGTGATCATTATATCATAGGCATACAAGAAAGACGTGGGATAAACAAATCAAAAATTTTGCAGAACATTTCAGAGATAAAATAGCGACGATTTAATAAGAGCTCGTGAACTTGTGATGACATCGTAGAGAGGCCGAGTGATGATTCCCAGACGTTATCATGATTTCTATAAGACATTTGACTGATAATCGCTGCCCAAGTAAAAAACATCATTTTTAAAAGCTCTTTCTAATTTCCTTTAGGTCTATATTTCGTAACGGATTGCTAATGAAACAGCGAAATAAATTAAAAACTAACAAAAAAGATTATCACAAGAGAGTTTTCAGAATAAATTCAAAACATCAGTAAGAAAGGAGCATAACAATTCAAATATGATTTCTGACTGTTGTTATCACGTTACCGTATGTCGTAAAAAAAATTTATCAGTAAATAGATATATGCTTGGAATAAAATGATGAGGAATTCAAAGAATACCATAAGTTAGTTATCAAAAGTAGTTGCTATAATGTACAAGAAATATGTCATCAGAAATGCATCAACTATGCAATAGACAAAAAGCAATTAATTGTTTTTTATTTTTATTTAACTATCTAAAAAAATATTATACGGATACCGCCTACTCAAGAAAATGTTTCACGATTTTTCTGCTCTTTTTTATAATATATACAATACTTTCTTTTGTATCTGAATATCATAAACGTTACAATTCACTTTTCGTTAAGAAAATGTAGCCTTAACTGCACTAATTGTAGACTGGGAATACAGATCGATGACAATCTTGAAGGTTCCATCTTACACTATTATACGTTTAGGACGCTTAATAATGTTTGGTGTTGGATCTTATTGTTCGCTTCATGCGAACCAAGATTGTGTACTCGAGAAGTGGGCCCAAGCCATGGTAGACACTCTTACCATAAAACTCCGAGGAATCTAAAGAGTACCATGTCGTAAACTGTGTGATCGGATGCCGTACCTCGCCTTAGCAGCAGCAGGTTCACATGTTAAAAGCCCTGCCACGTTGTTTTGTCTTGAGCGTACATGAGGCATCAACATTAATCGATTACTTTCAGTGTGTGATCCACTGAATGCAGTGTCAGGTTTGAACATTTGCAGGTTTCGATCATTCACGAACTACAAAGATCATTGACCGAGTCCACAATTTAGTTAATGCTGCCATTTTATTTAAACAATTATATTATTCTACAGTCTGAGATTTCAGCTTCATTAGATTAGTAATCTTTTTCACGTCTTTTTATTTGTCTTTTATGAATGTCGCCCCGTCTGATTAGCAAAGCGGTTGTCAAACTCAAACTTAAGGGAGTTTTCTCGGTAATATAATCTTGACGAACAGATTTTTATAAAATTTAGTGTACTTCTTCATTTGTTAGGAAAGTGCACTTTAAAGGACTTTAATAAAATATTATGACACGCGTGATAAACAGATATTACTAAAAATAATTTAAATGAAAGTGGAATATGTACTGAACACGTTCAGTCTAAAACAATTCTCATTGAGTAACTATGAGGGCCAAAATTATTTATTTTACAAAACTAGTCACCGTCGTTTGTTTGCGATCAGCTATCATTGTTCGCAGCAATATTGAGGGACTGCGTGAAAAACGGCACAAGTCGAAAACGTCGATTTCGAGTAATTTAAAAAAAAAACTGTGTAACTGTTCTTAGGATTTACCAACAGTACTCGTATTCAATATGAACATAAAGTAAGGATATCTACGACATTGCTCATATTCATTTTTCGCATCTGCACAATATAAATTTTATCCCAATTAAAAAAAGTAGATTAAAAGATGTAGGCCGTTATTCAGAAAATCACTTTCGTTTTTTATGAATATTCAGCAAAATTAGATACTTTTTATGAATATTTAAGGAATATATGCAGCATCATAATATATGCAGAGCAACAATAGCATGTATAATGACAAATGTATTGAGGAATTACGAAATATTTACAAATACAGGAGTTGAAAATAAAATTTACGATTTGAACTCGCATTATAACATTATTAATATTAATATTTCTTATAGCAATACACGAAACCAACGAATTGGTTAGGATAACCAATAAATTTGTTGTCCTTATCAACTGTCTCAGTGGGCTGAGATCCAGCCAATAAATTTTGTAGAAAGACTACTTCCAATTGGTTAAGCGAACTATTTAATTGGTTGGGTGTGTTATATAAATCGAACGAATCATAATATTATGGCGTATAAGTAAAAGCAATCTGGGTTGGTTTACAATCAGCACCACAATTTAATTTCTTAGGCCAACTGCGTTTATTAGACAAACTGCGTTTATTACGCGGACAATTTTTTGCATTTCTTCCAACTAACTTCAGATAGTATAGAACGGGATGGTTAAGTGGTTAGCGTGCTCGCCTCGTAATCTGAACGTTCTCTAGGTCTCGAGTTCGAATCCCCGTCGAGGAATATTCTTCTGTTTGTTTTCTATTTGTTTGGAAAATCGACGAAGTAAACATTGCTCGGTGAAGGTACAAATTCGAGACCGCTGTCGACCTCCGTCGGCAGTTTGTCGGTACCGTCATCGGCTTTTCCGCGGTCGATGCGCCGTGGGCATTACCTCGGAAAAAGATGGGGTAAGACTCGCGTCGCACTTGCCCCGGCATAGACCGCCGAATAGGTTATAGGCTAGAATTTGACCCTAAAATCTCAAAATAATGAAAAATATTGGCTTGGAAGCTATTCTAGGTTTATGCTATGTTTTTGGGGTTGCTGAAACGATATCCGAAGCCCATTCAGCCTCTTCCCATTAGGTTTTTGATGTAACCTAAAGAAAAAAGTAAAAATCGACGTTAAAATGTTAATATAAAGAAAATGTCTGGCCTGGAAGGCATATCACGTTTCCATTACAGTGGCCTCCGTCCCAATGCTTCTCATGGTATTGCATATTACCGCCTGAACGCACATTTCTTTCCCGTCCTAATGCATATAGTCTTTGGGTAAGAATGTCTTTGGGTGTACTCTGCACTAGGGGGAGTGAATGCATCAGGACGGAGGCGACCATTTTGGTAGGAACGAAACGTACGCATTAAGAAGGGGACCACTATATGTTTTTGGGGTAGCTGAAATTGAATCCGAAGTCTATTCAACCCCATCAGGTCTGCTTTTTGACATAACCTCAAAAAAAAATCGACCCCAAAATGTTAATATAAGCAAAAATTCTTCCCTGAAACCTGAAACATTTTCTTTTTCGTTTTTGGGTCCGCTGCTCCGGCAGGATTTTCAACGAGACCCATTTTTAGCAGTATTCATGAGAGACATTGCCTTTCGGTATCCACCGGACTCTGTTGTTAGCTTAAAATTGCATAATTCAAGGTAATAGGTTAATAAGGCAACATCGCTTGGTCATGCTTCTAAACCTGATTCTAGAACTGGTACCCATTCTTTTTCGATTTTTTTTCAAGAATAAAGTACTGATTTTCTGTTGTTGGCATAAGCTGCCGTAAATGGAATTGCGCAATTTACCTACTTTGCATGCACGTAAAGACCGTGAATTTGTGCAGGTGTGACCAAAAAAATATTTATTCATATGACAGTTTAACAAGGATTCCTTATTATATTAACAGTTTTGTAAGTTCTTCAGTGACAAATATTCATAGATTACCGTAGAGAGGTATGCCTTGTAGTTCTGAGTAGGAATCCATGTTATTTTAGTAAGTATTGGGTTGACATGGCAAGATTGTTGTTCCGCAGCATTTTATTTTGTTCAGTGTACAAATGACGATTCAGCAAAATTCCAATGTAATATATGGGGCGTAAAGTGGCCATTTTATGCCTACTGAATAAAAAAATACCTGAGTTTGTGGATGAAAACGTACGTGGTATAAAATTTAAAATTATAAGTTTATTTTAAATATTACCAAATTTCCGTTATTCCATAATTGTGTGTAGTACAATCCAGTATTGTTCAGTATATTCCAGTACTTCCCTTATTGTCCAGAACTATCCACAATACATTCCAGTAGTGTTCAGGACTGTTCATTAATCGTGGTACACCTTCCAGGCCAGAATTTTTCTTTATTTTCATATTTCAGGGTAGATTTCTAGAACTCTTTTTGAGGTTATGTCAAGAACTTAACGTGATGGCGCTGAATGGGCATCGGATATGGTTTCAGCGACCCCAAAAACATAACGGAGATATGGCATGGACTTCCAAGCAAGATCATTTTTTATTTTCATATTTTAAGGTTGAATTATAGGATTTTTTGAGGTTTTTCAGGTTATGTTAAAAGCGTGACGTGACGGGATTAAATGGACTTCGGATTCCCATTAAGCGACCTAAAAAAACATAATATAGACATCATCTGACCTCCTGATCCGGACTTGTGTTATTTTTCGTGGGGATGTGTAACAATGCGATTATTTCGATTTTCTTAGAAACAGCCTAACTAAGCCGAGTTCGGCCGTTTTTCCAAAAACGGTTGTTTTAGCGTTAACAAAATTCTTCATTACTGCCTAATGAATACATTAATAGCATGATAACATGCTCTTGCAATAATTTAACTCATTTATGGAAAACGCGTCTAAGTCGAGTTAGGCCGTTTTTCCACGTAGGCCTTCAATTGGCAATATTGTACTTTATGGTTGGGTAAAGCATACAGTACTTTATGTATTAGTACCAATTATGTATCAGTTGCATATGTGTGACGTCTAGATTAATAATAATCTAAACGAATAGTTTTTTGCCTGTTTTTGGTCAAGCCACTCAAGTGCCTTTTTTACCAAAGATTCGGCGATGGGTCATGGATTGGGAGTGGGGGAAGGATTTAATGGGGAAATTGTCTCAGTTTAAGCATGTACACTGAAAAAACTATGGCCGATCCCAGGTTGCACGAAAATATGGTGGAAATTTGCCTTCACAGGTGGTGGCAAGCATGAATCACACTGTTTCTTATTAGCCACCACTCACATGATAACAAAGATTCACCACCGGTGGTTGTCAATGGCCACCACGGAAAATGTTGTGGTTAAGATTGTCCACCACCCATGGCGCGCATATTCGTGACATGTATGCATACACTGTTTGAACACATATTTTAAAATTATATTTGTGGAAAAATATAAAAAAGAGATAAGATTGATCGTAAAACAGTCAATTAAATTTGTTGTTATCGATAAAAATTGTTTGACTGTATATTAAAACCAAAAATGTAATTTTAGACTTAAATTTATCTCTAACCATATTTCGGGATACATTTTGAACGTTCATAAGAAATTTAAGGCCGATACGACATTTCAAACATTTAGCCAGAAATACTTATGTTTAAACACATATTTTAAAACTAATTTTGTGTAAAAATGTAAAAAATGGATAACATTGATTGTAGAACTGTTAATTTAATTTGTTGTTATCGATCAAAATTGTTTTATAACTGTATATTAAGACCAAAGCTGTAATTCATGACTTAAATTTATTTATAACCATATTTTTGGATACGTTTTGACCCTAGAAACTTGAAGGAGTTTATTTCAAACCGATTCGTTGAAGCTATCTTGACGAAAAAGGTAAAACTAAATAATAAGAAATTCAACGCCAACTGGACTTTTTGCACGTGTCAGCAAAAAGTTCAAATCTGACTACGTAGTGATCATTTCCAATCAATGTATATTCAAACACCCATTTCAAAATTAAATTTACAATAAAATATCTGAAATGAATTATATCAATTGTAAAAGTAAATATTTACTTCCATCGTATTGATCAAAAATGTTTGGTTCAACGCTAAGACCAAAAATGTTATTCATGCCTTAATTTAATCTAAAATGATATATCTGAATACTTTTGGGTCTCACAAACTTGAAGGAATTTATTTCAAACCGATTGGTTGAAGTTATGTTGCTTAAAAGGATAAAATAAAATAATAAAAAATTCAACCTCGATAACACTTTTTGCACGAGTCAGCAGAAAGTTCAAATCTTACTACGTAGTGATCATTTTCAATCAACTTGTATTCAAACACACATTTTAAAATTAAATTTATAACAATTTACGTGAATTCCTGTGAATTTGTGTTTAAACACATATTTTGAAACTAAGTTTGTGGTAAAATATCAAAAATGAATAAGATTGATCATAAAGCTGTGAATTTATCTTTTATCGATAAAAATGTTTTATTCTATATTATGTCTTAAAAAATAGAATGTCTTAAATTTATTTATAACCATGGACACATATATATATAATACATGTATATAACACATTTAAGACATATTTTTGGCCATAATATAGAATAAAACATTTTTATCGATAAAAGATAAATTCACAGCTTTATGATCAATATATACATATACAGGGTGTCCCAGAACTACCACATAATATTGCACGGGGTGAATCCTAACATCATATTGAGCAAGAAAGTTTCATACCAAAATTGGATCTGAAGCTCAGAATTTGAGTGGCGAACCATTGAAGTTTAAAAAAAAATAATAGTTTTTTTGCAATAACTCGGCTCGTTTTAAAGTTATCTTAACGAATGATGACTGATTTTGAAGGTTTTTTATAGGGCTACAACTTACCTTGTAGAGTCTATGACCTGCAACGAATATTTCGTCAGTTATTGACCTAAAATAGGGTAAAAATGGCCTTTTTTGCAATTTTTCGCGTCTAACTCATTTCCGTAAAATGCTAGCAAAATATCATATACAACAGCGTTGTAGAACCTGAAAAGGCGAAGAATTTGCCCACTCATACGTTTCGTTTTGACAGAAATTGAGCCCGTGGGCAGACGTTAAAAATCAGAAAATAGGCGAAAAACACGATTTAGCAATGCCAAATCCATTTTTGCCATTTTTCTTATTTGTAACGTCTCCCCACGGACTCAATATTTATCAAAACCAAACGTATGAGGGTTCCAACGTTGTTTATATGACATTTCGCTAGCATTTTACGGAAATGAGTTAGACGCAAAAAACTGAAAAAAAAGCCATTTTTACCCTTTTTAGGTCGATAACTGGGGAAATATACATTGCAGGTCATATGCTTTATAAGGTAAGTTGTAGCGCTATAAAAAACCTTCAAAATCAGTCATCATTCGTTAAGATAACTTTAAAACGAGCCGAGTTATTGCAAAAAATCTATTATTTTTTTTTAAACTTCAATGGCTTGCCACTCAAATTCTGAGCTTCAGATCCAATTTTGGTATTAAACTTTTTTGCTCAGAATGATCAGAGATTAACCCCCTGCAATATTATTCGGGAGTTATGGGACACCCTGTATGTATAATTGAGATATATATATATATATATATGTATATCAATTAGTTCATATAGGAATGGAATAATCTGAGTTATTATTTCGATTTGACATAACCACAACTTTGTTGTGTTTGGTTACGACCGTCTTTTAAAACTAAAAATTATTGAAATTAAACATTTTTTTTGTATAGTTTTAAATAATTTTTAGTTTTAAAAGGCGGTTTATAAAATGCTTGTGGTTTTTGTTCATCGGTATTCTGTAAAACTTTATTATCTCGATTTTATTTACATTTTTCTGTTTATTATTGTATTTTGATGTTTTATTTTGTATTATATTTGTATTATATTATATTTTTCCGAAATTTTATAACTTTTTATAGATAATTTTGAGGGCTACAATAAATGGCCGAAACGTTAATAGACGATATCAGATTTATTTAATTCCGTCCATTTCACCAAGAAATTCTTATTTCGTTAATATAAAAAAATATAGAACATCGAATTCTCTACAAAAAAGGTTGTATTTATTTCTTCGTAAAATCAACGATAATGCCGTAAAAAGCAAATTAACAAGAAATTAACATAAATTGTATATACACATATACAGTGCATATGTATGTATATTATATACATTTCATGAAAAACAGAGACACAGAGGAAGCAGGGGAGTGCGGCGGGTATCAGAGCGGGGGGGGGGGGGCATAACAAAATATTCACTGTAATGTTGATGCCGGGTAGCCATGGGGAGGTGGTAGCGGGGAGCGGGGTTCGGGGCTTCGCAGGAAGCGGGGGAGCGTGGCGGGTATGCCCCCCCCTGTCAAAAACTCGACTAAACCGCGTTTTTTTAAGCATCAGTGCGAACAAGACGTGCTTATTTATCAGTGCTTCAGCTGACCTGCGGTCGGGGTCGAAGTTTTGAAAATGCTCATTTTCAATTTTACTATATGGTGATTATGCCAATGAATGGACGACTACCAATGAATGGACGATTTTCTACATAATATGTAGAAATATTATTTCTATTTCTTATGAATGTATGATGCACAACATGCAACAAAATACATATTTTTATGTTCTTTGAACATTCAAAACAATATTTACAGTATTATTGATCTTCCAGTGTTTATTATTTTGTAAAATCAAAGCAAAGTTTTAAAGCCATCCAAAACTGGTACTGAAAACGTCCCATTTGATTTAACCCGTCTATTCATTGGGGTTTAGCGGATTTGTTTACAAACGTATGAAGACGAGGTTAATAATTAAATAAAATCAAAGGTTGAACTACACGCTCATAAAGAGCAGATTCTAACGATTCTAATGGTGGTATCATAATTAAATTTTCATAAAAGAATTCAAAAGTTACAATCGATCAAAGTGTGAAAAATACTTAACCGCCCATTCAACAAGATATTGTTACAATATATGTATAGAAACTACTCGAACCTAACGATGCTAGAACTACCCTCTGCCACCTTCTTTCCTGGCAGTGTTCAAATGGGAATATTCCCGGAAGCATCAGCCGGGTCGAAGGCATCTAGTTTGTAATTCAATTTATTAACGAGGCTAAACTACTTGCCTCGGGAAAGTCAACCGTGAGTTTGAATTTGGGTCTTCTGATTCGGGATTGTAATGTAAAACTGGAGGGCAAAAGGGACATTTGAAAAACATGGGTTCGTCGACAATAAAGGGGAATATTTGGGGTTTAGGAAGCATGAGCGACCTAAACATTTCGGGACTTGGGACCGTTGTGGGGACAACATTACAGTATTGTAATGTTGTCATATATTTTGTCGGGCTAGGGAAAAGGGGGCAACCAGTTGACCATGGGGTGATTTTGCGGGGCGTAAAGTGCACTGCTACTTACGTTGGGTTGGATTGAAAACCGAGTTGTTGGCGGGTGGCGACTCGTGGCTGGCAACTCGCCGCTTCGCGATTCGCGGCTGGCGGCTAGCGACTTGTGACTCGCGGTTGGCGGCTGGTTGCTGGTTGGCGACGGGTTGGCAAACTAATAATACACTACTATGGGAAAGTGAAGAGTAACTCTACAGTTGACTGACTGCTGAGCAGGGCGAGGGGGCCTCTTTTTATAGAGACACGAGTAGTGTCTGGGGCGGAACTTGGCCCCATGTGTAAGGGCCAATAGGGAGCTTTCTTGAGGCGGAAGGGTGCAAAGATCTTCGGAAAACGGCGAGGGGAGGGGCGATACGAGCGAGCTATCGCCGAGGCAAGACAAATACAATTTTATATTATTAACAATATTAATATCATATACAGAATTAATTAACGCACAAATAGTTAAAACCTTGTTTCTAAATCTGTTATTGATATTAATGAACATTGGGTTTAAACAAGAAGAGTATAACGAAATAATATTATTTACGAAAATTAATTTTAAAGTGGTTATCAACATTATTTCCAAGTGGATCATTAATATTAATAAGTGTTACATAATTTGAAACAGGCATTTATAAGTGCGATTGAATACGCTAATTATAAACTAAACAAACTTAAATGATATTTAATATTAATATTCGCCTATGGTAATAGATATTTTGAAATGTTATTGAAGACGGTTTCTGCAATAGTTATTAATAACGAAGAAGATATTGTTGTAATAGTTAAGGGAAAGATGTGTTTTGATTTAACAGTTAAAATATAGTTCGGACATTGAAAGGCGAGGATCTATATAAATCTTAAAATTTAATTAATAATAAAAGTATTACAAGAGAAGCATCCATTATTATCAATATTTTTATATTAACTATAATTTTTTAATCTTTGAATAAAGCAATTTTTAACAGTAGGTACATTTAACAATTTAGTTTAAATGAATAAGGATGATTCTTTTGTAACTTAATAAAATATATAAATTTAAAATATTTTCAAGAAGAAACTTCTAGAACATGAGATTAAGAGGGTTTCCTTGGTGTTTAAATTTAGATAAATTTGGTGACGGTTTTTCCGCCAGATTGCATGTATGAGAATGAGAGCAAGGACGCGGTCCCAAAGCGTTCTCACACTTGGGCCAGCTTATCAAATATGATATAATTTTTATGATCGTTTTCCGAGAGAAACCTACAGTCCCCAAGTTCCCATTCTCACAGTTTCGTTAGTTATGACTTGCAGCTGTGTTAAGGGAAACGTATGTTTCACTTTTCCAACTGTTTTTTGAGTTTTTAGAAGACTTAGAAAAAATATTCTAAATCAAACGGGTTTTTCAAACGTATGTATTACGGCTCGTACGTTACAATACAGTCGACCCTCTCAATAGTTCCACTTCTCCAGTTTGTCGAGCGAGCTTATTCCCCTTCTACTGATCAGGATTGTTTTTCTCTCGAATTTCATTTACCTTGTTCTCAATTGTTCCGCTAAGGAAAATGCAAAATAGCCGTCTTGTATCCTTCATAGTATTTTTTTTTGTTCTAGGCTTGCAATATAGAAAGTGTAATACCAAACACAACAAAATTTAATATAATACTGATAATTTATATAGTAATATTAATTAATACTGAATTTAAACTAATGTTATCCGAACATGTCACCTCATAAGAATTAAATAAACAAAACACTCTCGGGGTCAAGCTCGGCGTACCTGCATTACTGTGAGAAAGCGCGAAAAATTTTCCGTGTGCGAGTACAAAGTGAGGGAACCTGCGCGTTGCCCGGAATTATTTAGAGAGTTGACTATATTTTATACGTATCGGTGTATTTCAAAATAGTATTTGTCGATACAAGGCCGTAAAGTCTTCCGGGCGTTTGCAGGACATTATTTTTCGGTACCTACTGAAAGCTGTAAAAATTCGATTTTGTGGACTATATTTAGTACCTATGGGTTATGTTTTTGACGGCCCAGATTCATGTTACACGAGATCCGTAAAATTTCATTTTAGGGACAAAAAGTAGGCCGTAAAATCGGATTTTACGGCTATATGACCGAAAATTACATTTCAACTCTATTTCAAATGTAATTTTATAAAAATAATATGAGGGATATAATATCTAATTATATCATGAAATGTTATGTCCTACAACTCAATTTATTGGCCCGAATGAAACTATAAATTAATTCGCAAATTTATTGATTGTAAATTCGATCTGTATTTTCGGAAATTTGGTGTGCTAAATAATATCAGCATTATAACTTATTCCGCTACTTAACACATTAATTTTCAAATTTAATCTCGGATTTCATTATATTTACTGAAAATAACGTTTTTTCTATTAAAATGTTTCTCTCACAAACTCATTCATAATTAGTTATTTATTAAACGTGATATTGAATGGCTTGAACATATTAATATCCGAATGGGTTTCGCTATTTCAAATTATTTCAGCAGAAGAATTTTATATCGGGAAACATGAAACTTTTCACTTTAATTACTCCATTTCTTACAGCAACAAAATTTTATCAGAAGTTCGTTCGCCATCTAAGAAACGTTCATATACAAACATAAAATCGAGGTATGAGAACATTACATAATTTATTATCTTCAGTAAATACTAGAGATGATTCCTCAAATGAAAATAAAATTTGCAAGCGCCGTTATTATGGATGAGTTAATCTCGGAACAATCTCGAGATTTCAGTAAAATATGCACAAATACTGGAGGTTGATACTGTGACGACATTGCCTTTCAACGACATTCGAAATTCGTACATCAATTTTGAAATATTCTTCTTTGACTATTTGAAAATTTTTTATTTTATAGTACGAGATAGCAACTGTTTCTCATACCATTTCATTATAAGTCGTAAAGATTCATATTTTAATACTGGCTTGTAAGGTACGTTCTGAATATTTCGGTTCTGGTAAGTCCTTGCTATGTTAATATTAAATTCATTGGCATAAATAAACGTAACTTTCAATTACTAATTTAATATATGTTTGAATAATTAATTTAATGAAAAACTAACTACTTTTGTATCTAATGACTCAAGTGTTCGTTTTCATAGTTTTTGAGCCCTTTTCAAAACTAAATTATTATAATAGGGGTAATGCACACAAAACATTAAAGTTTAATAATTAAAGGTTTAGAGCTATAAGATTTTTGGTTTGATTCGGGAAAAAATAAATATATGCTAAATAAATGCACATATAGTTTTAAACTGTCACATATCTGGCATCTATTCAAACCTATATATTCCATATATTTTCGGCGAAAAATGCAATATATGACATATATCACACATATATTCTCGCATATATTTTCATCGATTTTTTTCCATGCGGGATGTACACCATTATGAATATTAATATATTCATATCACATCTGAAATGAGTGATCTTTAGAAATATTATGTCTCAATTCACAAAAGGATTACATTGTTTATGCTTTTCTCAATTCCGCCATTTTGTGGCATCCATTTTGAATCAAAATATTTTGACTTCAGATTCGGAATCAATCACCCTAAAAACCTGTTTATATCCGTTCAATAGTTTACTCATTATTATTAATTAATGACCAAATTTCAATAACCATTGCCTCAAATTCGAGCATCCTGAATCAATGTGTACCGCAGCTATGGACATAAATAAAAATGTATAAATTACATTAGCCTTATAAGCAGCACCACAATAACACATGGCACGCTAACCGCCATTCTTTACAAGTCCACTTGAGAAGTCAGATAACAGACCATTAGTGGAGGTTTTAGCTGCAGGATTTTCTATATAACATAGAAAGTACTTTTATGTACGTCTTTTCGGTGCGTAAAGTAAACTCGTGCGTAAAGTAAACTTTACGCACTCGATTAAACTTTACGAACCAAAAAGCCGTACGTAAACAATATTGTAAAGTTCTTTACGCATACGCACTTGTATCGAAAAGTACTATTTTGATACAGTGCGGCTTTACGCATTTTTGACATTTTATAGGTGCACTTTACGCACACTTGCATCAAAAAATATTGTTCGACGCATGTAAAAAAATGTTTTATGCCCGGGCGTGCGTAAAGTTAGTGCGTAAAGTCATTTTTTCAGTGCGTAAAGTGATTTTTTTCCACTCGTGCGTAAAGTGTCTCACTTTAGCTCCTCGTGAGACTTTACGCACGGGTGAAAAAAAATCACTTTACGCATTTGGACAAAAAATGATCTTAGCACGCACTTTAACGCACGCACCGGGCATAAAATATCGTATGCATCTCGTGCGGAACTTTTTTTCACTCGAGCGACAGTCCCCCACTCGTCGCTGGCTTCGCCGGAGCCTTGTTTGCACGCGTCGCTCTCGTGAAAAAAAGTACACTTTACGCACTAGTTGCATAATATATCGCTTTCAGCTCGGCCCACAACCACATTCGTAGAAAAAACTTTTACGCACTCGTATCGAAATAGTATATTATGCAACTAGTGCGTAAAGTGTACTTTTTTTCACGAGAGACTGTCGCTCGAGTGAAAAAAAGTTACGCACGAGATGCATACGATATTTTATATATATTATGCCCGGTGCGTGCGTTAAAGTGCGTGCGTAAGGTCATTTTTTGTGCAATGCGTAAAGTGATTTCTTTTCACACAGGGAGGATAAGCGGCATATTTCCTTCCGCTTGCGGGAGGAAGGTTGCTGCTTTCCTCCCGGCCATAAAGAAAAATCGTATACTTCCCTCGGGAAGTAAAAAAGAATGCCTCAGACTCGGCTTCGCCTCGGGTAAAAATTACACGCAGTCTGGGGCATTCTTTATTTTACCTCCCTCGTTGAGTAATGTACTATTTTTTTCAACCGTGCGTAAAGTCTCACGAGGAGCTGCAGGCGCCGAGACAACGGAAAAACTCACGGCAGACGAAATCTCAGCTGAGCTTAATAAAGTTCCGGTTTACGTGAACGAATATCTTTCACTGGATACACTGAACTTGAAAAAGAGAGCACGCGATCTAATCAAGGGACAAAGCGCTAAATATATCTATATATATAAAGGTATTGTCTCCTACAAATCCAGCAAGGATGCTGTACCAATCGAAATTTTATCTGAGGAAGACCTGGATAAAATCACCTCATGACGCCATAACCTGGTCCCCAATGGATCTGAAGAACAGCAAGATCAATATGATATCTACGATCATCCAAACGATGTCTCATCTGAATCTATCCGTATTTCATTTGTAAATGTTCGCTCGTTGGTACCGCGTCTTTTAAAGGTTAAAGAACTTATTTTAAAATTTAATATTGATATATTCTGTATTTGCGAATCTTGGCTGTCTGAAAAGATCAGTGATAGAGATATAAATATTCCAGGTTACAGCCTCTTGAGAGAAGACAGGAAACATTCTCGTGGTGGTGGTATCGCATTGTACTCTAAGAACGAGTTTAACTGTAGGCGTTTCCCGCACGTTCAAAATGATTTCAGTTTGGAAGAACTATGGGTCACTTTACGGTATCATAAAAATAGCTATGGAATTGGCGTCTTATATCGTCCACCTAATATCCATCTGAACTTAGATTCTATTGACGCCTCCTTATCCAGCATACGTTCTTCTGTCGACAAATTAATTATTATGGGTGATCTCAACGCTGATCTGTTATCTAGACCGCGGCCTGTCTCTTCCAGGCTTGAATCATGGATTGAATCTTCCAGTTTTCGTCAAATCATTACTTCTCCCACGATGCTGTCAGCTTCTACCGCCACGTTACTTGATATTATCCTGATCTCTGACAATGTTAATTACCTCGATACCTTTAATGTGGACTCTGACGGCGTATCAGATCATGGCGTAGATATTGAATGTATTCGTGAACCTATCTGAAAAACTTTTGTAATACAACGTAATTTTAAATACTTCGATCGTGATGCTTTTAAATTGTAGGCTAATTGCGCGCCGTGGGGTGTAATTCCTTCACTTGGCTCAATTGACGAAAAAGTCGACTTTCTTAACACCAATATTTATAATTTATTTGATATTTTCGCTCCATTCAAGAAATTTCGAGTGTCTAAGCCAGTTGCCCCATGGGTAACATATGCAGCCAAAGTTTTTATCAAGAAAAGGAATGCCGCCCAAACGAAGATGCGGAAAACCAAATTGAGCAGTGATATAGCGTATTATAAATTACTTCGCAATCAGACGACCAATATTTTAAGAAGCGAAAGAAAGGCCTACTTTGAGCGATTACAGTCCCTTTCATGTAAAGACTTTTGGAGGAACATAAATCTTCTCGGGTTATGTAAAAATCGATCTTGTGAGTTACCGCCTTCTTTTAATGATCCTGAGATTATCAATGCCTATTTTGCAGCTCGCCCCAATATTATTCCCTGTAAAGCAACTCTTGACTTTTTTAATTATTCACGATCTCCTAAACTTCCTTTGCATATCAAATTCGTTTTCAAAGAGATCAATTCCACCGAGCTGAAAAGTATAAGTGATAATGCGCGCTATGTGCTCGGCCCCTGGCGTCGATGGAATTTCATGGGAAATGTTTTCTCATATCCATGAATTCTGTTTACCTGAACTTTTACATATTATCAATTCTATAATTACCTCAGGAATTTTTCCCACAATATGGAAACATGCCATAGTTACTCCGATTCCCAAAATTAAAATACCGCTTGAACCAAAAGATCTTCGCCCTATTAGCCAGCTTCCTTTGTTTGCGAAAATCCTTGAAACTGTATTATACAATCAACTGCTTCGTTTTTGTAATCAATTGAATTTGTTTCCACTCTTTCAGTCACGATTTAGAAGATTTCATGGATGTGAGACAGCGTTACTAGATCTATCTGATGACATTCTACACAATGCTGACAAAGGCCTTACGTCTTTTTTATGCTTACTATACTTCTCGCGTGCCTTTGACACGATGAATCATGAATTACTGGTAGCAAAATTGAAATTTTATGGTGCATCAGACAGTGCATGCGCTCTCATTAAATCTTATCTGGATCATAGAACTCAGTCAGTTTCGATTAAAACTAATGATGATAACATATTATCTAGTCCAACTGATATGTCTTGTGGAGTTCCACAGGAAGCAAAACTTAGTTCCTTACTATTTATTATTTACACAGCAGACATTTTCGAACATTTAACAAATCTCAGACTTAACAGCCTCCCTAATACCATACCATCGATTGTACCTTCATATTACTCCCAGGTTAAGCTTAAAACCTATGCAGATGATACGCAAGTTTTGCTCCCTTTCCGTCCAGAGAGGGTTGACGAGGCATCATATGCTCTCTTGCTACCTTGAGAGCATAGCGGCATGGGCTGAAGCTAATGCTCTTATATTAAATCCCGAGAAGTCGCAATTATTAATAATCGGTAGCCCTAAACTGCGCTCAAAATTAGATATCGAACATATAAACATTACTATTAGAGGAAAGGATATACCTTAGGTTTCGTCAGCTCTCGATTTAGGTTTAATTATCGATGAAAACTGGTCTTTTAAAAATCACGTTAACACCAAGCGTCAGATTGCGTTTGCAAATCTCCGCCAATTGTTTCCGTACGGACGTGAGCTGTCTACCAAGGTGAAATTACATCTTACTGAGTCACTTGTTCTTTCTCACTTGCTTTATTGTCTCCTGGTATACGGCCCATGTCTGGATGCGGGTTGTTGGCGGTTGTTGCAAGCTGTTCAAAATGCTTGTATTCGATTTACCTATGGAATTCGAAAATTTGACCATATTTCACCGGCTTTTAATGAATCAGGTTGGTTGCGTTTGAAACCGCGCATGTACTTCCGCCTGCTGAGCTTCGTCTGCCGTCTTCTTTTAACGAAAACCCCGGAATATCTTTTCTCTCGAATTCGTATGTTGAGAAATGCTAGAGAAAATGCGAGAGAGGTCGTTTCCTTTACTATGCGCTATCCCTCTTTTGCCTCGGAAAAGTTTAAGGGATCGTTTTCCTATATAATTGGGCATGCATTCAATACCCTGCCCTTTAATTTAAGAAATATTGTTTTTACGCCTTATCAATTCCGCAATAATTTGTACGTTTTTATGTCTTCGGAAGCTCCGAAAAATGTTTTCCATTAATTTGTCTGTTCTAAATGTTATTTTTTGTCTTATTTTCTTTAGTTTGCGTACGAAATTATTTAAACTCTGCGACCTATTTTCAATATTATATTCTACTGCGTCATTCTCCTCGCCCTGCGATTATTAATTACTTATCTTATGCATATATCTTTTTACTTACCGTTGCGTCTTTCTGTTTTCGCTGTGTATATCGGGTCAGGCTGCAAAGCAGATTTTGCTGTGTCTCGTCCATTGTACTTTTTATTTTTTGTACAATAAAGACCTTATTTTTTTTTTATTTTTTTTTTGTTGACGGAGGGGGAAATGCATTAGGCACCATAGGGGATTGAAGATGTTGTGTAACCCCCCGTGTGTCGGACTCCCTCACCTTTGATGTTAACGGCAAGGTTTACCGACTAAAACCCTAAACTCCCTTGGCCCTCCAGAATCCACGTGTGCAGTCTGCAGCAGAAAAGTGGCTCCGATATCCATCTCCTCCGCTGCAGACTGCACCGGGCCATTTCGTTTGCAACTATAACCACTCCCTCTACCATTGGGTTAGTGGTTACAGGATCTCGTGTGATCTCAGTAGACGGAGAGATTCCAGCAGCACTGCTTTCTGCATTCGGCCTGCGATGGAATTTGCATGTTCTCGACAGGCCGGAATGCTTCTGATGTTTTGGAGGAAAGTTGGTCTCATTCCTCCCAGCACTCCAATTATCAGCACGACGAGCTTGATTTTGAACCCTCGATACAGCTTGCGAATCTCGAACAGGAGTTCCTGATATTTCATCCGTTTTTCGTCCTCTTTGCTGACTATATTTGTTTCTGCTGGTGCAGAAAACTCGATGACGAAGATGGATTTGTCATCGAAGTCAACAAGGACGATGTCAGGCTTATTAGCTGATATTTGCCTGCTCGTCGGGAATGAGTAATTCCAGTATATTCGGCACGACTCATTCCCGACAACGGATTCAATATCAGTGGGGACGTACGACAAAACTGGGGTTGCATCAATACCATAAGTGCTGCGAAGATGGTAATACAGCACTCGAAGAGCCGCATTGTGACGTTCGATGTATGCTGAAACTGCATATATTGGGCATGCTGCCAAAAGATGCATTAGTGTCTCAGCATGACATCTACACAATCTACAAAGCGTACTCTGTACCGCCTGGTGTAAGATGTTCTGGCGATACGCTAAGATATTGATGACCCCATCCTGGCATGCGAAGATAAAACCCTCGGTCTCGGATTTCAAGCCGGCTGATCTTAAGAAGGAGAAGGTCATCTCTGCCGACAAGCCAAGTTGTTGGACATTTCGAAAGAATTGACCATGCAACGGCTTGTCGATATGCCTTCCCTCCAACATACGGAGTTGTTCCTTCCGTATGTTAGCCCTGAGACGCACTGGGCACAGATTGATGACTGATTCAACCTCCTGTGCACCACTACGTCCCACGTTGAAAACCAGACCGAGGTTTCGCGCCGCTCGTTCCGCCGCGTTGTACAAACACGCCCCCTTCCCCTGAATTTCATGCTGATGTATTAGCATCATCAGGGGATCCTCCGTTCGATTAATCACGGCGCAAGCTGTTTCGAGGACCAATCAGTCGTGCATACACTCCAGGATTAAAAGGCCACGACCTCCCATATTTCGGGGCAAGTACAGTCGTTCCACGGAAGATCTTGGATGCAAACTGCGTTGCATACAAATCATCTTCCGTGTGCTTCGGTCAAGATCCCTTAGCTCGTCAACGTTCCACTTCAGTGCTCCAAAAGAATAGAGCACTGGTGATACGGCCAACATATTCGTGGCTGCCACCTTATTTCTCCCGGTCAATTCTGATGACCAGATCTGACGGAGAATGCGCCGGTATTTCTTAATGATGGTGGTTTTAGCAGCCTGCACATCCTGGACATGCCTTTGAGGTACGCCCAGGTATGTGTAGGCTTCTTCGGCGCTAAGGTGGCGGATGACATTTCCGTTGACGAGCTCCATATCGTTGTTATGGGAGCCTGACCTTCCTCTGTGCAAATGAACGACTGCACACCTGTCCAATCCGAATTCCATACCGATATCTTTCGAGTATGTGAGGGCGATGTTCAGAGATCAATGTAACTGATCTTCGCCTGATGCGTATAATTTCAGATCATCCATATAGAAAAGATGGGTGATCTTATGTACACGTTCACCAGGCGGTCCACACATGTACCCTTGAGATTTCCGGAGAGCAACGGATAGAGGCAATAGTGAGATGCAGAAGAGCAGAGGACGCAGAGAATCCCCCTGATAGACACCTCTTTGGAATTGAACCAATCTAGACATGGTTCGACGCTTGCCCGATGTCATGACAAAGCGTGTTTTCTAAGAGGCATCAGGTCTTCTACAATTCTCACTATGTTTGGGTGGACTTGGAGGCGTTTGAGCAACAAGCTTAAAAGCTCGTGCGATGTTGAGTCATACGCCTTCATGTAATCCAGCCAGGCTATCGACAGGTTACGCTTGTACTGGACTGCGTCCTGACAAACACACCTGTCGATAAGCAAGTTGTCCATTTTGCAGCCTCGTTGTTCTACTATCCGTTGCCACACCGGTTTCACGGATTTCTCAATACGTTCGTTCAAGATGTTAGTGAACAATTTGTATAACGTATTGAGACACGTGATCGGTCTATGGTTTTTGGGATCGGACAAGTCTCCCGATTTTGGGATCAGTGTCGTTCGGCCCTCCAGTCAGAAGTGAACTTCTTCCACCAATAGTTGTTAATTCCATCCCAGCCCGGCGAGGAGAAATTCCTCGCTCCTGTGATGGCATTTTTCACCTCTAAAGCACTGACGGGTGGGCAATCTTCACTTTGTTGTGTGACTTCGTCGCACAACTCGGTGAAGATTTCAATACCTGGAGTGTCTGCATTAAGCCTAGATGATCTCTCGTAGATGCTCCCCCAGAATTCCTCAACTGCGGCCATCGACGGAAACTCGCTTGAGGCTGCTATACGATGTTTGAAGAGGTTGGAAGGATTCGTCAAAAATATTGCATTTTGTCGAATTCCATCCTCCCGTCTTTGCAGCCTCTTTTTGGCATCCGCCAAAACCCGAATTTTATCCGCCAAACGTTGCTTGATGTTGAGCAACTTCAGCTTGTTCAGTGTGTGATAGTACGTCCGCAGTTGTTGTGCGAACTTCTTGACTTTTGCCGTAAATGAACGGCCAGATGTTAAATAGTCGATCACACACTGAATTCGGGAAGCGAGTTTCCGTGTCAGTCGAATCTTGTCGTTCAATTGAGACATGCGTTTTGTAATCTGCCGACTCCCCGATATCTGTACCAGATTTCGCGGAATCACCAGATCACTTGCAGCCTCGTAAACGGCACAATTGACTTGCCACAGGTCGCAGTCATCTGGAAGAGCATCCAGAAGTAGGCTATTTGCTCTGTCTAATTCTCGTTGTTTAGGCAAAATTTTTGTTGTCAAATTTTGCCTAAACACGAGTGTCGTGCTTTCGTAATGTGGAGCATCTCTCCCAGCACCGCGTACGGGCTCAGTTGTTATTGCCCGCACATCCGGTACCGGTTGACAGCTGGGAACAACGAAACCCGTCCGCCTCAGATAGGCCACATAATCTCTCAGTTGTTGTTGAGAAAAGCGATCTGCCAGTTCGGGATGCATTACTGCAAACCGACTATGCATTCGCGCCATGTAGCCTCTCTGTTGCGGACAGCTCTCCTCGTAGCAGCGCATTAGATCTTGCCTGAGATCCTCCGTCCACTGAAATCGTCCGTGGGCATTCGTTTGTCGTTGTCCCGGGACACCTGTTTGGGCTCCTCCACCTCGGGACTGGGCTGCATCCGAAGCAGCCCGATGGTCAGGAGCCCTGCGCGTTGTACTTCGTCTAACCGCAAATACAGCGAGTAGGGTGGTTGGCCCTACTCCCCGTTGTTATGCCTCTCTCGTTTGTCTCTTACCTCGCCATCCACTGGGGTTGGTTACCCAATCTCTGGCAAGGTTGCTAAGAGTCCAGGGCCCACCGGCTTTAATAAGCACACGTGGAGGTGAGAGTAGGCCATTTTGGAAGATAGGCTAAGATGCGGCTTTTTGCATAGCCGCATTGTGTTACGCATCATTCCCTTTGTACAATAAAGACCTTATTTTTTTTTTTTTTTTTTTTTTTTTTTGACGGAGGGGGGAACTGCATTAGGCACCATAGGGGGTTGAAGATGTTGTGTAACCCCCCGTGTGTCGGACTCCCTCACCTTTGATGTTAACGGCAAGATGACTGATTCAGCCTCCTGTGCACCACTACGTCCCACGTTGAAAACCAGACCGAGGTTTCGCGCCGCTCGTTCCGCCACGTTGTACAAAAACGCCCCCTTCCCCTGAATTTCATGCTGATGTACTAGCATCATCAGGGGATCCTCCGTTCGATTAATCACGTCGCAAGCTGTTTCGAGGACCAATCGGTCATGCATACACTCCAGACTTAAAAGGCCACGACCTCCCATATTTCGTGGCAAATACAGTCGTTCCACGGAAGATCTTGGATGCAAACTGCGTTGCATACAAATCATCTTCCGTGTGCTTCGGTCAAGATCCCTTAGCTCGTCAACGTTCCACTTCAGTGCTCCAAAAGAATAGAGCACTGGTGATACGGCCAACATATTCGTGGCTGCCACCTTATTTCTCCCAGTCAATTCTGATGACCAGATCTGATGGAGTATGCGCCGGTATTTCTTAATGATCGTGGTTTTAGCAGCCTGCACATCCTGGACATGCCTTTGAGGTATGCCCAGGTATGTGTAGGCTTCTTCGGCGCTAAGGTGGCGGATGACATTTCCGTTGACGAGCTCCATATCGTTGTTATGGGAGCCTGACCTTCCTCTGTGCAAATGAACGACTGCACACTTGTCCAATCCGAATTCCATACCGATATCTCTCGAGTATGTGAGTGCGATGTTCAGAGATCGATGTAATTGATCTTCGCCTGATGCGTATAATTTAAGATCATCCATATAGAAAAGATGGGTGATCTTATGTACACGTTCACCAGGCGGTCCACACATGTACCCTTGAGATTTCCGGAGATTTGTAAAATTTTTTAAATGAAAAATGGTACATGAATATGGCGGACGAAAAGTTAAAATTCATGCAAATTTGCTTAAAATTCGTTATTCGGCGATTGTGGGATCACTGATAACGAATCTATTGACAGATTTTCAAATTGGCGGATAACAAATTTCAGGTGAATCCGAGTGAATTTTTAAAAATTCGTCCGCCATATTGGATCCGCTATTTGGAATTTGTAAAACTAATACCCGATTCATAACTACCCCGAAAACCCTCGAGTAACAAGTTTCAAGCCAAACTGAGTGCTTTTTAATTTTTTCGCCCGACATGTTGTAATTGCCATTTTGGATTATATTTGATAATTTTGCAAATCTGCACGGAGAAAACTCTGAAAGTATCAGACTGTGGAGTGCTTGTATACAATCATACCAACTGATTTTGCATACCGCTGCACCGTGCTGGACTGGTTTCCGAATATGTGGGACGAAATACCCTAGTGTAGTTTTCTGTACAGTATAGGAACTAGCGAAGTGTGGTTTAGTGCTGCCGCTCACCAGATGTCGCACTTACCGAAACACAATGTTAGAGTGGGATCATCGGAACCAAACTCCCAATGCAAGTCGTTCACAGTCTGAGACTGTGAAACTCATGGATCGAGACTATGCATACATATATACATGAAGATTCAATTAATTTTTGTTATTTACCAGGAAAATTCATACTTTTATAAATCAAGTTGCTTTAATCGAAATGAATTATTTTTTAATGTAAATTCAATTCAATAAAAAATAATCAATTAAAGATAATATTGATAATAAGATATTAATTTCATTACATGAACTAATTATCTCTGCCCAAAAATATGCTGGTCAAGCTTCAACTATCCCAAATAATTTTTTTTTCAATTTTTAAAATTATGTAATTTTCAATATTACATATTGATTGCTTTCTTTATTTTTCTTATTCATGTTAGTTATTTTTTCATTAAACAAATTTCTTCTGCCGATGTTCATATACAAAATTACTAAATATATAAATTTGTAATGCTTGATACCCTAGTGGTTAAAGTGCTGTAATGTTGCCCAGTTTTTCGGTGTTCGCGCCCAGTATGGGACGATTTATTTTTTTTTCAACAAAATTTCTTTTTTTTCTTATTTATTTGCATAATAAAGATTGTGCATATGAAAATTAATTATCAGACAATTTAATATATGTTTATGTATTCTTCATTTATTTTGACAAATGTAATCTTAAAGCAAATGAAAAAATACCGTAATTTATTTCCTCCAAAATTTATTCGATTGAATATTATTAATTATGGAATTGAATTATTTTTATAAAACTATATCAGTTGTAACCCTAACTAAAAGAATCACTATTTTTTTTTCTTAGTTAACGGGCGGAATTGCCCTTTTTACTGAATTTTTGCCATATTTTTTTATTATATCGTGAGACTTTGCGAGAGCTGCAGATCGACTTACGAAGAGTGCGCCATACTTCACATTTGTGTATGAAATGTAGGACTGCAGAAACCTACACCAAGTACAGCAGCGGTCGGGTCGATTTCCGCCAGATAAACAATATTTTCGAATCTTTTAATGATTTATTTTTCAAAAATATTTTTACCTTATTAACATGTCCGAAATTCTTAATTTCTTAATTATTATATCAAAGAAACATTACTTCTTTTAAGGAGAAATACAAAAGCAATGTATTAAATTTATTCATGCAATCCAATATTCAAGTTCAATTTATAAATCTTCCATGTCAAAAAAATCAAAATTTTATTATTCGCGATTTTAATACGGAAATTTTCGCTAATCAATAACAATAGGTAATGTATTGTATCCAACGAAACTGTTTTATAATAATAATAATAATAATAATAATAATAATAATAATAATAATAATAATAATAAAGGGGCCCAAAGGGAATGATGCGTAACACAATGCGGCTATGCAAAAAGCCGCATCTTAGCCTATCTTCCCAAATGGCCTACTCTCACCTCCACGTGTGCTTATTAGAGCCGGTGGGCCCTGGACTCTTAGCAACCTTGCCAGAGATTGGGTAACCAACCCCAGTGGATGGCGAGGTAAGAGACAAACGAGAGAGGCATAACAACGGGGAGTAGGGCTAACCACCCTACTCCCTGTATTTGCGGTTACTCATCAAATAATGCGCAGGGCTCCTGACCATCGGGCTGCTTCGGATGCAGCCCAGTCCCGAGGTGGAGGAGCCGAAACAGGTGTCCCGGGACGACGACCAGCTGATGCCCACGGACGATTTCAGTGGACGGAGGATCTCAGGCAAGATCTAATGCGCTGCTATGAGGAGAGCTGTCCGCAACAGAGAGGCTACATGGCGCGAATGCACAGTCGGTTTGCAGTAATGCATCCCGAACTGGCAGATCGCTTTTCTCAACAACAACTGAGAGATTATGTGGCCTATCTGAGGCGGACGGGTTTCGTTGTTCCCAGCAGTCAACCGGTACCGGATGTGCGGGCAATAACAACTGAGCCCGTACGCGGTGCTGGGAGAGATGCTCCACATTATGACAGCACGACACCCGGGTTTAGGAAAAATTTGACAACAAAAATTTTGCCTAAACAACGAGAAATAGACAGAGCAAATAGCCTACTTCTAGATGCTCTTCCAGATGACTGCGACCTGTGGCAAGTCAATTGTGCCGTTTACGAGGCTGCAAGTGATCTGGCGACTCCGCGAAATCTGACACAGATATCGGGGAGTCGGCAGATTACAAAACGCATGTCTCAATTGAACGGTAAGATTCGACTGACACGGAAACTCGCTTCCCGAATTCAGTGTGTGATCGACTATTTAACATCTGGCCGTTCATTTACAGCTAAAGTCAAGAAGTTCGCACAACAACTGCGGACGTATTATCACACACTGAACAAACTGAAGTTGCTCAACATCAAGCAACGTTTAGCGGATAAAATTCGGGTTATGGCCGATGCCAAAAAGAGGCTGCAAAGACGGGAAGAAGGAATTCGACAAAACTCAATATTTTGGACGAATCCTTCCAACCTCTTCAAACATCGTATCGCAGCCTCAAGCGAGTTTCCGTCGATGGCCGCAGTTGAGGAATTCTGGAGGAGCATCTACGAGAGAACATCTAGGCTTAATGCAGACACTCCAGGTATTGAAATCTTCACCGAGTTGTGCGACGAAGTCACACAACAAAGTGAAGATTGCCCACCCGTCAGTGCGTTAGAGGTGAAAAATGCCATCACAGGAGCGAGGAATTTCTCCTCGCCGGGCTGGGATGGAATTAATAACTATTGGTGGAAGATGTTCACTTCTGTCCATCAACACCTAGCCCGAATATTCACCTCTTATATAAATGGAGACCAACCCATTCCGCACTGGCTGGTGGAGGGCCGAACGACACTGATCCCAAAATCGGGAGACTTGTCCGATCCGAAAAACCATAGACCGATCACGTGTCTCAATACGTTATACAAATTGTTCACTAACATCTTGAACGTACGTATTGAGAAATACGTGAAACCGGTGTGGCAACGGATAGTAGAACAGCAAGGCTGCAAAATGGGTGTATCCGGCTGCAAGGACAACTTGCTTATCGACAGGTGTGTTTGTCAGGACGCAGTCCAGTACAAGCGTAACCTGTCGATAGCCTGGCTGGATTACATGAAGGCGTATGACTCAACATCGCACGAGCTTTTAAGCTTGTTGCTCAAACGCCTTCATGTCCACCCAAACATAGTGAGAATTGTAGAAGACCTGATGCCTCTTTGGAAAACACGCTTTGTCATGACATCGGGCAAGCGTCGAACCATGTCTAGACTGGTTCAATTCCAAAGAGGTGTCTATCAGGGAGATTCTCTGAGTCCTCTGCTCTTCTGCATCTCACTATTGCCTCTATCCGTTGCTCTCCGGAAATCTCAAGGGTACATGTGTGGACCGCCTGGTGAACGTGTACATAAGATCACCCATCTTTTCTATATGGACGATCTTAAATTATACGCATCAGGCGAAGATCAATTACATCGATCTCTGAACATCGCCCTCACATACTCGAGAGATATCGGCATGGAATTCGGATTGGACAAGTGTGCAGTCGTTCATTTGCACAGAGGAAGGTCAGGCTCCCATAACAACGATATGGAGCTCGTCAACGGAAATGTCATCCGCCACCTTAGCGCCGAAGAAGCCTACACATACCTGGGCGTACCTCAAAGGCATGTCCAGGATGTGCAGGCTGCTAAAACCACCATCATTAAGAAATACCGGCGCATTCTCCGTCAGATCTGGTCATCAGAATTGACCGGGAGAAATAAGGTGGCAGCCACGAATATGTTGGCCGTATCACCAGTGCTCTATTCTTTTGGAGCACTGAAGTGGAACGTTGACGAGCTAAGGGATCTTGACCGAAGCACACGGAAGATGATTTGTATGCAACGCAGTTTGCATCCAAGATCTTCCGTGGAACGACTGTATTTGCCCCGAAATATGGGAGGTCGTGGCCTTTTAAGCCTGGAGTGTATGCATGACCGATTGGTCCTGGAAACAGCTTGCGACGTGATTAATCGAACGGAGGATCCCCTGATGATGCTAGTACATCAGCATGAAATTCAGGGGAAGGGGGCGTTTTTGTACAACGCGGCGGAACGAGCGGCGCGAAACCTCGGTCTGGTTTTCAACGTGGGACGTAGTGGTGCACAGGAGGCTGAATCAGTCATCAATCTGTGCCCAGTGCGTCTCAGGGCTAACATACGGAAGGAACAACTCCGTATGTTGGAGGGAAGGCATATCGACAAGCCGTTACATGGACAATTCTTTCGAAATGTCCAACAACTTGGCTTGTCGGCAGAGATGACCTTCTCCTTCTTAAGATCAGCCGGCTTGAAATCCGAGACCGAGGGTTTTATCTTTGCGTGCCAGGATGGGGTCATCAATACCTTAGCGTATCGCCAGAACATCTTACACCAGGCGGTACAGAGTACACTTTGTAGATTGTGTAGATGTCATGCTGAGACACTCATGCATCTTTTGGCAGCATGCCCAATGTATGCAGTTTCAGCATACATCGAACGTCACAATGCGGCTCTTCGAGTGCTGTACTACCATCTTCGCAGCACTTATGGTATTGATGCAACCCCAGTTTTGCCGTACGTCCCCACTGATATTGAATCCGTTGTCGGGAATGAGTCGTGCCGAATATACTGGAATTACTCATTCCCGACGAGCAGGCAAATATCAGCTAATAAGCCTGACATCGTCCTTGTTGACTTCGATGACAAATCCATCTTCGTCATCGAGTTTTCTGCACCAGCAGAAACAAATATAGTCAGCAAAGAGGACGAAAAACGGATGAAATATCAGGAACTCCTGTTCGAGATTCGCAAGCTGTATCGAGGGTTCAAAATCAAGCTCGTCGTGCTGATAATTGGAGTGCTGGGAGGAACGAGACCAACTTTCCTCCAAAACATCAAAAGCATTCCGGCCTGTCGAGAACATGCAAATTCCATCGCAGGCCGAATGCAGAAAGCAGTGCTGCTGGAATCTCTCCGTCTACTGAGATCACACGAGATCCTGTAACCACTAACCCAATGGTAGAGGGAGTGGTTATAGTTGCAAACGAAATGGCCCGGTGCAGTCTGCAGCGGAGGAGATGGATATCGGAGCCACTTTTCTGCTGCAGACTGCACACGTGGATTCTGGAGGGCCAAGGGAGTTTAGGGTTTTAGTCGGTAAACCTTGCCGTTAACATCAAAGGTGAGGGAGTCCGACACACGGGGGGTTACACAACATCTTCAACCCCCTATGGTGCCTAATGCATTTCCCCCCTCCGTCAAAAAAAAAAAAAAAAAAAAAAAAAATAATAAAGGGGCCCAAAGGGAATGATGCGTAACACAATGCGGCTATGCAAAAAGCCGCATCTTAGCCTATCTTCCCAAATGGCCTACTCTCACCTCCACGTGTGCTTATTAGAGCCGGTGGGCCCTGGACTCTTAGCAACCTTGCCAGAGATTGGGTAACCAACCCCAGTGGATGGCGAGGTAAGAGACAAACGAGAGAGACATAACAACGGGGAGTAGGGCTAACCACCCTACTCCCTGTATTTGCGGTTACTCATCAAATAACGCGCAGGGCTCCTGACCATCGGGCTGCTTCGGATGCAGCCCAGTCCCGAAGTGGAGGAGCCGAAACAGGTGTCCCGGGACGACGACCAGCTGATGCCCACGGACGATTTCAGTGGACGGAGGATCTCAGGCAAGATCTAATGCGCTGCTATGAGGAGAGCTGTCCGCAACAGAGAGGCTACATGGCGCGAATGCACAGTCGGTTTGCAGTAATGCATCCCGAACTGGCAGATCGCTTTTCTCAACAACAACTGAGAGATTATGTGGCCTATCTGAGGCGGACGGGTTTCGTTGTTCCCAGCAGTCAACCGGTACCGGATGTGCGGGCAATAACAACTGAGCCCGTACGCGGTGCTGGGAGAGATGCTCCACATTATGACAGCACGACACCCGGGTTTAGGAAAAATTTGACAACAAAAATTTTGCCTAAACAACGAGAAATAGACAGAGCAAATAGCCTACTTCTAGATGCTCTTCCAGATGACTGCGACCTGTGGCAAGTCAATTGTGCCGTTTACGAGGCTGCAAGTGATCTGGCGACTCCGCGAAATCTGACAGAGATATCGGGGAGTCGGCAGATTACAAAACGCATGTCTCAATTGAACGGTAAGATTCGACTGACACGGAAACTCGCTTCCCGAATTCAGTGTGTGATCGACTATTTAACATCTGGCCGTTCATTTACGGCTAAAGTCAAGAAGTTCGCACAACAACTGCGGACGTATTATCACACACTGAACAAACTGAAGTTGCTCAACATCAAGCAACGTTTAGCGGATAAAATTCGGGTTATGGCCGATGCCAAAAAGAGGCTGCAAAGACGGGAAGAAGGAATTCGACAAAACTCAATATTTTGGACGAATCCTTCCAACCTCTTCAAACATCGTATCGCAGCCTCAAGCGAGTTTCCGTCGATGGCCGCAGTTGAGGAATTCTGGAGGAGCATCTACGAGAGAACATCTAGGCTTAATGCAGACACTCCAGGTATTGAAATCTTCACCGAGTTGTGCGACGAAGTCACACAACAAAGTGAAGATTGCCCACCCGTCAGTGCTTTAGAGGTGAAAAATGCCATCACAGGAGCGAGGAATTTCTCCTCGCCGGGCTGGGATGGAATTAACAACTATTGGTGGAAGAAGTTCACTTCTGTCCATCAACACCTAGCCCGAATATTCACCTCTTATATAAATGGAGACCAACCCATTCCGCACTGGCTGGTGGAGGGCCGAACGACACTGATCCCAAAATCGGGAGACTTGTCCGATCCCAAAAACCATAGACCGATCACGTGTCTCAATACGTTATACAAATTGTTCACTAACATCTTGAACGTACGTATTGAGAAATACGTGAAACCGGTGTGGCAACGGATAGTAGAACAGCGAGGCTGCAAAATGGGTGTATCCGGCTGCAAGGACAACTTGCTTATCGACAGGTGTGTTTGTCAGGACGCAGTCCAGTACAAGCGTAACCTGTCGATAGCCTGGCTGGATTACATGAAGGCGTATGACTCAACATCGCACGAGCTTTTAAGCTTGTTGCTCAAACGCCTTCATGTCCACCCAAACATAGTGAGAATTGTAGAAGACCTGATGCCTCTTTGGAAAACACGCTTTGTCATGACATCGGGCAAGCGTCGAACCATGTCTAGACTGGTTCAATTCCAAAGAGGTGTCTATCAGGGAGATTCTCTGAGTCCTCTGCTCTTCTGCATCTCACTATTGCCTCTATCCGTTGCTCTCCGGAAATCTCAAGGGTACATGTGTGGACCGCCTGGTGAACGTGTACATAAGATCACCCATCTTTTCTATATGGACGATCTTAAATTATACGCATCAGGCGAAGATCAATTACATCGATCTCTGAACATCGCCCTCACATACTCGAGAGATATCGGCACGGAATTCGGATTGGACAAGTGTGCAGTCGTTCATTTGCACAGAGGAAGGTCAGGCTCCCATAACAACGATATGGAGCTCGTCAACGGAAATGTCATCCGCCACCTTAGCGTCGAAGAAGCCTACACATACCTGGGCGTACCTCAAAGGCATGTCCAGGATGTGCAGGCTGCTAAAACCACCATCATTAAGAAATACCGGCGCATTCTCCGTCAGATCTGGTCATCAGAATTGACCGGGAGAAATAAGGTGGCAGCCACGAATATGTTGGCCGTATCACCAGTGCTCTATTCTTTTGGAGCACTGAAGTGGAACGTTGACGAGCTAAGGGATCTTGACCGAAGCACACGGAAGATGATTTGTATGCAACGCAGTTTGCATCCAAGATCTTCCGTGGAACGACTGTATTTGCCCCGAAATATGGGAGGTCGTGGCCTTTTAAGCCTGGAGTGTACGTACGACCGATTGGTCCTCGAAATAGCTTGCGACGTGATTAATCGAACAGAGGATCCCCTGATGATGCTAGTACATCAGCATGAAATTCAGGGGAAGGGGGCGTTTTTGTACAACGCGGCGGAACGAGCGGCGCCAAATCTCGGTCTGGTTTTCAACGTGGGACGTAGTGGTGCACAGGAGGCTGAATCAGTCATCAATCTGTTCCCAGTGCGTCTCAGGGCTAACATACGGAAGGAACAACTCCATATGTTGGAGGGAAGGCATATCGACAAGCCGTTGCATGGACAATTCTTTCGAAATGTCCAACAACTTGGCTTGTCGTCAGAGATGACCTTCTCGTTCTTAAGATCAGCCGGCTTGAAATCCGACACCGAGGGTTTTATCTTCGCATGCCAGGATGGGGTCATCAATACCTTAGCGTATCGCCAGAACATCTTACACCAGGCGGTACAGAGTACGCTTTGTGGATTGTGTAGATGTCATGCTGAGACACTAATGCATCTTTTGGCAGCATGCCCAATATATGCAGTTTCAGCATACATCGAACGTCACAATGCGGCTCTTCGAGTGCTGTATTACCATCTTCGCAGCACTTATGGTAAATAAAAAAAAAAAAATTCTTTTAATTAGGATTGCAACTTAAATATATTTGTAAAAAATGCTGTAAAGTCAGAATTAATAATATTGAATGGAATAAATGTTGTGGGAATCAAAACAGAGTATTTTAGTATTTGCTTTAACATTACATATGCCAAAATAAATTTTGAAAATATAATATTAAATTGTCCAATAAACAATTTAATATGCATAATCGTTATTATGAAAATAAAAAAGAAAAAAAAATCGTCCCATATTGGGCGCGAACGCCAAAAACAATCTTAACTTTCCAACGCTTAGACCACTCGGCTACCAAGTGGTACGTAAAATTCAACAAAAATCCTCCTAATAAAGTTTTGCCCGACAGTACACTATATACTACAAAAAATGTCATTAACTCATTAACGTCTGAAACGACAATTTTTATACTTCATTTTCGATCAAGTATTTCGTATCAAAATCAAAGTTGATTTATTTCGTATCAAAATCAATGTTGCTGCGCAACATTCCAGCACTTTAACCACTAGGGTATCAAGCATTACGAATTTATATATATATATATATATATATATGTAGTAATTTTGTATATGAACATTGGCAGAAGAAATCTGTTTAATGAAAAAATAACTAACATTAACTAGAAAAATAAAGAAAGCAATCAATATGTAACATTAAAAATTACATAATTTTAAAAATTGAAAAAAAAATTATTTAGGATAGTTGAAACTTGGCTAGCATATTTTTGGGCAGGGATAATTAGTTCATGTAATGAAATGAATATCTTATTATCAATATTATTTTTAATTAATTATTTTTTATTGAATTGAATTTACATTAAAAAATAATTCATTTCGATTAGAACAACTTGATTTATAAAAGTATGCATTTTCCTGGTAAATAACAAAAATTAATTGAATCTTCATTTTGAATTTCGCGCCTAGATTTATTCCAAAATCATAGGAGAAAAGAAAATTCAGGATCGAATCGGGAACCACATATTATATTTATGCTATTTATAGTATAGGAATTCGCGGAAGGATACGTCCGGCAAATTTCCCTTTAACGCGCCGCGTGTGCATGTGGATTCTGCGCGGCGAGTCCGCGGGAAGCATGGAAGGGGACGAAAATCTCCGTGGGGATGTGAATTCTCCGCGGATCGGCAACTCTGCAGTGCACTGCACTAATAAATATATATATATATATTTATATATGTATACTTATATGTATATATGTATGCATAGTCTCGATCCATGAGTTGCACAGTCTCAGACTGTGAACGACTTGCATTGGGAGTTTGGTTCCGATGATCCCACTCTAACATTGTGTTTCGGTAAGTGCGACATCTGGTGAGCGGCAGCACTAAACCACACTTCGCTAGTTCCTATACTGTACAGAAAACTACACTAGGGTATTTCGTCCCACATATTCGGAAACCAGTCCAGCACGGTGCAGCGGTATGCAAAATCGGTTGGTATGATTGTATACAAGTACTCCACAGTCTGATACTTTCAGAGTTCTCTCCGTGTGGCACGAATTCGTATTCAATGACCCCAAAATAGCATTTTCAATGTTTTGTCTATTATCCTCGTTGTGAATTAACACTCCAATAATGATGAAAATATATGTATGATTATTGTAATGGTACTGGGTATAGGTGGTCCGCGGTTTTCCTACATCATTGCACACTGAATGGGAATGCGGAAATCGGCCGCAGCCGTGCGCAGAAACAAAGTCGGTGATTGCGAAATCTGTCTAATGGCCGACTAAAGAGTTAAAAAAACTCTGTTGATTTCTTTACATAAGACGATCACATTTTTCTTTTTCACGTAATAAATGCCTAAATAGTTCATTAACTATTTAATTTAGAAGTCATTCATTAACAGATAATGAGCTTATCTGTCAAATTTTATTAGATAACTAGACTTGTAAATCTTTTGATTCGTGCGAGGGTACATGCTCCTTATTGTCTAGGAAACCATATCTCAATAACCTCCCTTCGTACATTCCATTCACGTCTCGATTATGGGTGCTTTATGAGAGTACACGCCTGACATGGCCTAAGCATAAGACGAGCAATGTTAACGTTTTCACGCGGAGACGTCAGATATTAGCTCATCATTGTGTCCCGCTCACCGATATGCACAATCAAGCATCACGTGACTACCTAACGTTTAGCTTTGTGCTTTGAGTTATGCCTTAAGTCGAAAATTGATTGCCTTTGTGTTTGATATGAAAGCAGATCTGTCGAACCCAGTGATACTACATTACATCGACGTGCTTCAAAATATAGCAATAACGTATATGCATACATGATAGATTATCATTTATATCGATATGTTGATTTAATTGTTATTATAATGATTTCATAAAATAATATCTTTAAAAAATTATCCGATAAACAAATATTTAATACAAAGAGAAAACACTTTCAGCACCCAAAAAATATTCAGTCTTATATTTCAAGTATTCTTTTAGTTTAATAAAATATAACTTGTGGATATATTTTAATGAATTTAATAAATGATTATATAAATCTACTACCCTCAGTTACTAATGAAAAAGTTTTTTTTATCATCAAACTCAGTGCCTTCTTTAACCCTTTAACGCTCAAATGGCCAAAATTTTGACGCCTTTTTTGCCTTTCAATTATAACCCGTATGGAAAAAATATTGGGATACATATTCTTGTGTAAAAAAGTCTCATCTTTCGAATGGCATAGCCAAAATTGTCAATAAATGACAGCAAATTGTTTCTTTTTAACTATAAACAAATAAAAACGCTGATTTTCGATTTGTTTCTTTTTACGGAATTTTTTTAACGTTTTCGGTACATAAGAACATTCTAACCAGAAAAATATATTTTTCGTCATAGTAGGCGTAAAGTACATCTTTACGCCTCTTTTTGCGGGCCTAAAGTTGACTTTTACGCCTACTACGCGTAAAGTGAACCCTAGGGCGTAAAGTTACCCCCGCCGGCGATTGGAACCATTCTGGGTCCGGCGAGGCCGGACCTCGTGCCGTTGATCGCCGACGGTTGTAACTTTTCTAGCCCTACGTTTCACTTAACGTCCAATAGACGTGAAAGTCAGTGTTACTCCTGCAAATCGATGCGCAAAGAGGTATGTCTTTCCGCCTACGTATGAGAAAAATAATGTTCGCACGTGGGGCGTAAGACTTTACACCCTCCGGCAATAGTCTATACCCTCGGGCTGGCTTCGTCGTCCCTCCGGCATGAGAATTGCCTGCAGGCGTAAAGTCGTACTTTACGCCCACCGTGCGAAAATAACTATTTAAATACTGTGATTTTCCTTGTTAACCGATCCAAAATGGCGTCCAAATGCCCGAAATTATTGAAAAATCACAGTAATGTGCACTTTTGAAATCTAATCTAAGTTTTAGCCGGAAAAATAACTTTTTACAGTTTCGTAGCAATAAATCGGATGCACATTAGTAAAATTAGCTCATAGAATTAATTTTCAAGATGGCGGCCGTGATGAGTCAGCTAAAATAACGTATTTACCCAGCTTTATAGCCACTGTATAGGATCATTAGACCTAAATTCATTATTAGCTTATTGAAATTTAAATGGCGGATCCAATATGGCCGACCGCAAACTAAAAAATAGCGATTCAGGAAAAATAAAAAATACTACTGAATTCTACGTGAAATATGGAATCAAAATACTTTTATTTATCTCTCACTCAGAGTAGCCGTTCTCGAGTAAAAAATTATCAAAATCGAAAATTCACCTCCAAATTTTGCTATCACGCTTTTAGAATTTTTGTTTGTAGTATTTTTGAATTTCCTGAATAGCTATTTTTGAGTTTGCGGTTCGCCTTATTGGACCCGCCATTTTGAATTTTAATAAGTTTTTCATGAATTCAGATCTAATGATCTTGAGAGTTCATAAAACTATTGAATAAAGAGGTTTGAACATTGTACAGTGGCTATAATGCTGTGTAAGTACGTTATTTAATTTTACTAAAGTGCATCCAACATGTTGCCACGAAGCTGACAAAAGTTATTTTTCCCTCTAAAACTTAGATTAGACTTAGAAAAGTGAATTAGAAAAGTGCACATTACTGTGATTTTTCAATAATTGCGGGCATTCCGACGCCCTTTTGAATCGTTTAATAGTAAAACTCAAGTACAACATTCAGGTCCCGCTTCCTGATGGGTTAGAATGTTCTTAAGTACCAGCAACGTTGTTAAAAAAATTCCTTAAAAAAAACCACAAATCGAAAATCAGCGTTTTTATTTGTTTATTGTTAAAAAGAAACAATTTGCTATTATTTATTAATACATTTAGCTATGCCATTCGAAAGATGAGACTTTTCACACGAGAATATGTATCCCAATAATTTTTCCCCGCGGGTTATAATTAAAGGCACGGGCTTGAAGTTGACGTCAAAACTTTGGCCATTTGAGCGCTAAGTAAGCACTTTAAAAAAGCTCACACGTTAAAAAAAATAGTATACGATACGCGTGCGCGTAGGTGATCCCCGAACTCACGTCTATGGCGCCCGAGAGTAACGAAACTCCGCTCGTGCGCGAATCACCTACTTAGCGCACTTGTATCGTAATGTACTATTTTTACATTTAATTACAAAATTTAGTCGGTTTGTGGAGATTTTTTAAATTGTAACCTACGACAATCGAAAGAATAAATCCAAAAGTAGTTGACAGGGATTTTGAGTTATTTTTTACAAGACTTTTAATTCACATATTGTTAGAAGAACGAATGCAAATTATTTAACAAAAGTTAATAATAAAAGATTTGATACATTGATCTTTTCCCTAAGTTAAATAGGCACGAAAAGCTCACCGATTGCGCCTTGCGGCTCAGTTATTATTCAAACCATAAAACTAGATGACTTCGACCCGGGTGCCTACAATTTTGGCTAAATTCGTATTGCAGTTCCCTGACGAAAGGATGATGCTTCCGAGAATATTCCCATTTTAACACTGTCAGGAAAGAAGGCGGCAGAGGGTAGTTCTAGCATCGTTAGGTTCGAGTAGTTTCTATACATATATTGTAACAATATCTTGTTCCTTAAATAGGGTGAATATGCCAATGAATGGACGGTTAAGCATTTTTCACACTTTGATCGATTGTAACTTTTGAATTCTTTTATGAAAATTTAATTATGATACCACTATTAGAATCGTTAGACTCTGCTCTTTATGAGCGTGTAGTTCAACCTTTGATTTTATTTAATTATTAACCTCGTCTTCATACGTTTGTGAAAAAATCCGCTAAACCCCAATGAATAGACGGGTTAAATCAAATGGGATGTTTTCAGTACCAGAATAAATAACAATAATAGATATACGTTTCATACATAATTTACTCCGTAATATCGATTGCCGCAAATAGATTTTGTCTATAACCGTGTTTGACGAAATTGTTTATAAAATATAAATATAAATAATTATATAATTATAAATAAGAAAACACACATATTTTATTTTTATCAAATATCCTATGTCCAGTCGTTAATTTTGCGCTAACCGCCATGTGATTAGCATGGGCCAAAGCTGATTTTCGATCATATTATTTACTTATTATTTTTAACAACAAATTTACGACTTTTAACAAAACATCCTACATATTTTCGGTTCAATTTTTCTCTTAGATTGGATTAAAACCGCCAGATTTAATATAGAACCACTATTGTCGAAGTTGTTTCTTGACAAAATGTTATAAACTATTATTTTTTATAAACAAAAAAACACGGGTATTTGATTTTTGGCAGGTATTTTATTGACTGCCAAAAAACCCCATAATGGGTTAATAGAAGACACAATTTTTTATAAAATGCTGCAATTGCGAGCGTAGCGTAGTGGTTAAGGCACCAGCGTAGTGAGCGAGAGACCCGCGTTCGATTCCCGGTCGTTGTAAAATTTTTTCTTATTTATTTGCGAGCATTGAAAAATGCAAATACAGGATGCGATATATAAAAGTATAATATAAAATATAAATAATATAAAACATTTTTAATGTTTAAAAATTAAATTCAGAAATAAAAATTAACATAATCATTTGAATGACACATTTATGAAATGTTGGATTAATAATATAATAAATATATATCATTAAATATAAAGTGTATATAAAAGTGACTCGTACATTTCTTTGATTCATTTTATTTAATTATTGTTGTTTAAACGAACTTTAGAGGTACCTCATCAGGCCCTTATAAAGCCCTGATCAAGCCCTGACAGAGGCCTGACCAGGGCCTTATTTCAGGATGCCTGATCAGGCCCGGACCAAAATTATCGTTACGTTTCTGATCAGGCCCTGATAGGGTAGCCTGATAAGGGCCTGAAATATAATCAGGCAGCCTGAGCAGGGCCTGATCAGGGCCGTATCGAAATTTCTACTCGGCTAGTATGCATTGTCTCCAAAAACTAATCAGATCTAAGTTTTGCCAAGAGAAACCCAAATCCGTTTGTACTTTTTAAATTCGTCCTGCCAGTCGCGAGATATCACGTATACAAAATTTTGCCCACGGACGGACGGACGGACGGACGTACAACCTAACAGACACCAATTTTTGTATTGTTACTTTGGGTTCCTTAGGGCCTGAAACGTCGACATTTGATGAAAAACTATAGGGTAATTTTCTGGCGAGAACTGACCAAATTCAATACTTCGCCAGACCTATGGTCTGGGTCGAAGTAAAAAATACCAACAGACAAGTATTTTAATAAATCGCATCATTATTACGTTTTTATGAAGAATATTACGCTGCATTGTTCCATAATAAGGTCATTAATTATGCCCATAACCATTCATTAACAAGAACAATTACCTCGTACTCGTTGACTGATGCAAAGTATCAAGGAAAAGCACTTAAAGATCCAGTCATTTACATGCAAATATACGACCATATGCATGAGGCGGGAAATATTTGAATTTATAACAAAAGCTCAACTTCGCAAGCGAATCGTCGTATTATTGTTTAAAGCAACGACTTAGTTGGCAACCCCAACTTACGAAATTGTTCATCTCAAGAGATTTGAGATTCAAGTGCTACGGAAGTGAGGATGTAATCCCATTTCCCAAATGAACTGACTGGGCTCAATGTCACCAACCATCTGTTTGGCCGGGATATTATACGTTCAAGATTCGTTACTTTTTTAAGAGATGTCATTAGTACGTTCCGATTTTCGTAGACAATCCACTTATTTGTTAATACCTTTGTTATTTACTCGTGATTACAAAAATACATATGCAAACATCCTTTATTAATTTTCTTTTTGAACAAACTTGAAGACTGTAGTGAAATTATCCCAAACCCATTTTCAATGAAGAACACGAGTCAAGTCAATTTATTAAATTCAGTTATAATTCTGCATAATTTACATGTATCTCATTTTTTTCATGAAAACATGAAAATGTTTTAAATTTTATCTCCCATATGATCCACTATTGTCAATTTCGAGGAACTGATATCGGATTCGTAATCAACGAAACCGAAAATCACCGTGTATTGAATTTCATGAACTTTGACGTTTTCAAAATATTATCCGGCATATATAGGATTCGTCATTGTGAATTTCGAAATATTAATATCGGATTCGGAATCAGAGACCTCAGTAACATAAATAACAATAATTACAAGTACATGTCAATTTCTGAACTACTTTAGAATTGAATTAATCATAAAAAAGTGAGCGTAAATTTGTTTATTACAAAAACAAAAACAATAAAATTACCAAAAGTATAGTAATAATGATAAATATAAACCTATATCACATTAAATTATCTGCAATAATAATAATTACACACTCCTTTTGCACAGCTCAAATATAAATAAAAAATATTCTGAAATTTAGAAAAAAACCTCTTGATGACTTAGTTATTAATAGAATAAACAGTAGATATTTTTAGGTTAAAACAACTTAGTTGTCGGTAACCTCTATAAAATATTTGTATAATAAATCAAATCATAAATTACATGTGAATTTATTATATTAATATGCTCTTTTAGAACCCCCTTAACAGCATAAACATGGTCTGAAAATTCTCCACTGCCTGATTTTAACAGAATTACACTGTCTAAGAGATTTTTTTTATATGCAAACATTAAATAATTGGGCAGGAAATAGAGTTAAAGAAATAAACTATGTATTTTTAATACGAACTGTGTTGGCTATTTTGCAATATGGCTCTTGAAACATTGAACAAGACTTTAGACAATGCTGACACTTCCATGTTAATTCTTATAAAAACACGAAATAATAATATAAAAAATATAGAGATATCTAAAGTTACTTCACACTCAGTGGGTAATTCAGAATATAACGGACCAATTTTCGAGTGGTGGAATACAATACATTATAACTGATGGGAAAGAGAAAAAAAGGGACAAACTTCGCACTCGTTGGAGACCTGTAATTGCTCCCTTGTTACATATAATAACTATTATAATATTCACTCATAGCACGTATACACGTGAGGGTCAGAAGTTTAGAAGAGATAAGTAATGTACGAGTCCGATTATACTCTGGTTATACTGTTCATTGGGCGGTTACGATAACTGACTTTCTGATCCTCTGAACTACACTATTCTATTAACGTTGGAAAAATGAGGATGCTGCAAAAACTATTGGAGATGTGTAATATTTTTTCGAATTTCTCTTCTTCGTTTTATACGAATATAACATATTATATTATTTTCCTTGCATTTATTCTAGTTTTGAAAGTTGTTGTGTTTTCTAATTTTATTAAACTATGAAGAAAAAGATAAAAATGGTTATGTATACAAATTGAGGGTCCGCGTGCAATAACCGCCTCTACGCTCGAATCGGCCGATGGGTCAGTAGATAAAAGCCGAAAAAATCAAAATGTGCAAAACAAATTGAAAATAATTAATAAATAAAAAATTCTGTTTAAAAATCACGTTTTTATAAATGGACTAAAAAGGATAAAATAATTTTTCCCATCCACACAGGTCACTAATACCATGCCGAAATAAATACCCAATAATTTTTTATTTTATTAGGAAATAAAATATTTGTAAGACTTAAAATGGAAAACGTGTGACGCGATATAGGTAACAGAAATGACTAGCACGTCTAAACTAGCGTGTCATATTGTTCATTTAAGCACAAGTTTCTCATTTGTTATTGTTCGTCGAGAAGTCATCTCCGTTCCCTCTATTGCGCCCGGGTCATGAATGCATTGTCATCCAATTTTGAGCTATCCTAAAAGTTTCAAATCTCTAGCTCATCGATAAGTTAGTTCAAAATCGATTACAAGATTTGCACCGGACAAACAGACAGACAGACAAGAATACGAGTTGATAAAAACGTGGTAAAAAACGTGGTAATAATAAAATAGCATTAGCGGATGGTAATTCAGAGAAAGTAACACTTTTAACCATAGTACCAAAATCATGGAAAGCTCGACGTATTTTTTTTTTAATTAATTAACGGGCGGAATCGCCCTTTTTACTCAATTGTTGGCTTATTATTATTTCACTATGATTTTGCGAGAGCTGCAGATCGACTTAGACAGATGGCGCCATACTTCACATTTGTGTATGAAATGTAGGACTGCAGAAACCTACACCAAGTACAGCAGCGGTCATGAGT
This sequence comes from Trichopria drosophilae, assembly GCA_030407085.1. Lineage (NCBI taxonomy): Eukaryota > Metazoa > Arthropoda > Insecta > Hymenoptera > Diapriidae > Trichopria > Trichopria drosophilae. The sequence goes on from CM059585.1 coordinate 92,513,370, forward strand.
CGATTTCCGCCAGATAAACAATACTTTCGAAACGTAAACACAAACAACGTGGCTCGTCTTACCAACAGCGAGCTGCTGTTTGGAAACGAAATCGAAAAATTGTTCACCAGACGGGGATCGAACTCACGACCTACGACTCCGTAGTCCAGTGGGTTAACCGCCTGAGCCACGAAGCCGGTATTGGGAAGGAATTAAAGGTCCCGTATTGTTTAAAAACTGAACGGTATATAAATAACCAATATCTAATGTGTAATGGGAGGAGTAGTGATAGCGCTCCGAACTAAACCTGAACCGCGGCTCAGCGCACCGGCGAAAGCCGGAGTCCCGCTCTTTAAAAAATCATATCTCGAAAACGAAAAGAGTCTCCATCAATTTTTTTTTTAATGAAAGCTGAAAGGTTTTTCTAAGAAATGAGAAGTCGAATTTAAAAAAAAAATATGCGTTTTGTGCAAAAATTTAAGTTGAAAATTTTTTTGGACCGTTTTTTGGTCAAATTAAGAAGAAAAAAAATTGTCTTATCTTTAGAAAAAAGTACTCATTTTTGTGAACAAAATGCGCGTAGTCCCATTTAAATGTGATAATTAGTAAAATAGATATCGTAATTTAAAGAAATTCAGTGAATATGACCTCACGGCCGCCATTTTGAAAATTTTGGAAAAATGTTTTACCACGTTATTTTCCACGCCTATATCTATCAAATATTTCATTTTCGTTGAATTCCGCGACATCGACCACAACTTTGATATTGTTGACATGGAATGACTCTCCTTTGAAACTAATACAGCGTTCGGGCGGCCGTAAAACTCTCGTAGTTATTTATAGAACAATAATATTGAAGTTCTGTTTTCGCCAAAAACTTCCACAACTCTTCAGCTACAAAACGGTATTTTTAGATTTCCAAATACGGAAACTTCGTTCAACTCCCCAAGCGCTTGAAGATAAAATATCGAAAAAATGAATGCGCAACGATTATCGGCTACTAAATTTTTACTGAAAATGAATTCAGATATTGTATGGGGCACGTTATCTTCGAGTACCTATCCCGATTATCCTGTGCAAATTTCAAATCTTTTCGTTACTGTATGGCTGAGTAATCGTGTTATATGTACAAAATAACATTGATTTCACGGATACAAAATTTTACCGATTTTATTCTTTTTCTGAGAATTTAAAGGTCAAATTAAAAAATGTTAAAGGGAAACATTGTTCAGCAAGAAATTCTCTATACGTCAGTATTTTTTTCAATTCGTTTTGCGCATGTTGGTTTTTTTGCTCTTTATCTACTGACCCATCGGTCGTTTCGAGCGTATAGAGACGGTTATTGCACGCGGACCCTCGATTATAAGTAGGTAGGTATTTTACTGACTCCGTTTTGGCCAAAAAATAGTGTTCCCTTCTCGGCCGTAACCTTTTACGGTCTATGACCGAAAAGTACTATTTAATATGTCTAAGGACTAAAGCTACATAACATTAATAAATAGTACACACACAAAAAGCATTTTCCACGGAAAAATTCCCGTATTGGCAAATGAAATGTTTGTACCGGTATTCTAATTATTTTATTAAAATTTCAGAAGTTCTTTTTCTGACTATATCTCACCCATTCAATACAATATGGAATTTTGTTTATTTGTTACACGCATGCTGAGTCTAATAATTGAAAAATAACACTAGGCGAACGAATAACAGCTTTTGGAGTTTACTTTTAATCAGTATAAGAGAAAGGGTTATTAAAATAATAATTAATTTTGCAAGGAAAATTTGCCAAAAATAATATTTAATATTATAATGTAATATGCGCACAAAGCAAATATTCTTACCATGAGCGTCACGGTAGTAAGCGTGCGTCACGCTTCGAAACCTTTCCTGACCGGCAGTGTCCCATATCTGAAGCTTAACTCGAGTGTCGTCAACAGTGACCATTTTGTTCTGCAAGAAAAAACTCGTCAGGTTTACAGAAAATACTTTGCATTATTATCACATGCCTTTCATTAAATTGATACAACAATAACTCTGTTTTAGATTTGTATTTATTTACATTTCAATTGTAATACACATGGGCGTAGTATGTAATAAAAATGTTTTTCCTGTTTGATATAACATTTAATTTCGAAACTCTTATTTTTTAATCAATGAATATTTGCAAGTTTTGATTATGTTAGTCCTCTTTTCTATCGACATAAAGACAGTATGGTCCAATATGTTACCATACAGATGAATTACAAAATCTGTATATACTTTTTTTTATTATTTGCAATGTATAATGGGATGCGTGGAAAATGTCGTGTTCATGGCAATGGAAAAAGTTGAAATTTAAACAAAATAAATATTAAGATCACCTAAATTTACTCTCGAAATTTTTTTAAGTGATAATTTCCTCTTTATGGCGTAAAAATTAAACTACTCACGCCCCTCTGTCTGGAGCGATTATTCAGTCCAAAATAGTAACTCCTTCTCCTTTTTTCTACTCTATAAAAAGAGAGTTTCACTCAAAGAAATTTTGACCATATTTTCATTTTTTAATGAACGGAAGGCTAGCTTCGTTTGGAATATTTGAGCAAAAAGTGATATTAATTTTAAATATCTAATGAAGTGGAAAATGTGGTAGTATTCACATTAAGCAGTAATATCGATCATTAATTGATGGTACTTTATTTTTTGTAATATAATTATCTTAAGATAATAATGCTACCAAGAAAACCGATTGAAATAAAACAAATAAAATATTAAGTTTTAATTTTTTTATAAAATGCTTTAATATCAGTAACAGCTTTTAATTTGCATAAATTTGTTATTTAAGAACGGAAAATCAATGGTGGATTTTTAGACTGGTCCTGAAAATCGAATTCCTATGGTGCAATTTACTGTGCAATATAAATATAATCGAAAGCAGCAAGTTTCTACCGACAGTGTAAAAAATATAAAATTGAAACAGCAGAAAGTGTGTACTAAAACACGTATTAAGTACATGAATAATTCACCCGAAAGTCGATGCCAACTGTCGTTATATAATTTCCTGAAAGGAATCGACCGTCACGAAATCTCGTTAGGATGCAGGTCTTTCCTACGCCACTGTCGCCCAACAGCATCACCTGTTTCATTTTGAAATTGAACATGTTGTTAAATGCAATGCATATATTTTTTATTTTTTTTGAAGACAGGAAAACAAATAATTTATACACCATTCAATGAAGACGGAAGTTTCGCCGTGGGTAAAAGCGATATTATTATATTTTGTAATCTTTGTGACCGACAACTGGTGGTTTAAAATTTTAGTACTTACTTGAAGAACTATAATTATTATTAAATATATTTCCCATCTAAACCAGCACATTTTCAGTTTGAGATGTGATGCAATGATGTAATCGTAATATTGCGTTTTTAATCTCAATTTACTCTATCCGCTGAGAAAAAACAGATTTTTTTAAATGTGACGATATATGACGAATGTCCTAATGTACTAAATTACACGATCTTATACATAATTCTCAATAGTTCCTAATAAGATATCTAGAAGTGCTAATTTCAATCAGCAAAAAGATATAAGGGCTTCAAAATTGTCATATTTTCAAAATTTAATATTAATTACTTTTAAAAAGTGCTCCAACTAATGTTTTAAGATAATTATGTAGATATTATTTTTTGTAATTATTGCAATTGAGGAAAAGATCATACAATATTAAAAACAATCCTTGGATCAAGACATTGGGATGCGTGACCGCAACGCACAATTATTATTAAATAATTATTTATTAAAGCAAAAATTGCCAATCTGACAAGTTTTTTGAGTTACAACTTAGTTGATAAAAATTTACTTAAGAAAACAGACTGTTTTATAATATTTAAACTCAATTAAATTGTTCTCGTTTTTTCCGAAAAATATTCGAAACCGAGTAAAATATTTAGCAATTTATTAAAAATAATTTATCATTTTCTGTAGAAGTATATTATATTCAATAGCGATTCGGTAAACAATTTTTTGTTGCTATAACGAGATATTTAATGAATAAAGGATATCGTTCTAAAATTGAAAAGAACTAATTTTTCATGTCAGGAATTTAAATACTTAACCAATATGAATAGAAATAGAATATAAACTTCACGTAAAAGGTACATTGTTTAATAAACGATATTGTTATCGTTGCAACGATTTGGTCTTTGAAAAAAAGCCTTGAAAAAAAAGTCCCTTTTATATTTAACTCGAGCTTTTTTCTGCGATGCATCCTACTTTCTGATATTTTTAGATGCACAAGATAAATGTGCACGAACCGTTTACATGAACAAGATTGGTGTTTTTATGAAAACATCGTATTTCGCGTCCCACATACGAAAATTATTTTCATCAACATAACCCTTATTTACTTTTAATGAAAAATACTTTGATGGCTTTATTACAAATATATGTATACATATAATTTGGATATTTCTGCAGGGGGTTTCAAAAATAATCCTATGTAATTTCTTTTGGATATGTCTATTTTATGAGGCGAAAACAAAACAAATATTACTTTAGTTCTAATAATACCAACTTCAACTATTGATCTTTCTTGGATTATTCTTGGCTATTCTGCTTTGAGAAATAGTGATTGAAACGAAAAAAATATTGTGTGAGAATTTCTATTTTACCATGGTAATTTAATCGGTTAACAACTATGATTTTATGTGAATTGATCTGAATAAGTCCCAACTTTTCATCTATTCAGTTAATGTATCAATAGGGTTTCTACTGTTGTACGTGTTAGTTGATAAAATAGCAACATTTTTTACGTATTTACGTACAAGAAAAATCAGTGTGATTTTTCAAAGAATATGGATAAAAGTAGACACAAATTATATCAGAGCACTGAGAAAAATATGTAGTAAATTCAACTAAATGGCGAGCTACCTAGTAAAACTAAATTTTTCGTAGTTAATATTTCTTTAACCTAACTAAAATTTAGTTAAATTAACTTTCATTTCATAATTTGAAGTATACGCAGCTATAAATACAAAATAATTTGTGCCCACTAGGTAATTTATCATTTAGTTAAATTTACTAAATATTTTTTTCTTAGTGTGAGTATAATACATTCAGAGGCTACTTGATTGCCATGTAATACTTATGAAAAGTATTTTCAAATTTAGGACAATCGACTTTTGTACTTTTTTGCTATTGAGCAATCGGTACAAAAACTGCCCAATAAACCCCCGGTTATTCGTTTTTGGCAATTTTTGTAAATAAAAGTCTCTTAGTATAATTAATCGACCGAAGATATTTCTAAATAATAAATTTTCAAATTCTTCGTGATGTGGTCAAATAAGATTTTATTTGAAAGATACGTCTCTGTGAACTGATGTGTCACCCTCGTAAGTCATCACTTTTAAATGATTCTGTTTAATAACATAAAACCTTAAAAAAATTGTTACAAAGAGGACATAAAAATATAAAAGAAAAATTTTTTTTTCAATTTAGAAACAGTAGAAAAAATTATTTTAATTGAAACATAAATAAACGTTTTTATATGATTTACCTGTAAGTTTTGTGTGGAGAAATTTTGCAAAAAAAATTATAAAATAAAAACACCACTGTATATTAATATTTATCACTTGGTGTTAATGGTGAGAGCGTGTTCTCGCTGGATGGTTGGCGAGTGTGTGACATGTTAAATGTAACGGGTAAGCAAATCGCACGAAATTATTAATTAGTTTTCAGAATTAGGCTGTTGTATGTAACTTTGAATTAATATGAAAATTCAAAAGTTATACACTTTTATGATAAAAGGTAAGAAAAAGGAATGTATACATCTGTAATTAGATTCTTGAACAATATTGAGATCAGACATTACAAAAAAATACAAAAGAATCCAGTTAAAAAGAATTTTTGTTAAACAAAAATTCTTATAAGTATCTCAAGTCAATCCCATTATTTCATTAACGTAAAGTAATTAATTAGATGGTAACTTAGACACCTCAAATCTGATATTAACAGAATTTTTGTGCATTTTTATATAATAGTTATCTAGTTCCAATCTTTTTCTGAAATTGTGCTCTTTTGTCAAAATTTTTCCGTTTTATCGAAATCGAAACAATGGCCTGCATCGATATGATGTTGTGTAAGACCAGTGTGTTGTTCGGGATCACGCTCTATATTCTTTTTATGCTCATAAATTCGTTTCTCAAGAAGCGACCAATTTCACCTATATAAACTTTGTTGCATTGTTTACAACACAACTCGGTTTTAATGGTGGTAATCGGTCTTTATAAGGTTTTATTCTGCATGGGTTTTTATTCATAGATATGCTCACTGTGCGAAAATTGTGTGTCGCAAATACTCTTTTCAACTTGTCTGTCAATCCTTCAATGCAAGGAAAACCAAATGTTGCAATATCTTGTCAAAATTTGATTTATTGTATGCTAAACTATTATAAATATAATGAACCCGTTTGTCGATAAGTTGTTTTATAAGAGGTAAACGATAACCATTTTTTAAGAGAATGTTAATAAGTAATTGAAGGTTTCTTTTTCTAAAGGAAATTTCAGAAAGTTTAACTGCTCTATCTATTAAACCATACATGGTACCAATTTTATAATGGATGGTGAGAGATAATGAATTCCTGACCATGTAGGTTTATGATACCAATTAGTAAGTAATTTACCTTCAAAATTTCTAATAATAGCCATATCTAAAAAGTTAATAAAACCATTATTTTCTATTTCAATGGTAAATTTTGGTCTATTGTCAAATTTATAAAAAGAATTGAAGGCATTCAAAATTTCGTTTGTGTTGTCAGATGGTATACAAGTTAGAAGGTCGTCAACATACCTATAAAAAAATGCTGGTTTGAAACTAAGTTTTGGTAGAATATTTTCTTCCAAAAATTGTAAAACCAAATCAGCTAAAACAGGTTAAAGAGGAGAACCCATTGAAAGTCCAAAAATTTGTTTGTATGTAGTATTTTGGAATTAGAAATATGTGGAATTATAGCATAAAATTATAGCTTCTATGAATTCTGCTTTGCTAATTTTAGTACATTGAGAAATTTTATGCCACTTTTTAACAATTGCTTGAACAACCAACTTAAGAGAAATGTTTGTAAACATAGGGACTACGTCTAAAGAAGCAAGAATATAACATTTTGGTATGTTTTTATGAGTGATTTTATTTTTTAAATCACAACTGTCTTTAATAGTGTTTTTCGAAGTGATATTGCTGTTGTGTAATACGTCGGATAAAAACCTAGATAACTTGTAGGTAGGAGAATCAATTGTTGAAACTATGACTCTAAGCGGATTATTAGGTTTATGTATTTTAGGTAGACCATATGATCTTGAAATTACTGCTCGGTTTACGTATAACCATCTCTTTTGTTGATCTGTGATAAAAGATTTTGAATTTTTTTAGTATGTCGTTAACTTTGGTGGTTAAAGTTGAAACATATGTGTACGCATATTGATCGTTTAATATGTTGTTTATACTTAATAAATTATAGGAATCAATTTTCATAGCAACTGTACAATTACCTTTATCCGCGGATGTAAAAAAGATGTTTGGATTTTCTTTCGTAAAAATGTTTACCTTTTTCATTAAGTTGTTATAATACGCGTTTTCATCAGTTATTTGTATAGAATCAATTTTGTTAGTGTTTGTATAATATTAACACAAGAATTTCTAATTTCATTTTTTACTTCAACTAGTAAAATATCTTCGGGAACATAAGAAGATATCATTTTTGATAAGCCATATACTATAGAAGCTATGATGTTGGGTAGCGGTAAATCTTTCTTGTTATCAGGGGGAAATGAGTGTTTGGGCCCTAATGATACAATGTTTATAATTTCGTTCGATATATGCTTTCCTGTTAAATTTTGAAACCATTCACTTTGAACTTTAATTTTTTAAAATGTGAAATTTTTCTATTAGATATAAGCCAATTGAATTTTTTAATAAAACGTTGTTTATGATTAGTGAAGATTCTTAAGAATTTTTTTTGTTCAAAAAATAAATAATTATGTAAAACATGAACAGGCAAAATGATAGATATTTCTTTAACAAACTTTTTCTTTCGATTTTTGTTTCAATGATTTGTAGCTCTAAATCTGATATCGGGAAAAATGGATTATATATAATTATATATAAATTTAGATGCAATTGTATATAATAATATATAATTATATATGTTTATATACGATTATATATAATTATATACAATTTTTGATACAATTAGATCCAATTATATGGATTTTGGCCATATATAATTATATATAATCGTATATAAACATATATAATTATATATTAGCATATATAATTGTATATAATTGACGGCTTTGTATATAATTATATACGGCCAAAATCCATATATAATTATATATAATTATATATAATTGGATCTAATTGTATCAAAAATTGTATATAATTGTATATAATCGTATATAAACATATATAATTATATATTATTATATATAATTGGATCTAATTGTATAAAAAATTGTATATAATTATATATAATCCATTTTTTCCCGGGATTTCTAAATTCAAAATTTTGTATTTAGCTTTTTGACCCTAATTTAAAAAATGCTGATATATCTTGATTTGTGAAAAGTTACGTCCCAAACATAAGTTGCTGTTAAAAAGATAATTAGGATTAGAGGTAGTAGTCCTAGCTTTCGGCATTTGATTGAAAAAGAATAAAACCTTATAAAGACCGATTACCACCATTAAAACAGAGTTGTGTTGTAAACAATGCAACAAAGTTTATATAGGTGAAACTGGCCGCTTGCTTGAGAAACGAATTTATGAGCGTAAAAAGAATATAGAACGTGATCCGGAAGAACAGGTTCGATACAGGCCATTGTTTCGATTTCGACAAAACGGAAATTTTGACAAAAGAGCACAATTTCAGAAAAAGATTGGAACTAGAGAACTATTATATAAAATTACACAAAATAGTATTTTTCGATACTAGTGCGTAAAATCGAATTCTTACGCACGCGTGCCGAACGATATTTTTCGATATACTATGCGTAAAATTTGTGCGCCGTTTTTTGTGGGTCAAATATGATGTTACGCACGTGTGATGACCGCGGCGCACGAGTGCCCGGCGCAGCACTAAAAACGGTGCGTAAAATCAAATTTTACGTATAGTATATCGAAAATTCTGTTAATATTATATTTGAGGTGTCTAAGTTACCATCTAATTTCTTTACGTTAATGAAATAATGGGATTGACTTGACATACTTATTAGTAGTTTTCGATACAAGTGCGTATGCGTAAAGAACTTTACACATACACACGTGTGCCGAAATATTGTTTACGTACGGCTTTTTCGTGCGTAAAGTATAATCGAGTGCGTAAAGTTTACTTTACGCACGAGTTTACTTTACGCACCGAAAAGACGTACATAAAAGAATTTTTGTTAAACAAATAGTAGTTTTCGATACAAGGGCGTATGCGTAAAGAACTTTACACACACACACGTGTGCCGAAATACTGTTTACGTACGGCTTTTTCGTGCGTAAAGTATAATCGAGTGCGTAAAGTTTACTTTACGCACAAGTTTACTTTACGCACCGAAAAGACGTACATAAAATTCTTTTTAACTGGATTCTTTTGTATTTTTTTGTAATATCTGATCTCAATATTGTTCAAGAATTTAATTACAGATGTATAAATTCCTTTTTGTTACCTTTTACCTTATCTTTCTTCAGCATAAAAGTGTATAACTTTTGAATTTTTATATTAATTCAAAGTTACATACAACAGCCTAATTCTGAAAACTAATTAATTTCATTCGATTTGTTACCCGTTACATTCAACATGTCATATACTCGGCAACCATCCAGCGAGAACACACTCTCACCATTAACACCAAGTGATAAATATTAATATACAGTGGTGAATTTATTTTATAACTTTTTTAGAAGATTTCTCCACACAAAACTTATCGGTAAATCATATAAAAACGTTTCTTTATGTATAAAATAATTTTTTCTACTGTTTCTAAATTAAAAAAAAATGTTTCTTTATATTTTATGTCCTCATTGTAACCATTGTTATTAAACAAATCATTTATAAGTGATGACTTACGAGGGTGACGCATCAGTTCACCGAGACGTACCTTTCAAATAAAATCTTATTTGACTGCATCACGAAGAATTTGAAAATTTATTATTTAAAAGTCTGTTAGTGTAGGAAACTGCTCAATCTTGTCAATACTAAATATCCCATTTTAACTGTGGAAAAAAATGATTTATCATTGATAAATCAGTTGCGTCGACATTTTGATAGCAACCGGCATTTTCAGTGTGGATTTATTACTTATTAAAATCTGCAATAGATATTTGATACGACTGACATCGTAAGTTGACATACTTCTTATTGAATTAGTATACAATCCATTCGGCCATTTCCCTTATGACACAAATAATCACTTCAGTTCTGTGATTCAATCACATTTAATGCTATAATGCCTTTAACATTAAAGAAATATTTTCTCATTAAACCATCTTTTCATATTAATTTTTCTCGATGTACCTGGACTCTTTTATAGCAATTTACACTTCATTCGAAAAAATCGATAAAATATCATGTATTTGATAAAAGAATGCATTCATGAGTACAATTCTGTGCTGCTAAACTTTTCATTGTTCTTGAAGTTTTCACGCATTGATGGTGCTATTGTTATTAACTATTGTCTCCTGGCTCACTTTTGTCGGAGGCAGACATGTTTTGTTTTAGTGACGCTTCTTTCTTTTTACACCCGAATAATAAAAGCAATAGCACACAATTAATGCACTAGTTTTATATTGCGAACCTTACAAAAGCAACGAATTACGATGTTACAGAAACAGTCGGAATAATTTCTTTGGGGGGTTTAGAAATGTTGGTGAAAAAGTATTATTTTTTAAAAATAATTTATCGTTTGATTCAAATTTTCTATTTTTTTAACAATAATTTTTTAGTTTAAACGCTCATTAACAAATTTGTTAATATATAATAATATATAATTGAACTAATATGCTATTGATTATCATCAATAAATGTATAATTATAAATCATTACTATTATTTCATTACTTAAATAACATTTCAAGTAAGACAAAGGCTCGGTACCTTTCGCAGGTTATATGCAATTAACATTGTAATATATTTTAATGTTGTTGTTCTACTTTGCTTCACTCAAGGAGTGTATTCAATTGCAATATCCCGAGACCTTCAAAATTATCGGAATATTTCCCGATAGCTTTGTTGCAAACAAGGGAATATGCCAAGTTTTGCAGGTTGAAGCACTCGGGGTCTTTCTGCAAAACTTAACATATTTGTTTGTTCGCAGGAAAGTTAGAAGGAAATATTGCGATTAATTTTGAACGTCGAGGGGTATTCGGCGGATTATTTTTTGTGACCGGTATTTGAGGTTACAACTGAGCAGAGAGGAGAGACGAATATATGAATTTAGAAGTTTTAACAAATGAGTAGCGAGTAGGCAATTTTCGAATGCAATTTCCAAGAGCTGCCGTGGAATTTCCAGTATAATTTTAAACAAATGACTATAGAACCCTTTGAATATCGCGCTCTGATTGGCTGAAATCCAGTCGCGAAAAATAATCAATAAAATGTTTGCAATGATTCGCCTCTCTTCAGAATTCTACTGACACAAAAATGGACGAATCGTGCAACAAATTGTACTCAATTTTGGTTAAAAACAATTATTAAAAAAAACGCCAATATTACAATGTGCAGTACAAAAACTATCAAAAATATTTCATTTGTATACAATTTAATTCTGTATGATTTAAATGTGTAAGGTACGTAATAATAATCACTATAAACCAGTTTCCAGTCATCACAAGATAAATTACTTTACTTGGTTCACAAATAATTTAAACTAAACGTTGTATTGTCCCTAAAGCAAATACTATGTCATTGAATAGCAAAATTCAATCCGACATCTCACTGCATAAAAGTTCCGATTTGATAGATTAGCCCATTTGGTACTTTTTTGAAGTTTTCACTGTAATATATTTAGAAAGCATTATTCAACACGTACACTTTAAAAACAAAATGTCCCAAAATATGTTATTTGAAGAGAATGAGACGCCAAAAAAGTCTTGAAATAATACACATCGTTCTTCATATGAGCCAATTTTACAATCTACTTCTTTTGAGATAATAAGACACCTAGAGATTTTTTGTTTTTACAGTGTATATGGTACACAAAAGTTTTCGACATTTTCAAATATTTGCTCAACAAAAAATAACAGCTTTACAGACTTATGCTGTTTGCGACAAATCCAGGCGTAAATATTGACGAAAAAAATCATTATAATAATGTGCAATACATTTCCGTAAAAAATAATGGCAATTATCGACAAACACCATACTTAATTAAATGCGATCTTAAGACATTTTAAAATTATGATTTCACAAAATTTCTCCTCATAATCGTTTTTACCTAAAAATATGTAATATAATCCGAAAAATGGGTTAATTGCTTTGTTTTCCTGTCTTCAGTTCAAAGAAAATCGTATATTACCAACAAATGTTGTAATTTGCACTTTTATGCGCAAGAACGGAAACCGCAAGTATATTTTATGCAATACTACACTTCACAACGTGTTAATTTGAGCCCGAAAATCTCTGTGTACATAACATTTTTCCACAAGTGTGCGAGAACCGTGCGGAAAGCGATATTTACGACACATATTGCGGTAATATTTACGTTCAACGCGGCTAAAGCTCTAGTATACGGTGAAATTGTCTGTGCACAACGAAAATAAGGGCGGGAAGCAACACTTTGCGCAGAGAATTGCATAAACTCATAAAATAGCACATTACCTAACCCGGGTGTAAAGTATCCCATTTTTTGTAACTGCATGCGTAAAGAGACTGAGTATATATTAATAATTAATGCTTATAAAGTACAACTATGCCGTATGCAACATTGGTGAAATATCGATTTTCGACGAGTGTGAAGTTTGGCGCACGAGTGAAGCGAGGGATGATTGCGCCGCCCTTGTCACATAATATACTATTACGTACCAAAAAATTGGCACTAATATGTACTTTGCGCACCCAGTTACAAAATTGTATAGTATATGTAACTAGGGTGCAAATGTTGATTTACGATTTCGCGGAAATGTTGCAGCAATGTTGCAATTCCGCATGTTCGCATAGCCAAATTTTTAGCCCTAGTTGCAGTAAATTTAGATTTTGCGGACTCTTCGAAATGTATATTTACAAATTTCGAAAAGAGTATTATAATAGCCATTTTAAGCAGTGTGTAAAAACGGGAAATAGACGACACTCGATATGTAATATAGGCATTTTACGTATTCTGAGAAGTTTCATAAGGATGTAAAAAATGTATGCGCGACTTTACGTTTTTCAAGTGCCACACACACAATTTACAAGTGTGTAAATCCACTCCTTTTCTTCACATACGCAGTTTAAAAAAATTTGTTTACTCTAATATCCATAATATGTACATCTTACTACTACAAGTAATAGGAGAGAGTAGAACCTTGCAGAGGAGGTCACACTGGTCGGGTGTGGCCTGCGCGGAGTTGGAGCTGTCGTTCGAGGATTGCCGTCGCGTCAAGGGGCCTCTGGTGAAGGGGACGGCCGGGCCTTTGGCTGGAGTTTCGTTGGTGGGGGAAGTGCTGCTCCAATCGGCGCCTCGGGGTCCGGGCCCGGGTACTCGGCCACGCACGCTGTATCGCACCGGCTCCTCCTTGGCGCTCATGAAACCCTGATACTCGGAGCACCAATTTGCTCTTCTTCTTCTCGACCACTCCTCGTCGTCGTAGTCGTAGAGTTAGTATAGATGTTGGTCTAGGCGGCCTGCGCGACCTGTTGCTCGCTTGTCCGTCTTTTCTCGCTGCAGGGCCTCGCGCGACCGGGCCCAACCGGACAACCACGAGGTCACTCAACCCGGTCGGTAAAAGTCGAGAAAGACGCACGCGCGCACTTCAATCCACCTCGACGCCGCTGGGCTTCAGGGACGGAGCGACGATTGGCCAGATTTATGTACACTTGTTCCCGAATGTTTTCTCGCGGTCATGGGTTTCGATTTCGCGTTCGGCGATTAGATTACACTGTTAATCAATGTTACTCTGAAACTGTATAAGGATTGGGTTTCTATTACTTGGGCATGAAAATCAGTTTGGCGGGGGAAATAAAAGTGAACTAGGGATATTTAAAATGTACTGTTTTCAACCAAACCGTTTTACTGATGGAGTAATTGATCTGGAAATATTTTTTTTAACTCCGTGCGCGAAATTGAATCTCCCGCACTGTTTTTAGTGTGCGAAGTGACCCATTTGCTCACTGCACTTCGCGCACTGAAATGAGTACGCGAAAAATTTCTCTCATGGAGTAAAAAAAAAAGTATACGAAACACGTGCGCCGTAGGTGACTTTCGTACTCGTTACATTCGTGCACTTGTATTGTAGTATACTATTAGATCAAAATAAGTAGAACAAGATTTGGTTGTTTGAATGAACCGTTCAGTGGTTTAGAGAGTACCCAACTTCGCAAGAAGGATTGGGTGCACTTCAAAAACTCGACATTTCAAAATACAAACATCTCCGATTGTTGCGTTCATTACATACAAAAATGATCTCCGGTCGACACGTCCTTGAGGTCTCACTGGAAGGTTATTATAGGTCAAAATGTTTGATCAAGGCATTAATTATGTAGGTCCATTAAACGTCAACCCCAGATTATTTATTGAACACATTTAGAAGTCAATCATTAATTACATTTTTAGAATATGTAGATTTTGAAATATCTGCTTTCTGAATCGTCGTTTTGTGATTTGTCGGGTTTTTGAGGTGTACCCGAAAGATTTCGTTGAAGAAGTCAAACAATTCGATTTCAATAATAAATGGGTGGTCTTAATTTAACTATGCAAGAAACAGACAAAAATTTGATTACATCAAATCTTTGTTAAAAATGACAAAAAGTATTTCATTATGATTCGGTCTGTTAGTGATACTTTTAGTTAGTCTATCTTCCTTCGATAGTTTTATAAAGTTATTTATTTAATTTATTTACGGGCAAAAATTGCCCTCACATACATAATGAGTGTACAATACAAATGTAATATTTAAAATCAAAAAATATATACACATGTAAGAGAAAACAAGGTAGGAAATGTTAAAATAACGATTATAGGTAAGAGATAGGGATACGTCACTTCCGAGCGAGACTAGCGCTAATTAATTGTATCGCGTTCGAGTCAGTCTGCTAGCGAACCTTCCGGTAGAACGATATAAATCCTAACAAGTGTAATTAATTAACACGAAAATATAATACCATTGTAACCGGGAATTCTTCTGAGTTTTATTTATGGGTCACAAAATTCAAAAGTGGGATTTTCCATCAAATAAAAACTCCCATAGTGAACGTTAAGAAAGTTAAGAAAAATTTGTTAATTTCGCCACAGAACACGTGGATGCCGGTTGGACATAAAATTCGGATTTGAATAATTTTCGGCAATTCAGTTTCGTAAACTCGGAGAAATATCGGTATTATTTAATCTTTTTCTCGTGAGTGCTCGGGGTCTGTCGAATAGTTAGCCATTCAGGAAGACTACGAATTCTGATAATTTCTGTTATGAAAATATTAGTGTAATAAAGGAGATTTTCAAACGTGCCATTAGTTCGCAATAGTGAACGTGTTGCTATCGAGACATTCGGGTGAAATCGTTGTCACGCCTCCTATATTCGGATTTTTCCGGATAATTCTGAAGTGGTGGGGCTCATTTCAATCATGGATCCCATGCAATTCACAGTAGCAGCTCTTAATCAAGTATCGCGCACTTTGGGATTGCCTGGGACATCAGAGCATAGTGCGGTGACATCATGGTCGCAATACGTAACATAATAGTATTATAAATAAGGACGTTTATGGTGCATAAAACTTTAAGGTTGATATCCTACAGTTAATCAGAAATGCGGACGTACTGTCAAAGCTATTCGGCGGGAGTGGAATAGCATTCCAAGATCTTCGCAGACGATTGAAAACCGAGTAAAATGAAAAATTTTACCTGCTTCTGACCTCGAGTAAGGATCGAAAGGAGCGGTGCGAATGCATTTCCGTACGAAATGAAAAAAGATTTTGTACTTCCGGCGGTTCAATGGACCCAGATACGATTTTGTCGACGAGCAGCATATCATAAAATTTATGAAGCGAGTGAATTGTTGGAATGTTAAATTGTTGTGAGATAGCGGAATAATCATGAGAAAACCTGGGTATGGGGGTTGGAGTTTTGTGTGATAAATATTTAAAAAATTTTCTTTGGACAGATTCTAAAATATGGATGCCTGAGTTTGTATATGGAGACCAAATGGAGGAGGCAAACGTTAAATGAGGTAAGACCAAGGATTTATACAGGTTAATAATTGCAGTTGTGTCAGTGAATTTTTTTGTGAAACGGATAAGGAAACCGAGCTGCTTAAAAGCCTTATTCGAGTCCAAATACAGGTGCTGTGAGAAGGACCCCTGGGAGTCAATCACAACGCCTAGATCTTTGATGGATTTAACATTATCTGAAGGATGATTGTCGATCAGATACTGATATTCCAGGATTGAACGTGATCTAGAGAAGTGGACGGTCTTGCACATAATTGGGTTTAATTATAGACGGTTGGTGTTGCACCATTCGCCGATACGCTCCAAATCGCATTGGATTATCGTATCATCCATTGGAGACTGTATAGTATTGTATATTTTCAGGTCGTCCGCATAAAGAAGAAATTGAGATGATGAAGTCACGTTGTTTATATCGTTGATAAAGATAATAAATAATAAAGGACCTGTGTCTCATAAAACTCTGCAACGTACCCCTTTACCCGGACAGCCTGAACGCGTTCTGTTAGATAAGAGTGCAACCACAATAGCAATGTACCTCCAATCCCAGCTACGCGCAGTCTATCAATAAGTATACCGTGATCCACTGAATCAAACGCTTTCGTAAAGTCCAGATACACTGTACGTAGTTGTATCGTTGTATCGCGGTATCGAGAGCATCGTTAACAAATTATGAAAAAGATAGAAGGTTGGAAATTACAGATCTACCCCTCACAAACCCATGCTGCTGACTTGCAACTTTATTAAAAATATAGTTGGAAAGTTTAGAAGCGACTGAATAGTCGAATAATTTTGATATTACATTTAATACGGAGATCGGGCAATAATTAAATATATTTTGTTTGTTGCCGGATTTAAAGATAGGTGTAACAAAGCATCTCTTTCATGGAGAGGGAAATATGCCCGAGGATAAAGAAAAATTGAAAATCAGCAACAAGGGTTCGATCAGAGATGAAATGCACTTCTTTATAAATACTGGAGGCAGTAAATCTGGCCCGCAGCTTAACTCATCTTTTAATTGTTTAGATGCGGAGATAATATATTCTTTACTTATAGTCAAATTAATAAACTCGGCACTACGACTATAATTAAAGTGAGGGGCACTGCTATTTGTATAGACTGACTTGAAATATGACGCAAAGTGCTTTGCTATTCCATCGCCTTTTTCAGCAATCTGGTTATCAAGATACATGCTATTCGGTAATTCATTTGATTTTCGCAGATTGTTTAAGTATGCCCAAAAAGACTTGATGTTAGTTCTGGAATAGAATTCGACCTTCCTGATATAATCTTTGTACAGACTTCGTGAGGTGTGAAAGCATTGAGTGCGGAAACGTTTAAACTTAGCGAAATCCTCAGGGAGGCTGAATTCTTTCCAACGTTTATGTACCATTTTTTGGCGTTGATAAGTTGGATTAGAGCTGGTGTAAGCCATCTCCGGCGATTATAAGTAGCTACTGTCTTTTTGGGCACATTTTTCAGCACAACATCATTAATATTAGAATAAAATATTTCGGACATGGCATTTATATCAGATAACGACGTAAGCGCACTCCAATCGATACGAGACGAATCGTTTTTTATAATATCGTAGTCCACACTAAAAAAATCTAAATATACATTTTTATAGTTTAACAATGATGAAATTGAAGTGTCTAGCTGAATAACGCTTGGAACATGATGTGAGTCTGTTGGCAGCAAAGGATCCGTATCTGTGACGTACTTAACAGATATATAATGTATGATGTGTTAACAGTGTAGATGATATAAATACAAGGTCTAGAGAATATCCCTTGGTATTCAGCGGCAGCAGGTGTTGTTTTAGATTCAAAGCAGCGAAAGCATTGCAAAGAGTCAATGCAATTTCCATCACATTTGGTAAAGCGAAACCGGTGGTGTTAATGTTGATTGCGTCTTCCGAACAATTCCAAAGTATTTTTGGTAGGTTGAAATCTCCCAGAAGAAGCCATTCGCACTCTGAGTATTTATTAGCGGGCATGCGCAGGGAATGCAAATACTCTTGGTATGCGAACGCTTGAGACGATGGCAAAAAGTAAGATGTCCCCATGATATAATGGCGTCCATTCAATGTAGTCCTAATAAATACATGTTCTGCTGTACAACAAGATGTAGGGAATTCGCAGAATGATGCTGTTATGGTTTTTTTAACAGCAAGCAACACTCCACCTCCTGTAGTCGAAGTAGATACGTCATATCTGCGGTCCCTTCTGTAAATATTATACAGGTTGAGACCCAGCTCGCTATCACCACTTGAGTTAAGGAGCCCAAATCAACAATAAAAAAATTTGTGTCCGTGATCTTGTACGTACGTACGTCCGTACGTCCCGTTTTTTGTCTCGCGATAACTCGCGAACGGATAAGCGTAATGCCACGCCAACACTAGTTTTTTTTTAGTAATGGACGGATGGATCTACGCGAAAATCTAATCAGATCTAAGTTATGCCAAGACGTGTATTTAAAAAAAAAATGATGTCAATACGCTTATCCGTGCGCGAGTTATCGCGAGACAAAAAAACGGGACGTTCGCACGTACAAGATCACGGACACAAATTTTTTTATTGTTGATTTGGGTTCCTTAGGGTCTGAAACGTCGACATTTGATGAAAAACTATAGGGTAATTTTTATGCCCGAAGTGACCAAATTCAATAATTTTTCAGACAATAGTCATAAACATTTTAGACCAGTTTTTATGGCATTATAGTTGACTTTAGCAAGAAAATGCATAAAACCTTTTTTGTAGAGAATTTAATGCTGTATCTTTTTTGTTTGAAACATTTTTAAATAAATAGTACATTACCTAACAAGGGTGTAATGTATACTTTTACGCACGGGACGGGAACCATACATACGAGGCGCCGAAGGCGCCGAGTGATGTGTAAAGTTCCCGACCCGTGCGTAACAGTTATACTTTACACATGGGTTAGGTATCCTATTTTTTGTATTTGCGCGCGTAAAGTGAGTGCGTAAAGTTTTGATGCCTGTTTGAGTGCGTAAAGTTATACTTTACGGATCATTTATACGACCGGTCATTTTACGAATTTCGTCGTCGGGAGTGTATAAAAGTTTACTTTAGGCGCGAAAGATAGGCATCAAAAGTACTTTACGCACGAACTTTACGCCCGCAATTACAAAAATTTGTATTTTTCAAAATAAATGCAAAAAACTACGAAGAAACTTAATTGGTGCTAATGTTTGTTAGTAATGACCGGATGGATCTGCGCCAAAATCTAATCAGATCTAAGTTATGCTAAGACACGTACTTAAAAAAAAATGTATGTACGTATGAATGTACGAAGCCACTTAGACCTAAATATGATTGGGCCCCCAAATATCAATATAATTTTATAAAATAATTGAAAGCTGTTAGTATAGAAACGAGTATGAAGGAATAGCCGACTCTCCACTGGGTCGAAGTTTCTGAGCGAGCGAGGCACCACGCCAACACTAGTTTTCAATTAAAATTTGTTTGAGAGCATTTAAAAGCGCATCAAAGTTAATTTCCTTCGATTTGAGAACTTTGTTCGGGACAGACATGGTCTGTAAATTAAAAAAAAAGTAATTCAGAATACATTAACATATTAATAACGATGATGTTTCACTATAAAATCTAAAATATGCACTTGACATGAAAAAAGTTAAGTGAGTCATATATGGTGGTTGACGCTGGGTAGCAAATGGAACTAATGGGATCTTATATTGATTCGTACATATGCCGGTAAAAATTAGTATTGAATATAAAAATATATCGAATTATATTTCTTCTAATAGTACAAAGTACAATCCGGTACAAATCTGGTTTTGTACACTGTGTTGACAATTTGTACAATAGCATTTCCAATTACTTCGAGTGAAAGTCAATAACTGCGGCATTAAAACATTACGCCGAACAACAACACGATTACATCAGCATTACAGAGAAATAATGGGGTGGGTCGTATATGGTGCTGGGTCCCATATGGTGCCTCTACCCTACATATCCTATTTTTGAATCAGTGCGCAAAAAGTGCGGCTTTACAAATTTTTTTCATTTATTAAATGCACTTTGCACACATGTCCGTGAAAAAATATTGTTCGACGCATGGGCGAAAATGTTTTTTATGCACGGATTTTCCCTGCGTGAACTAAAAATTTCGTGCGTGAAATGAGTGTGGTGCGCGAAGTAAACCACTTCACGCACTGAATTTCGCTACTTCATGCATAGAAAATCTCTGCATAAAATATCGTATGCGACTCGTGCGGTGCGTGAAGTTACGCACTTGTTACATAGTATACTATTTTTTACCATTATAAATACAGACCTTGCTTTCAGCTTGTTCCGCAACCCTCACATTCTTAGAAAAATCTTTTTTGTCACACCTGCACAAAACTGCCACCTTTCTGTGCAGGTTAAGCGAACGGAAAGTTGCCATTTATGGCCGAGGACGCAACTGCGCATGCGCACGGGCGTTTTTGAATTTTTACCGCCCGCTGTTCTCATTACAGCCTGCCACTCGTTACCGCCGGCCAGTAAAGTGGCATTTTTGTCGACAGGTGTGACAAAAAGTATCGTGTGTACCACGGGCGGAAATGTATTACAAAAAAAAAGGACAAAGGACAGGAAATTTTCCCGCGTTAATGACATTTATTCGTCTATTTGCGGGTCGGCACTCGGGTGGAGAGGCACAGGGACAAAGACAGAACGGTACATGACAGAACAGGCAGATAGACAACACCCACCCAATGCACGATTATAACGAGTTTATAATACACCCTCGCACGAGTGTAACGAGTTCGAAAGTGACCTACGGCGCACGTGTATCGTATTCTATTTTTTTTGACTCCGTGAGAGAAATTTTTCGCGCACTGATTCGAGTGTGCGAAGTACTTCGCGCATTCATTTCAGTGCGCAAATGGGAGTGCGCAAATGGGTTACTTTCCGCACTAAAAATAGTGCGCAAAATTCAATTTCGCGCACGGAGTTAAAAAAAATATTATTATGCACCACTTTTTCGTCGGTAAAGTAAACTCGAGTGCGTATAGTTTACTTTACTTTATCTAGAATTTTCGGTTGATGTAGGTACTATATACTTGCAAAATCTGTATTGATTACTATGTACTTATGGGACCCTGCTTACAAAGTAATACCGATTGAGCAAACGTGACATTATCTTTTGTTGCCCGCCGATACCTTATTCCCTGCATAGATGGCGTTGATATGCAAGAATGGAAGTCTTTCTGTGGGTGTAAAACTAGAATCCTACAACCATAATTTCTGACCACATTTAAACTATGAATGTTTACTTCTGCAAACAGATATTCTTCAAAGCGAAATATAAATATTGCTACTTTAATATCGCGAATTCAAGCAGAATAACGTTTTGCTAATAATTCCAGTATGCCCGAAATGGCTAGATCATAATATAGATGGTGTAGAATTTGTGCGTGTCCCGTATGATCCAGAAAATATGGCAAATCGCCCAGACTATTTAGAAAAGTGTGCTTAAATTACAAATACCTTTTTATCGCATATGCAACAACAGCAGAAAGGACCGATATGAAATACGCGATTAGGACCTTTTTAAATGGTCAATATTGCCTTTCATCAGTGTCAAAATAGACGATTTTTGTAAAGAAACGTCGAAAAAATCGAAGATCATATCTGCTATCTTCAAAATTGTCGTCTGATTCTGATCACGGGATTCGAAAGAGGAGTTATATAAAACTATCGATGTCGTATATGTTTTTCGTACATGTCCGCTGTTCCGGCATCGAAATGATTTTGACCGAGAGCAATGGAAACTATGATATTACGATCAGTTGCTGCTGCAGGTCATAAGCCGCCAAGTTTGAATTTATAATTATTATTGTATAATAATTCTGTAGAAAATTCCATCTGTTCTTACTTAAAAAATAATTGTATATACCAAAAAAATAGTTACACTAACTAATTAAGTTCACGAAAATAATTTACGGGTACGTATTAGCATGTCGCCATATCTAATATCATCCATCCTAACTGATCCTGGTGAAGCGCTGTCATCAAAATCGTCATCAATATTTTTCAAGATGAAATAGCATGTGTCAGATTCCGAATTCTATTTTCAGATTAAATAAAGCTTAATAAGTGCGAATATAACAAATGAAAAAGATACGCGCAAAAACTCTGGCCTGTCGTTTTTCACAAATGCAAGTATGGTATCACTGATGAAATAATCTGTTCCTGGCGTGTATGCGGAAAAAAGAAAAATCTCTATCTGATGTAGTTCCATTCACACGCACCGAACGTGGGAATCTGACTCGTGAATATTTCGTTAACGTGTGCCCAAGCTATCCCTATTTCAGTAATGCAAACGTGTGTAAGTAACGTAACGAGCTTCCATATACGTAGCCCGCGAAAAGCACGAAAGGTTTTTATTAAACCGCAACAACGAGCACGAGAGTCCACGAATCACATAATGTCCGGTTCTTGTGCAAAAAAACAGTTTTGTGCGTTGTTACTGTCAAAATTAAACGTAACAATTATCGGAGTGTACAATAGCGTACCCGTATTCGTGGCAACTAAATTAGACCATCAGGTGTTGCAATACCATAAACTATATATTTAATATAAGGAAATTTGGAAATTCTTCTTGACTAAATTAAGCCATTTCTACCTACCATTCCATTTTGTTGTACTCACTAGTTACCTTTGTGTTATTTGACCGCGGGGACGCGTCGAGTTTACGAATATTCACTAATTTTTGAAAAGACAATGAAAATAAAAATTCAGTGCGCTTTTTATAATTCGTTCCCCGGTGCACGCGACTGAAATGCGCAATTGTAATTCGTCGTTCAATGAATTTAAGGAGAAAGATTTGAGAGAATCTTTTTGAAATTATTCATATGCAGAGAGGCGTGAATGAATGCGTACATATGGCTTCCGTGGTTTTATTTGTATTGCTATAACGATTGTATGAAAATATTTCGGACGAGAAATTTTTAATGTTGGAAATATCAGACTATTTTTTCAAAAAATTGCTTACATTGAGATTAATGTAAAGATTGGCAACGTGTCCGTGAAGGTTGGATCATAGTCGACGATGTAATAAAAACTCTTTAAATATTTGCGACTTCCATAAAGAAAGCTATGTAATTTAATTACAAGATCATAGTGAAACATCATTTAAAATATGTGTGTTCATAGCGGTCGTCTAATGTTCTACCAGAAAGTTTATGTTGGATAAAACATCTATGGATGTGGTTTAAAAAGAGAATTTTTGCGATGTAAGTTTCTTGAAAATATACTGTTAATTATTCACACTCTGATATCATACACGATTAAACGTCTTAACAAATAAAAACTTGCAATATTTATTTCTTTAGTTTTAGATAAAAATTTGTTAATTCATTAAAAAGAAATTAATATAGTATTCTATGTTTTTTTTGACTCCGTGAAAGAAATTTTTCGCGCACTGATTCGAGTGTGCGAAGTACAGTAGTTCTCCCCTTAATCTAATTTCCCATATTCTAATTTCTTCTATTATTGCAATTTTGTCCCTTCTCGTATTCTAATATTTCTCCTTACGCGATCTCCCCACCACGCCTACCGCTTTATGTGCATGTGCAGAATGTACAGTGGCCCTCCCCTTATTTTAACTTTTCGAGTCAAGGAAGATGACGGCTTCTTCCCTTATTTTACCGCTCCCCTTCATCTCCACCACTGGCAGTATGAGAGAATAAAAACACAGAAAGGAGATATAGTGGCGTCCTTCTTCACCTGTATGCGCAAGCGCAAACAGCAGTCCGCTCTCTTTTGAACTCTTTCAAATAGCGAATGGTGGGGGAACTCATGAGGGGAAGAAGTTAACATAATAAGGGACGAAAAAAAGTTAAAATGAAGGACGAAGTTAAAATAAGAGGAGTTAAAATAAGGGGAGGACCACTGTACGTATGTATAGGTACGGTATTGTATGCGTATGCCTTATAGGCGGAATGAAAACATAACCCCTAAATAAAATTATTTATACACATCCGTAAATTCGATGTGTCACAGTGGTTTGTATGGAAATTATTCATGTTGAATGTTTGGATAAAGGCAAAAGTACTTTTTTATGTTGAATGTTTGGAGAAAAAAAGTGAAACAAGAATGTGAGTAGTGGGGGAGAGGAGAAAAATAGAATAAGGGAAGAAGGCCGCCATCTTGCCTGACTGGACAAATTAGAATAAGGGGAGAACTACTGTACTTCGCGCACTCATATTTCAGTGCGCGAATGGCAGTGTGCAAATGGGTTACTTCGCGCACTAAAAATAGTGCGCGAAATTCAATTTCGCGCACGGAGTTAAAAAAAATATCTTTTCATGTTTTTTGTAACTTAACCACTTACAAAAAGAAACTGCCACGATTGGTAATGTATCATTATATATATCCGAGATGGCAAATAGAATGTGCGAAATGAATGTTGACCTTACCTTGGAGGACTCAATTTTGAATATTTCATAAAATGAAAAAATTATGTGGTCGATGTCCAACGTTAGCTAGTTAATTATAACGACCCCAGAGTGCACCACGAGGAGGTAGTGGGAGGATTTTGCACTCCATTTTTTTTTTTTTTTTATTTTTGTTCTTTTTTGTATTTTTGATCCGCTATTTTGAATCTATTAACCAATGCACACTTCAAATTCATTTGATATCATGTTCAGATAAACACATTTCTTGTGAAAAGAGATGTTTCAATATTATTTTATTTCATCCTCCAGATTGGATCCACCATTTTGAATTTTTAAATTTTGAGATCATTCGTATTCAGCAACCCCGGAAAGGTCATATTTAACATTCTCATGGCTAGTACCATTCTTCTACTTTTTATTTGAAAACGGCTACCAGTGAAGTGGTTAAGTTAAGATTTTCTGAACTATTTTTCTGATGATTGTAGATTGTAGAATCAACCATGACGTTTCCTCGGCCAAGAATAACAAGTCTTGCCGATAATGGTTTTAGAGCGAAATTGAAAACAAATAACGTCTTTAGAGAAGAAAGGAAAGCACGTGCTACTTTTTACGGGGATACTTCCAAGCTAAGTGACCGAAGAAATAAGTTTTAGTCAAATGAATTTAAAAATGTTCTTACTCCGGGCAAAACTTTAAATGTTATTTTTCTTAGTATTCGAAAAATGTTAATTCACATAAAAACATAATTGTGAAAAGTCTACAGTGGGCTTGTGACCTGCATTTTACTTATTACAAAATGGTTATAGAGAGTATCGAAAGTTACTATATAACGCTGCAACTACAGACAGAAATTACACATAAATTAAGGAATTTTTTAAAGCGGTAAAAAAGGATTAGAGGATCCGGAAAGAAAAAGTGTAAATTAAATTGGCTGAAAATTGAATAAGAATTTCGGTTTAATGCATTAACTTTTAATGTTTATCTTATTTTCGAGCCACACTGGCGGATTTAAAAAGTGGTAAAGATCGTGACGGAAACTATACTAATCTCACTATTTCGGGTTTGCCTTTTTGATTATCGGGGTTAAAATTGCGCTTATTCAGGATCTTCGGAAAGCAAGATGGCTGATTTTGTTGCCGTTGATCATGTAACCGTTAATTTAACAACTCTAGCGGATATTGCTTACATTTATAAAGTCGCGCGAGGAATTCTTATTTCAGAAAAGCATTAAAGAAGCGTTCTTTTGTAATTTTTAAACATTTCATTTTTATCAGGATTTTTCTTCACCTGATGTGGAAAGATGTTACTTAATTTTTAAGATTCAAAAGAAAATCTACTACATGATGATGACAATAAAAAAATTTGAATGTTATATAGGAATATATCATTGCTGCTTAAATCTATAGTTTTCTGAAAACGTCTTATTGTTAGTTTGACTGTATACTGCTTGGCGTTTTAATCATTTATCACTGAACGGAACGATCAAACAGCGAAAAAAACCACACGATTAAAACGACGTCGACCAAAAGTAACAAAACAACTTCGTAAAAAATTCAAATTTGTCAATCTGTGAAACTCCTCTGTAATTATTCGCAGCGTTTAATCATTTTTTTTTCAAACTCGTTGCCTCGAGACCTTTCAAAATATTTCGATGGGTTCCCTAAAAAATCCCGGGATCAGCCACCCAGAATATCATGTGCGACACGCCCTTCGTATTAATCCTTAAGCAAGAACGCGGTGGCATTTACGAGAATATAAATTAAGTGCGAGAAGATGACATTAAACGCGAAAGCGCCGCTTCAGCATTTGTCGTTCTTTCGGGTCAATTTCGGCATGTCCCATACGGACACCGGGCCGAGCATCGAGAAGAATCTGCCCACTTTGGGGCCCACCCACGTTTCAGGCAGATGAAAAGGCCCCCGCAGAGATCGACCAAACCTCTTTCGCTCTGTCGTATAACCGGCAACGCCGCAGTCTGTGTGGTACGAGCTGGCGTGCAGCGTTGCTTAAAACGTCGTATACACGAGCTGCTCTCACGAGAATCGTTACGAAGCATTTCGAGTGCACCCGATCGGTGGCGCCCCGTCACGGCTACTCGTTGAAATAATCGCGGGTAAGACGTTCCTACGGTTCCTACTCGCTCTTTCTCTTTCATTGTGCTCGGGCACTGACACCATCTTGCCACGTGACTCACGTGACCCTTGCATCACGCCGACTCGTCGTTAGCTTCGTTCTTTATCTCCAAATCGAAACCGTTGCCGATTGCAGTAATGCTTTCGAAAAAATTGCATTCAAAATTCAATCATTCGATAATACTCTACGTGTTTCTTATTACTATTTAAGGAATTTGTTTTAAGACCATTTTAGTAACATTATTTCCCGTTTTTTTATCAAGCGTTCTTGTATTTTTCTTCTAACACATTTAGTTTGGTATTTGTGTTATTTTCTGTTACTGCAGTAATAAAAGAATGTATAAAGACAGGATTAAGGGATAATTGTTTGACGCTTATTACTCATTTTCAGCTTGATCAAGTAACTTTTCATATTTTGGTTTGCTATTTTGGATCCGTGATTTTGAATTTTGAAAATATCAGATCTCATTCGTAATCAGCGACCTCAAAAATCTACGAGTACCCAGTTTCAGCTTGATCAAATAACTGTTTACATTTTGGTCGGCGTCATTATGAATTTTCAAAATCTGATATCGCATTCGTAAAGCGACCCGAAAAAACTACGAATAACAATTTTCGACTGTTTTTCGTGTACAGAAAATGAACGATTCAAAGGATGGGCGAACATAATTTGAACGCAAAACTCATTGCGTTATTGAAGAATGTTAGAAATAAATCTACACTCAGTGTTTCTTGAACCCAAAAGTCTGTTTTTAAATTCTGCCAAATGATTTGGTAAAAACTCGTTCCCAGAATGATACAGTTGCTCGTTTAAAAAAATCGTGGGTTTTATTTATAAATCTTATTTATAAAATTGGTCAGTTTTTCATAAATAACATCCGCCATATTGCAGGTATCATTTTATTTTTGAGAATATGACTTTCAGATTTGTTATCAATGATGCCAAAATAGTAGTTTTCGATACAAGGGCGTATGCGTAAAGAACTTTACACACACACACACACACACACACACACACACACACACACACACCGTGTGCCGAAATAATGTTTACGTACGGCTTTTTCGTGCGTAAAGTATAATCGAGTACGTAAAGTTTACTTTACGCACCGAAAAGACGTACATAAACAAATTTGGTATTATGGATCAATTTCTGATTCAGAAACTTTTATGGGTTGGCTATAACAAAGTAATAAACTAGAAAATCAAGTATACGGCGCTATTTATAAATCTAGCATTTTAAAATTTTGAAAAGACGTAAGTGACATTTTGAAGCTGAAACCGGTATCTTTTTCGTATGTTCTATTTGTTTTTAGAAACGAGGTTTGAATCAATTCTTCAGACAGAATAAGAAATAACCGACTTTTTACACCTAAGTTAATTTTTTTCTTTGCTATAACGTTTTCCAATTAAACGCTAAAGTTCGAAGTGTCTGACACAACGTCAAATAGCTAATGTGTTAAAGAAGAATTTTGTTCGTTATTTTACGAAAGAATTTGTAACTTTAGAAATGTAGATTTCATCCAGGTTCATCGTAACGGTCTTTTGTCAAAATCTATTTAATTTTTTATGGAAAATTTAGGAAAATTTTTGGATATAAAAAAAGACATTTGTATAATTACTTTAATATATTAAATTTCTCGAAGTTCTGTCATTAATGTTACGTTTATGATATTACTAGAAAATAATCAAAATATTTAATATCCGTTTACGGATTGTAACTTAATAGTATACTGCTTGTCAAGGGCGAAAATTATTTTTTTTAATGAGCAAGAATGTCACCGGAGTAAAGCGAAACTCACAATCACGTTTGTCAGAGATTAATATTCCTGCAAGTATAATGTGGCCGATCCTTTTTTAAATGACGGCCATGGAAATCGAACCTTTAAAAAAACAGATAAAAGGTAACGCTGATTAGCGGATCACATAATTATGAAGGGCGGCTAATACTAATTGGTGAAATTTGACTACTATCTACATCTAAATCAATCATTCACCTCGTGAATCAATCAATCGACCGAAGAGTCCAGGATCACCATTCTGCATATTGCGAAAATATGGACACTTTTGATCTACTTGATATGAATTATCATTTGCCCCAGTTTCAAGTCATTCGACTGAGAGCCATTTTCCTATGATTTCCTGCGAGGTACTTTGCTTTGCAATACGATAATATTTATTCAATGGTAAATTTCTATATGTTGAAAAAGCGTGTACCATTTTAGAAATTCATTACCAATGAAAATCACAAAAAGGTAACTTTGGAAACGGTTAAAACCTGCTTGAAACTTATATAATATATTTACCAATGTGCAATTATCTATTAATATTAATAAAGAATAAAATTGATTAGGAATTTAGATGTGAAACTCGTGAATGGTATATTACGATTTAAAAAGCACTGGGCGTGCAACGAAAAAGTACGTTTAGCGTTTAATTTTTTGGGAGTACTTCCGAATAGCCCACCCTTCATATTCTTTTTAAACATACCTTTTCCGACGTATTCTGATGCGCTGATCACGAATATCATAGTGAAAATTGGCGACAACATCATCTTATTCGACAGATCAAAACTTTTAAAAAATGTGTTTTTTTGCGTTTTTTGAAATTATTTTAAAAAATACATATTAGACGAAAACTGATGCAAACAAAAAGGTCGATCATAACATTATCTACAAAAAAGGTTATATACATTTTCTTCCTAATACTAACGTTAACCCATAAATGAAAGTGAAAGTGGCACAAGTGGCCCACACTTGCAAATAAATATACCGAGTGTCGATCGCCACACTTATGCCACACTTGTAAAAATATACCGAGTGTCGACTGCTATACTTATACCACACTTATAAAAATATACTTAATGTCGAACGCCACACTTATACCACACTTTTGCCGTACTTGGAGCAATCGCTGTATCTTGTGTGACATATGTGTGGCTCCGTCTACTGCGCCACACATTCGCCACATAACAGCAGCCACACTTTTGCCACACTTGTGCCACACTAACTTTTTTTATTCGATAGACTTTCAGGATTCTCAAAATTACCATGTAAATAGTAATGTTTAAAAAAAATTAAACGCATTAGAATTCGGATTTTCAATAATAATTAGTATTATTTTATGGTTTCAATTTCGTATGCATTATGTAGGCTTACTAAATTACTTACTCTTTATATAATTTAATCATATTATTAACATCCCTTTTAATGACTTTTATTCCTTCTATCACCCGAATAAAAAAAGTTAATGTGGCACAAGTGTGGCAAAAGTGTGGCTGCTGTTATGTGACGAATGTGCGGCGTAGTAGACGGAGCCACACAAGTTGCAGCGATAATTGCTCCAAGTACGGCAAAAGTGTGGAATAAGTGTCAGTGGAGTTCGACATTAAGTAAGTGGCAGTCGACACTTGGTATATTTTTACAAGTGTGGCATGAGTGTCGCGGTCGACACTTGGTAATTTAATTTCGGAAATAGTTAACGAAATTAACTAGATGTAAATTACTAAATAAAGTGCTATGAAAATTGTTACTAATTCGAGTTCCATTGAAGTATACAATGAAACGTACATTATGAAAACAGTATAATTTGTGGACTGGTAAATTGTATGAAATATATGAAGTAGAAAAGCCAGAGAACTAAATTAATTGGTACTCAGCACTTAACGATTTTGTTTTCAAATAATATAACATAATAAATCAAATAGTTTTTCTGAAATTATTTCAATTTCCATCTTATTCCAGAATTATGTTTTAAACTTATCATTTTCAGAATCGCATTTTAAAAAATACGAAAATATTGGTATCAAGCCTAAAATAATCTTCATATATTTTCACTGTTTCCTTTACTGCAATAAATGGATTAAGAGCGAATATCGGAATCTAACATATAACAGATTCAGCCTTGCGGTTACCTACCAATCTATGTAGATCCAGAAATTTATGAAACGTGATTGGTTAAATTTCGAGCTTCGACTAATTTGAAAGTTAACCACACGATGGCAAAGGGAGGATGCTTATTTAATAGTCGGTTGATTTCCAAATTAAAAATTGTATACCAATTGGATTAACCATCAAAATTAGTAAAAGTTATAATAAACTGGTTAATTCATTTAATGATTTTTCAATTTTCTTGCCAGTACGGTCTCATAATATCAGGCATACTTTCGAAAAGTAAATACAACCGATAAAAAGTTAAAAATCCGAAACATGTCATTATATACATCTGGGTAAATCAATGATGAAAATCTTTGATATAAATCCAAAGAATCTTTAGTTTGTCAGTTACTTTGTACATCAAAATTATACAAAAACTACGGATGAGATATAAAACTGTAGGTTTCTAAAACTGTATTAGAATTAATATTTACTACTGTCAAGTAATATCTGTAAATGAAAATTAGTAGTAGAATTGAAAATTATTGTATTTATAAATTAATTTAATATTTCGGGATTATTGCTGCTGAATGTTTTTAATTTCGGAGTCACGTTAATAAATGATCCCCAGAATAAAATGGAAAAGCAATTTTTTAAAATTTATATAAATATCAAATATTTGACTGCTTGAAAAACTCTGCACACAGTGTAGTTCTCTTGCTGCCGCTTGTTGCTATTGCAATTCTTACTTCAATATTTCGCCCCCGTTAGAGTTAAATTTGTAGTATGTTTAATTGCAAAAATTTACTTCAACTTAATTTTGTCTATTTCTTAATATTTATTTAACTATTTATAACTATATAGAAGTCTATATAATTATATACAATTATATCTAATTATATTCAGTTATATTATTGTATATAAGTAGGGGAGAACGGGGTAATTCCGACCTACCTAAGCAAAATTGATTTTTGAGGTAGAGAATGTGATTTAATGAATTTATACGTTATGCTTTGTTAAAGTGTATTGCATGGGTAAACATTTATCGATATTATTAATACCTTGTTATAGGTCTATTATAGGATTATACTTCCATTAGTAAAAAATTGCAATTCTTCAGATTCTGTCAAAGTATGGGTAATTCCGACCCCAAAAGGTGTAATTCCGACCGCGTTTATTTTCAGCACAATTTCGTAGTGATTTATAGGTTTAATTTACATTTATTAATAATAAGTAAAGAAGATAATATTTTGCTATCACAATAACTTGTTTATGTACAACACTACGTACATAGATCACATTCCTACTCTACATTGTTGGTCAAAAATGAAATCGCAAATAGTCACTTCTAATATCGCACGAGAAAACAAGCGAAGCAAATTCAAATGTTGTGGTTGAAATGTAGAAAGAAAAAAAAATCAATACATTTGTGATACATTATATACAATGTATACATAATATTGCATAATATGGTTGTGATAAAAAGCAAACGAAAATAAACTCGAAAAAGGACGGTCGCAATTACCCCGTACATTAGGGGTCGGAATTACCCTGCACGTTTGTTATTTAAAAAAATACACGCACTTAAAAACACATTCTCATCTCACTAAAAACCAAATTGATTTCATTAAATATAAGGCTTTCTAACTTACGTTTGATTCGTTTGCACAATAATTTCAAACTATATTTACTTATTTATAATACTACAATTTCTAAATTAGCGCAGTAAGAAATAATAACATCACTGCCACATGGTTGCAATGCAAAGTAAATAAAGAACTACCGCAATCATGATAGTTGTACTCATCAGTGTTTTCACAAAATTTCAATAACATTACGTGATGTCATATTGTAAGCGAGATATTAGGGGGGGGGGGGTCAGAATTATCCAACCTGTCGTAATTACCCCGTTCTCCCCTTAGGGGGAGATATATAATTATATATATAATTATATTCAATTATACTTGTTCAAAATTATATACAGTCAATTGTATATAATTCTATATAATTGTATATAACTTTTTACCACCTGCGGAAGAAAATTCCCATTCTAAACTCAAGTGATCTTACATCCAGGTAGAAATTTGTCAATTTTTTTCTTACACTGACCATTTCCCATGGTAAATAAGAATGTTATACAAGAATTGTACAAAAAATGTTTTCATATCTACCAGGGCTACTATTTTCATTAATACGTTAGGTGATATAATTCTCCTTGTGTTTATTACTTTTCAACTAGTTGTCAACTGTCCACATTCCTCCTTTTCTAATAATAAAGATTGATTTTTAAATAAAAATCTTCTATTTCAAATGAAGAGAGTACTATTGAAACATTTTAAGAACTATAGACACGTGAAAATCATTTATATTGAAGTAGAAATTAGCCAATAGTTCTCAGCGATTTCTTTTCATATACAAGAATGCACTATTATGCCATTCTTTATTCGCTAGCTATCATACTTTATCACGTAAGGAGGACAAAAACCTCCGACAAGTCATAGGATAGGACATTCAACTTCAGTAGTCTATAGTGCTTACAAGTTAGCGCGTTACGTGTATATTTCGACGCATTTCTTCCTTTCGCTCGAAATCGTTGTTATGTAAGCGTTATGCCGACTTCCATGTATATTTCTTGAACTATAAAACGCGGGTGCTCACGCCCCGGGCACTTTTTTCAGTGCTTTTTTTTACGGTCCCCCAAGCTCGACATTTTTTTCAGTACCCTACAGAGCCGAACACAGTGGCACGCTGATTGCCTGTTGACCGATTGCTTCAATTAACCCATCAAGTTACTATCGACCCGAATGGACGCATTCAAAATTAATCATGTAGATATAAAACTGTGTGAAGTTACCGATAGATCGGTAGAATTTAGACTGACATGTCATTTTTAAAAATTCGTACTGACATATATGTATTTCGGAGCATATTGAATTAGAGTATCATATAAAATAGGTAATTTAACAACTGCGAGAAAAGTAAAACATTTAATTTTAAAAATCTTTAATTCTATTGTATTGTGAAGTAAATATGATGAAATATTGTATTTATATTTATATACATATTTATTTTATGCAATTCTACAATTTCATTCGTTGAACAATTTTTATTCTCAATGCTACTAAAGATATTATATACTGCGAATATGATTTGCATTCAAAATTATGGAAAAACCTTTGTTATTTAACATTTAAAAACATTTAAGTAAATTAAGAGAGGCAATTATGTAGAGTTAAAAATAAATTATGGATATTTCCAGAATTTCTTCCTGCGTAATAAAAGAACTCGAAATTATGTAATATACGTTTTATAAAGTTAGAATCGAGATGGAGAATAATATTTTTTAAAGAAAATTCAACAATAATTATTACGTATATACCATATTTTCCGGGTCATTTATTTAAATGGCTCCACGACATAACCTTTAATTTTTAGTTGGAGCGAAACCGAATTTCTTGAATTACTATCCACAATACCTTTAAAAGATGCAGGATCGGTTGGATTCCTGATCAATCAACATTTATTGGGTTTAAATTTTTAGCAAGTCAAAATAAAAAGTGTTTCGAGAAAGACGCGTTTAAAGTGTAAATAACTTTAATATTAGCGTTTCCGCGAGTGCCCATTACAATAAAAATTATAAAACACACCTCACTACATGTTAAAAGTCATACGCAAAAATATACTGATACAAGTGCATTTCATATAAAAATATCTTTTTCAGAAGCCGTTGATACGGGGATATTGTATTCGAACACTAGAAAAATTACAATAAATATATTAAGTTGAATTTGGACTGAAAGCTGATTAAAAGTCCTAAAATGTTTATTTTGTTTTCGATGTCTATCAAATAATGTACATTGAATGTAATAAAAACTACAGATGAAGCAGAAATGTGAAGGGAGGGGGGTCCTTTGTCCCCCTCATGCAATACCTTCACGGCGAGTTTTAAACCAATATTATGAGATCGAAAATTACATAAGATTTTCCTCCTGGGATGTGTTTAGGGACTTTAGAAGACATATTCTAACCCAAATCTAAAATCGCCTAAATGACCCTTTTCAAGAAAAATGATTTTTTTTCAATAAAATCGTCTAAATTACCATATGGCAATATACCACGTAAGTAATTATCGTACAGTAATGCATAATATTATGAGAAACTGTACTTTGACCCGTTGTGACTTTCAAAACAGAAATTAGAATGTTTACAAACTCGTGTTTTTCGAGTTAATTATCATCTCTCAGTATTTCATTTGAGACATTCCACGTCACAAAAATCAATGTTGCATCTCATGTCTCCGATTTTTTTCAAAATTGGTGTAGTTGTACACGGAAAGAAAGAAACACGACCGAGTCCTGTCTACGCAGCGCTGGTTACTGCATGGCCGGTTCGCAAATACTTTTTTCTTCACACCGGGAGGAAAGCACCAACTTTTCTCCCGCAAGCGGAAGGAAAGATGCCGCTTATCCTCCCGGCCATAAAGAAAAATCGTATACTTCCCTCGGGAAGTAAAAAAGAATGTCTCAGACTGCGTGTAATTTTTACCCGAGATGAAGCCGAGGGTGAGAAATAGGCAGTCTGAGGCATTCTTTATTTTACCTCCCTCGTTGAGTAATATACTATTATTTCAACTTGCTATAACTCGGTCAATTTTGAAAATTTTGAAACGAATAAAAAATGAAATGGTTCATTACAGTTTCCCAGATCTAGTGCAGAAAGAAAAAATTATATATCTTAATAAATCAAAAAGTTATTAATATTTTAATGCAGAACTGCGAAATTTGTGTTTTTATAGATTCAGGCGCTTCTTTTATCGAGCGAATTTCAAGCATCCGAAAACATTCAGCGAGAAAGTTGTTCATTAAGGTATGAACAAATTTTCTGGAAAGTTTCATCTCAATTTCATTAATAGTTTTAAAATGAATGAATTTTTAAAATAGGTAGCGGCCGACGGCCAGTGCGTCATGTGTGCCACGGCGATGCGCGCAAGGCCACAACCAACATTAAACATTCATTACTTTTAAACTATTAATGGAATGGAGATGAAACTTCAAAGAAAATTTGTTCATACCTTAATGAACAACTTTCTCGCTGAAAGTTTTCGGATGCTTGAAATTCGCTCGATAAACGAAGCGC
Source organism: Trichopria drosophilae (assembly GCA_030407085.1). NCBI lineage: Eukaryota > Metazoa > Arthropoda > Insecta > Hymenoptera > Diapriidae > Trichopria > Trichopria drosophilae. The sequence goes on from CM059585.1 coordinate 92,549,289, forward strand.
CTGAATGTATAAAAACACAAATTTCGCAGTTCTGCATTAAAAAATTAATAACTTTTTTATTTATTAAGATATATCATTTTTTCTTTCTGCACTAGATCTGGGAAACTGTAATGAACAATTTCATTTGTTATTCGTATCAAAATTCTCAAAATTGACTGAGTTATAGCGGGTTGAAATAGAAAGTATTTGCGAACCGGCCACGCAGTAAGCAGTGCTGCGTAGACAGGATTCAGTCGTGTTTCTTCCTTTCCGTGTAGCCTAATATGAGTAAAACAAGTATGCAAAGTGATTTTTCGAAACTTCGAAAATTGTGGAAAATACGCCATTTTCAATTTTTTGCCACTTTTTTCTTAACACGCGTCTATCTCGGAGAGTTTTTGACGAATTTAAATAATTTTTATAGGGTAAGTGCAGAAAAAATAGTACTTTAGGATGAAATATGAAGCAATCTGAAATTGCTGAAAAATTGCTGAAAAAAGATTTAATTTATTTTTTTCACTACGAACGCACCCACTTATTGTAATCTCATGAATTACATCTTTTTACTTAGGGTTTCACGAGCAATTTAAAAAAATTGATGGAGACTCCAGTAGTTCCCGAGATATCGAATTTTTAGTACCGTCGCTAAGAATGCGCGAGTTCCGCATTCAGCGCTTCCGCCGCATGTACTGCTGTTTATTCGAGCTTATTCAGTTTTTTTTTTAAAATATGCATTTTCTAAGTATTTCATGTAATTTCTAAACTCAATAAAAGTGAATATTAGAGTGAATACCTAATGCAAAAATAGATTCATTCAACGTTATCTCTTCAATGCAAGTTTCATCGAAGAGGTTTTCCAAATCTTCAACGATCTTACTGATACCAGGGCAGTTTTCGCATTTTAGAAAATAGCAATCATATGTGGGTGTATTGCATACAAATTTCGAAATTACAGTTTTATATGACCCAAGATATGCTAGGTCAGGCTTGTTGGTAGTTAGTTTATCTAAGCGTGCACCATCTATCATTAATTTAAAATTTTGGTGTATAACACACACACACACACACACACACTGAATGAGTGCCATTTTGACCAGCCAAAATAGATTCCTTGGGTCGCAGTTCGGCAAATTTAGAAATGCCGATCTGAATGTCAGTATTCCGTTCTTTGAAAGCTATGTACAGTTCTTCTAAATTTCCTAATAACAATCGCTTTTGAATGTGAACACGTACTCCATCCTTTTTTACTGACACATAGTCCTTCATTCCCGGCAATTCCCGACTGAATTCGTTGTCATAATAGAAACTCCGAACTTTGTCTTCCACTGATGCAGAAAGTTTCTTTCCTAGTTTTGGATTAGGAGACGAACCTATACCGGATTTTTCATGTAGAAGTTTTGCCTTACGCGAAACAGTATAAGAAATATTAAATTGAGCTCCTTCATCGTAGAACTCGATCGACGTTCGAACTGCCGAAACGAGTTGGCCACTGGCCGTTTTCAGATCGAAATTTTAAAAAGTCGAAATTTTGATTTGGAAAAATATCGAGGTATTCAGAATGACGAGACGCATGTTTTTTTCAAAAGAAATTTTTTGATTCGACGAATAGCTTTCACAATAAAAAATAAAAACGACTAAAATCGTTAATCATAATTTTAATTATATTTTAAGATATAAATCGTCATATTTCGTTCAATTATGCCTGAAACAGCTTGCAATTTTTTTTACCTACTCCTGATGGTCAAGCGATGACGTCCGTAATATAAAAATTATACAAAGTTGTTATTTTTTAATATTTTTTAATTGTTAATAACGCTAGATTGGTGAGCGCACACTTATCGCTTCGCGGACAAAAAGCATCGAGGGAAGTTTCGAGTTGAGCAAACTGTCTTTTGCTCCTCTATATTCAAAGAAGTTTTATGGAAAATTTCAACTCGATTGGTTTAAAAATGACCAAAATATCCTGTGTTTAACAAAGCACATGGCGATGCACTGTAACGCGGCGGAACGGCTCGTCCGCCGCCCTGAAGTAAACAATAAGATGTGCATTGTTCTTATAGACACTATTATTTAAAGATAAAAAGTTTGTGTAATTATTAAGTATTCGTACTATTGCAAGACTTTACTTCCGACTTTTTTTAGAGAACCGTATTTCCAATTTCACGTCTCCATCTCCCAAGAGAAGGAATTGAAACTGATATTTATTGTTTCCAAATTTCGTACATATTATTAATGGCATTCTAAAAATAATGAGGTAAATACAAAAAAACAATAAATAAAAAATTACTTCTAAAAACATAGAAAAACTGAAAACAAACCCATGCGGTGCAGTTCAGGCAGATCAACCATTCCGTGGAAAGTCGCCGTTGCGAGGCGCGTCGCTATGCGCTTTGTTAAACACAGGATATTTTGGTCATTTTTAAACCAATCGAGTTGAAATTTTCCATAAAACTTCTTTGAATATAGAGGAACAAAAGACAGTTTGCTCAACTCGAAACTTCCCTCGATGCTTTTTGTCCGCGAAGCGATAAGTGTGCGCTCACCAATCTAGCGTTATTAACAATTAAAAAATATTTAAAAATAACAACTTTGTATAATTTTTATATTACGGACGTCATCGCTTGACCATCAGGAGTAGGTAACAAAATTGCAAGCTGTTTCAGGCATAATTGAACGAAATATGACGATTTATATCTTAAAATATAATTAAATTTATGATTAACGATTTTAGTCGTTTTTATTTTTTATTGTGAAAGCTATTCGTCGAATCAAAAAATTTCTTTTGAAAAAAACATGCGTCTCGTCATTCTGAATTCCTCGATATTTTTCCAAATCAAAATTTCGATCTGAAAACGGCCAGGGGCACACTCGTTTCGGCAGTTCGAACGTCGATCGAGTTCTACGATGAAGGAGCTTAATTTAATATTTCTTATACTGTTTCGCGTAAGGCAAAACTTCTACATGAAAAATCCGGTATAGGTTCGTCTCCTAATCCAAAACTAGGAAAGAAACTTTCTGCATCAGTGGAAGACAAAGTTCGGAGTTTCTATTATGACAACGAATTCAGTCGGGAATTGCCGGGAATGAAGGACTATGTGTCAGTAAAAAAGGATGGAGTACGTGTTCACATTCAAAAGCGATTGTTATTAGGAAATTTAGAAGAACTGTACATAGCTTTCAAAGAACGGAATACTGACATTCAGATCGGCATTTCTAAATTTGCCGAACTGCGACCCAAGGAATCTATTTTGGCTGGTCAAAATGGCACTCATTCAGTGTGTGTGTGTGTGTGTGTGTGTGTTATACACCAAAATTTTAAATTAATGATAGATGGTGCACGCTTAGATAAACTAACTACCAACAAGCCTGACCTAGCATATCTTGGGTCATATAAAACTGTAATTTCGAAATTTGTATGCAATACACCCACATATGATTGCTATTTTCTAAAATGCGAAAACTGCCCTGGTATCAGTAAGATCGTTGAAGATTTGGAAAACCTCTTCGATGAAACTTGCATTGAAGAGATAACGTTGAATGAATCTATTTTTGCATTAGGTATTCACTCTAATATTCACTTTTATTGAGTTTAGAAATTACATGAAATACTTAGAAAATGCATATTTTTAAAAAAAAACTGAATAAGCTCGAATAAACAGCAGTACATGCGGCGGAAGCGCTGAATGCGGAACTCGCGCATTCTTAGCGACGGTACTAAAAATTCGATATCTCGGGAACTACTGGAGTCTCCATCAATTTTTTTAAATTGCTCGTGAAACCCTAAGTAAAAAGATGTAATTCATGAGATTACAATAAGTGGGTGCGTTCGTAGTGAAAAAAATAAATTAAATCTTTTTTCAGCAATTTTTCAGCAATTTCAGATTGCTTCATATTTCATCCTAAAGTACTATTTTTTCTGCACTTACCCTATAAAAATTATTTAAATTCGTCAAAAACTCTCCGAGATAGACGCGTGTTAAGAAAAAAGTGGCAAAAAATTGAAAATGGCGTATTTTCCACAATTTTCGAAGTTTCGAAAAATCACTTTGCATACTTGTTTTACTCATATTAGGCTACACGGAAAGGAAGAAACACGACTGAATCCTGTCTACGCAGCACTGCTTACTGCGTGGCCGGTTCGCAAATACTTTCTATTTCAACCCGCTATAACTCAGTCAATTTTGAGAATTTTGATACGAATAAAAAATGAAATTGTTCATTACAGTTTCCCAGATCTAGTGCAGAAAGAAAAAATGATATATCTTAATAAATAAAAAAGTTATTAATTTTTTAATGCAGAACTGCGAAATTTGTGTTTTTATACATTCAGGCGCTTCGTTTATCGAGCGAATTTCAAGCATCCGAAAACTTTCAGCGAGAAAGTTGTTCATTAAGGTATGAACAAATTTTCTTTGAAGTTTCATCTCCATTCCATTAATAGTTTAAAAGTAATGCATGTTTAATGTTGGTTGTGGCCTTGCGCGCATCGCCGTGGCACACATGACGCACTGGCCGTCGGCCGCTACCTATTTTAAAAATTCATTAATTTTAAAACTATTAATGAAATTGAGATGAAACTTTCCAGAAAATTTGTTCATACCTTAATGAACAACTTTCTCGCTGAAAGTTTTCGGATGCTTGAAATTCGCTCGATAAACGAAGCGCCTGAATCTATAAAAACACAAATTTCGCAGTTCTGTCATTAAAATTTGTTAAAGCCGCCGTGCCTAAGGACTAACTCATTAATAAAAAAAAATACTAATACTAATAAATTACATACCAGAAATGGATTCGGCCTTGAAATAAACATCACTCCCATTAGTTTAGAGTGCAGAGTAATTTCGAATTCTATTTTCTGTACACTTTTAATGCATACATTCTACCAAAATAATATTCAATGTGTGTATTTTCGGTCCAACAAAATGACCAACTTTCACTTTACGCACAGTCTTTACTTTACGCACACGTATGCGCTAATGGAGTATTTTTATTACGCACGGAAAAAGGCACTTTACGCACGAACTTTACGCACGGGCGTGCAAAAAAGTTTTTTCTACGAATGTGATGGTGTGATGGTTATTTTACCTCCCTCGTTGAGTAATATACTATTTATCCATATTAACCGTTAACGAGTTTGTAAAAAACCAGCTTCAAATAATAGGCATATCTTTTCTCATAGTGTCTATGAGAGTGTCACCGTGTCGTCCGCATAGGATACGATTTTGCCACTAATATTTATCTCAAAAATATCATTTACATATGTAAGAAACATGTGTGCGCGCCCTGATCTGTGCGTATGAAATGCTTATGTGTATGACGTTAAAGAGCGGAGCATCTTAAGTATACGCGTGTGTCTGTGTGTGTGAGTGTTTTGAATTTGAACGAAGGAACGAAAACGACTACCTGCGAAAAGTTAATTTCTTTTTGAATCTAAGTAAAAGAAGATTTCTGTGAACCGTGCTCTAATAGTCAGTGTGCAAGAACAAGTGCAATTTCAAGCTTTGTGCAGCCTATGTTGGAAAGGAGAATTGCATCAAGAGGTTTAGTGCCGCTGAGAGCTCGGTGCACGTGGCGAATTATTGACACCGCCATTTGTAATCTATTTTTGAACCACCGATTCATTAACAAATTGTGTTTGCTGCGCACTTTGTCTAGCGATTGTGTGGTTATTAGTGACTTTGTGTCGAATTTTTCACACAAGTGGCTAGATTAAATTTGCCACTTAAAATTTTATAACGGAAGTTATTGTGTTCGCATACGTTAATTTCGCACACCGAGCGGTAATTTGATTGCCGAGTACAGAGTGTTTGTAAATAATAAAGTCCTTCAAGAATATAGTGTATTAGTAAAGACTTTGTGTCTGATTGAAACGATAAAGATTGTTGTCGAAATTGTAATACACTATATTCGAAATGGCATCAAACTTAACGCTAATCGAATTGAAAAATTTGCTACGCTCCAAAGGTATTTCGTGCACCGGAAACAAGGCGGATTTGCTATTACTTCTTGAACAATCGAATCCTGATGGTACCTGGGCAACAGAATGGACTGAAAATTTGGATAATCGAGAGAATAGATTGGAAGAAACTAGTAATGATGACGTCATTCGAAAAGAAGACAACAGTGACTTAAAACAACAAATAGCCGTCATGCAAGAGACACTTCAGGCGCTGATGCTGCAGTTACATCAAAAGGAGAGATCCGAAACGTCAGCCTCTTTGCCAAGGACGAATCTAAGGGATGACATGGATAATTCCAGAACAAGGGAACCACAGTTAATCAATATGGGATTAACAGGGGAAGTTACTTCGCCGATCTCAATTAGGCCAACAAGTAATATCTTGTCACGGGTAGGAGGGATAGCGGATGTGCATGAAAGTGACCCATTCTATAGGACGCCGTCGAACCAAAATTTGGAGGTACAGTCGAGACTATCAATAAATTCTATCTGTGAACTGCTGGGTCCATTCGACGGTAACGGTGACAATTTTGAAAGTTGGGTTCAACAATTAGAGTTAGTGCGTTCAACTTATAATTTGAATCATAATATTACTAGAGTTTTGATAAATAGTAAATTGAAAGGAAAAGCGCTAAATTGGTTTCACTCGCGGCCGATTCATTTATCGATGTCTGTTACATCTTTGATTGAAGAAATTAGAAAAATGTTTTTCCCATATTTTAGTAAAATTAAGTTACGCAAACAATTTGAAAATCGCATTTGGTGTCGGAATGAATTATTTAGCGAATATTTTTATGAGAAAGTAATTTTGGCTAATAAGGCGAATATTGACAGTTCAGAATGAATTGATTATCTGATTGAGGGAATTCCCGATGAGTCACTGCGTAATCATGCCCGAATGCAACGCTTCCATACAAAAGAGGATTTACTTCAGGCTTTTGAGAAAATCTCATTAAATAAAACACCAAATGAAATAAATAAATTTAAAGATTTTCAAAAGGATCCTGAATGCTATAAATCAGTTAAGCTTACTTCTGATAATAGAATAAACAAAGACGAATTTAGAGATATCCCTAAATTTAATGATAAAGTTAAGAAACGGTGTTATAATTGCGGGTTGTTGGGACATGTGTCGCGTGAATGTAAACAAAGAGATAAGCGGCAAAAGGGATCATGATTTCGTTGTGGTTCACTCGAACATACCTTCAGAAGTTGCCCCGATGTAGCTATTACTGAAATTGCGAATGTCGATATTGAGAAGACGCATAATTTGGAATATTATCCGCAGATTGTTTTAAAATTTGAAAACGACGAAGGAAGCTTTGATGCACAACTTACAGCTTTATTAGATAGTGGAAGCCCCATATCATTTGTAAAAAATAAGTTTATAAATCCTGATTTCGTTATACCTTTGGATAATACAAATTTTGAATATCGCGGCGTCAACAATTCGAAACTTCAATTTTTGGAGAAAACGAAACCAATATGTGAAATGAGAAATTGTTCGAAGAAAATTGATTTATTTGTTGTAAATGACGATACGATGACTCCGTCGGTAATCCTCGGTCGTGACGTATTCAGGACTTTCGGACTAGGTTTGTCGAATCAGAGTAATATTGAAAATGAGGAAGATGATCACTTAAATGAGATTATGCATATTGAGGTTGATGAGCCGCGCATGATGGATTTAATGGACGTTAATCCGGACATTCCTTACGAAATGGTGCATCAACTAAAAAACTCTTTTGAGAAAATTTATATCAAGTCCGACAGGCCTCAATTACCAAATACAAAAACAATTCTTAATCTGCGATTAAGAGATCATAAAATATTTCAATGTCTACCGCGAAGATTAGCATTCACTGAGAAAATTGATCTTAAAAATATAATTGAAGATTTTTTGAAACGAAATATTATTAGGCAAAGCGATTCTGAGTATTCGTCACTTATTGTTTTAGTTAAAAAGAAAAATGGAAAAACCCGCATGTGTATCGACTACAGGATATTAAATAAACAATTAGAATCTGATAATTATCCTTTACCGCTAATTGAGGACCAAATTGATATTTTGAAAGGAAAAAAGTATTTCAGCTCATTAGATTTAAAAGACGGATTTTATCATGTCGAAATGGCGGAGGGATCGAGAAAATATACATCTTTTATCACTCCTTGTGGTCAATATGAATTTCTGAAGATGCCGTTTGGACTAAAAGTAGCACCGAAGTATTTTTAGAAATTCATCAATGAGGTCCTCAAAGAGCTTATAGAGACGGGCGATGTAAGCGTATACTTAGACGATATTTTGGTTGCAACGAAAACTTTAGAATACCATTTAATTGTTTTGCAAAAGATATTTAAACTTTTAGTTGATAATAATCTCGAATTACAAATGACAAAATGCCATTTTTTTGAAACAGAAATTGATCACTTAGGTTATAAAATTTCTGAGAGGGGCGTAAGACCTACGGACGAAGGTATACAATCAGTGTTAAATTTTCCGGTACCTAAAAATGTAAAAGGAGTTCAAAGTTTTCTTGGATTAGCTTCGTACTTTAGAAAATTCATAGAATCGTTTTCACTGATAGCGAAACCTCTATATGACCTTCTAAGGAATAAAGTCGAATTTAAATTCGGAGAGGAACAATTGACGGCTTTCAATGAATTAAAAACAAAGCTAATGACATCACCGATACTTGCAATTTATGATCCGTATGCCGAGACTGAGCTCCACTGCATGCAAGTTCGCATGGTTTCGGGGCGATTCTTATGCAGCGAAATGATGACCGCAAGTTTCACTAGATTTTTTATTTTTCAAAACGTACATCGGATACCGAAAGTAGGTATCACAGTTTTGAACTGGAAATGCTTGCGATCATTTACGCTCTTAGAAGATTTAGAATTTATTTGTGCGGATTAAAATTTAAAATAATTACCGACTATAATTCTTTAGAATTAGCTTTGAAAAAGAATGAAATTAATCCAAGAATCTCACGTTGGATATTTGAATTACAAAGTTTTGACTATACGACGGAGCATAGATTAGGAACCTGTATGACGCATGTCGACGGGCTTAGTCGCTGTAACATGGTAGCTGTTGTGGAAGATAACTCTTTTGAAACTAATTTAGTAATTGCGCAAAATATTGATGAACAAATAAATAAAATTAAAGTAGATCTTGAAAAAGCCGAAAGTAAATATTTTGAGATGAGAAATGGAGTCGTTTACCGAAAAGTCGGCGATAAATTATTGTTTTATATCCCTATTGGAATGGAGAAAGGTATTTTGTTCAAATATTATGATGAATTAGGTCACATGGGTATTGAAAAAGCGGTAGATATTTTAAACGAAAGCTATTGGTTTCCACAATTAAAGAAAAAGGTAACAGAGCACATACGTAATTGTTATAAATGTATCGCATTTAACCCTCCGTGTGGGAAAAGCGAAGGCAAAATTCAATGTATTCCAAAAGGTGAACGGCCATTCGAAATGGTACATGTGGATCATGTGACTATTACGGACAAGCGTGTTTCTAATAAAAAATATATATTAGTTGTTATAGACGGATTTACAAAATATACAAAGTTGTACCCCACGAAGACAACTACATCGAAAGAAGCGATAGATAAGTTAACAGTACATTACGATACAAGTGCGCTAAGTAGGTGATTCGCGCACGAGCGGAGTTGGCGCCCGAGCGTAGCGAGTGTTCTACTTTGCACACGGAAAACAGTGTGCTAAGTGGGCACTTAGCGCACGGAGTTAAAAAAAACTATATTTTGTATATTATAGCAAACCGAAAATTATTATAGCAGATAGGGGGCCGTGTTTTACCTCCGATGAGTTAATTCATACAATTTTTACGAGTTTTCGACATTAAGCATAACAAAGTAGCTACTGGTTCTCCCCAGGCGAATGGACAAGTCGAGCGGGTAACCGAACGATAGCCCCTATGCTTGGTAAACTATCAGATACTGAGATTGGAAAGAATTGGACTAAAATCGTTCATGAAATCGAATTCGCGTTAAATAATTCGGTTCATAAAACAACAAAAGAAACCCCTAGTATTCTGTTATTCGGGATCCCTCAACGGGGTAAGGTACACGACCCTATATCTGAATATCTGTCCAATGAGGTTAACCGTGAGAATAGATGTTTAGATGTAGTACGAAATAAAGCAAGTGAGATAATGACAAAGCAACAAATGCAAACAAAAACGTATGGCGACAGGAAGAGAAAGGATCCGGTGATTTACGATATTGGCGGCTATGTAATGATAAAGAATTTTGATACACATACAGGAATTTCCCCTAAGCTGAAACCAAAATTTAAAGGCCCTTATCACATAGTAAAAATATTGAGAAATAATAGATATGTTCTAGCGGACATTCCTGAATGTCAAGTAACTCAGAAAAAGTACGAAGGCGTCTGGGAGCCAGCAAATATGCGTCTCTGGCGAAAAAAAAATCGAGTTAAAATAATGTAATTTTCTATACCAACGTCGGAAGATCTTACGAAAATCACCGTTCGCGGCGGAACGAAAATCAGGATTGGCCGAACTGTAAGAAACATGTGTACGCGCCCTGATCTGTGCGTATGAAATGTTTATGTGTATGACGTTAAATAGCGGAGCATCTTAAGTATACGCGTGTGTGTGTGTGTGAGTGTTTTGAATTTGAACGAAGGAACGAAAACGACGAGCACTCAGTCTGTACTCCGGTGTGCGAGCGAACAGTATTATTGTATGACCTGACAAATAAATTGTTTAATCTAAAACTTGTGCTCTATATGGCCTTCCCATCACACATATATTATAAAAAAAGAGTGGCCCTAATAACGTTCCTTGCGGAACTCCATATGTTATGTTCTGTGGATCAATTGTTTCATTTCCTACTCGAACTGTTTGCGTTCTATGAGAGAGGTAGCTCTCGATTAGATTATTTGTCACTCCTCTAATTCCCATATCGTTAAGCTCATTCAAAAATATTTGATGGTTCAAAGCACCAAAAGCTTTGGCCAAGTCAATAAACGCGCCTATGCGCCTATTATTGGAGTACCAGAAGCCAATGCAGAATATATAGTTTTAGTTAGTACCGCTAGTGGGTCAGACGTTGATGTACTTTTCCTAAACCACATTGAGCGCTATTTACGATGTTATGTTTCGTTAAAAATCTCATAATTCTATGTTTAATGCATTTTTCAAGTACCTTTGCAATGACGGGTATCATCGCGATTGGCCTGTAGTTGCTAACTTCATTTTTATTTTCAGATTTGTAAATCGGTATTACGATAGCTTCTTTTAGCAATTGTAGGAAAATCCCTGTTTCGAAACATAAGTTACACAAGGGTACTAAGGACTCATTTAAAAATGGGCTTATGGCCTTTAGTACAAAACTACTAATATTATCAGGCCCTGGGGATTTTTTTATGTCTAGATTCGCGACTATGTTGGCTCTCTCCCCGATACTTACAGGTTTAGATACAAGGAATTCGCTACGTTATTAGATGTTGATGTACTCTTGGCTTTCTTGTGGAGTCGTTTTGAGAATGTCTCCCCCACACTCGTATAAAACTGGTTAAAGTTGTTTACAATCTCGTGAAGGTTTCCAGTATCTTTTTCTGGCGTGGTTCGGATAAGTCTCGGATAGTGTTCATTGTCTCTTGATTTTCGATGTAAAATTTCGTTTATTGCAGTGCACAATTTTTCAGGCTTATTTAGTTTCGTAATCTTATTTTCGTAATAATCTCTTTTAGCCTTGTCTAGTACATTATTTAATTTATTTCTGTATTTTTTAAATTTTCCAATTGGCTGGTGTTTTCTTAGATGTTATCGCTTATCGATATAATTTACCTCTTATATGAATCGATTTAATAAGACCTTTGGTTATCCAGTCCTTTTTATGTATACTTCTAGTTTTGACCGAGTATGTGGTTTTGTTTATTAGTTCTTGAATTGCATTAATGATCATCTGTGGGCATTTATCGACGCCTCTACAGCACATTATATCATAACAATTATGATTTGAAGCTAATCGCTAAGTTTTTTATAGTTTTTGATTTTAGATATATAACGTACACCATCATTAGTGTCTATTTCTTCACTGTTTTTATTTATATATAATAGCACAGGGAGGTGGTCAGTGATTGCTGATGTGATAGTGTACGCTGCTAAATCTGAGAGATCTATATTGGTTTTTATAAAAATATGATCAATTATTATTGAAAAATTCTTGTCATATCTTGTCGGTAGATTTAGAGCAGATATGAAACCGGCTTCGTATATAACGTTTAGACAATTTTTTTAGATAATTTTCTACAGTTTTATCCCGTTTACTTATATCGATGTTTATGTCTCCCACCATAACATGTTCTATATTTGTTGCATGGAAATACTTGTTGAGATCAGTGATAAAGAGCTTTACGTCCGAACTTGGTGATCGGTACAAAGTCGTGTTCAATTTTTTCATAGCTTTAATAGCTACATATAATCTATTTCTAACATGGTCGCTGATTCAGAGCTATTATAATTTTTATTTTATGTGGCAAACTGCTTTTTAGGTAGTCTATGACACCGTATTTTTTATTTCGTTGACTGTTATTGTAATATATATTGAAACCTGGTAAACTGTACCAATTTAGATTTTTAACATTCCATGTTTCTGATAATACTAAAATGTCGAAATACTTAAACGTATCATTGGATAGAATTTCGAGCTCTTTATAATGCTTGTCTAAACTGCGTATATTTAAATGATAAATGGAAAGTCTGGGATTTTTTGCAATAATTTTGGATTTAATATCGCTTATATTACCGAGAATTGTTGATATTTTTTGTTCTTCATGGAACAAAAGTTAGCCATTTGAAATCGACTTTCTGTGCTGAACGGCTCCATCCGATACATAATTAACTTTTGTTAATTTTGGATGTTCTTTTAGAATAGCAATAATTAAATATGCCTGCGATAAATACACAGCTGTTGTATCGTCAGCTGTGCATGGGGAGATCAATGCAAAACTTCTATGTTTTAATTCCTGGTCTTCTCTGCAGAAAGATCTTCTCTCGGTCGTTGTTGTAATGAAATTGCTAGGTATCGTTTTGAGTAACATACTCAAAATTTTCGGAGTACTCCATCTCCAATATACCCTCATTTGGTTTAAAATTTTTTTTTACTTCGCTTATGTGTGATTGTGTCTTGGCGATAAAATGATGCAGTATATCAGTTTTTGCAGACTCTGGGATAGTTCCGACACGAAGTCATATGTACATTCAAGCACTCCTTTTTTAATGTGCACTTATCAGTAGACTGTCAGATGTTGAAAATAATATTTTCGATATCTTTTTCAAGTAAAACAGATGTTACAAAATCCTGAAAGTTTGACAGTTTTCAACATTTTTGGCAGATTCCTAAATAGCAATTGGGTTGAGGAATTCTACAAAGAAAAAACCTAATACAATCTGAATAGACTTGTAATGGATAGTGCGAATCTTTTGTGAATTCGGTCAAATTGGAGGCATCTAACATAGCTTTAAAGTTTTGGTGTATTACACATGCGCACACACTACGTGTTCCTCTCGCTCCAGCTAAAACACACTACGTAGGCCGCAACTCTGCGAACTTACTAAAGCCTATTTTTTTTTTTATTTTCTTCTTTGAAATTCCAGTATAAAATTTTCACATCGTACCACCTTCTTTGATTTTCAAAACATCCTTTTTGTTTGGCATAACACGGTTGTTAATGTCGGATATAATATTCTAACTTTGTTAACAGTATTCTCCGGTAATGTCTTTCCCTGCTTTGGATCAGGGGTTGATAAAATAACAGGCATATGTTTTAAGTATCTTGCCCTCTTCGCCATTCTCATCGATACATTAACACTCCAATGTTGGGCATGGCGAGAGCAGTACAAAACTTCTATGCTTTAATTCCTGGTCTTCTCTGTAGTAAAGGACAGCAACGTGTATACTACCTCGGTCGTTCTTATAATGAAATTGCTGGGAACACCAATAGGTTTTAGTAATATAATAATAAGTTTTAATAATTTATTTAAATATAATTACTGTAAAATAAAAAAAAAAAGCCAAAAAAAAGTGGAACCATTATCTCGCCACGTCCACGTCGTTAGTTCTGGAGAGCGCTAAGAGCGGGACAGATTGTTTTAAAATTTATATAATTTTTAACAATGCCCCCGGTGTGTTGAATTCGCTAGTTTAAAAATTTTCATACACTGTTTATATGTTCGTAATCAGCGACCCCGAAAACCCCTCTAGATATCAAGATTCATGAAAATGGAATATTTTTCAAAAAAATAGTCCGCCATATTGAATTTTAAAAAACTATTTGTATATTTGTAAGCAACGACACCAAAAGCCCCTAAATAGTAATTTTCATGAAAATCGGACAATTTTTTTTAAATTGGGCGCCATCTTGAATCCGCCATTTTGAATTTTCTTAACTTATTATGCTAACTTTTTAAGGACGTCAATTATCAACATTTTAAGACTATAGCCAACTGATTCTGTTTTCATTTCGATTTTTAGGAGGATTCTCAAATTGAACTCTTGCTTTTCTTCAAACTTTGAGTCTCCATTTTGAGCCGCCAAAATTTTGAAAAAAGCCACATGGGATTTTAAAGAATGATCTTTAACGAACATTTTAAGCAAAGATTCATTGAAATTAAATCTATCAATATGAATTTTGGACAGAACTGTGTTCCGGTTGACGTGGAATGTCCCAAATAATCTTGGAATGTACACAATAAGCAAAAAGATGGCATAAAGATGTCTAAAATATATCCTCCAATCCCTCAAAGATATCTTGAAAGTGTCGAAAAGATCTGTAACAGACATTTTATCGATACAGTTTTTTTCGTATCAAGAGTATAGGTGATAATCGTACACGAGGGACGGCGAAGCTTCAGTTTTTTCCGTGTTGAGGTAGTTATACCCCCCCCCCCCCGCAGCGTCACCACTACCGCTTTTTTGGTCTGAACGTCGACATTTGAGATGCAAAACTATCGGGTAATTTGTTTGCCGGTGTGACCAAATTTAATACATAGACTGTAGTCATACGCATTTTAAAACAGTTTTTATGGCATTATCGTTGACTTAAGAAAAAAAAAAATGCATATACATTTTTGTATAGAATTTAATGCTCTATTTTTGTTGTCTGAAACATTGTTCAATCTTGGTATTTTTACAAAATAAATGCAAAAACTACGAAGCAACATAATCGGGACTAATGTTTTTTAGAAATGGACGGACGATGGATCTGCGCCTAAATGTAAAAGATCTAAGTTATGCCAAGACCCTTGTTTAAAAAAAAAAAATTATATCGATACTCTTATCCGTACGTGAGATATCGCTATACCAAAAAACGGGACGTACGTACGTACAAGATCACGGACACAAATTTTGTTATTGTTGTTTTTGGATCCTTAGAGTCTGAAACATCGACATTTGATGAAAAACTATAGGATAATTTTTTGCCGGGAACTGGCCAAATTCAATACTTCGTCCAGACTTATGGTCTGGGTCGAAATAATAAGGAAGTATAAATACTGTAAAACATTCAAATTGGTGTTGTCAAATTGTCAATTCTTATTGTTTATGTTTCTAAAGTCAGAATGTCCTATGCGAACAATTTATAACAATTTTTGTAATAGTACCAGAAAAACTAGTATATATTTGTATTTGCCGTAGGTAGACTTTTATAAGAGTGTTATATCAACAAAATTCTGATGTGAAAGTAAAATAAACATTATCAATAAATTAAATCCATGTACATCATCATCTTCATGTAAGTTTTTTATATTGAATGACAAAATCAGATAGAAAGAATTACTTGATTTTGTGAATTTTTAGTTGTTAAGCAGACATTTGTTTATCCAACAAATAATATCCGTTCATACATTTTTTAATTTGAAAATTTAACTTATGTTCAGAAAAGTCAACTTTTCGATAGATTAATAGATTTTTATGGACGAATACTTAATTTGTTTCATGTTATGTAATGTATGAATTCAAATGCTGCAAAAATTTAAAGACTTTCGAAACTCTGGAAATTGAGATACTATAATTATGTTTTATCTCTCAACTTGATCTCAAAAGTTAATGAGTATCGCCATTCCTAAACGTGTGAATTTTGAGAAAAAATCGTTTGGTTTGTTTGAAATGAATGTGTACGTATAATTATACAATAGCAATTACCAAATATAGTAAAAAATTATTAATCTGAAACAAATGTCAAGCATAACGCAAATATCGAAATTAATTTGTTTAAATAAAACAATACCTAGATATTTACTGTGTAAATCTCCGTCGCGATTTTAATTTATATATATCAATTAATGTATATTTTGTATTTTGGCAAATCTACCTTTTCTCTGTTTAAACATATAATTTGTTTAAAACAATAAGATAAAGATATTTTGTGAAATAAAGTAAAACTGAGTTTTGTAATTTTTTATTAATTTGAATTAAATTTTTAAAAACAAATTTAATCGTTTCCAATATAATTTCGTATTTCTTTACGGCAAGCAAAATTCAAACAAATGTTTTTATTCCCTCATTGTTCGAAAAAAAAATGTTTAAAAACATTTTACTGCACTTCCATTTTAATAAATAAATAACTATTCAGTTAAAATAAAATAATATAAAAATAATTTTGATACCTTCGTACAAAAATATGATCATACTCAGAGTAACTATGACAGTGCGGATCATTGATCGACAAGAGGCTTAATCAAAACGATCAATTCTCTATAAATCGTCGATCTCGGCTGTGTTTATCATCACTGTACGACCTGATGCGAGAGAAGTGGTGGAAAAAATCGAAAATAAAAATCAAGACCAGCCAGTACTCGAACCAGCGACTATCCAGCACATGTCGACTTTCAAATCCGACACTCTAACCACTACTCCAACGCGCTCAATGTTGCCAGACACTCTTAATGTCTATTCGACCTTATCTTAGAAACCCATATACCCAAGCATATGCATATATAATTGTTCGTTTAAATAATATTTTTAATTGTTCCGATATCAAAATTAAATATTTAAATTAATTTAATGTGTTATAAGATAATTGAAATATGTAATTATTGTATTCGAACGATTAAAAAAATGCAGATGAAAATAAAATACAAAAAGGAATTTTCTTATTATTACTTACTAATATCGATTAGTGCGATGATCATTAACATTAAATAATGTTATAAGCAGAATTCAATATTTACCCCGCATTTTGTGTTATTGTTATTAATTTGGAGGCAACTGTACATATAATGTTGTATATATATTTACAGGATAATGTATAACCGCATTAATACAGCTGAAAATAATGTAATTGGTATTTTATATGGTATAAATTAAAATCATATAATATATAATACTATAATAAAATTTTGTAAAAATTGATAGAGGTAATTAAATTTACTGAGGCCCAAAATTATGTATTACGTTGTTAATGTTTATATGTATACGAATATATTTACCATACAAATTTTTAATAATGTAATTATCAAAATTAATACTATCGATTGTAATTTATAATTGATTAAGTTTAACGGTTTTTCCGGAATGTTTTTGCCAAAAACAAATTAAAACTTGTTATTTTCGTTCCCGATCGGATGTAACTATAGTGGTGCAGTGGAAGTGCCATCTTTTTTGGTATAAAATTCATGTGCCATTATATAAAAATGCTATCACTTAAACTAAAAATTCAAAATATTTCAGTTTTATGAAGATTGATCGTTTACATGAATAACTTTTCAATTCTATTTTATTTTCACCTTTATGTCATTGAAAAACTTTCAAGTAAATAATATAGTTTTATTTGTTTGTACATAATGCGACCAATTTGAAATAAATACGATCAGAAATAAAATTGACACCATTTATTACTTAAATTACTGGTAATATTTGTTCTTTCTTTGATGTATTCAAAAGCATTCCCACGAGGGGCCAGGTGTTGGTATAATATATTACTTTACTACGTAAGAGATACCTAACTTTTTGACAAAAATAAGCTTTTTCAATATACATTTCTAATATTTTTACAGCAGTTCGTTCCATTATGATTAATGATTGTTCCAATTCTGTTTTAAAAATGCGTCCAAATTGTTCAAAAACGTACAGTTCAATTACTAACATATGCTAATCTGAAATTATTTATCTAAACGGAGAAAATATTCCTGGGAAATTTTTCCCAAAATTACCATCTGAAATGTTAAAAGTTCCAAGAAAATGTTTATGTGATGATAACAAGAACATAATTAAATATTACGGAATATTAAATTATTTCACACCTGAACCGTGAACCATTAAACTACTATAAACATTAAATTAATTTTCCAATATATGTATACTAGAATTAAAAATCCATTACTACACGGAAAAAATGAAATAATTGGATCTACTCTGTGGATTGTAGAATAATACACAGCTATCATTTTTAATTAATGTTACGAGGCAAATAGCGACTCGGTACCTAATCGGGATTATTGAAATATTAAAACCAACGAAAAAACGTAGTTGGGCCAGGTTGTACTATTTAGATAGTAAAATTAACTACTTCTTTTTTTCTGTGAGTGTGGGAATAAATCATTACGAAATGAAATTACGATAATGAAATTACGATAATGAAAATTTTGTTAATAAAACCAAAAATATTAAGACACAGATTAATCACGTATATTACTCTTCAATAAGAGAAACAATATCTTCGATGCAATTGATTTATTTTGAATTCGTTTAATTTTTTATTTATGCACTGTTATCGTCTCGCTCTGAATAGCCTATATGGGCAATTCTACAGAACTTTTCACTTTCGAGTGAAATGAAACGACAACATTTTTTTTTAAGGCACAGCAATTTTTTTCTGGTGATGGAGATGACATACCAAGGTGTGGTTCTATGCGCGTAATTCATTTTTGGTGGAGGTTAGGGGGTTTATAAAGACATTTTGGAGCTATTATAAAAATAGAAAATAGTAGATAATGCATAGGTCAACATTTGATCTGCGCGGGATCGCCGGAAGCGCTTAAGTGCTGGTACGCGGTCGCTGATGACGATGAGAAGGTCGGTTAATCTCCATCACATCAGATTCAGGGTCGTTTAAAGGTCAAGTGGAGAAAAAACCATCGGAAAAATCTGAAAAAATTCATGCATATGTGTTCGAGGCCAGCAAATCGTAGTCTAAGGTCACTTAATCTTTATAAGGTCAGGATCAAGGTCATTTGATGGTTAAGTAAAAAAAAAATTGTTATTTATTTTGTTTATTTATTTTGTCAGTCTTTGCTTTGCTTGACATTTCTTGAGCGACAGATGCAGATTTTACAGCGTATTGTACTGTTTACATATTATTCTTGTTCAAAATAAATCTACAGATATAAATAAATTAATAACATTTATTATTAATTCAAAATCATATTGAAAAACTTCATAATCTCGAAATGCTCAAAATATTTTTCTGCTGCTAAATATCACATTGCAGAGGGAAAAAACTTTAATGAGATGATCATACATCAATGATAAACTGCTATTTATGGTCAGCGTCCAAAAAAACACCATACATAGTTATTTGTAATAATTTAAAACTATTAATTTTAACAATACATTTCTATAGTTATTTTTGACTGTTTTATAGTAAGTATTACATATGCTATCCACATGAACAATCATTTTTGTGATAAGATTAGGTGTCAAAAACCATTTACAATCTGTCTTAAAACATGATAAATAACTATGGGACTGTGCCGCTAAAAATATAACATTTTTTTTACGAATTACGCGAATTTTCTTCATTTTGCAGATGCTGCCTTTTCAACATTTTTTAGGGCACACACTTTTCTGGCGGCTGATTTTCTTTGTTTTTATAAATACTTTCTAATACTATAGGCGGTTTGACGTTAAGAGGATTGTTCGTGGCCAAAAAAGTGAAAAAAGTAATAAAAGAAGTGTTTGACAATAAATTGGCGACATAAGTTCCAGATGGTGGCGCACCGTGAAAACCTTTGGTATGGATCCAGAGCTTGTAATATCTTACAGAGTATCGTTTTTTGATACTAAAAATATTCGGTTCATTTGTTTTCACGCACAACATAGATCAGGAGAATAAAAAGTCTTTTTCAAAAATAGTCGGCGACACGTAAATTTTAGATGTTTTCTTAATTTTTCCACATAATTTTTTTAAATTTATTATGAAATGCAGACATTTCAGCAAGAAAATATATTTAAATGTGTTGTTCGAATACGTTTTTATCTGATTGTAGCCTTATACCTAATAAAAAATTATTTCAGTTCGTGAAAAACGATGGCGACACTAAAATGAAAAGTTCTGTAGAATTGCCCATATAGTGCAAACCAAATAAATGCAAATAAATAACAAAAAATGTTTAAATTATTTCAAATTGTTTTTTTTATTGAATTAGAATTTGATTTTATTTGGATCTCAAAGCTGAATAAGTTGCTGCAGATTTGAATTTATTATCAACAATGGAGATAACAAACCCTAAGCCTTATAATCTGAAAACGTTGTACTAAAATCTTAGATTGTAGTAATTGAATAGATTCTTGAGTTTTATAATATAAAACAGTGTAAACCCAATGTGACGTAATTACGTATCTTTACTAATTGAGAATTGAGAGTTATTGGGAATAAGAAAGGATCACCGATTACCGTAGATTGTATATGAAATCTCAATTGCCTTTGAGCATTCTTTAATTGGCTGTATAAAGTAATTAGATACAGCCCAATTTTAAAATAAATGACTCTGACATTTTTAATTTATATTTTTTAGCGTTAATTCCTATAGAACCCATTAATATTTATACATATATTATTTACTGCTATCTATTTTAAAACACCTTGAGTGTTGGGCCCAACGTTCGACTTGTTTAAATCGAACCTTAATTTTGGGATTAAAGACCTTAACACCTATTTATTACGTACGATTACGTTACGATTACGTTACGTACATACATATATATATATATATATATATATATATATATATATATATATATATATATATTATTTATTTATTTATTTATTTATAATTATTATCATAATCCAACTAGAGATACTCAACACTAATCCTAGGTTATTTAAACGATATTAAATTGTTATACAACTTTTACGTTATATATGCTGATTTGATATACAGAATAATCATAAATTTTATTACCAAATTTGAACTCGAGATAACTACCTATCAGGAAGAATAAAAGTACCTTACGCAAGTTTGGATACTTTGCAACTTTTATCCGCAAATGGAACTTCATCCTGCTCTTTAGCCGAAAGGTCTGATGAGGGGGCAAGGTGTGTATTAAATTTGGACTATGCACACGTTCGTCGAAATACCAACGGGGTGTCGCAGGGTGGTACTCTGGCTGCTAATTTGCCCAGGGGCATAAATGGTTATTCATTTCTTCTCCAGAGCCACGGAATTATATGGCGTTTTTGTGTTTGAAAAATGAAATTGAGCGAAAGAGAATAAAATCGCTTTTTATATTCAGACCTCGTCCATTGGAAAGTTTGTTTCCGAGTGCGTTTCGTTGTTGTCTTAAGGGGGAGTTTAAATGGTATTTTCAAATGCAAACGAAAAAACAGATCTCGTTACAGTAATCACGTTTTAAACTTTTTCTAATGTACACCTTGCATGGGTTTTAATTTCTGTATATTAAAATTGTGCATTTTTAGGAAAGGCTGGATATGATTTTATCAACATTTTTACATTTAAAAGGTGACAGCTAAGTTAAAAAGTAATTATTTCCGATACATCTTTTATTAATGTCTTTTTTATGACATAATTAGAAAATAATGCCCTAACATCGATAACATACATTAATACGATTATATATGCACGAGCAAAGCGCGGCGACAATCACCATCTGCGAGGATCGATAACTCGCCTGTATATAGGATTTTTTAATGTGACAGGCGTGGGGCTCGATTATTTACGCCCGAAGATCTCAATGCAGGGCACAAAATCGAGTTCTACGTCCGGAGTGTTAAAGTATATATCTGTGTAATTATACTGGACACGTATGTTGAGTAAGTTATAATGTAGGAGCGATTTTCTATTAAACATTTGTTAAATATATGAAAATATTTGCTGAATTCAAGGAATATTTACTCGAAGTAATAGCCCTTCGATTCTGCTTCACTTACTAATAGTTATCTATTCAAATACGTATAATCGCAACTTAAGTTAGTGTTATAGATCATTATCTACAATTTTCTGGTACATCAGGATCACTTGTCAGGATATGACATGTGATATATTGAACCATAATAACATCGCTATAGGCTATTAAATATTTTAATGAATCACTTCATTGGTTCAGGATATTGAAGAGCACGCGCGCTACTAATTTAGATGCAGGTAATGCGAGGCCATTAATGTGCATATTATTCTTGAAATAATCGTGCACTGAATACGCATGTAAATTTCAATATATAACTTACAAGTAACACTAGGGAAGTGATAATCACCGATTTTTTTGAAACTGCGTATACAAGTACTTTTTAAAAAGTATTTAACACGTGTTTTTTTGTTTTTCCCCAAAAGCCATTTTTGGGGTAGAAATCACTCTTGAATGTTTGTAGAAATGGCCCTAGAATGTCTTTAGGGTTGAATAATAGTATGTTAAAAACTATTTGTAGCATGTCTGTCAATATTGGGATATTGACGTTTTGAGGTCGCTGATGAAGAATTTGAAGTCAGGTTTTGATAATTAAAAATGGCGGGATCAATCTGGCGGAAAAATGGCTTTTGGGGAAAAACAAAAAAACACGTGTTAAATACTTTGTAAAGAAGTATACAGAAAGTATTTGTATACGCAGTTTCAAAAAATCGGTGATTATCACTTCCCTAGTGTTACTTGTTAGATAACATAATTATGATTCCATAATGGCTTCAAAGTTATGTAATAAAACAAAAGAATATGGTTAAGATAAGCAGATTTGCCAAGATTAAAACACGAAAGGGATATTTTTAATACGGATACAATTTTGCGTTATTTAATTATTACCCGTAGTCTCTTTGGAAAAGTTCATTGTCCTTATTTTGTTAAATAGTATAAATAATAAAAAGCCGATAAAAACGCAAAAATTAAAAATATTCTTAGCTAGTAATTTTTAAACAACTCTATGACGACGTCGTTCCTTTATTACTCAAATTTTAAGACAATGATATAGAACTACTATTTTAAAGAATCATACAAATTATAATTATATAATACAGACTACACTAAATGTAGAAAATGTTGTGGCTTGTACTCTGCAAAGTAAATATGTTGTTCAGTTTGTACATTTCGCTTATCCATCAGAATTCTAATCAGGGGCTTTGAAGGTTTTGAGCGAAAGCCACTAATGCACATATTAGGATTGAAATAATCGCTCACCCAATATACATTTATATAAACGATAGACATAATAATATGAATTGGATTCTTCTGGTGAGCTTTTCCCGAAGTAACTGAGGATACTAAAGAAAATTAATATAATTTTCTTTCACAAAATATATGCCTTTAGTCTGCTCTAAAAATAAATATTTTTTGAATTGGTAGTTAGACCTCGGAATATAGTATATGTTTTGGAAAAATGTTTAAGAACCGTTTCAAATAATTTATTTTTCATTATTAAGGATGTTGACGAGAAAAAGCGTTACTGTCCTTCACAAAAATTGAAGCTTGCAAAATAATTTAAATTGTTTCGCAACTTTTATTATAATGACTCAAACTTTCTTCTTCTAAAGAATAAAGTTAAGAATTTAAAAAAAATGAATGGAATTAAAATAAATTTTTCAAGCATTCATTTAGAGCGTTCGAGGGCACAAGTATAATGTCTTTAAAATCCTGCTTTAATATTTATATTACATATTTAAGTATTTTGAACGATTCCTCCATTTGGAAATTCTAGGCTGTAAGCGATACTTCATTAAAAATGTTTGAAACGAATCCTTGAGGTCGTCCATGTATTGTGAGCCTCGGACCCCTGTAAAAGTACATAAAAAGAACCGACACGCCCCAAGTTTTGAAACGTGCCCGTTTCAAAATGAACGCATTTTGATGGCGTTCCCGTGAGACGTGTCATATTAAGCAACTGCGTCCTGATAGTTTCGGTATTACTTTTTACAATGTTTGACAGTTCATTGCGATTCACATTTTTCATGGATTCACCACCAAAGTGCACAAAAAACATTTATTTTTGCACTGCGAAACATTTCAAAATATACTCGTGCAATGCACACCGACGAACAAAAAAATTCTAATTTCGAATAGAGGTTGATTACAAAAATTAATGTCCGCGTAGATGTAGGAAGAATTGATTAACAATATATAAATTCTATACACCAATGCAAAAGCGTACATCGGAAATAAGGAATGTAAGGGCAGTTAAACATGGGAGTATTATAGATTGTCTTATCTAGATGGGACTTTTTTTCTCTGTAGGAATTTATGTACAAACAATCAGAAGATTTATTAAACTAATAGTACATATCAACAGAAATGTCCCTCCTCGAAGTCGTGTTTAGAATACCAGATTCCTTATACAATTTTTCTGTACGTAGTTTGGCCAAATGAGTTATATATAATACAGAACATTATTACATTAAATAAAAAAATTTAATTCTGTCACTAATTGCAGCTTCTAACCCTATATGTAGAAGGACTAACTTAACATATTTAAACTAATGATTAATTAATTTTGCTGCAATTTGTTGCTTCCTTACTTCAAGAACATATTCGGGAACGTAAAGAAATCAATATTTTTAATTAATTATCATGTTATATGATCGGTCCATGCAAAAAGGGCACTAAGTCCATTTTTGGGTAAATTGAGATAATGATAAATTTTTACTTTTGAGGCTCCGGTCTATCATTTGGCACTTATTAAAATTATTAATCTTCATTTCTTGACGTCCAATTTATGCAAAAAGGGCCGTAAGTCCAGAACTTAGATCCCTTATCCCACAAACTACATATTTTATGGAGGTAACGATTCCGCGCGTCATCTGAGCTTGCACTTTATCAATTAAAATTATACAATGACAATTAATACATTTAATAGTTTGTCTAAATTAAAGAAAATTATAATCATATGAATAATTAACACGACTATAAAAGAAAACCGCGAAGAGTGAGATCCATCGAATTAGAAGGAAACTTATCTAGAGTTTGTGAGCGTTGATTGTTGTTTTGGCGGACAGGGTCTCATCAAAGCAGGATTCCCGTAGAATTGGACGACTTGAGAACGGTCTTCAGAGTATGCTATCCATATTGGTAAATATAGTCATGTTAACTTATACGAAAATCATGTTACCACAATGTTTACTATTGAAATATTAAAAATGAACAATTCAAACTTATTTGTATTAAGAGAGATTTGTTTACTAATTATTACACACATACTTACTGAATTTACAAATAACAATAATCTTTCTGAACTGTTATAATTTAATGTCGGTCTCTTACTGTTCGTGTGTACTTCAGCAGTAACTTTCCATTTCCAATTTCCAATATTTTAATAATGAGTAAAAGTGACAGTAATAATGAAAAAACGAAACGAAAACAGAAAGATACGTCGACATGGTCTCGAAACAAACAAAAAATAGCAAGAACTCGCGGCTTACCATATGTAAATAGTAAAGGCATTCACAAGCCAGGAAAAAGTATGGGTCCTATGACATGCATGTAAGTTTTTCTCACTTTCTTCCTATGGATTTTTAATAAATAAAATAACACTTTCAAAGCTTATTTCATAGGATTATATTAATTCATGCAAAATAATTTGAAATATGTTTCGGTAGGTGCCGGAGGAATTGCATTAAGTGTATATCGGAAGAAAAAACAAAAGAAGTTTTTCAGCGTTTTCTATCATTGAGTACAAAAAAAAACAGGACATCTTTTTGCAAAACTTGATTCTACGAACTAAACTATGAAGCAAACACAAAGACCTAGAAAACAAATCCATCATCAAGGATGACGTACAACTACAATGTTATGATAGGTGACGAAAGTAGGGAAGTTTGTACACGGAGAAAAAATTCCCAGAATTTTTGTACGGAAATGTCCAGAAAAATTACCGTGCTGTCCCATAAACGCAGTGCATGTTGTTGGCAAAGTAAAATTTACATTGCTGTGCTGAATTTTTCCAAAGTAACATGTAAAATTTCGGATCAAGAGCACAGTAAAAATTCCTGTACCACAATACAGCAATAGTGCCTGTGCCATAATACACTAGAATTTCCTGGGTCATAGCATAGTAAAAATTGTTGGCTCACAGTTCATTCCAAAATGGAAACAAATCGAATGCAAACAGAAAATACGTGCGCATGAAAATTTTGCACACGATTTCGTTTATTGGGTATAGATGAAACCAAATGCAAGCCTACAAGTAATATCAATAGTTCTTAAAATCGTAAAAGCCTTATCGACATTTACTTTCAGCTGACAAGATATATCAATGTTTGTTGTATATTATTTGTACGCACGAACAAAAAATTTCTATTTTACTTTCAACTTGAAAAAGTAATATTTATATTTTATTAAAATTTACAGCAATAGGAAAAGGACTATTAATAACCGATTCACATATTCCTACCACCTTGAATAAATTGGCCAAACTTGTTCAAAAGAAATTACTGCAACGAAAACAAAAACAGTTAATCACCAAACTACTTGGTTCGGACCAGTTCAGACCCGTACGTCGGACTACTCGGCCGCCATATTGGTGCTCTTTTGTTTTCACCGCAGTTAGACTCGGTAGAATTCGGATATGTTCGGAAACTTTCGCTTCCACTTCGAGAAGTGGCATAGTAAAAATAATGAAGCAACATATTATAAATTCTTCAAATATTGGGGATTATTTGACTTGCACTAACTTAAAAACTCAATGTCCTGTAAATTTTACTGTGCTTCACTGAACATTTCGACTAGCTAGTACATAAAAATATCTAGCCGTTATTGCAAATATTCCTGTCCAGAAAAGCAATATTTCTTGTCTGTTGCTATAAATATTTCCGAAAACTCAAGTTGCACCCATGCATTTTTATCTTTGTACGGAATATCATTGAAACGCTTAAAACGAATAAATAATCTTGCTAAACAGGGACTCTCACGAATGGATAAGAGAGGCAAAGGACAAAAAGCAAACACTATTCCTCCTGAAACGCTGCTGAAAATAGATGCTCATATTAAGAGTTTCGCTACTTCAGAAAGTCATTATTCAGGAAAAATTATAAAATATCTCAACGAACGACTGGATCATAAATCATTGTGGAAGCTATACAATGAAAAATATCCAGAAAACAGTTAGCTATAATTACTTCGACCCAGACTAAGTCTGGACGAAGTATTGAATTTGGTCACTTCGGGCATAAAAATTACCATATAGTTTTTCATCAAATGTCCACGTTTCAGACCCTAAGGAACCCAAATCAACAATAAAAAAATTTGTGTCCGTGATCTTGTACGTACGTACGTCCGTACGTCCCGTTTTTTTGTCTCGCGATAATTCGCGAACGGATAAGCGTATTGACATAAATATTTTTTTAAAATACGCGTCTTGGCATAGCTTAGATCTGATTAGATTTTGGGGCAGATCCATCCGTCCATTAGTAAAAAAAATTAGCCCCAATTAAGTTATGTCGTAGTTTTTTGCATTTATTTTGAAAAATACAAATTTTATTAAAAAATATTTCAAACAAAAAAGATAGAGTATGAGATTCTCTACAAAAAAGGTTGTATGCATTTTCTTCTTAAAGTCAACGATAATGCCATAAAAACTGGTTTAAAATATTTATGACTATTGTCTGAAAAAGTATTGAATTTGGTAATCTCGGCAAAAAAATTACCGTATAGTTTTCCATAAAATTTCGACGTTTCGACCCCCTACCCCCAGGGGTAGTCGTCGCCAGCCCCTCGATCGCGGTGATCACCTACGGGCGCATAAGTTCTTTTACGCCCTTGATACGAAAATAACTATATCGAAATATCTAAAAGATGTCTTGTAGTATCTAAAAGATATCCGTCAGAGATCTTTTCGACACTTTCAAGATATCTTTGACGAATTATATGTATATATATTGTATATATAATATCATAATAATACAGACAGTAATTAGTAAAACACAGTAAACATGCAATATGCATCGCTGTTGTCGGGGTCGAAGTTTTGAAAATGTTCATTTTCAATTTTATGTCGACTCAGGCCATAGAACATAGTTGTTAATCATTCTCAATTTTCATACATATAAGAAACACTATATTGTTGTAACATATCTATCGAAGCCACTTGGACCTAAATATGATTGGACCCCCGAAGATCAATATAATTTTATAATATAATTGAAAGCTGTTAGTAAACAAACGAGTCTTAAGGAATAGCCGACTCTCCACTGGGTCGAAGTTTCTGAGCGAGCGAAGCGAGCGAGGCACCACGCCAACACTAGTTTCTTTATTGAATACTTTAAGGGAAATTTTGATTTAAGATTTGGCCAACCACAAGTTGATTGCTGTTGTGAATGTGAAATGTTAAAAACGAAAATTAAAAGTTCTCACTTTAGCGAAGCTGCGAAAAGAAATTTTGAATCAGAGTTAACAGCTCACACAAAAAGATCGAATGTATTTTATATACCAAGCTTAAAAATGAAACTGAAGAACTTGTAGCTACTTCGAACTGCAATGTTGCTGCCTTGGCATTTGATTATATGCAGAATTTGAGCATCCCTATAATACATATACAAGACACGTATTATTTACGACAAATTAATGTGAATGTTTTTAGTATTCATAACTTCAAGAACAAAACGGCTAAATTTTATATCTACCATGAAGGAAATGGGGAAAAAGGGTCCAAATGAAGTTTGCTCTTTTTTTTTTTGATGGATTACGTTGAACGCGAATTACCAAAAAGTGTAAAAGTTCTTCATCCCTATAGTGACAACTGCGCGGGGCAGAATAAAAATCATACTATGTCCAAACTGTTACTTTCGAAAACGTGGGGCGCAATAGAGGTAACAGAAATGACTAGCATGTCTAAACTAGCGTGCCATATTGTTCATTTAAGCATACGTTTCTGATTTGTTATTGTTCGTCGAGGAGTCATTGCTGTTACCTTGGTGGTCCCATTATTATAAAAAGAACGTGATATCGGTGGAAACAAGTGGTAGGACTACAAAGAAAGAAGACAAAATTTCATTTGAAATTCATGACAATGCCCATTACATCTACACTTCGAAATCTGCTGCAGTACTAACGGCATACAATTTTATAGATGAATCCGTAAAACACACATTTAATATGCGAAAAAGGTCAATTTTGCAATTAACCACTGACGCAGCTTACCCTAGTGGCCAAGTTCCTATAAAAAAAGCAAAGATTGAAGATGTGAAAAAATTACAACAATATATACCAGATAAATATCTAGGTTTCTACGATTCCCTGATCGCATGGCCTACTGTTACTGATGAAAAAGATAATGAATTTAGTTCTTAATACACCGTAAAATGTAATTATACATTGCATTATACTTTTTCAAATAAATTAGTTAGCTGTGTTATAAAATTATTACTTTTTTTTCATCTTACTCGTGATTCATGCAAAAGGGGACCTGAGTCTACTGATATTTTTTATAATTATTAAAAATCCTCTTTAACTTTAAACATAGAACGATATTTGTACTATTGTAAGTGCATAAAAGCAACATTTCTATTAAATAATATTTTTATTTTTCATTCAGTAAGAAAAGTAAATCAGTTTTTTCCGTTTTCCCAACAATTATCTATATGGACTTAGTGCCCTTTTTGCATGGACGAATTCCTATTGTTTAACAAAAATAAACAAGTTGTAAAAATGGTGGATTTTTTACGGAAAATATATGTGGAGAAGAAAACGTCACTCAAATATGACGAGACTGGGTACTCGGAGGTTTTCGGGGTTCCTGTTTACGAATCTGACTTCAGATTTTCAAAATTCAAAATATCGGATCCGGTATGGCCGACCTAATTACACAGATTTACTTGATCAAGGTGAATTTAGGTACTCGGGGGTTTTCGGTATCACTGATTACGTATGGACCAATAAAATGGCCGATCGAAATATAAAAACAAGTCAGATACAACCTCGATTTCAGTCGGCCATATTGGATCCGTCAATTTGAATTTCGAAAATCTGCGGCGAGATTCGTAATAAGTGATCCAGAAAATCCCCGTGTTCTCTAATTCACCTCGATCAAGTAAATTTGTTTAATTCGGTCGGCAATATCGAATTCGCCATTTTTAATTTTGATGATCTGCGGTCAGATTCGTAATCAGCGACCCCGAAAACTCACGAGACCAAATTTCAGCTATTTTCAGCGTAAAGAAAAATGTATGCTTCAAAAGGTTAATAAAGTCTTTATGTCTTTATGTATCTTTGTAATCTTCTTTAAATTAGTCTTCTTGAATTTACTGTCAATACATAAAGAATGCAATGATTCAAATAATTTTAGGAATATAACAGTTCTGAAAGTACATTGTACACATTGGATAGCTGATCTATGTTCCGCATTCGCGAAGTAATGTGTTTTAATATTTCTCGATATAGGGTAAATGGTACAGTAGTCGGCCAGTTAAGGCTATGATTTCAGTGAATTTGACTTTAAAGCGCAAATAAACAATAGGAAAAAATTTAACATTAGAAAATTTGTCTTAGGGGTTGTCCAATATTAGTATGCATACTTTATAATAACGAAAAAATAATTTTTAGGTATCAAAAAATTACATTTTAAAAAATTATCAAAATTGACAGTAGTCGGCCATCTGAAATAATGTATTTGGTAAAATTAATTTCAAAAGTGCAATGAGTATTGTTTATTTTTTTGAACAAAAGAATATTAGTCTTGAGGGTTGTCTTTAAATAAAACCGGAGTAATATTCACCAAAAAAGTATTTTTTACGTATTAAATAACTGTGTTTTTGAAAAGTATCGAAAACGACAGTAGTCGGCCAAGTGAAGCAGACAGTTGTCGGCCACTCTTCAGAAACCTTTAAAAAACAATATTTTGCTATTAATTGTGCTTAAAAATACTTATTGATAAGAGTTAAACCGAAACGTAAAGGAAAATAACGGGTTTGTAAAATTTTTTAAATCCTAAAAAGCTCACGTAAAGTGGCCGACTACTGTACCATTTACCCTACTGTGCGTAAAATTTGATTTTACGCACCGTTTTTAGTGCGTAAAATACGATTTTACGCACTACTGCTGACCGGGGCTCTCTCGTATGGAACATAGGCGAAATATCGATTTCCGTCGATTGTGATTGTTACCCTCGCGCCGCTCGAGCGACAAACTTCACACTCGTCGAAGATCGATATTGCGCCCTTGTTGCATAAAATACTATTATGTACGTCTT
Organism: Trichopria drosophilae; assembly: GCA_030407085.1. Taxonomy (NCBI): domain Eukaryota; kingdom Metazoa; phylum Arthropoda; class Insecta; order Hymenoptera; family Diapriidae; genus Trichopria; species Trichopria drosophilae. The sequence continues at coordinate 92,580,625 of CM059585.1, forward strand.
TTCGGTGCGTAAAGTAAACTTTACGCACTCGATTATACTTTACGCACGAAAAAGCCGTACGTAAACAATATTTCGGCACACGTGTGTGTGTGTAAAGTTCTTTACGCATACGCCCTTGTATCGAAAACTACTATTTCAAAATCTGCTGTGTTTGTGTTCGGTAAGGGCTTGTTAATGGGACGAAGCGACATAAATAAAAGACAAATAAAAACGATTGCCTCGAAATTACAATTCATATACGATTCCTGCAAAATAACGATAAAAAAATGACCATGTTGTACAAAATAATAAAAAATCAATATAAATTGGTGAGAAATCCAAAAATACCATAACGCTGGTTCCGAATAGCACATGAGTTATGTGAACTTCATTTTAAGTTTAACGCACGTAATACACAAGAAACATGACCCCTTAGCTATTTAAAAAGGTATGTTCCATACTCGGGACGAAACATAGTTAATTGTTTTGATTATTTTCATTTAACAATAAAGATAGACATATTATACGGACACCGTCTAATCTAGAAAATGTTTCACAATCTTTCTGATTCATTTTATCATTTATACGACCTTTGTTGTCTGAATATCATAAATGTTGCGATTCACATTTCGTTAAGAAAATGTAGCCTTAACTGCACTAATTGTAGACTGGGAATACAGATCGATGACAATCTTGAAGGTTCCATCTTACACTATTATACGTTTAGTACGCTTAATAATGTTTGGTGTTGGATCTTATTGTTTGCTTCATGCGAACCAAGATTGTGTACTCGAGAAGTGGGCCCAAGCCATGGTAGACACTCTTACCATAAAACTCCGAGGAATCTAAAGAGTACCATGTCGTAAACTGTGTGATCGGATGCCGTACCTCGCCTTAGCAGCAGCAGGTTCACATGTTAAAAGCCCTGCCACGTTGTTTTGTCTTGAGCGTACATGAGGCATCAACATTAATCGATTACTTTCAGTGCGTGATCCGCTGAATGCAGTGTCAGGTTTGAACATATGCAGGTTTCGATCATTCACGAGCTACAAAGATCATTGACCGAGTCCACAATTTAGTTAATGCTGCCATTTTATTTAAACAATTATATTATTCTACAGTCCGAGATTTCAGCTTCATTAGAGTAGTAATCATTTTCACGTTTTTGAACTGTCTTTTACGTATGTCGCTCCGTCTCATTAGCAAGCTGTAGCATTTTTCGTTTAAAACTAATTAACTGTAGGCATGGTTATGAAAACTGATTGGTTAGGCCATAAACCAAATATGTTTTTATTCTCAAAATTAGCGTTAAAATAAATCCAACCACTTAATAGTTTGGTTAATTGGTTAATAATTAAAAAACGAATGAACGGTCAGAATTTATTTTATTATATTTCATTATTATTTTAATCATAATTTAAATTTAAAATTTATGGAGTAAAACTATATTAATCACTATATTCACTTAATGTTCACTATATGTATGAAAGGCCAATATATTTATTACTGTTGTTGATTTTTCGGTTTTCTCACACGTCATGTAATGAAGAGGAAAGAAGAGTATTTATTACCTGGTTCGGTTATTTTGTTGAAGTATTTTTTACTGGGATGTAACACATGCATATGGAAGCTGTGGAAGAGGTTAAAACGACTTCAATTGGATGCAGAACGTTATCAGACCTATTACTGAATGAATCCTATCAAAATGCTGCTGTTGACTAGCATCCTAGGGAAAACTCCTTGAATAGATTTTGGATAGAATTTTACAAATGTTTTGACGCGGGTATAAATATAAATTATTATGGATTATCTTTTTGTATATACTAGTTTATATCCAAACAGTTCCTATATAATAAAAGATTGTTGATACTGTATCAGCCAATGAAAATTACAAAAAGCTAATAATTTTTACTAGAAATAATGGTAATTTTCTCCATTTTATAAGTCTGTATGAAAAATTAGCGTTTGGAATTTGGAAAATTATGTTTCTGAGTGCATAAGAGGTATTTGTGACAGCAATTCAACCTACAAGAGGAATGTATCAGTTGGTGCTCCACATCTCCTGAACAACACGCCAAAAAATGTGTTCAACAGCAATAATATTGAAAATGGACTGTTATCAATTCACAAAAACATCTAAAGCCGTATTAATAGAAGATTATAGTTCCCACGAGGCTTTACAATGTCAAACTTTGCTTTGTAACAGTGACTAGTTTTCCAATCTATTTGAGTGTTACTTGATGTATTGCTATGAATTCCTACAGCCAAAACGCCAAGCTTCAAAAGTGGCATATTGAATATTCTCTCTCTCTCTCTCTCTCTCTCTCTCTCTCTCTCTCTCTCTCTCTCTCTCTCTTCCGAGCGCAGTAAATAAATATATTATTATATTATCATTTAATCTATAAATAGTAGAAATGGCATACTTCAATTAATCATTCAAAAATGTACTTTTTTTTTTACAACGTTTAAAGTATTTTTTAGATAGTTCTGCAATTTGAAAACGTTTAAACGAAAAATTTACAAACTTTATGATACATTTTCTTCCGAGTACGAATTAATTGTTCCATGTTATTACAAAAAACTTTTCAGTTTCAAAAATCACCACATGCACATGTGCACGCTGAAATTGTATGCACAGTTACTTTTCGTGATTTTCATAGCAGCAGCCAGAAGATTGTGAAATGGCATACACGAAGCCATTGTTCGAAATGCACATTTTTTTGCAGGATGACGATTCGGCGGATGACGTTGTAGAAGATGTTGATGAATATTTTGAAGAGGACAGCGACGAGAATGATGATGCTGAAGAAATTTTTAAATTTATTGTTTAGATTATTGTATACTTTCTTTGTTTCGTTTAGTTCTTGATTTTTTATTTTTAATTTTGATCTTTCAATAAAATTTACGTATTAAAATGTTTGTTTATTTTTGGGTTAAAATTATAATGTTGCAGTTTAAAAAATCACCACAAACACATGTGCACGCTGAAATCGTATGCAAAGTTCTTTTTCATGATTTTCATATCAACAAACAGAAGATTGCGAAATGGCATACAGGAAGCCATTGTTCGAAATGCTTATTTTTTTTCGCAGGATAAAAAAATTATTCAGAATTTCCTGCACGTAGGAATCGTATGCAAATTAGTTCTTCCTGGGTACTTTCTGATAAAGTTTATGAATAAAACTAGATGCCTTCGACCCGGGTGCCTACAATTTTGGCTAAATTCGTATTGCAGTTCCCTGACCAAAGGCTGATGCTTCCGGGAATATTCCCATTTGAACACTGCCAGGAAAGAAGGCGGCAGAGGGTAGTTCTAGCATCGTTAGGTTCGAGTAGTTTCTATACATATATTGTAACAATATCTTGTTGAATGGGCGGTTAAGTATTTTTCACACTTTGATCGATTGTAACTTTTGAATTCTTTTATGAAAATTTAATTATGATACCACCATTAGAATCTTTAGACTCTGCTCTTTATGAGCGTGTAGTTCAACCTTTGATTTTAATTAATTATTAACCTCGTCTTCATACGTTTGTAAAAAGATCCGCTAAACCCCAATGAATAGACGGGTTAAATCAAATGGGACGTTTTCAGTAACAGTTTTGGATGGCTTTATAACTTTGCTTTGATTTTACAAAATAATAAACACTGGAAGATCAATAGTACTGTAAATATTGTTTTGAATGTTCAAAGAACATAAAAATATGTATTTTGTTGCATGTTGTGCATCATACATTCATAAGAAATAGAAATATGTAGAAAATCGTCCATTCATTGGTAGTCGTCCATTCATTAGCATATTCACCCTAAATTAAAATTGAAAATGAGCATTTTCAAAACTTCGACCCCGACCGCAGGTCAGCCGAAGCACTAATAAATGAGCACGTCTTGTTCACACTGATGCTTAAAAAAAGGCGATTTAGTCGAGTTTTTGACAGGTTGGGTTACAGGAAATAAATTGTTTTATATGTGGGATACTTCGGTTTCCGTTTTTTACGGCATTATCGTTGATTTTACGAAGAAATGAATATAACCTTTTTTGTAGAGAATTCAATGTTCTATATTTTTTGTTTGAAACATTTTTTTGTACGATTTGTATTTTTTATTAAAAAATGGAAAAAACGTGTTTTTTGAGCGTTTTTTTGTTAAATCTCCCCATAATCTAGTATGCATTGTCTCGAAAAACTAATCAGATCTAAGTTTGGCCAAGAGAAACCCAAATCCGTTTGTACTTTTTAAATTCGTCCTGCCAGTCGCGAGATATCGCGTATACAAAATTTTGCCCACGGACGGACGGACGGACGGACGGACGGACGTACAACCTAACGGACACCAATTTTTGTATTGTTGCTTTGGGTTCCTTAGGGCCTGAAACGTCGGCATTTAATGAAAAACTATAGGGTAATTTTTTGGTGGGAACTGACCAAATTCAATACTTCGCCAGACCTATGGTCTGGGTCGAAGTAATTTGGCATACGCTAACTAATCGTTCAAAAACACAAGTTTTTGTTACAAACAGTTATTACGTTTGCAACACCGCTGCAGTCGAATGTGGATTAATTATTTAGCTTAAAGTTCATGAAATACCCATACAACTTCCCCATTTAATTTGCATACGCTAAGAAATCAGTCACATTTTTTGGTCACTAGCTCCTGGTCTAACAGGCCGATTGCTGAGTGGGCACATAGCTGCTTCACGATCAGAGTTTTCCCAGACCCCGTGCAAATACGATTCAGAGGGATCAAGTCGTTCTACGGGGCGCAGTAATGGGGGGCCTGGCTCCGGGTGGGTGATGCCTTGTGTTTGTCTAAAAAGTATTGGCTTGTATAATATCTTTGAATGTCGGTCCGATCAATCCACACGAGAGCCGACCCGAGAATAGGCTAAAAATGTCATTAGAGCGGGGGATTCATTTATCCTTTATAATTAGTGTAATTGAATTTAAAAAAAAATGCGAACTTCACAAAACTATCCGATCTGATATCAATGCATTCAGAATAGAATTTACTTGAATTAAAATAGATATCTATAGTACTCCTAAATTGAAATAAATATTATTCTCTATTTGATTTTCGTAATTTTAAACCTGCATTTATGGTTTGAAATCATTAAAATGAAATCATTAAAGTTCAACAGGTAACAAAATGATCACAATTTGGTGCTCAAGGATCATTATAAAAGAAAACGTAGATAATGTAGCTGCAATATATAAGTCGGTCATTTTACAAAAAGAAGAAAAAATTAATGTAAGAGTAAACTAATGTTCCTTGTATTTAAAATATAAACTACAACGACGAATACCTTTGGAATATTCGTATATGAATGGTGAATCCGTTAACCTTGGGTGCAAAGATTGAAAGGGCAGAGGATGAGAGACTTCAATCGAACCCTACTTGTCTATTTGGTACACCAATTGCTGGATCAGATGAAAGTCTCATGGCCCGGTAACTAATCGCACAAAAGCTGGTTTCGGATATTGCGATCGCCCTTGTAGGTCGCGTACGTGAGCTCTGACCTGAAACCTCTATTATCCGACAATCGAGATTCTACGTGTTGCGTTTGCGATTTGACAATTGCGGTTCGAAAGCCATCAGAGAATAAAATGCAGCAGGTCTTTGTGCCTATCACATAGTAAATATTTGGCATAAAATATCTTATCAGCTTAATATTCGAAAGTACTACATTATGATGGGTTATATAAAAAGCCGATTTTTATTCTTTTCAAAGTTCTTCCATTTATTAAATTTGTTGGTTTCATTAAACATGAACAGAGTATAAGAACTTCCTCCTTCCTTCTTCGGTAATTTTATTACTTCGAACTAGAGCCTAGGTCTGGGCGAAGTATTGAATTTGGTGACTTCGGCATTACCCTACAGTTTTTCATCAAATGTCGACGTTTCAAACCAAAAAAAAGGGGGGGGGGGATACAATTACGTCGGCACTGAAACAATAGTACACAACGAGGGCGATTTCCGACGATTGCGATGTTTATCGCCCGAGCAAAGCGAAGGCGACAATCACAATCGTCAGAGATCGATATTTGGACCTTATTGCATACGATTTTTTTAATACGATGGGCGTGGGGATCGATACCCTTGCGCTCCCGGACGCAAAATCGAGTTCTAGTCCCGGAATGTTAAAAACTATATTTTCAAATTATTTGTCTTATATATTGCAAGATCGTTTCTAACTTACAAAAATTTATTGTGTACTCTTCTCTTTAAGGCGAAACGAGTCACTAAACATATGAATTTCGGAATAATAACTTTTAGAATGGTGTTTTATTTAGGAAATTCACTGATTGCTGATATGATCGTTGAATGTACACGAGAGAGAAGCGTCGCACACGGTGATTTCGGGTATTCTGTCACACGGGTAATTCTAGGATTTCTGGAGTTTACCATCTAAGCAGTAAGTGATTAAATTAATAAAAGGATAGTATGGTTTACTATCGTTACTTGCTTACTAACAAAGTTGTTGGTAGCAGCTAGTACCTGCCTTGGTAAATATTCCTATTTCTGTATTTTTGTGGTAATAAACACGATAGTTTCAATTGTATCTGCTGTTTAGATAGCATTTGCAACTAATCACTTTTTAGCGATGTAGCCTATAAATTCGAACATACCAATAACAACCTAATCTTGTTTTTGCATGACCTAATCTAGACAATTTACCTTATGAATAATGGAAAATTCGCGTAAATACGAGTAAAAATAGAGGAGTGAAATGGTTTGTTATTATTAAAGAACAATGGTTGTTATTGTTTTCGTAACATTTACCTGCAATTAGTTTTTCCCTAAGGCGTCGAATACTCAGAAACAGTCCGCGAAACCCGGAGTTAATAACGACCAGTTTTTCTCTCATGAAAAGCACTTTTTCAACCGCTAATTTACTGTTACGCCGAGAAAGAACGCTTAAATTTAAACGAGGGAGCAAATCAGAATTATTCTTCGTCGGTGCAAATATACGAGCAGCGTATGAACCGCATTCTGCCACTTCGCTGGCAGGCATCTCGCACGACAAAACAAACGAGCTATATGAAGCAACGTCTAATAAGAAAAAGTGTACACATTGTAAATTAACTTATAACGCAAAGAAAACGGGGTTTATGAAATTTCATCTGCTATGAGATTAATTTCACTTGTATTTTTTATTTTGCTACGATCACAGCTATGCTTTCAAAGTGTTTCTAGGTTATTATTTATGTCTTGTCTCTAGGATTCTTGAAGAATAATTGTTCAAGTAGATATATTGTTCTACTTGAATTGTTCATAATAATTATGAAAAACACCCCTCGTCGTATACTAAAATGAAAGGACAACGTTCAGCAACTTATCATTTTCATATTGAAATATGGAATGGATAATGTATTGACGTGATTTTGAAGTATTAAAAATACAATCTTATACATTGTTAAAAATGGTCGGAAATTTCGTACACTACCTTGTTAGAATGTGTCAGAATTTACATAAATGGTACGGTAATTTTAATAATTGTGTAGTTAGGGTGGAAATGCATGTATATTATGATACGGATGAAAGTGTAGCTCGAGTAAATGCAACCCGACTCAAAGCCGAGTTAAGTCTCATAGAGATGCACATTTTTTTTTCATTTTCACAGGACCCATAATTACCAAGAACTTTCCTGATAAATTTTAATAAATTTAAACGGCCGAGAAAATAATAAACTAATTATTGAACAATTGTTTCATATACAACGTTCTACTTTTTACGTTCTACTTTTCAAGTTCAGAACGTTTTAGGTCTTCTTAAAGGCTTCGTCCCAGTCTTTAAGTTGTATAATAAATTAAAATATAAGTTTATTTTGATCAAAATTAAATTAAATTATCGCGGGCAGAGCATTTCATTAGCCCTGCTAAAAATCACAAAATGATGGGATGGTGCAAAATGCAAGTTACATTTGCAAGCTTTAGAGGGATGTTTTCCATTTAATATCAACCCAATCGCTAGTGAATAAAAAATTGTACATATAAGGCGCTGATAGAGTAATGCGAATGACCAATTCCAGGATACACTTACATCGATTTATTTATTCACTTTGTACTCAACTATTATTTATATATTACAAAGGACCGATAAATACAAAAAATTTCGATTATGTATTTTGTTTTCTAATTAAAAGAACAATTGACAGCACGCACTATTTTCTCAGTCGAAGTATTTAGCTATTGTTTTTATTTTTTTCTTCGCATTATTTTATATCCTAGAAATATAATGGCACCAGGATGCTTGTGGTGCCATCAAAATAAAACTTTGATGATTGCATTTTAAAAGTATCACGGAATTCCTCATATATGTGCACTGAAAAGAAGGACATTCCAGAAATCACGAGTTTGTCATAAAACCTATTATGTGATAATATAAAAAGACAATGTAAAAATCTGGATCTGTTTCATAGATTTCCACATCCGCTTTCCACGCTAATGCAACCGAAGCGCTTAAGTTTCTATTGAGAGTACGTACTATTGGTCGTCTTAAAGCAAATTCTGCATCCGCTCTTACTTGAACACACACATGTTCAACATCAACCCCTAGTGTCGCGTAAAATTTCCTCGTAATTGGGCCCTTCTGTTGCTATCTACATGTCAGATTACTCGCTGAAGTCTCGGCATCTGCATTGCTATCAGTGCTGTGTAACACCTGAAGCGAATTCGTTGATTCACCTACGGTTGTATATTTAGTACCAGCTTTCATTTGTGAAAATACCATTAAAGGGAAAATAATATCCACAACTTTTGAAATTTACACACTAAGAAAGTTTTTATTTCGTTGCCACCGAAGCTATTATTTTATACAAATTTTACAAGGTGCCCATCGATGTCCTATATTATTTTTTTAATATTTATATTGTTTTTATAAAGAAAGTGTAAAAACATGACTGTAGAAACGTTTTTAAGCAGTCCATACATTTTTTAATTAAGAATTTCTATTTTTCGTAAAGGATAGCCACGCGTTACACGATACTAAAAAATTTACTTGATCGAGGTGAAATTGGGTACCCGGGAGTTTTCAGGATCGCTAATTACGGATCTGGCCGCAGATTTTCAAAATTCAAAATATCGGATCCGGTATGTCCGACTTATATCGATGGTGAATCTAAGTTGTTTTACATTTCGGTCGGCTTTTTTGAATCCGCCATTTTGAATTTTGAAAATCTAAGGCCTGATTCGTAATCAGTGATCCCGAAAACCCCCGAGTACCCAATTTTACCTCCATCAAGTAAATTTGTGCAATTCCATTGGTCCTATTGGATCCGCCATCTTGAATTTTGAAAATCTGAGGTCAGATTCGTAATCAGCGACCCGAAAACACCCGAGTTCCCAGTTTCGTCATATTTAAGTGACGTTTTCTTCTCCACATATATTTTTCAATCCACGATTTTTACACTTTGTTAAATTTTACTATATATCATGATAATTAATTAAAAATATTGATTTATTTACGTTTCCTAACATGTTCTCAAAGTAAGGAAACAAAAATTGCAGCTAAATTAATTAATAATTACCTTAAATATGTAAATAATGAATTACAAAAAGGTGTAGCATATATATATATATATATACAGGGTGTACGAAAAGTCCCGGGACGGTTGAATAACTTTCGAAAGAATAAAAATTTCAAAAATCGCCGAAACACGTGATTCGATTTTTCAAACAAGCTATCTTTTGAGGGGGGCTTTCGGCCCCCCAACCTCAAGGGGGGCGGGGAGCACGAGGGGGGCCAAAAATCTTAAATGGCAACATGGTTTGAGTGGAGGCTCATTTGAAAGGTATTTTCGAGATGAAATCAGATCACTGGTCATAGAGGGCGCTGCGATCATTTTTCGCAGATATTTTTGACTTTTTTCAGATCTTAGACGTACTAACGTTTGAAAAAATGAAAATTTCGAAGTCGCCGAATCGTGTAATTCAATATTCTTAAAAAACTTAAAAAACTTAAAAAACTTAAAATCGTGTAAAACAATATTCTTAAACGGGTGTCAACCCGTTTCTGAACGTTACATTGAAAAGCTCTTTTACTTGTATCTCTCCGAAAAATGATCGCAGCGCCCTCTATGACCAGTGATCTGAATTCGTCTCGAAAATACCTTTCAAATGAGCCCCCACTCAAACCATGTTGCCATTTAAGATTTTTGGCCCCTCTCGTGCCCCCCGCCCTCTTGAGGTTGGGGGCCCGAAACCCCCTCTCAAAAGATTGCTTGTTTGAAAAATCGAATCACGTATTTCGGCGATTTTTGAAATTTTTATTCTTTCGAAAGTTATTCAACCGTCCCGGGACTTTTCGTACACCCTGTATATGCTACACCATACTTCAAAGGGTTAAGGAACGCTTCATGATTTGCAGTGAAATAATTTATTTTGTGACATTCATTTATGCAAGGGATGGCTCATATTGTTTTGAAGAAATAAATATTCACAACAAACTTTATTCCGAAAATTTGTGAAGAAACCACGTCATTTTTTTCTGTGAATTAAGTAAAATCTATTAAATTTGTTTGATGTTATTGGCATCAGAAATGTTATGTATCGGTAATTTTGAAGAGAAAATATTTGTCATTACATAATCACGTTGTTTCTTGAATTATATTACACGCAAAGACTTTTATTTACGAAAATTGCAAAAACATTTTTAGTTAAGGAATAACAGGTGTTTTATCATCCAGCTTTTATACTTTTTAGTATTGAGGTTTGTAAAACTTCCAACCGAATATAGCATATTTTATAAACCGTTATAGTAACAAGAACAAAAACCAGCGATACAGCCCCGGTTATCTCTAAATTGAAAATATTTTTGTAATTTTCGTAAATAAAAGTCTCTCAGTATAGGTACTGCATGACATATTTTGATAAGTGAACAATACTAAATCACTCGTGTCGATTCATTATATCGCTCGCTCAAAGAAGTGCTAGTTTACTAACTAAAATATCCTTTTATTACAGTGTAATAAAATCCATTGTTAAAATGAAGGCTTTAATTCTGATTTATGAAGGGAAATATGATATTTTCTCTCGTTATATTTACGAAGACGGTTCTTGTGGTTTAAAAATTCAAATGCTATTTCGGAGGGTACATACTTTACGTCCTTCAAAATTGTGACATGCCGCATGTATTCAGATTTCTTTATTAATAGCTTCCACTTTACGCATAAAGGTACGTATGCTCGAATGATCATCTCCTATATTAGTCCAGTCACTATGTACAAAAAAAAGGCTTGAAAAAGACAAAATTCCTAGTAGCAATTTTTTTTTCTAGGTTGTAGGGGACATCGAGAAAAGCTTAACTCTCATTTTTCAGCACCTGAGAGCGCGTGCTTCTTTTGCTAGACTAAAAAACGTGAAAAAATCGTTTTTTGGCAATAACTCAGGTTCTAATAAGGCAAAATACTTTTATAATAGCTCATTTTAGCGGGGGTTTCCCGCTCTACAAATTATGTTGTATATATTTTTTTGATTAATCGATTGTTTTCGAGATATCGAAGAATTAAGTAAAATAAAAGACATAAATTTTTAGTTTTTTTGCGTTTTACTAGAAAGTTTCGATCGGAAATGAAAAACTTTTCAAATAAAAGTTGTAGAGCATAAAAAAATGAACAATTTTCATATATTATACGTTCACTTTTGTTGAAAAATACTCGTTGTAGAGCGCTTTCAAAGTGCGAGTTCCGCGTCAGCGGCTCAGCGGTGAATCGGCTGTGTCTCTACGCGGCATGAAATCGCTGCGCCTGGGATTTCCGGCTTTCGTATTATAAAAAATTAATATAATATATATTTTTCACAGGCTTTATGATGCTGTACAAGTTATTTTTTATGGCGCCTCGAAAATTGTAAATAATGTTCGACGAATAGAACGCGTAATTATAAAATATGATCATTTTTGTTCTTTCGTATGCCACCAACAAAAACCTCCGCAAAGGAACACATTTTGCGCACCTACCACCAAGTCCAGACTTGGCTAGGTAATGAAAAAGAGCCCGAAAACTATGGCTGGGTTAGAACTTATGCAGGTTTACAGCCAATCAGAAACCATGCGCCACCAGCACCTGAAGAACTATTAAAATTAATTTCCTGTAAATGTAAAGGAAGTTGCAGTGGTGCATGTGGCTGCAGGAAAGCAGGCATCAAATGTTCAGTCATTTGTTACCACTGTTCCGGGCAAACGTGTCTAAATGCAGTTACTCCAGCAGAAATAGTCCGAAATGAAATTAATGAATGTTTAGAAAATATCGACAAAGAAAACGCGGAAAACCCTGACACATCACCTTCCGTTGCAGAAGAAGAAGAAGAAGAAGATGACAACCAGCCGTCAACTAAACGACTTAGATAGTACTAAATTATGTGTATTTCTTTTAATATAATAACAATTAGTATAATGGTTAATGAATAAATAAATATTGTTTACTCTTTTATATGAAATGTTGTCGATACACTTATTCTTCCAAACTTCATACATAGGTTAAGATCAATTATATCCAAAAATAAAATTTCTTGTATTTTTTAAGGCGTCTTGTATTTTTTTTATCAGCCGGTAAGTGTAACTATATTTTTGTATAGACTATTATGTCTGCAATGATAAATACAGATTTCATTGGTAGAGGACAATTTTACGGTGTTCAAAATACCTGCAATAATTAGGAAATATTAAAAAAATATCTTCTTTGCTCTAATTGCAACTAATTATGAAATGTAAATAAGTTCGAAAATGCTCATTTTTTATATTTTCGCGTTCAATTCGTCGAACATTATTTACAATTTTCGAGGTGCCATAAAAAATAACTTGTACAGCATCATAAAGCCTGTGAAAAATATATATTATATTAATTTTTTATAATCGTAAAGTCGGAAATTCCAGGCGCAGCGATTTCATGCCGCGTAGAGACACAGCCGATTCACCGCTGAGCCGTTGACGCGGAACTCGCACTTTGAAAGCGCTCTACAAGGAGTATTTTTCAACAAAAGTGAACGTATAATATATGAAAATTGTTCACTTTTTATGCTCTACAACTCTTATTTGAAAAGTTTTTCATTTCCGATCGAAACTTTCGAGTAAAACGCAAAAAAACTAAAAATTTATCTCTTTTATTTTACTTAATTCTTCGTGTTCGCGTGCGAGCGACACCTGTAGCTTGAAAATGCGTTTCTCGGCACTGGGACGATTCCTATTTTTCGGCGCTTGAATCAAAGGTTCGTTCATGGTCCTCTTTTTCTGCGGTAGGACGCCCATCTATCGAAATATGTTCGCGAATTCCGGAAAGCGGGAACACATGTCCGGCCAGTTAGTTCCGTTCTGTCTTTTGAACCAAGCGAACCTGCTTCGCCAACTCTAACTAAAACGTGCTCTTTTTCATCCGTATAAAAGTGTAAATCGGTGGAATTACACGCAGTTACAACTGCTCGTGTTTCCGCGGAAAGTGTATAATTCGCCAGAAATAAAATAGCTCTGATACGAATATATTATTCTAACTTTCTCCTCTCACGATTCCTGATCTTCGCCTAACCAGCCTGTATCCGAGTGCTACGAGATCAGCCTGCCTAATTTCTCTACGCAAACATTGGTCCTTCGAGCCGGATACTCGAGGATTCGAACGATTGTAGGGGTCGTGAACATTAAATTTGAATCGTACACGCATTTTTTATTAAAAAAGGGTGTATAGTGCAAATGGTGTCGGTATATATCGGACAGTGTTAGTCCGCGAAAGGAACGAAAATACGACATTTATTCACCGCGTATCGACCTTTAGGACGCTATTCTGTGGGTGCATTTATTCGCGCATCGCTAGTGCATGTAGGATATTAAAGAACCACGTGCAAGGGAATTCAAGAAATTTGCTGGCGCGGAGGGGTGAAGCAAGGACGCTATCATCCTACACTAACAAGAGTGACGTCATTAGCAGCGTTCGAAGTCTTCAAGAGCCTCTTCCCCCCTTCGCAGCGAAGCTTCACACAAACTCCTGCCACGTACGTGTGCCGATTACAGCGAGGAGATATCCACGCGACGCTCCTTGTCCAGTTGCCGCCATTTTGGAAAATCTACCCCACCTTGCTGCAGTCATACGAGACGTAAATACGTGACACGCATAACACAGGTGAGATCGAGCCGACGCTCATGGGTCACTTGTCGCCATCTTGACAAATTGCCCTCTCTTCTCGGCTGCGCATTCTACCACGTATTGTTTATGCGATACCATAAAAGTCTATGATTGATTGCATTTTCGAACGCGTTTTCCTTTTTTATATTAATTAAAACAGTGTTAAAAAACTCGTGCATTGTACACAAAATAACTATACATTAATTTCGAGTTATTTATAAATACTTTATTCAGTTTTACGAGATGACAGATCATGAGGCCCCCCCCGTCTTTCGGGCTTCCGGCCAGGTTCACTCGCGCAAAATCGCCGTCTTCTTTGGCGCGCATGGTGACAATGCAACAATTGAAATTCGACACGTTAAGTCGAATTTGTACAACGATCGACGCGTTCAAGACAGATGTAATTCATGTCACGCGAGTGAACAATTTATTATCAAAACTAGAGACTGTTTGGTCATCATGTCGCGAAGTTCATGTGGACCTGCTGTCCGCGAATCCCGAAACGTGTTCGCAAGTGTCTGCTTATCAAAGCGAGAATGATTTTGCGACTAACGAAACTCTTTTTTTAACCTATACAGATAAGTTGGCAAACCTCCTTCCAACTCCTACACCGGAACGAGTTTTAATTCCGACATAGATGCCTCCAGCTTTGGAACGGATTCGAATCCCGCTGTTCTCCGGGGATCGAAAGCAGTGGCCGAACTTTAGAGACCTGTTCTCTACTATGGTTGTGGACTCGCCGGGACTATCTGATGTACAGAAGCTTCACTATCTGAAGACAAGCCTGATAGGAAATGCCTTGTCAATTATCGCCAATATAGATGTCAACGGACGCAACTTCCAGGAGGCATGGAGACTCCTCTACGATCACTTCCAGGATGTACCTGCCCTGATAACGGCTCAAATTGATAGATTGCTCTCTCTTCCGTCGGCAAAATCTGGCAAAACTTCTACGCTCGAAACGATCATTCTGCAAACCAATGAGTGCATTGCAGCTCTGCGTACGTTGGGAGAACCCGTTGAAGAATGGAGCTCGTTGCTGCTTGTCATGACACTCAGTCGTGTAGATGAGACCACTCGGAGTGCATGGTATGAGAAGATCGGCAAGAGAGAAGTGATGCCAAAGTATACCGAGCTAGACGCTTATTTAAAGCACCGGCTGCAGTATTTGTCGATGACTAAGTCTACAGAACATCGCTCCAATCCTGGTCAAGGAGGGTCATCGAATCAGCGTTCTAGCACCACTTCAATACGTCATAGAGCTCCAACGATGACATCAACGCCTTCGTATTCATCGAATCAAGCTACAAATCAGGTGGTATCGGAAGTGTCAAAAGTTACTCAAAGAAAATGTATTCTATGTAACTCTATTCATCCTTTGTATCTTTGCACGCAATTTAAAAACTCTTCTACGTCTTCGCGAATGGACATTGCCCGACGTGCTAATTTATGTTTTAATTGTCTTAGAACAGGTCATCCGCCTAGACTGTGCAGCTCTTCCAGATGTCGACAGTGCGGGCAGTCGCACCATACGCTCCTTCATTCGTACTTCAACAACGGGGAAACGCAGGTCAAAGTCACTAAAGATTCATCAGCGGATCTTTCGGAACCTGTAATTTCACCGACCATGGCTGCTCATCACGGGGTGAGACATGCGCAAGTTCGGACGTCCAATCTACTCGCTACAGCATGGATAAGATTCCAATGCGATGGACGTATGCTGCGACTCCGGGCACTCGTCGATCCTGGGTCTGAGTGTTCTTTTATTTCTGAGAGGGCTGCTCAGTTGTTACGTGTGTCACGTCGTCGCGTCCCAGCGACCATTACCGGCGTTGGCATAAGTAAATCTCTACAGGTGAAACACGCGACAACCGTGTCCGTGTTACCAAACTTGAAAAACGGTCGTGGTCCTCTATCGGTCGAGGCACTTATAGTACCAAAACTCACCGCGTATACGCCTACTGCGCATTGTTCAATTGATGAAAAGTCCGCGTTCACGGATGTAATGTTAGCGGATTCAGAACCATATAGTGCGCATCCCATTGATGCTATACTCGGGGTTGATATTTACGGCGATATTCTTCTTGATGGCATACTTCGCCGCGAAAATATGCCCGTTGCACAAAATACCGTGTTCGGCTGGATACTGTTCGGACCGGTTTACTCGTCAACTCGCGAGACATCGCGTACCCTACACTGTCTGCATGCGATATCTAACGTAGACCTGCATTCTAGCCTTGAAAAGTTCTGGGAAATAGAGGAAATTCCGGTGACCGATCTGTGGTCCGAGGACGATGCTCGATGCGAGCAGTATTTTACCGTCACAACACGCCGTGATCAAACGGGTCGGTATCATGTGCGACTACCTTTCAAACGCGATCCTCCGGACCTCGGAGAATCCTTTACGCGTGCGAAGCGTTTATTTGAATCAGGCGAACGGCGCCTAGCAAAGAACCCTGTCTTACAGGCCGAATACGACAAATTCCTGCAAATGTATCTGGATCTCGGTCATATGTCTCGTGTTTCGTACGACACTCCAGCTCCAAATTATTATCTTCGTCACCACGCAGTTATGAAAGCGTCCTCCTCGACCACCAAGTTGCGGGTTGTTTTTAATGCGTCGAGCCCCAGCTCGAACTCTAAGTCACTTAATGACAATTTATTAACAGGACCTAAACTACAGCGGGATTTCGCTTCAATACTGCTACGTTGGCGACAGCACCGGTACGTGTGTTCTACCGACGTCGAAAAAATGTTTCGGCAAATTCGCGTACACCCAGACGACGCGAATTATCAATTAATACTTTGGAAAAGCTCGCCAAATTCCGTTCTCGAAATCTTTCGACTAGATACCGTAACCTACGGGACCAGTTCTGCACCGTACCTTGCTTTACGAGTGCTGTATCAATTCGCGTTTGATGAACAAGCTTCCTTTCCCGATGCTAGCCGAGAAATTCTGAACAATATCTACGTCGATGACATTCTTTTTGGTGGCTCTACATTACTTGAAACGAAGACTCTCCGCGATCAAATTATTGCCCTCACCGGTGCAGGTGCCTTTAGCCTGCGAAAATGGACATCTAACTGTCCTGCGCTCTTGGCGGACCTGCCCGAGGACATTTGCGATATAGCGCTCGATAAGGTATTCTTAGACAATGCTTCCGTTAAAACGCTGGGCATCCTCTGGAGTCCCTCCGCCGACGTATTTGTTTCAGCACGAAATCATCACGACCACCAAAACGTGGACCAAACGCTCGATGCTATCTTCCATAGCCAAACTCTTCGATCCCCTTGGTTGGATATCGCCTGTGGTCATCCAGGCCAAAATTCTGATCCAACAACTTTGGTTGTCGCACGTGGGATGGGACGATTCGCTCCCAGAAAAGACACTACACGAGTGGCAGGATTTCATCCACGGACTCAGGGATCTGAGTCAAATCTCCATTCCACGTTGGATTCGTGCCGATTCCACGGAATGTCTTTGCCTCCATGGGTTTGCCGATGCCTCGGAGAAGGCTTATGGAGCCGTGATTTATGTTGTCTTCCTGTTCAGTCAAACCTGCTTTCTTCTCGCGAGTAAGACTAAGGTTGCTCCTGTAAAACGGCTAACGGTGCCACGTTTGGAGCTTTGTGCCGCCCTCCTCCTGGTTAAACTGCTTAAGTGGAGCATAGACTCTTTACAGCGCAGCTCCATACCAGTTATAGCATGGACAGACTCATCTATAGTCCTCCACTGGCTTGAGAAACATCCTTCACTTCTCAAGACCTTCGTTGGTAACTGAGTTGCTCAAATTAAGGCTACATTGTCCGATGTAGCTTGGCGACACGTCCCATCTACAGATAACCCACCTGATTTGGCCTCACGGGGTATTGCTTGCTCTGAATTGACATCAAATAAGTTGTGGTGGAGTGGGCCCACCTGGCTCACCCTTCCCAGCTCGGAATGGCCCATACCGCCATTGTATCTCGAACGTGGGACAGATCCTGAGGAAATGCAGCTCGTCGCTTTAACTACAAAGGTTACTACCTGGAACTTGTCCGATCGATATTCGTCGTGGTCGAAACTCATACGTATTACTGCGTTAATATTTAAATTTAAACGCTTGACGCACCGTAAAACGGAATTAGAATCCACGAACCTCACTGACAGACGCCGAGCAGAGTTACATTGGATTCGCAACATCCAAAAGGAGTGCTTCTCTTCGGATCTTCCTCGATTGCGGAAGTGCGCGATCCTATCAAGATCAAGTTGCCTTCGATCACTTGACCCGTTTATTGACGAAGAAGGACTTATCCGTGTAGGTGGTCGACTAGAAAACGCCCTGGTTTCTCGCGATTTCGCACATCCAGTGATTCTCGCGAAACACAAATTATTGACGCTGCTCTTGCGCGATACGCACCTGCAGACGCTCCATGGAGGAACGGCGTTAATGAATCGTACCCTTCGCGAGAAATACTGGATTATACGAGCTCGAGTACTTCTACGCTCAATTGTCCACCACTGCACTGGTTGTGCCAGACAACGAGCCTTACTCGGCGCTCAAAAGATGGCTCCATTACCACTGCCGCGTGTTCGACCATCTCGGCCGTTCACCCACACAGGCATTGATTATGCAGGCCCTTTCTCACTAACGTCTTTCGTTAGCCGAGGTCAACGAGCTCGTAAGTGCTATCTAGCACTTTTTGTATGTTTAGCAACTCGAGCTGTACACCTCGAAGTGGTCGATGATTACACCACTGCCGCATTTCTCAGTGCCTTTGATCGGTTTTTGTCCAGGCGTGCCACTCCTACTGTCGTCTACAGCGACAATGGTACCAATTTTTTAGGCGCAAGTCGTGAACTAAGCAGGAGGTTTCGAGAATCGCTCCTCAATCCAAAGATCGAACGGTACATGGCCATGCGAGAGATCGACTGGAAATTCATTCCGGCCTCTACTCCACACATAGGCGGTATGTGGGAAAGCGGAATACGCTCTGTAAAGTACCACCTCAAGAGAGTCGTAGGTACTCAAACACTAACCATTCTCGAGTTCTCCACATTAATGTGCAAAATAGAGGCTTGTCTGAATTCTCGTCCTATCGCAAGCCTGTCCCACGAAGACGACGACCTTCAATATTTGACCCCTGGCCATTTCCTGATAGGTGCCCCACTCCTTGCGCCTCCAGAAATGTCCATAGTAGATATAGAACGCAATCGTCTCAAACGCTGGCAACTTGTGCAACAAATGTCCGAGCAATTTTGGCGTCTCTGGCACACAGACTACCTGCATACGCTACAAAAACGGCACAAATGGCATGACGAAAGACCTGATTTTCGAATAGACGACATCGTTCTCATTGAAAATGCCAACCTTCCCCCTACTTGGTGGTCGATGGGCAAGATAGTAGCGATTCACCGGGGATCAGACGGTCACGTTCGCGTGTGTGATGTTCGCACAGCTAAGGGACAGCTGTCGCGCGGTGTTCATAAGCTGGTGCTTCTCCCGATACATGACGGCGAGGCCTAAGAAATAAGTAATTTTAAGTCTTTATGTTAGTAATATAAGATATCTTTCTAACTTGCGCAACGCGATAACAATTTGTATTGATTACAAGTTATCAAGGCGGGCGGGATGTTCGCGTGCGAGCGACACCTGTAGCTTGAAAATGCGTTTCTCGGCACTGGGACGATTCCTATTTTTCGGCGCTTGAATCAAAGGTTCGTTCATGGTCCTCTTTTTCTGCGGTAGGACGCCCATCTATCGAAATATGTTCGCGAATTCCGGAAAGCGGGAACACATGTCCGGCCAGTTAGTTCCGTTCTGTCTTTTGAACCAAGCGAACCTGCTTCGCCAACTCTAACTAAAACGTGCTCTTTTTCATCCGTATAAAAGTGTAAATCGGTGGAATTACACGCAGTTACAACTGCTCGTGTTTCTGCGGAAAGTGTATAATTCGCCAGAAATAAAATAGCTCTGATACGAATATATTATTCTAACTTTCTCCTCTCACGATTCCTGATCTTCGCCTAACCAGCCTGTATCCGAGTGCTACGAGATCAGCCTGCCTAATTTCTCTACGCAAACACTTCGATATCTCGAAAACAATCTATTAATCAAAAAAAAGTTATACAACATAATTTGTAGAGCGGGAAAACCCCGTTAAAATGAGCTATTATAAAAGTATTTTGCCTTATTAGAACCAGAGTTATCGCCAAAAAACGATTTTTTACGGTTTTTTAGTCTAGCAAAAGAAGCACGCGCTCTCAGATGTCCCCTACAACCTAGAAAAAAAAAACCCTGGACGAAGTATTGAATTTGGTCACTTTGGGCAAAAAAATTACCATATAGTTTTTCATCAAATGTCGACGTTTCAGACCCTAAGGAACCCAAATCAACAATAAAAAAATTTGTGTCCGTGATCTTGTACGTACGTCCGTACGTCCCGTTTTTTTGTCTCGCGATAACTCGCGAACGGATAAGCGTATTGACATAAATTTTTTTAAAAATACGCGTCTTGGCATAACTTAGATCTGATTAGATTTTGGGGCAGATCCACCCGTCCATTACTAAAAAAAATTAGCCCCAATTAAGTTTCTTTGTAGTTTTTTGAATTTATTTTGAAAAATACAAATTTTATTAAAAAATATTACAAACAAAAAAGATAGAGCATGAAATTCTCTTCAAAAAAGGTTATATGCATTTTCTTCCTAAAGTCAAAGATAATGCCATAAAAACTGGTTTAAAATGTTTATGACTATTGTCTGAAAAAGTATTGAATTTGGTCATCGCGGCAAAAAAAATTACCCTATTGTTTTTCATCAAATTTCGACGTTTCGAACCCCTATCCCCCAGGGGTAGTCTTTGCCAGCCCCTCGGGCGCGGTGATCACCTGCGGGTGCAAAGTTCTTTTATGCCCTTGATACGAAAATAACTATTTCGATATATCTAAAAGATGTCTTATAGTATCTAAAAGATATCCGTCAGAGACCTTTTCGACACTTTCAAGATATCTTTGACGAATTATATGTATATATAATATCATAATAATACAGACAGTAATTAGTAAAACACAGTAAACATGTAATATGCATCGAATAGTCTATTACAATACAAGTGCTTGAAGTAAGTGTTTTGCAACTTTTATTTATTAATACTTCGGCTGGCCTGTTGTCGGGGTCGAAGTTTTGAAAATGCTCATTTTCAATTTTCATACGTATAAGAAACACTATATTGTTGTAACACATCTATCGAAGCCACTTGGACCTAAATATGATTGGACCCCCAAATATCAATATAATTTTATAATATAATTGAAAGCTGTTAGTAAACAACCCAGGTAGCAATTGACCACCGGCAGAGTACTGATTCAGTACTGACTGCCGGAGTTCAGTACTGACCGTCAGTACTGAGTCAGTAATGGCCCACCCCAGGCTGGTAACGTTCTCCAGTACTGACTGCCGGAGTAGAGCAGTACTGGACCAGTACTGATTGCCGGTATAATTCTTGAGAATAAAAAAAAAACAATTTATTATTTATTATTGTTGTTTCTGGCATTAAGTATTTCACATTTTATACTCTATTTTCTTATAATTCTAAATAACTCGCAAATGTAAATGAAAAAAAGCTTTTGCATCCACCGGGATTCGAACCTACGACCTTTAGATCATAAAGCACGCACGCTAACCATTACGCCACACGCTATGTTGCAAAACATAATTTCGGAACTGATACATTAACATACATCCAAACTTTGAAAGTTAGATTAAAAAAAAAAATATATATATATATATATATATATTGTTTGCTTAGGTTGAAATTATTTTTAGATCCATATCCTATATAAAACTTCAAAAGCTAAAAAATTTTGTTCGAAACAAAAATAGTCGTTATTTCTCAAAAGAAACGCAGTGTACTATTATTTTTAATTTTCTATGTGAGGAGGGTACTAGCAATGGGGGTAAAAATAAAAAAAGTCTTAAAAACCCCGGTTATGCTTACGGATAAACTTTTATTTGTTGAATAGAAATTATTACACAAAAGAATCTCTAATTTGTCTCTGATCTTGTCTAATTATTTTTTAATAATAAACATTTCCCTATATATTAATTAAGTTTCGGACATTGCTACTGACTGCCAGTATAGAGTCAGCACTGATGTGGTACGGAAGTCGGTACTGACTCAACTCCGTATGTCAGTACTAACGGTCAGTATTGGTTCAGTACTTTACCGGTGGCGTAGCCAGTACTGATTCCACTCCATAAGTCGCAGTATGTGTTTCATTACTGGGTCAGTACCCTGCCGGTGGTTAACTCCGGCAGACCTCCGAAATTGCTACCTGGGAAACGAGTCTTAAGGAATAGCCGACTCTCCACTGGGTCGAAGTTTCTGAGCGAGCGAAGCGAGCGAGGCACCACGCCAACATTAGTTCTTTGCTTTAATTTATGCGGTTACATTTTTTGTGCCAGTCCAGAATCACATTAAAAAAAAATACAAATTGATTAAATAACAATATGATTACTGCAATGCGTGTACATAATAGCACTTTTCGTACCAAGGGCGTAAAGTAAGAGTTTTACGCTTAAGTTGGCAATAGCACGCCCGAGCAATAGCAATGCCGAGGATTTCTATGCCCTTGGGGCAATCAATTTCGATCCCGTAAAAAAATATTTTCATTGGAAAGTTACTGAACCTTTTTAACGTTGATGGAATATGAAAACATTAGACGTCTTTACTCAGGTCATAAAAACCATTATTGTCATTTTCTTTCAAAATTAACTAAAAGAATAACGCTGTATTTTGAACATTAAAAAAAAATGTTTATTCAATTTTTGTCGGCATGTTGTCGTAAATCCGGAATACGTCCTTGATTTTAGAACTATGTCCTTAATTTAAACACGTGCCGATCTTTTTTGAAATAATATGAATATGACCTTTACCTTCGACCCGACCCACAATCCTGACGTTCGTTCAAAAGTTCCAGCTGTGTCGAACATAACTACTTTAACCCTTTCAGGCTTGGTGGCTACTATATAGTGGCCACTGAAGTTCATTTCATAAATTGAGTTTTTAAAGACAAAATAATTCCTTTACACCCGATTTCTGTAAATCCAATTTAAATGGTTAAAGTTAAAGAAGTGTTTAATATTGCATTTATTTAAATATTTATTTAATATTATGTTTTATAGACAAATGAACAGCTAAAATTCGTCATTGTTATATAGAAAAAATTTAGACACTGGAAAACGTGCAACTGGATTGAGATGAAACTGTGTACTCAGGTGTTTATAGGGTCGCTCATTACGAATCTGAACTCAGATTTTGGAAATTCAAAATGGTGGATCCAATATGATTTATCCGATTAATAAAATTTCCTGCATCGAGATGAAACTGAGTCCTCATGCCTTATCGGGGTCGTTGATTCTGAATCTGAACTCAAGTATTGAAATTCAGTTTTTCGTATTATGAATTTTCAAAATTTGAGTTCAGATTTATAATAAGAGATTCCGTAAACTCCAGAGTACCGACATTCATCGTGATCAGGTAATTTTTTACAATTTGATCAGAATATTGAATCCACTATTTTCTTAGATTGTCTTCTGTCATATCTTGAAATAGTATAACTGATAAAATCGAGATCAGTTGTAAAAGTGACATAAAACTAATAGTAATACACTAAAATAGTAGTTTTCGATACAAGTGGGAAAAAGTGTTTTCCAAGGAATGTGAGGGTTGTGGCACGAGCCGAAGGTGTTTTAACAATATATTATTCATAATGATAATATGTGGATTGCCATTTTATATATATTTAAACTAAACCAGCTCCTACATTATGTTTTTAATTTTTTTCTCTATCGTCATTATTATATTTATTTACAAAGATATATTATTGCTTCTTTTGTTATTGTTTATGATAGTGTAAGTTTATTTTCGAAGTAACATCTATTTATGTTCCAGGAATTGAAAAAAATTATATGTACGTTAACTGGAATGACGGGGGATATTTTTCAAATGAAAATAATGTGAATAATTTGTTGTTTCATAGAATATATTTACGCTCGTGACACAGTGTAGGATTGGTGCGTTTGGGGAGGGTTCAGTGTTATCAGTTTGAAGGGATTTTGTACGATAGTGGGAGAAGCTTACACAAGCATTACAGTAGGTAGACGTTCTATCACCATCTCCCAAATCCCCCTAAATTGGCATCACTGCTTTTACTTTACGCGCTAGTTTCACTTTACGCACAGACTTTACTTTACGCAAACGTATGCGCTAATGGAGTACTTTACGCACGGAAAAAGGCACTTTACGCACGAACTTTACGCACGGGCGTGCAAAATAGTAGTTTTCGATACAAGGGCGTATGCGTAAAGAACTTTACACACACACACGTGTGCCGAAATATTGTTTTCTTCATAATCGCAAGCGGGAGGAAAGGTGCGGCATATCCTCCCTTGTATGAAGAAAAATCGTATACTTCCCTCGGGAAGTAAAAAAGAATACCTTAGACTGCATGTTTTTCACCCTCGGCTTCACCTCGGGTAAAAATTACATGCAGTCTGAGGCATTCTTTATTTTACGTCCCTTGGTGAGTAATATACTATTACGTACGGCTTTTTCGTGCGTAAAGTATAATCGAGTGCGTAAAGTTTACTTTACGCACAAGTATACTTTACGCACCGAAAAGACGTACATAAAGATATTTTTCGATACAATTATAACAAAAGTCTTGAAAACTAATTTACTGTTATGATATTCGGAAGATTGCTATATTTTCTCAAATCGCAAACGAATCGCAAACATTTGAGACCGATTGCATAAAAATCGCAAACTTTTTAATGAATTTTGTATATAAGGGACATATAGGATAATTTATTTTTTTTTTATTTTACAAGTTATCGGAAAATGCACTTTTAATTCATAATTCGCAAACGAATCGCAAACGATCAAGCCTAGTTTGAGCGAAATTGGTCGATTGGTTGCTGAGTAATTGCGTTTTCAAAAATGCTAACGTGAAGTTAGCCGGCCATGTCGTATTTTTGTTTAAATAACTTAAAAACGATGAAGTCGCAAACGAATCACAAACGATTCGCGCTATTTTCGATCGATTTCGTTACAATGGCCGGTTAACTTCACTCGGCGCCTGCAGCTCCTCGTGAGACTTTACGCACGGGTGAAAAAAAATCACTTACATCTCGTGCGTAACTTTTTTTCACTCGAGCGACAGTCCACTCGTCGCCGGCTTCGCCGGAGCCTTGTTTGCACGTGTCGCACTCGTGAAAAAAAAGTACACTTTACGCACTAGTTGCATAATATACTATTTCATATAATTTCAAAATTCTAAAACCATACGTATGTATTACATTTTTAAAATGGAAATATAAATCTCAGATCTCTTAGATTTACTGATCTTACAGATTAATTCGTTTCGACCAGCGATTTTGAAATATCCGGAAATTAAACGAATATTTACACATATTGTACATATTTATAAAGAACAGAGTCGAGGACAGACATGCCAGATCCCATTTGAAATATACATCCCCACTCTGCCAATCTGGCAATTATGGTCGGGAACCCAGGGCGTCTTGAGCCATGTGTGAAGTAAAATTTGTTCACGCATCGCTATTGTCTTCACGCACAGTATAAAATAATGTTCACTTCACGCACTGAAATCGTAACTTCACGCACGAACTTCACGCACGCTCGTGCATAAAATAATTCTCTTTATATATTACAAAACATGTCTTAAAACTATAAATTGATCGCTATCCTTTTGAAACAGTAGAACAGGAATTGTCACTGATAAATCTTCATATTCGATTACTCGCTCATTACACTGTTCATGAAATACACTATATGTAAAATAATGAATTAAAAGCTATGTATTTAAAGTATATTTTTTATCTTCAACAAAAACTTGTACAATTTTACCGAAGTACAGATTGCCATCAGAAATATCAGTTACTACCATCGTGTCAGGTTTGTAGGTTATGCTGTTTATAGTAATACTGTGAAAAACAGAAGTGGATGAAATGTCTTTCAATTTTTTACCAAATGTAATATATAGGCGTTGGTACGGATCAATATAAGAATTCATTACGCTTAATTCGTACCTAATGAATATTGACATTAATATATTCTTATGCGAAAAACTGCCTTCTAATATCGATTTAATTATTCTGTGCTTCGACTGCACGTTATTTTGTTAACTTAACTTCACCTATCTGTTTCGTCACTATCTTATGCATGTACCCTGAAAATTTCAGAATTTTTCATGCAGTTTTTGAGGAGATATGACGAGTTCAAGTCAATAACATTTATTGAATAAAGTCTCCCTTAGATTTCATTGTTACGCGTGGACAATACTTTTACGACCGTTTGAGAGCGCGACCCCTTTTAAGATCCATGTCCTCAATTCGCGATACAGTATGATCCGCTCGTTGATTAACGCTTCTAACTGCAGCAAATGCCATTTTGTAAGAGAAGATGAAGTCAAAAAATACACAATTTCACGCAATTTTATGTATAACTTCCACGCTACATTCTCTGTCGGAATTTCTTTATAATACCAAAACTAGTTTGGCGTGGAGCCTCGCTCGCTTCGCTCGCTCAGAAACTTCGACCCTGTGGAGAGTCGGCTCAATTATTGACATCGTATAGTTTGAAATCATTTCATATTTTATACAGAAGTGAAGAAATAATCTTTTTAAGAATGTGTTTAAATGTGCGTTTGTGAAAAGTTTCCATTTTCGTGTATAACTTATTTCTTTTACTTTTAATTTTTATAGCTATAAGACCCGCATAAAAAATAACACACGAGTAAAATTACTTTTGTAGCAATTAAACGAAGTTCTCAGAATGACAAAGTAGCTATTTACAGCTATATTTTTGAGTAATTTGAAATATTTAACTGTAATAATATTACTTCGGTACTACGAAATTAACTGTTACATAAACTTTCAATACTATTTTTTGTTGTAGCATGGGTAAAATATGGGGTTTCTCTGTTTTTTTAAATTTTTCCTCCACATTTTGCTCACCCTTGTAAAAAAAAACATATTTTTTTCAAGAATATGTTGAATTTTACGTTTGTGGAAAAGTTTCCATTTTTGCGTAAAACTCCTTTCTTTTCATTTGTCACATTTCATGGATATAAGACTCACACAAACAAAAATATTAAAGGAAAATTAATTTTATATCAAATAAATTACTTATTTTTATTTTCATAATCATGTTGAATGTATTGATTGTCCGGATCAGTGACACGTTGGATTAAATAATTTCTTATTAATTAAGTATTTACGCGGTGTGTTATATTTTTGTTTTTTTTTACATACAATATTATTTTTGTTAAATTAATGTTTTTATTCATAATTAATAAACTATTTAGTTCTGATAATAATGGACATGATCATCGAAACGTAAAAAAAAAATTGGTGTGAAATTATTTCATCCAACATGTCACTGATCCGGACAATCGATGCATTCAACATGATTATGAAATATGTATTAAGCAACGCCGGATGATAGATTCTCCTACACCTATTATCAAATAAATTACTTTTTCAAAAGAACTCATTCTTAGCATTTTCTTATAGAAGCTCATAGTTTTAGAGTTAGAGCGTCCGGTTATAAATGAATAGGTCTGGTAACCCTAATGAGAATCTTGATGCTCGTGTGCACTCAAAAATCTGATGCTCACTCAGCCGCGAGAGACAAAGTATAAATAATGGCACACGCATAGACTACGTTGTAGATACACAACGTATGAGTATGCGCCAACTCGTATTTAAATGGTAGAGGGTTCGTTCTTTCCAGTGGCGCTCACAGCGCCGTACTCTCGTGGTCGGTGCACCATTGTTGATACGGAAAGGCGGTATCCCTATGCTGCCCTGACTGTATATGTGCAGACTTTTTTCCGTGAGGGTGCCATAGACGCGGTTGTGAATCCTCTATTGCGCACTTGTATCGTAAGATATTTTTTTAACAACGTGCGCTATGTGCTTTGCGCACTGTTTTCAGTGTGCAAAGAAAAACAGTGTGCTAAGTTAGCACTTAGCGTACGCTAATGTACAGTGCGTTAATTTTCTACTTTGCGCACGAAAAAGAGTGCGCTAAGTAAGCACTTAGCGCACGGAGTTTAAAAAAGTAGCATTTTGTCCACGGTGTAACAAAAAGTCATTTTAACGCTGCATTTAGTTGAACTGACTAAAATGTGGTTAATCTGACATTGATTTTGTTACTTTAACTAAAGGCAGCTTAAAAATGACTAAATATTTCATTTCCACTCAGCACTTCCCGTTTAGTTATCTGGACTAATTTTTGTTGTGCTATTTCATTATTACGATAATAAGATACTGTAGATATAAAAATTTAGTTTCACTATATAAAAACATGATTATTCGGTTTTTCTGATGAATGATTGGGTATTTTGACGCAATATCTGCAAATATATACTATCGATCGACTAAAAATACTCGAAATGAAACTTAACCGTCTGAAAGTAATTTTGGATTGCGGAAGCAGTAATGCGATGAAACAACCTTTTAATACACGCTTTTAATCGCTGCATTCGATTGCGATGACATAGAATGTATTTGATTAACATTAATTACTTTTTATTTATATTGTAGATAAAGTCGAGATTTCTGTTTTAAGTAATGCAAGTTTTATTTCCAGCGCAAGATTGCTTTTATTTAATTAGAGTATTATAGTAATTGAGTTTAAGTTCATTTTTATATCGTTGATTCTCTCAAAAATAACAAATGCCTTGTTCATAGCATTTTTCCTAAAAATGATTTAAAATTAATAAGAAGTATAATTTATATAAAGAAGTGGAAGTTAAAAAAATTTGATCAGCAAAAGCATTAGAAAAAATTTCCCGTATAGACGGCATCAGCCGGATATAATTGATATTTAATGTCCGGAAAGGAAATTGTGACGATATATGCCCATGCATATAAAGTACTTACCGACTGATCCGATGCGAAGGGTAACGATGGGTGTGAGAGCGTATGTACCGATTGAAATTATAACTATTTTGGTGTAAATTTATTGCAATGGACCAATAACGCTATGAAGAGAATGTGCGACCGACCAATAACAACACGGAAGACGAATGTGCGACCGATCAATGGAAATTTGGGAGACGTCGGAACGTCGGAGAGAATGGGCGACATGAACCGAAGTGTGACGAAGGGCACTCGTGGTTTAGACTCTAACGAAGGCAGACGTACCGGTAATTAATAAAGATGCCATGTGCAACAAGCCTTTCATAAAACGTGGTCATTTTATTAAAGTCGTGTGAGTTGTTTCGAGGAACCACAAACATTTTTAATTCAATGCGAAAACGGTCGCGTGTGTGTGCAAGTGCCGGTAAAAGCATATCGGAGCATGTTTCGCTCCGATATTTGAAAAAACTGTATAAAATACCGTGCGACGTTTATTAAAATATCCGCGAAATGTTGTCGAAAAGTGCGATTAGAACGACCGCAAGTTCACTCGTTGGTAACACCCTTCGTTACCAAACGAAGTTCTGAACCGTTATCGCGCTTCCGCCTCGAAATCTATCAAGATTTCATTCGTTCTCCTAATTGCAACTCGCAATTATCCGAGACATGATCAGAGTGTTTACGATGACAATATTCGTGAAAACTAATACAACTACCACACACGCGATCCGCAATAAGACGACTGGTGCCTAACCAATAAAATAAAATCAAAGATCAACCTATCTGATGAGTTCACTGAGGTTCAAGAGGTTTGAGACATTGGATGCAACCTAAATTCGAATTAACGACGACGTGGGTCAATCCAGCATCATGAAGATATGGTCGCACATTCATCGTTTCAATTGATTGTCGGTATTATATTTTAATGTACAATTGGTTCGAAAGTGTAATGATTATGATTTATGTACGATAAATATTGAACATATTAAAATTTAATCAAATAAAAGATTTAAGTTACTAACATTTTTTTTTTATTATAAATATATATATTTTGTTTTTGTACAAATTCGGTGTTCCTACAAGAATTCTGTTACAAAATGGCGCCCGAACAGGGACTTGATGTAAATTAAAATAAAAAGACATCAAAGTACCTTATATACAAATTTCGTTAAAATATTCAAATTTTAATATGTTCAATATTTATAAATTTTGAATAGCGACATTGAGATTGCTTTTGTGTATGATTTGTGGAAATCCAATATTTACAATCTTACATGTTTTGATGAATTATTTGAATTTGACTATGGTTCTAATAATGGACTGAAAAGAAATTTGAAACGTGGATTTATTTATGTCTGATAAACATTTTATATTTATGTTTTCAATTTACAATCGATTATAGAAGTATTTGAATAAGTTTATGAGATTCGACCGACTTAAAGTATATTATTTCGAAATAATATTCATGTAATTTAAGTTTGTTTTTTTTTTTTTTTTTTTTTTATTTTGAAACATATTTATGAGATATAATCTTGAATATTAGTGTTCTTTATTTACATATGTAGGTGTATGGAAAATAATAATTCGGGTGTGCATACGCGTTCGAAAGGAAACTCTTTGTTAAATAGTGGTTTACCGTTAATAAATAAAAGAACAAAGAGAGCGTGTGTAAACATGAGTGACCAAGACCGAGCATGGTTCGAGGCAAAACAGGCAGAATTGGGAAATAAAATTGACGAAATGCAAAGGGTACAGGAAACGTTATTACGCGAAATAAAAGAATTACGTGAAGAAAATACGACTTTACGGGGAGATCGTAATGTGCACGATCGAACGACAGAACGATTTAGTCCGATTAATGTTGAAAATCGTGAAAATAATGGCACTGTCGTTGATCTTGCAACACGATTAAAATTGAATAATATTGAAATTAAATTGCCAAAATTTTGTGATGAAACGAAATATAATCCGCTGGAATTTATCGATGACATTAACATATACTTTAAAGTCAAACAAATTCCAAACGATTTGAAAATGATTGTTATTGCATCGACGCTTGAAGACCGCGCGAAGATGTGGTATGACGCATGTAAAGAAACAATTATTGAATATGATGACTTTATGGAGCAATTTAAGGACGAATTTTATTCGGTGCCTATTCGAGAGCAAATTAAAGATAGGTGGTGTTCGCGTCGATGTGGTAGCAACGAACCGAGTTTAAAGGCGTATTTTTATAAACAGATCAAAGAAGCGCGATATCTTCGGCCGAAAATGTCAGACTATGAAATTCATAATGCGGTTAAAAAACAATTTCCCCCTGAAATTCGAAGAATTTTAACGACAATAAATACGAATGATAAATCGGCGATTGCATTGGCGCTCGGTGAACTTGATGTAATCCCGAACGAACGTAGTCAGGAAAATCGGAAAGCGGTCTCGCTCCCAAATAAACAATATACGAATGAAGTGACCCGGGTTCGTAATCTCAGACAAAATCAATCCGACGATCCAAGAAAAAATACCGACTTTAATTGCAATTCAAAAAATCCTATAGTTAATCATTATTATATTGATCCTAGATCTATCCCTTCTAATTTTTATGGAGCGGGACTACCGGATTTTAGATATCCACCTCCTAATTTAACACTGCCTGTTGCGAATGGACCAGTATCTGGTGTAATTAACCAGGTTCCTCAAACTGACTTATCTAGGAATGGAGGGAATTTAAACTAGGAGCGGCTGCGATGCAAACAGGTCCTATATCGGGCCGTCAATTTTATGATTTCATTCAGGACCTAGAAACCGGCATAGACTCGAATCAATCGGAATTGCAGAAAAATGACGCGAACGAAATCGAGAGATGTCCGCGAATTCGTATAAAGATCGGTGCGAGAACGATTTTCGGGCTTCTTGACACCGGCAGTCAGATAACCTGCATGTCCGAGGAATTTTATAACTCGCTAAAGGGTTATGTCGGTTTCGAAGAATTACCCGTCAGTAAAATTTGTGTATCGGCCGCTATAGGGCGAAAAACCACAAAAATAAAAAAGCAGATAATGATTGCTGTTAATATTGATGGGAGTATTATAGAGTCATGTTTTTTGATTGTTCCCCATTTGAGTGAAAATATTATATTTGGAAATGATTGGCTTCTCGTAAATGACGTTGTATTGGACTATTTTCGGGGAGCGATTTCTATTTTGGGTAAAAAGATTCGGGAATCAGAATATATAATAGAGCGTAAACGTTTTAGGGGTATTTTGGAGCAAGAAACAGAACCTGCCCCTTGTGTATATTCGGTGAACGCTGGGGAATGTGAGTCTGCGGAGGATTCACGGTCGATCTATGGCGATGTGATGACTCTGTCTAGTATTTTTCATGAAAATGATAATATTAAAATAAGTGATGATTTAAGTCCATATGATTTTGGTGAATTTGTACTTGCTGATTGTAGTGATAATTTAAATAAATGGCCATTTAGTTATAGTAATTTTAATAATAATAAAGATAAATATGATAAGAATGATGTAAATGATAAGAATCATGATTCGAATGCTGATGTAGCTAGTAAAGATAAAAATAATTTACATGTAAATAATACTAATATTGTTTTGAATAATGTTCGCTGTATTAATAATGAAAATATTATTTTGAATTACGACAAAGTCATTACATTGCCAGAACTGAATTGTAGTAATTCGCCGTCGAATTACCTTGGGGAGGCGCATTGTTTCGATGTCCCGATGACTCGAGTTGAAAAAATCGATGGAGGTGATAAAAATGTTTTGTCCTGCTCGTTGAATTGCAATGTTGACATTAGGGAAATAAACTGTAATGTGTCAAAACCTGAGTTTAGGAATAAAATACAGAATATTGTGAATTCTGATTTACTATTGACCAATTCTCAACGACAATCTTTAGTCAGTTTGTTATTAAAGTATGAACGTTTATTTACTGACAAACCGGATCCCGCGAGTAATTATGAACATGAGATTAGATTGACTGTGGACAAACCGTACATAAAGAAATCATATCCGGTGCCAAAAGCGTTGAGCGAGTCCGTTGATCTGGCTATTTCAGATATGTTGTCCTCAGGAATTATAGAACGATCTATCAGTCCCTACTGCAATCCATTACGCGTAGTGCGTAAAAAGGACGGCAGTGTAAGAATCTGTATTGATGCTCGACACCTGAACAGTGTCATTGAAGACGATCATGAGTCTCCGCCAATGATCGATTATATTATGCAGAAATTTTACGGTACTAAATGTTTTACGTCGACGGATCTCGCTCACGGCTATTGGCAAATACGTCTGAATCGTGAATCCAGGAAATATACCGCATTTCTTCATAAAGGGGTTCTGTACCAATTTTGCCGTATCCCGTTTGGCCTTAAGACGGCGGGGGCGGGATTTATGAGGGCATTGGGAATTACTTTGGGTACGGATTTCGATTCGTTTTTGACTAAATTTGTTGACGACTTACTTATAGCATCCAAGTCCTTCGAAGAGCATATTTGTCACCTTGATGTGTTGTTTGAGAGGCTGACTAAGTTTAATTTTACTTTGAACTTAGATAAATCCCTATTTGCAAGAAATTCCGTCCCCTTCCTTGGTTTCATCCTGGATACTGACGGGATCCGTCCGAATTCGGAAAAAGTTGATCATATTCGTCGATTCGAGGAACCGAAATCGCGTAAGCATTTGCAACAATTCCTGGGTCTCTGTAATTATTATAGACAGTTCAGTGTTGGTCATGCGCGTCTCATTGATCCGTTTCGTTCTCTATTGAGCAAAAATACGCCGTGGGTATGGACTGATCAACATTCGCTTGCATTTGTTCAATTAAAAGAAAATTTTGCTAAAGCGATAATGTTGAGACACGTCCTGCCTGATCGGGTTTTTAAGCTTCAAACAGATGCTAGCGATCAGGGTATCTGTGGAATACTATACCAAGTTAATGATGAAGGGGAACATAACGTTGTGACGATAGTGAGCAGGTGCTTGACCAGTGCTGAACTTAATTACTGTACGACTGAAAAGGAATTGCTTGCGATTGTTTATGCGATAAATAAATGTAGGATATATCTCGTCGGTACCAGATTTGAGGTTATAACCGATCATAAAGGTCTAACCTTTCTCAACAATAGTGCTTTCCGTAATTCAAGATTGATGAGATGGGGTCTGTTTTTGCAGCAATATCAGTTCGATGTTGAATATTGCGAAGGTAAAGATAATGTTGCGGCTGATTTTTTTAGTCGGAATCTAGAGGGTCGGTTTCAGGAGGTTGACAATGATGATCGGTTGATAGTCTCAAATATGAATTTGTTATTTGTGGAGTTGTATGAGAGTCGTCAGATAAATTCCTTGGTTATAACTGAACTCGCGAAACGGGATCTTGGTTTGGAGAAAAAATTGCGTGATATTTCGAAATTGCAATTAGATGATCCGAGAATAAGAGCGATTATCGATAACATAAGTAGTGATAGGTTTAGTGGTCGATATAAATATTATAAAGATGTGTTATTTGTACTAAATTCGTATGATAGCAATTGGAAGGTTGTTCTTCCCGATAGTCTGATAAAGGGTGTCTTGGAACATACGCATGAGAGGTTCGGTCACCCTGGATACCATAAGATGTACTGCTATACGCGTAGTTTTTATCATTGGAGCTCAATGAGTCGGGACGTTAAGAAATTCGTTCGTGAATGCGATCTGTGCCAAAGGGTGAAACCATTGACCGTAGGTATGGCGGGGCCGTATCAGACTATGACGGTGGAAAAACCTGGTGATTTAGTTACAGTGGATTTTTTTGGTCCCCTTCCTACTAGCGCTGGGGGGGTGAAATACTTATTTGTGATGGCCGACGCGTTTTCTAAGTTAGTGTCATTATATCCAATAAAGCGAGAAACCACTAAGACTGCTTTAAATAAAATATTCGATTCATACATCCCACAATTCGGAAAACCGCGTCGTATATTAGCGGACCACGGTTCACAATTCACCTCCCCGAAATGGAAGGAAAGGCTGGAGAGTGAGGAAATAACAGTTTTATTTTCATCCATAAGACATCCCCAGTCAAATCCGACTGAACGAATAATGCGCGAGATAGGGAGACTGTTTAGGACATTATGTGCTGACAAACATACTAAATGGTCGAGATTTGTGGGTGATATACAGGAGGTTCTCAACTTAACGACGCACTCTAGTACTAGTTTTTCCCCATATCATCTGCATTACGGTAAACGTCCGATTGATTTTGTTGAGAAATTGATTAAATACCCAACTATGACGCAACCTAGTCATCAGGACATAATAAGGATAGCAAAAAGTAGGTTAGAAAAAACCTGGCATCAGCGTCAGAAACAACAGAAGAATGTAACTAGTATTGAATTAGAAGAGGGCGATTTAGTGTTAATCCGCGTCCCACAATTGTCGTCAGCGATCGATAAAACAATTTCGAAATTTTATCACCTTTATCGAGGACCGTATAAAATTATTTGTAAAATTGGGTTTAACGCCTTTAAGCTCGTGGAACGAGATGATGACACCTGTGTAAAGGGGATATACAATCGAACGCAACTTCGAAAATACTATTCGGATGATACGGATGAGAAAAAGATACAGGTTGCCTATTTTTGCCTCTAATCATGTTCGGGATCGTGGATTGGTTCATGTATAGGTAATCTTAAGGTTATATGACTAAATTTTAGCGGTCGAATCGTCTTGTAATGCGTTATATGGGTGTGCACTGTGCATTGATAGATGCTGCAATGATTTATAGATAAATGCGTATGTATCATCTAGGGGGGGTTTTGTGACGATATATGCCCATGCATATAAAGTACTTACCGACTGATCCGATGCGAAGGGTAACGATGGGTGTGAGAGCGTATGTACCGATTGAAATTATAACTATTTTGGTGTAAATTTATTGCAATGGACCAATAACGCTATGAAGAGAATGTGCGACCGACCAATAACAACACGGAAGACGAATGTGCGACCGATCAATGGAAATTTGGGAGACGTCGGAACGTCGGAGAGAATGGGCGACATGAACCGAAGTGTGACGAAGGGCACTCGTGGTTTAGACTCTAACGAAGGCAGACGTACCGGTAATTAATAAAGATGCCATGTGCAACAAGCCTTTCATAAAACGTGGTCATTTTATTAAAGTCGTGTGAGTTGTTTCGAGGAACCACAAACATTTTTAATTCAATGCGAAAACGGTCGCGTGTGTGTGCAAGTGCCGGTAAAAGCATATCGGAGCATGTTTCGCTCCGATATTTGAAAAAACTGTATAAAATACCGTGCGACGTTTATTAAAATATCCGCGAAATGTTGTCGAAAAGTGCGATTAGAACGACCGCAAGTTCACTCGTTGGTAACACCCTTCGTTACCAAACGAAGTTCTGAACCGTTATCGCGCTTCCGCCTCGAAATCTATCAAGATTTCATTCGTTCTCCTAATTGCAACTCGCAATTATCCGAGACATGATCAGAGTGTTTACGATGACAATATTCGTGAAAACTAATACAACTACCACACACGCGATCCGCAATAAGACGACTGGTGCCTAACCAATAAAATAAAATCAAAGATCAACCTATCTGATGAGTTCACTGAGGTTCAAGAGGTTTGAGACATTGGATGCAACCTAAATTCGAATTAACGACGACGTGGGTCAATCCAGCATCATGAAGATATGGTCGCACATTCATCGTTTCAATTGATTGTCGGTATTATATTTTAATGTACAATTGGTTCGAAAGTGTAATGATTATGATTTATGTACGATAAATATTGAACATATTAAAATTTAATCAAATAAAAGATTTAAGTTACTAACATTTTTTTTTTATTATAAATATATATATATTTTGTTTTTGTACAAATTCGGTGTTCCTACAAGAATTCTGTTACAAAATATATTGCCCTTCCAGTATTTTTCAAAGTTATTCTTTGTTGATACAATAATTTTGATTTAAACGAATTTGCTTATACTGCTGTATTCATATAATTATATCATCTTAACTACGTATCGTCCATATATATAAATTACTATTGATTAATTACGGGGAGGGTGCGATTTAAAAAAACTATTTTAAAGAATAACACTGTACGGTATAACAGATTATTTCTTCTTGAATTATATACAAAGTAAACAATCTTTTAAGTGTTCTATTGTCGTTTGAATATAATAAATACTTTTTAACTCCTTTCAATAAGGACTGAACTTATCGGCATACCGACCACAACTTTCATATTAGTGCAGTTTTATACGTTCGTAACAATGCGTAAAGTTTTTAACCTGAGTAAAAGTAAAAAAAGAAAATTATAAATCGATAGGATATTATGACTGCCTTCAAACTACTTTTTATTCTCGACTGTACTTGTATCTTCTATTACATTACATTCCAAGTTTCGAAAGTGCTTGAAACATTTCTGCATTAAACTTTACTTATTAAACTAACTTCTTATCTGATTTATTCGAAGAAAAAACTCTCTTTAAAGAGAAATTATTTTTGATAGCTACAGTACGTATTTTAATTTTCATATGTCAAAATGGATATGTTCAAAGTGGATAGTAAACCATTGCTTTAGTTGTGATGTAACTGCATTTTTTGGTTTCAACATATGATACCTATCGTACTGCATTGGTAGAGTTTTGAAACATTTTTGAACTATTACTTTGTTTTACAGATAAACGCAGTAATAACGATTCATAACTGTATAGAAAGTCATCAGTAGAAGACAAGTCCGCAAAAGCTAAATGATATGACTTGCGTGAATATTATTAGTAAATTAGCTATTTTATTACTTTTACGCTGTAGATAAGTAATTGAATTTTTTTATATTTCTTGAATTTAAGTTTATTTATTTTATGGCTGCATTGCAATAGATCACCGTGAAAACTAGAAAGAACATTTCCCCTGAATGCCTCTTTTATTTTATTTTTTAATATTAGAACCATATTGAAGTTGTAAGTTCACATTTATATTCACTTCATATTAGAAGTCATGATGAGTTCGAAAATAGTTAATTCAAAAGTTAAAACTCTTCAAATTATCAGATAGACAGTGACAGTACTTTTTCGATATAGTGTGCGTGTAAAGTGTGGCTTTACGCATTTTAGACATTTTTGAAATGCACTTTACGCATATTTGCATAACAAAATATTGTTTGACGCATGTGCAAAAAAAAATCAAAATCACCCATATAGAGCTTTTTAAATCTTTTGCAGGGCATCAGCTGATTTTAATTATTTTAGTTACTTTTTAATTGTTATTAACAAATAACTTTCTGAAGTGTTTTGACTTTTAGTTCAATGCAATAATAAAAAAGAAGATTTCAAATGCGTAAACAATATATACCTAATATAAGGTAATTATAGCAAAACATTTAATGTTATTTGTTTTTAAATCTGTTGACATAATTCAATATATTTTCGTAATGGGTAAGGAGATATTTAAAATTGTACTTCTTTATTATAAAAAAGAATTGATAATATACTGAAATTATTTGAAAGTATCAAAATGACGGGAATATATTAAAACAGAAAGACACGCTGAGACAAATAATATTACAAAAATTTCGTACTACTGTTGATGTCTTTGTCGGAATAAACTTGCATGCAACACGCTCATATTTAATTGATTATTCTGAAAAATTACATTAGTGTCTGCAACATTTAGTACAGTAATTACATTAATTTGAATAACTTTCTCATTTGCAGAGTATACCCCACTCATAAAAGAAAGTATGCTAACATTGTCTGAAGAACATTTTTTTTACGAAAACCAATTCAAAATTTTTTTTTTTATTCATAAAATTTAAATTTATAATATTTAATTGAGATTCATTTTGTGAAACCATACAATAGCTTATATATATTTCTTGGAATTGCGTCAACTTTCAAGTAGATTGTCGGGTCAAACATTAGATTTTACATCCCAAGTTTTCTCGCTTCGGCATTCCTGCATAGATAGAGGGAAATGTAATCAAGGGCAAAATGCTCGCCGAAGAAAAGAAAGTTTGGCACGTCGTTTCCCATAATTTATTAATAATATTTAAAGGATCGTAAGAAGAATTCTGCCGAAATAAATAGACGGAGTAAAAATTCATTGAAATTGGCCTAAAATTAAATATGAAGATGAACAGGAAATTTTTATTGAATGTGTTTTACTCACAAGTAACACTAGGGAAGTGATAATCACCGATTTTTTTGAAACTGCGTATACAAGTACTTCTTTAAAAAGCAAAATTGTCATTTGTGTCTTATAAAAACGACTATAATTTCATAGAATTTTTACTACTCAGACAGTAAATATTACCAAAAAAATATAGCAAATTTAACTAGAAATAATGACAATTAAACAACAGTTTTATGAAAAAGAATTTGTCTCATTCTCTTTCTAAAAACAGTGGTTCGGAAGCCACTCTAAACTGTAGGGGTTGCATATACTCTCAGCTTCACTGGGAACATTATATAAAACTCAATTTACAATGCAAATATGAAATAAGAAAATATTGCGGCAACATATGGAAGATCAGTATCCATTGGTGTACCGAAAGGCGATGGTCGGTTGGGTGCTCATTTCCTTCCGAAAGAGTACATGAGAACCGCTTTTTTTCTCATTTTCAAAATTACTCTCTAGAACGGTCAAATTTTAAAGAAAATTGTACTCCGTGTGAAAATGTAATAATTTTTAAAAAGAATTAAATTATATACTTTACAGCCATGAATTGGAGACTGCTATTAGGGCAAAAATCATCGGTAAAAATTTTATTTATAATTTATTTGTTTTTAATAATTTTGTCATTGTTTTTATTTAGTTGAATAAAGTGGGCATTGACCAAAACCATCCAGTACATTTATTTATTAAGCTACAATAATTTTTATCTGCATATTTTCGATCTTTAGACAAATTAATTTCCAGACTTTAACTTGATATGAAATGTCAGATGACTTTTAACTGTAATATATTTTCGCTTAAGAAGCAACACCGCGTAACACATTTTTAGGGCAAAATGCTGTCATTATAAACAAAATTTTACGCTGAATCCAATGGTTACTTTAGATTTTTCAATTGATACTAACAGATAACGTAAAAGTTTTAAAAATGGCAACATGGCGTATATCGACCTTTAAAGTAAATGTGGCAACATCGCATATCTCATTGCATTTACCATTTGCTTATTTGTTACATTATGTTTTACCAATACTTTTGCAAAATCTCATAAACATCTGTAAAAACAAAAACAACGTAAGTAAATTCTTCACTAATACAGAAAGCAATTTTTTGGCTCTTCTGAAAAGTCACGAAACATGAGATATTTCTTAAATGATGATATGCGGTAAGCATCGTAACATGGATGGTAAAAATGTGGCATTTATTGTTTTCTTTCTCTTTGATATTGTGAATGTATGATGTTTTTGGTGTCTTCTTTGAGAATGTCAAACATTATATATCTATTATATTACAACTAATCTAGCATCATCAGTGGCTATGCGTTCTCCTGTAAAATTGGATACCTCATTTTTTATTATTAACATTTTAAAGTGAAAAAAATTGCAATAATA
Organism: Trichopria drosophilae; assembly: GCA_030407085.1. NCBI lineage: Eukaryota > Metazoa > Arthropoda > Insecta > Hymenoptera > Diapriidae > Trichopria > Trichopria drosophilae. The sequence goes on from CM059585.1 coordinate 92,621,231, forward strand.
CCTTGTTTCTGTCTTTGTTTGTAATTTTTTTACATATTATATGATGTTAATTTATAACATTACGCAGCATGCGGTGAAAGGCTTAGAAATGTTTTAGGAGCAACAAATATCTTAACAAACCTTCGAAATATTTACTTTAATAATATTTCTTTCAAATAGTTGTTTTCCCTGGTCCTGGTCAATATTATAAAAACATCGGTACTTCTTATCATTAGTGGAATTTAATTTTGTATGCATATAAATATAGCATATTCTTATACTGTTCCTGTACAGTTATAAATGAAACATTCATTCCGTAAGGATTCAAAAGAAGTACACAAACATGAGGTACTCACATATACTTAATAAAATATATGCTTCAAAGTAGGCTATTTACAGTTGCGTACAAGACGTAACTACAGAGCCCACAGAGAATGTAGAACACACAATGCTGGAGAATCCCCGCCCACATTCACACACAGTTGAATGCCGTCAAAGAAGAGCGAACGAATTATGCCAAGCCTTTTTCTAACAAAGGATATTTGATAGTTATATATTCCCTCTGTTCTGAAGTTATTGAGATGTTGAATTCATATAATAGTGGAATTTTAGATCTTTTCAAAAGACACGCCGACACAGTTGAAGTTTAAAATCATAGATGATTTCCAAATTAAAAAAATGCAAATAAACCGCCCATTCTGGAATATAAATTCATTATCAACTAATAAGGAACAAATTTCAGAAAATGAAGCATGGTGTTACCAAATTCATTCCAGTGTTTTACATAACTCAATGATAATACTTTCTTTCTTTTTTCAAACATATGAAGTTTAATTACAATGCGACTATTAGACCAGGAGCTAGTGACCAAAAAATGTGACTAATTTCGTCGCGTATGCAAATTAAATGGGGAAGTTGCATGGGTATCTCATGAACTTTAAGCGAATAATTAATCCACATTCGACTGCAGCGGTGTTGCAAACGTAATAACTGTTTGTAACAAAAACTTGTGTTTTTGAACGATTAGTTAGCGCATGCCAAATTTTATTCTTAAACTTTATCAGAAAGTACCCAGCAAGAACTAATTTGCATACGATTTCCATGTGCAGGAAATTCTGAATAATTTTTTTATCCTGCGAAAAAAAATAAGCATTTCGAACAATGGCTTCGTGTATGCCATTTCGCAATCTTCTGTTTGTTGATATGAAAATCACGAAAAAGAACTTTGCATACGATTTCAGCGTGCACATGTGCTTGTGGTGATTTTTGAAACTGAAATTTTTTTTTGTAATAACATGGAACAATTAATTAGAACTCGGAAGAAAATGTATCATAAAGTTTATGATATTTAAGCTTAATATAATGATCAGCATACGTTTTCAAATTGCAGAATCTAAAAAATAATTTAAACATTGTAAAAGAAAAGTACATTTTTGAATGATTAATTCACGTATGCTATTTCTACTAGTTGTGGATTAAATGATAATATAATAGTATATTAATTTGCATACATGTAACATATGTACTGCGCTCGGAATCAGTGACTAAAATCACCAATTAGATAGTAAAATACTCTTGTCGCGCAATAACATTAAAAAATTAATTTGCAAATGCAACCTAGCTCGAAATTAATACCAACATAGTATCGGCGTAAAACTGCCACAATACTGACTGCCTGAGTTGCAGTATTGGCCGTCAGTACTGGGAGCCTGGCCCAGGCCAACACCGGCATTTAAAGCTGTTTAGTACTGACTGACGGAGTATAGCAATCGTGAACATGTACTGACAGTCAGTAATGATTGAGTACTGATCCAGTACTGACTAGTGGTACCAAAAATAAAAATCATTGCTGGCTACTAGTACTGGATCAGTACTGATCCGCAACGATGGCAGCAATCATTCGATGTCGTATACAGTACCGGCTACTAGTACTGGATCTGTACTGATCCGCTCCGGCGATGAATATTCATTTGATACCAAATACGGTACTGACCATTAGAGCTGGGCCAGTACTGATCAACTCCGGCGGCCAGGAATAATTTTATACCATACACAGCACCCCATGTGCGAAATGCCGATGCTGACCATACGGCCCAGTATTGGCAACTTCACTGTGCCAGAATCGGGCCAGCATTGGTAGCCGATACTGGCTGTAACAAATTGCCAAACTTCGGCTGAAAACTGGCCAACGTATCGGGCCAGGCCTGGCAAATTGATCTCATAGGTATTTCTCCCGATCGTCATCCCAGCGTCGGCCCAATATTGGGCCCGAGTATCAGACCGAGTCTGGCAAAGTGATAGTGCCAAATCACGGTTCAGCGATGGAAACATTCAGGACCGAACATCGGGCCAATTATAGCAAATTTATTTCATTCAAGGTACTGCCGATCGTTGGCCCACAGTTGGCCCAAAACCGACCCGAGCATCGAACCTACCCCGTCGAATTAATAGTGCCAAATCTCGGCCCAGCATTGACAGCCGACTTCCGGCTACCGATGCTGGCCGAACGTTGGCAACTTCACTGTGCCAGTATAGGGCCAGCATTGGTAGCCGATACTGGCTATAACAAATTGCCAAACTTCGGTTGAAAACTGGCCAATGCATCGAGCCAGGCCTGGTAAATTGATCTCATAGGCATTTCTCCCGATCGTCAGTTTTGGCCGTTCAGATGACAGATTTGGTCGTTCAACCTTTGATTTTATTTCATTATTAACCACGTCTTCATACGTTTGTAAAAAAATCCGATAAACCCCAATGAATAGACGGGTTAAATCAAATGGGACGTTTTCAGTACCAGTTTTGGATGGCTTTAAAACTTTGCTTTGATTTTACAAAATAATAAACACTGGAAGATCAATAGTACTAAATATTGTACTAAATATATTAAAGTAAATAAGTAGTGAATATTGTTTTGAATGTTCAAAGAACATAAAAATATGTATTTTGTTGCATGTTGTGCATCATACATTCATAAGAAATAGAAATATGTAGAAAATCGTCCATTCATTGGTAGTCGTCTATTCACCCTATATTAAAATTGAAAATGAGCATTTTCAAAACTTCGACCCCGACCGCAGGTCAGCCGAAGCACTAATAAATGAGCACGTCTTGTTCACACTGATGCTTAAAAAAACGCGGTGTAGTCGAGTTTTTGACTCGGTCGGGTTGCAGGAAATAAATTTTTTTATATGTGGGATACTTCGGTTTCCGTTTTTTACGGCATTATCGTTGATTTTACGAAGAAATTAATAAAAACTTTTTTGTAGAAAATTCGATGTTCTATATTTTTTGTTTGAAACATTTTTTTGTACGATTTGTATTTTTTGTTAAAAAATGGAAAAAACGTGTTTTTTAGCGTTTTTTGTTAAACCTCCCCATAATCTAGTATGCATTGTCTCCAAAAACTAATCAGATCTAAGTTTGGCCAAGAGAAACCCAAATCCGTTTGTACTTTTTAAATTCGTCCTGCCAGTCGCGAGATATCGCGTATACAAAATTTTGCCCACGGACGGACGGACGGACGGACGGACGTACAACCTAACGCACACCAATTTTTTTATTGTTGCTTTGAGTTCCTTAGGGCCTGAAACGTCGACAGTTGATGAAAAACTATAGGGTAATTTTTTTGCTGGCGAAGTATTGAATTTGGTCACTTCGGGCAAAAAAATTACCCTATAGTTTTTCATCAAATGTCAACGTTTCAGACCCTAAGGAACCCAAAGCAACAATAAAAAAATTGGTGTCTGTTAGGTTGTACGTCCGTCCGTCCGTCCGTGGGCAAAACTTTGTATACGCGATATCTCGCGACTGGCAGGGTGAATTTAAAACGTACAAACGGATTTGGGTTTCTCTTGGCCAAACTTAGATCTGATTAGTTTTTGGAGACAATGCACACTAGAGTATGGGGAGGTTTAACAAAAAAACGCTCAAAAAACACGTTTTTCCATTTTTTAACAAAAAATACAAATCGTACAAAAAAATGTTTCAAACAAAAAATATAGAACATCGAATTCTCTACAAAAAAGGTTTTATTCATTTCTTCGTAAAATCAACGATAATGCCGTAAAAAGAAAATTAACATAAATTGTCCATACACATATACAATGCATATGTATGTATATTATATACATTACATGAAAAACAGAGACACAGAGGAAGCAGGGGAGTGAGGCGGGTATGAGGGGGGGGGGGTTAACTTTAAAAATTTGATTAAATTTTATTTTAGTATAAAAATTTCATTAATTTTTGTTTTTTTAAGCATCAGTGTGAACTAGACGTGCTCATTTATCAGTGCTTCGGCTGATCTGCGGTCGGGGTCGAAGTTTTGAAAATGCTCATTTTCAATTTTAATATAGGGTGAATATGCCAATGAATGGACGATTTTCTACATATTTCTATTTCTTATGAATGTATGATGCACAACATGCAACAAAATACATATTTTTATGTTCTTTGAACATTCAAAACAATATTTACAGTACTATTTGAAGGGTTTTATTCTGGGCTTCGAGGACAAGGAAAAACACCACCTTAGTTCGAACAAAAGCTTTAATTACAAAACAGTAATCGCGTCTCTTTTACAATTAGACTTTGTTTAATAGGGGTGGCGGGGGTTGTACCGCTCAGTGGGTAATTCCGCTCACTCATATTTCTCAACCTTCCGTTAAGTTAAAATTATTTTTTATATTTTTTTACTAAAGAACTTTATGTCAAAATCTAATTTCAACAAAAAATTTACATAGTTTATTGCTAAAAGTTGATTAAAAAAAAATTGGAAAGTTTTGTAACGTAGTTGATATAAATACGATAAGAATTGGTCTTTACAATATACGGTTTTCCATCTTTTTACTAGTACCCAATGGGAAAAAATATGAACAAATAGACTTGTTGTACTGTTAATTACCAAATGGTATTTGGTAAACTACTAAAAACAACATTGACTTTTAATTATTCATTACTTTTCAACGCGGCGCGTTAGTGGGTAACACCGCTCACAGAGTTTATGGCATATTTCACATATTGTTGATCAAATAAATGTACAGAAAGTACTAAAATAATGGATATTTGAAATGGAACTTCTTGTAATTAATCATATACATTGAATGTACACAAGTGAGTTAACAACAAATTGATTTATAATATCATTGAATTTCATAGGTTAGGTACATTCATTATTTATGAATCATTAATTTGAATCCATTCTTCTTTACCATTTTCATTGCCTGTACTGATATTTCTTCATTACATCTTCATTACATTTTCATTATATTGTTTCTAAGTGTATATGAATAAGTTTAACAAGTTAAATTTAGTGAGCGGTATTACCCACATTGACAGGAGATACTGTTGGATCTTTGTTATTTATTAAATTCTATAATTCAATACGTTTAGCGTTAGTAAACATTCAGATCTTCTTGTATATTACTGTCGGGGCTTTATAGAATCGATTTCAATCGTTAAACAAATCTAAAATTATTTATGCATTTATTAAAAGCGATACTTTCCTTAGGTGAGCGGTACACCCCACGCCTCCCCTACTGATCAAAAATAATAGTAGCGCGACCCGATCCGGTGAACGACTGGAGTTGGACTGGCTGGTCGGCACAAGCGCGACACAGGGGCGCCACCGTGGAAGCAGATCGGAGTCGGTAATATAGGGAGCTGGTATAACAGCGAAGCAGATCGCATCCGCCAACACTATTGATCTTCCAGTGTTTATTATTTTGTAAAATCAAAGCAAAGTTTTAAAGCCATCCAAAGCTGGTACTGAAAACGTCCCATTTGATTTAACCCGTCTATTCATTGGAGTTTAGCGGATTTGTTTACAAACGTATGAAGACGAGGTTAATAATTAAATAAAATCAAAGGCTGAACTACACGGCCATAAAGAGCAGAGTCTAACGATTGTAATGGTGGTGTCATAATTAAATTTTCATAAAAGAATTCAAAAGTTACAAACGATTAAAGTGTGAAAAATGCTTAACCGTCCATTCATTGGCATATTCACCCTATTTAAGGAACAAGATATTGTTACAATATATGTATAGAAACTACTCGAACCTAACGATGCTAGAACTACCCTCTGCCGCCGTGTTAAAATGGGAATATTCCCGGAAGCATCAGCCTTTCGTCAGGGAACTGCAATACGAATTTAGCCAAAATTGTAGGCACCCGGGTCGAAGGCATCTAGTTATACCTATTTAAAATCATTGAAAAAATGTATGACGCTATTCTACTTATTAAATGAGGCGTTGGGGTGCAAAACCTGGCAAGTCCGTTTTATGCAGTTTTGAGAAAAACGAGGAAAACTGTTTGCCGCCAACAATGAAAAAATAGCAGATTCATAAGTGTAGAGCTCAATTTTAAAGGGTAACAATTATTATAACTATGGCGACATTAAAACAACTAAAGCTTCGTCGTCCCTTAACTTAAACTTTGTTTTTGTCGGACTGGACGAAAGATTCACTATTTTTGTCGGACAATGCGATATAATGCGAGCACTGACGTTTACCTATCATTTATCTTATTTGTCCGACATGTATTCATCACAAAATATAATTTCGTAAACATGACATGTTTATGGTGTCGGACTAGATAAACGCAGCAAGGAATTTGCCGGACAATATAACCATCGGATTTTATAAATAATTATTAAATACATGTGTAAAAATGAACTATATATTTATCGCAAAACATAAATAAACTCATAAATACGACGTGTTCGCGCCGGTAGGCAAGCCTATTGCAGCAATATTTTTGTCGGGCAAAATATGTTTCAATTTTCTTACTAAATTATCATTGGAATTTATTAAAATAAATTATGTATTTATCACAAAAGGCAACATCACGAATTCGACATGTTTCACGCATACGTGTAGGAAAATGCAGTACATTTTCGCAAATTACAGTATGGTAGACTCGTCAAAATGAAGCGACTTGCAAAGTTTCAAGTATGCATTAATCGTTGTCGGAAAAGTGTGCTGTACTGGGGACTAAAATTCCCCATGATGTTTTGATGTTGCAAGGAAAGTAGCAAAAAGAACTACTTTTTTAGTTTGGAAAACTCAAACACAGAATGTCGCTAATTCTACTATTTTTATTTACGTTAATAATTAGAATTACTTCGACCCAGACCAAGTCTGGACGAAGTATTGAATTTGGTCACTTCGGGCATACAAATTACCCTATAGTTTTTCATCAAATGTCGACGTTTCAGACCCCAAGTAACCCAAATCAACAATAAAAAAATTTGTGTCCGTGATCTTGTACGTACGTGCGTCCGTACGTCCGTGCGTCCCGTTTTTTTGTCTCGCGATAACTCGCGAACGGATAAGCGTATTGACATAATTTTTGTTTAAATACGCCTCTTGGCATAACTTAGATCTGATTAGATTTTGGTGCTGATCCATCCATCTACTAAAAAAATCCAAGTACTAAAAAAAATTAGCCCCAATTAAGTTTCTTCGTAGTTTTTTGCATTTATTTTGAAAAATACAAATTTTATTGAAAAATGTTTCAAACAAAAAAGTTAGAGCATGAAATTCTCTACAGAAAAGGTTGTACGCATTTTCTTCCTAAAGTCAACGATAATGCCATAAAAACTGGTTTAAAATGCTTATGACTATTGTCTGAAAAAGTATTGAATTTGGTCACCTCTGCAAAAAAATTACCCTATAGTTTTTCATCAAAGTTCGACGTTTCGACCCCCTACCCCCCATGGGTAGTCTTCGCCAGCCCCTCGGGCGCGGTGATCACCTACGGGCGCATAAGTTCTTTTACGACCTTGTTACGAAACCAACTATTTCGATATATCTAAAAGATGTCTTATAGATATCTAAAAGATATCCATCAGATATCTTTTCGATACTTTCAAGATATTTTTGACGAATTATATGTATATATACTGTACATATAAGATCATAATGATACAGACAGTAATTAGTAAAACACTGTAAACATGTTATATGCATCGAATAGTCTATTACAATACAAGTGCTTGAAGTAAGTGTTTTGCAACTTTTATTTATTAATACATCGGCTGGCCTGTTGTTGGGGTCGAAGTTTTGAAAATGCTCATTTTCAATTTTCATACATATAAGAAACACTATTGTTGTAGCATATCTATCGAAGCCACGTGGACCTAAATATGATTGGACCCCGAAATATCAATATAATTTTATAATATAATTGAAAGCTGTTAGTAAACAAACGAGTATTGAGGTATAGCCGACTCGTGTTTCTGTAGGTCTCCCCAACACAATTTTATAAGTTGTAGCTACGACTGTAAAGAAGTTCAATCAACTACATGCATGGTTTTGGTAAACATCAACTAATATTGTGATCTTTCAAAATTTGATTGCACTAGCTACATTTTTAGTGGATTTAAGAACTTGACTGTCATAACTGCAACTAATAAAAGTTGAGCAGTTAAAAACTAATCAAAATTACTAACAATTTTTTTTTTGTGTATTATAATAATCATGCTTTCTTTATGATGTCAATCCACTCTGAGTGTAGGATATTTAAAAAGTAATTAACACTTCACTTTAAGAACGATTTTCCGTAATGTGGGATTGTGCATAAAAGTGCAAATTGCGTGCAAAAGAAATTAAACACAATTTTACGTTTAAGTATAAATTGTCGAGATAACGTGCACGAATCCCTGACACACGCAAAAAGTGCATACCGGCATGCCTTTCTTATCAGCGGCGCGTAAGAAGTGATCCCTACGCGTTGGTATGGCTATTAACGCCAAAATAAGTTCAACGTTTAGCGACGTGAAAAAGCAGCTAAGAAAGTAGTATTTTCAAAGGTACAAATCGAAACCGAACTTGCGGAAGCCAGGAAGAAAAAGGAAATCGATTTACGCCCCTATACTGGCGGATGGTAAGACCTGACGTGACGGACGAGGCGCAAAAGTTCTATAGTAAGATATATAGCTACTAGTCGAGAGTATACTTACTAGCACGCTAAAGCAGTTTCATAATCCGCGTAATGCCAAAAACTTGCACCCTCGCGCATTGCCATGGGCTTTTACGCCCAGCAACTTTGGACAATCTTGAAAAACTGCTCCGAGTTCTGCCAGAAATATACGGAATAGAAAGGGCACCTGTAATTTAGCTTTCTTCTCCACGGCAAGTTAGATTATTCGTAAATTTCACTCTCGAGGGGCATTTAAAAAAGAACCGGCCCGGCAACTTTTAAATTGCCAGATATTGCGCGGTATATTTACTGGAAGTGGATTGCACTGTTTTTGCCGCGTCCTCGCTGGTGCATGCAAATTTTTGGGGATATTTATATTCCCTTTCAAGAGGAGGCTGAGGGCTCCAAATTTTGAAAGACTAGGAGAGTATGATATACCGTTAGATACGAGGCCTGTAAAGTTTAGTACAGTTTAGAAAGGGTGCAAAATACCACTTTGCAGATTCCTTTTTTGGTGTTTAAAACATCATAAAGCTGAAGATTTTATTATCTTCATCTTTCAGAAATTTGTTGTTTTAATATATTTAATATTAAGAATGTTTCCGAAACGCGTACAGTAGTATTCCGCTTTTTAGCAGAAATCCTACTCATTTTTAACTTTAAAATATACGAAATTCTTTCAACAATTAAACACAGCAATGAAAATATTTATTTAATCTTTAAATCCGAAAAATATTGAAACAAAGCTATTTATTCAGACATTTTTTCAAATGCGAAGATAAAGCATAAATAAGTGACATAAATTTAAACTCTGACAGTACAAACGTAAATAACAAAATTGTTTTGCTTATGTATTAACAAAAGTAATATAAAAACAAAATTCATTCATATAATATTAGTCTATTTTATAACACTTTAATCTATACACGCAAAAAAATAATCCAGTGAAAATGTCCGAACTTGTTCGGATGTTAAGGATTTGAGAAAAATTCGACGAAAATCTCACGATTATCGGTAAATATGGTCGAAATGTTTCTGAGTAATTCCCGAACTGAAATAGTACTTTTCGATACAAGTGCGTATGTGTAAAGAACTTTACACATACACACGTGTGCCGAAATATTGTTGACGTACGGCTTTTCCGTGCGTAAAGTGTAATCGAGTGCGTAAAGTTTACTTTACGCATGAGTTTACTTTACGCACCGAAAAGACGTACATAATAGTATTTTTCGATAATATGCGGTGCGTAAAATCGAATTCTTACGCACGCGTGCCGAACGATATTTTTCGATATACTATGCGTAAAATTTGTGCGCCGTTTTTTGTGGGTCAAATATGATGTTACGCATGTGTGATGACCGCGGCGCAGCCGGTCAGCACGAGAGAGCCCCGGTCAGCAGTAGTGCGTAAAATCGTATTTTACGCACTAAAAACGGCGCGTAAATAGTATATTACTCACCAAGGGACGTAAAATAAAGAATGCCTCAGACTGCGTGTAATTTTCACCCTCGGCTTCACCTCGGGTAAAAATTACACGCAGTCTAAGGTATTCTTTTTTACTTCCCGAGGGAAGTATATGATTTTTCTTCATACAAGGGAGGATATGCCGCACCTTTCCTCCCGCTTGCGGAAGTAAAGTTGCTGCTTTCCTCCCGGTATGAAGAAAATCAAATTTTACGCATAGTATATCGAAATAGTATTTCACAGTTTGGTTCGGAAATACGCTGAAAGTAAATATTACAGATGATTTCACATAAAATTAAGAAACAGTTCAATATTTATGTCATTAGTATTTAGAAAATGTACATCTAACATGAAATAGTTTTTATTATATTACGATTGTGAGAAGTTGTGCATCCAGTTTATGAAAATTCCCGAACTTTTTTGTACTTATCTACCTATATGTATATATATTATATGCGCAAATACCGATACGCCAGACCATGTACATATATATACACAACCAACGAACCAATCCCGCCGTTCTGCGCAGGCGATGTATTCGCACATGGCGGCCAGGAAATGAAAACAAAACAATATATATATATATATATATATTCGTTTATTATGCTTCGATATGTTTCTTCTAACACAGGTAAAGAATGGAGAATATGCCGGTAGGAAAGTTATTTTTTGAAAAATATTTTGACCTTTATCAAATTTTGTTTACCTTAATTTACATTAATAAGAATTTGATGGCAGTCATAATACAGACAAGTTGTAGAAAATGCTATTGAAGTACATTGCGATAATGCTGAAGTGAATGTGGTAAAAACAAAAAAAAATTATTTAAATGTTTAAAACAAAATAAAACGCCAAACTTATTAATAGTAGTAGTAAAACTCCAAAGTACATAATAATCAAACCTTTCAGTTCAATCCCAGCTGACGTATGGTCATGTTCATGTGCGAAAATGTTACGAAATATACAAAATGTTTTGTATACTGTTTGTACATTTCGTTAACTGTTCGTTGACGAATGTGACAGTGTGTTAGCTGGGATGAGACAATTTTTATTTAGAGCAATTTTCACTGGCCGTACTAGTGGAATTAGTGTAAAATGCTATTATACTGCTGTGTGTCTTAGAAAAGGTCGTATCTACATTTCTACGATTTTCACTTATTCGTGAAATACGGTTTTTAGTCATAACAGTAATTTTGTATTTTTAAAAATGATTTTTGACGGCTATCCATTTAGCACGATTCTCAGTGGATTGTTAACTAACGGGTTTCATATTTTTTGGGACATCATATATATTCATTACAGTTTCTAATACAGAGCCTGAATTTTGAAAAATCAATTAAATCATTTTTAATTTAAGTATCTTTGTGAAAATTTCTACCTTATTGACTGAGCCGTACGTTAATACCGTTTGCGTGCGTGCGTATATTAACTGTTATCTAGTTTAATATTATTGTGTAGGTCTGCGTTGTAATTCGTTTAGCGATGTATTTCTATGTATGGGCCTTGTGTACAAAATGTTAGAAAAGTTTGTTCTTGAATTAGTAAATGGTGGTTAAAAGACATACATACGAAAACCAAATTTTTTTCCTTAAACTAGTCGGATTATTTAATTATATTAGCTTCGAATTTTTCTTGAACTGATTCGGAAATATTCCCGAACTGTTTAGAAATGATCTTAGTTATAAGATCTTAGATATAATTCGAGCATATTACTTCACAGTTCCGGAACTCCTTATGAATTAATTTGACTTCTTCATGAAAAAGGGTCTAGAATATTTCGTACGAGACAGTTCCAAATCTTCTTTCAAGCATACTGAAATCCTCAACATCCGAACGAGTTCGGGAATTTTCTCTGGGCTATTATTTTCCGTGTACATAAAGAATCGTAGAATATCATAATTTGCAATTCCTTATTATTTTAAAATAGGGATCAAGAACTAAGATACAGAAAGATTAAGACAGTTTAAAAATGAGTCTCGCGTTAGCGTCCGACAAAGTAAGACGTGTTTACAGTGCGCGTGTTAATCGGAAAACGCGTGTGTGAGTGATTGTACTAATTGATCAAGAAAACTGAAATTACCGATATTCAAGTTCCTTTCGAACCAAATTAACCCCACGTGTGGGGTCGGTGCATTGTGCAACCGATTTCACCATGGGATCACAAGGGGGAAGACATCTTCCAAACAATACAAAATCAAGTGTTCCAATGAAAAGTTATGCCACAGAAACAACAGCTGACAAATTCCCTAAGGACGATCAAGCCATAATTATAGACGCAATTGAAAACTACACAGTAGACGATTATGTAAACCAATTACTAAAACTCATCAACCGTGAAGACATAAATGCCATTTCGAAAATTTCGAACAATAGAGTTTGCATTTATCTCGCAATAAGACAGTTAGCAGACGAACTCACAGATCAAAATAAAAGCATAACACTGGGAAATAAAACTTTATTATTTCGCCCACTGATTTCCCGTGCCAAACGTATAATTCTCTCAAATGTCCGACCGTCTATTCCACACGAAATACTAGAAAAGGTCTTAATAGGCTACCAAGTAAAACTAGAATCAAAAGTATCATACGTAAAAGCAGGAGTATCCATCCCAGGATGTGCCCATATTGTTATCTTCAGACGACAGGTATACGTACAACCGGAATCCATTGAAAAAATCCCTGACTCATCCCAAATCCCATTTGAAGGTAGCAATTTTCGTATTTTCGCTTCAACAGACTCCATGTCATGCTTTATTTGCAAAGAGACCGGTCATGTAGCAAAACATTCTCCAACATTAGAAGACAATGAATCAACAACACCAGATCCTACCCAAAACATAAATAATTACACACAATTATTTCCAGCATTATCTCCTTCTGCAAACCTTCAAACAGAAGCGATGAAAAATCAAAACAATCACAACTCTCGATTACAAGAACTCGAAATAAACAACCAAACAGATACAAATACAGGCCTATTAAGCGATACGAATGCCCATGAGACAATAGAAATGTTGACACCCCACTTCGAAACAAATAATACAACGTTGGCAATCGAAATAAACAAACCAACATTTAAAAGACCGATTTCAGAATCACAGTCATCATCTACGTCGCTTGTAATTAACAAAAATCTTTCGGGTTCAGAAACCAGCCTCGAGTCTCTCGTAGATCCTAAAAAACGGGACACAAAAGAAATAAAAAGAAATAATACTAAGAAAACAAAAAAATCTAAACCAAATGAAATAACAACGATACCTAGTCTAGATTTCGAAGCAGAATTAGCACCGCTCAAAGAAATGTTTCAAGATCCTACTCTCACTCTGCGAATGGACTTTCTAACTTTTCAAAGCTTTCTAGATAACGCCCTGTCAAAAAAGTCGTTTGATCCAAATTCTATACACGAATATTGTCAAAACAAAGAAGAAATAATTGAGATGCTCAAAATCCTCTATTCACATCTTACATCAAGAAGCATGAAAAACAAGTTCACGAGATTAATAAATAACATAAAAGCATCCCTTCCTAAAAAAATCGATGAATCCAGGGGCAGCGACAGTGATATGTTAAAAGATAAAAATGAAGACTACAGCAGCGCGTAGCACCTAAGCCTCTATGAAGGTAATATATAAAAAATATAATACAACGAGCATAACGCAAGGTAAAAAATAAAATGAGCCTAAATATCTTAAATTGGAATACTAACGGTTACTACAAAAGATTAGCAAATTTCCAAGCACGGATTCACGAACGGAATGTTACAATAATCTGCTTACAGGAAACAAATTTCAAAAACGATCATTGCGCAAAACTAAATGGATATAATCATTTTTACAAAAACCGAATGAGCAATCACGCGAGTGGTGGAGTTGCCATTTACGTAAAAAACAAAGTTTACTGCCAAAAATTAAACATTAACTCTCATTTAGAAGCAATAGCACTGGAAGTCTACCTTCAAAAAAAGCTAACAATATGTTACCTGTATTTACCTAACAGTCAAGTAATACACCTTCAAGATCTTGAACACCTGAAATCTCAATTAACCAAACCATTAGAATTGTAGGAGATTTCAACGCTCACAATACAATGTGGGGTTCAAAAACGACAAATCCAAGTGGGCAAATAATTGAGAAATTTATAAATGACCCACAAATAAATCTACTCAATTTCAACTAACAAACCCATTTTAATACATCAACTAGCTCAGAAAGTGCAATAGACTTAGCTCTAAGCTCAGCTTCAATAACCGAAAACCTGGACATGACAGTAGCAGAATACCTGTATGATAGCGACCACTACCCCATTATACTAACTCTGAACAACAATTCTCTAGCCGACAATAACAATGCAGTCCTTCCAAAAGTAAGAAACTATAAAAAAGCAAATTAAATTTAAAAAAGCAATATATGGACAATTTACAATGCAGAAATAAATAGGACAATAAATACTTTAGAATTACCTACAACTAGAAATAAAAATAAAGTAAATGAACTTCTGCAAAACTTATAATAACGTAATTAATCAAGCAGCCGACAAGGCCGTATTTAAAAATCAGGACAGCGAACAAACAAGTGCCGTGGTGGAATGATGCATGCAGTGAAGCAAACAAAGAAGCTAAACATGCTTTTAACAGATACAAAAAGCACAATACTCTTGAGAACAAAATATTGAGACCGCTGATTGTACTCCGGGTCCAAGTACTTCTTCAGCAAGAGAAAATATACCATCTGTAAGGGCAGTGGATTCAATGACCGAGCCAACAAATAAAGGGGACCCACCTGCCATGCAGATATCTTCATTGACGTGCTGCCTTCAAAGTGCAGAGGATGTTTAACTCGATGACACTATATATGACGAGTCGCCAGAAACTGAAGCAGCCAAAGCATTACTCGAGTTACAGTTTGCAACTTTGGAGTTATCAAACGAAGCTAAATTATTATTCGACAAAGCAAGTACAGTAATCGAAAGTGTTACCGATAACAGTGGCAGGAAAGAAAAACAAACACTTGTTAATTTAATTGAAACTGACGAAGATTTAGTGGCCTTTACAGGCATAACATTTGCTTTATTAAATGGGCTAGCGAAAGCAGCAGAAAAGTTCGAAAAAGGGCAAATAGAATGCGATATCAAACCATTGGATCGAATCATTCTGTGTTTGTGCAAATTAAAATTAAATTTGTCATTTCTTTGTATATCGATATTGTTTAAAGTTAGCAGACAAACGTGTAGCAAATATTTCATCATAACTTTGCATACACTTTCCTGCATCTTGAAGGAAGCCATTTACTGGCCACCTAAAGATGAAATTTTAGAGCACATGCCAAAGTGTTTTGCTAATTTTAAACAAATCAGGATTGTACTTAATTGCACCGAAATCTTCGTAGAAAAGCCTGCTAATTGCCTCAAATGACATCTCAGACTATACAGCCACTACAAAGGGTCGGAGACGATTAAAATAATGTTAGGTGTAACACCATCTGGGTTAATAAGCTTTGTAAGTGATGCCTATGGAGGTCGAGCCTCCGACAAGGCAATATTTATTCAAAGTGACATCCTTGATAGGCTTATACCCAACGTAGATGCCATAATGGTGGACAAATGCTTTCTCATTGATGCAGAATGTGCACAACGAGACATTGACCTCATCGTACCTCCCAAACTATGAAAAAACAAACAACTTAGTTTGGAGGAGACAGAAAAGACCAAAAAAATTGCTGCAGCTCGAGTTCATGTGGAACGAGTCATCCAGAGGATGAAAATGTTTAAAATTTTAAAATCAAAACTACCATGGTCGATGGTTGTGCACATTGACAAAATATGTAAAATTATTGCTCCTCTCGTTAACTTGAGTAATTCTGTGCTCTCTAATGACCGTTTTTAAAATAAATTATCCATAAATGTAACACATGTCATGTGATTTTTTAAATTTTTAATAAAACTTAGATTTTTAGAAAAAGAACATTTATGTCACGTTTTCTTGAAACCTATAATGTAAATTGCAAAATGTAAAATGCAAAATATCATATATGTATGTCTGTGTTATAATTTATACGATTTTGAACATTAATAAAATTTGTAGATTTTAACTCCGAATAACATTAAATATAACATTTCTTATATCGTATATGCATTGCTTACAATGCGTTACTATTAGTTTCATTACTATTTTCTGCATCATCCTTTGCTAATTGTTTGAGTATATACAAAAAAAAATGCACTGAAGGAATGGTAAATATTCATTAAAAACTACCATTTCATCATATACGATGCGTATAACTTCGCACGTATCATCAAATGATGAGTAGATAACGAAGTTACACATTTTGTATCCCGTGATAAACATTACTAGTTGAGTTTGACAATAGTACATATGCTTTTTTTTTTAAATAAAAATTCCGTTTTCGTACATTATGTACGACAATTGAGCAATACTCGCTCTTGTTGTCATAACTTTTCCAGCTTTTGGACATTTGATCTCAACAATTGCCTTATCAACCACAACGCCATCCGGGCTGCATCCCAACCACGGTATGGCAGAATTCACCAAAAAACATACTTGTAGAACAGTGTGACCAGTTACACGTTCGTAGCATTTTCTTGCCTCAGGTTCAGTAATCTGTCCATACCGGGTATCAGCATTTCCTGTAAATGATGGATTGACATATCCTTGAGCTTCCTTGTCCCAATCAGGTTTTTTGTTGCTCATATATGTCAACAAGGAATATGCTGAACTGGATGTAATCCTCTTTCTTCTTTCAAGTAGCCATCGGCTGCCTTTTTGAGACATTGTGGCTTTACATATTTCGACACTATTGGCAAAACTTATGTTAACATTTTTTTTGTAATATTTAGAAAGAACCGGTTCTAAATTTTGTAGAGTTATTTCTTTAACTGCATTGTCGTCTTGAGAATAATACAAAACTGTAGTGTCATCAAGTACTGGATGAATAGCAGCAGATAAAATTGAATTAATATTGCGTTCAATATTTGGATCAATGTCGATAACATCCACAACAATTTCGTACCGCTTCGTATAAATAACTTTATACAGCTCGCTATTTGGGGCACCTATAAAACGTAATTTACAATAATTTTTTTACATTTATTTCTTTAATCATAGTGAATGATTTTATGCATATTTAAAATGGATAAAATTTACAATTTAAAATGCCTCTGATGGAAAAATCTTCACCAGTGTTCTTAAAAAAATCTAATTTTTCACATATTTTTGGTCTGACTATGTGGCAAAATTGGTTGCAAGGACACTATACATATCCTAAGCATCATTTTTTAGTTTTCCCCATTTCTGTCGAACGTCGGTACAGCTGGCATTTTCTGTTTCATTAACAGGACCTCTATATTATAAGTAATTAAAAGGCAAGTAATAATTAAATAAACTGTCATTTAATTTTTTCCATTATTATTTTCAGACACTGTTACCGATTTAAATGCATTAATAAGGCCACGCAATGTTTGCATTTTCCCGAACTTCCAGCCTTGCATGAACATTTGCAATTAATATTTGTAACATCATTATCTTTATTTATACAAACTATAACTTCATGCGGGCTTCCTGAGAGACATGACGTCTGTAGACACAACCCTAAAATGTCCCATTTAACATCAGAAACGTGTGTCAATGCACAATACATTACATGTTTTGCATTGAGGACAAGTTCGCCTGCATTGTAGCATCGTGAACCGGGTCCGATGTAATTGATTAAATCTATAAAATTAATTAAATATTGGGTTTTGCTCATCTTGCCTGTGTTATGTTTTGACTCTGACCCTATCATTTTAGTTCGCTCTTCTGCCGGTAGAGACCGTAGGCGGCGGTGTTAACAGTGCCAATAGGTAAGGCAGTGGCAGAATAAACGGGTGAGCCGCAGACGTCCCGCGTGCCATTTTGCGACTCGCCAACTGTCCGACGCGTCAATTGTCTGACTCCCTATATTCAATATGGCGGTTACGGATTCGTAAAGGCCGAATATAGGCCTAGTTATTTTTTCCGATGCACCATCTCTCCGGAAATGGAAGAAGCTCAGGGATCTTCCTGTGCAGGTTAATATACATAGAGTCGCTGCATAATATATTCAATAAATTTCAGCGGCATACCGCATGAAAAAGAAGAGGATGTTTTAATGAACGCGTGTTATTTAATTTACATAGTGATTATTTTAAATATTCTATACTTACTGAAAGTACGTTAATCGTTTTATTTTTTAACAATTACAGTGGTGGGGTTAAACCCTACGCTACTATAGTTTATAGATATTCCTTTTTTCTGTCAGACAAAGAAAGCTTTCCGTGGCATGCTTCATTGATTATAAAATTATCATCATCATCATTATCATCATCCTCTTCGTCGTCCTCATCATCGTCATCGTCATCGTCATCGTCATCATCATCGTCATCCTCGACACTGCGGATCAATGTGACCGGTTGGTTCAGTTTGGAGGCTTATATCCTTCCAGCAATTCAAATAATGTCGGTTTCATGGCCCTCTGGTGGCAGTCGAGGGATTGAAAAAATTGATTTTAAAAAAAAAAAACTTTTTTTCGCGAATTTTTTTAAGCATGTTAATAATTTTTAATATTTTTTTTTATCATCGGATATCGTTTACGTATGTCGAAAATATACGTCAGAATTTCTACAGATCGATCGGTGCATTCATGACTGAATGGCGAGCGATCAAAGTTCGTCTCGGGTCACATTGACCCGCAGTGTCGTTCTTGATGGAAAAAAAGGTGTGTCGAGAAAGGGTTAAAAAAGGAAAAATAAAAAACAAACTTTTATATTTGAAGGCGGCTACAATATATGAACCGAAACGTAAAATGTTTTTTTACACTATTATTTAAAAAAATATTATTTTAACCTTAATATTTTTAATTTCACTTTTCGCTGTAATCGTTGAAAAATAAAATAGGATCATTGAGTATATACAATCTTTTCTTATTTACTAGGTAAAACGCAGATAAAATTTTATTAAATGATCAATAATTATCAATAATTATTATCGGGTATAATGACGAAAAAATGGCAATAAATTCAAAAGAGTTTCACTTGTCAGAAAGAAAGCTTTTATACAAAACAAAACTTTTACTTACAGAAACTATAAATATAAAACATAGATAAAATTAATAACAAATGTTTAATCAAGAATTTACGTCACTTTCATAACATTAACCTAATAATAATTAAGACATTAATAATTTCAAGCGTACATGTACATGTATGTATTAATATGTATTTTACGATTGTTAATTACGCTAATTTCGTTAATACAAAAATACATTATTAGAATTTCATTAAAATATTTTATGACTGCATTTCATTTTGAATAGAAGAAAATGAATTTTAAGCATTTTTATTATTTTCATAATTTAATAGAAAAATAATAGAAATAGAAACGAACAATGTCATTTTAAAGTCTTTTACATTTGATTTCTCATTGTAATCGTTAAAATAAATCAAATAAAATAAATAAAATACGTAAAATCGAAAATGCGATTATTATAATAATAACATTTTGCTGAAACATCATTTGCAGCGACTCCATATTAAGAGGTTCTAAAGTGCTGAACCGATAAGGTGGAACTGTTGCAGTCAGAATCGAATGTTTGAAATTTGCAGTACCTGGCGTGGGTTTTTTCCCACATTGTGGTTTTCCCCAAGCCATTGCATACCCGAATGCGGGTACCTCGCCAAAGGCGGGGACCTGTCAC
The DNA here is from genome assembly GCA_030407085.1 of Trichopria drosophilae. Taxonomy (NCBI): domain Eukaryota; kingdom Metazoa; phylum Arthropoda; class Insecta; order Hymenoptera; family Diapriidae; genus Trichopria; species Trichopria drosophilae. The sequence continues at coordinate 92,641,320 of CM059585.1, forward strand.
CTGTTAGGCACACATATATTGTAAAGGTCCTAGAAATGGCGACGATATTATTGAACTATTGTATTACCGAAGTCGTGGGGACTGACGTAAATTCCTTACTTACTAAATCATTCTTTAAGACTAATTACCAACAATGAAGATATGGTTAGGTTTCAGATACGTTCGCATGATTCGCCTTCATATGGAGACGTAGGCTGTTGGTTCCAGGCCGGAGGGATCGGATCTATCGATTTCGCCGGAAATCATATGATGGGGACTCCGATTTCCGACTCTGTGCTGGCCACAGGCGAACAAGAAGTTTGAAGGTTCGTAACACCGAAATTACCTAAATCGAAAATTCCAGGAATCTTTTTATAGTGGTTGAATTGCCCTTACCGAGCCCGAATTTTTAAAATTTTATTCAGTCATATTGAATTTACTTTGTTCGGTGAAATTTCATCCTACCTTACCGGCGGACCACTTTAGAACCCCCTTAACCTACACAGAAAGATCATTGACCTTCTTCCATTTCCGGAGAGATGGCGCATCGTAAAAAATAACTAGGACTTTTACAGCCTTTACGAATTCGTAACCGCCATATTGAATATAGAGAGTCGGACAATTGACGCGTCGGACAGATGGCACATCGGACGTCAGTGGGCTCACGTAGGCTCACCCATATTAGAGTCACTATAATCAGAGTTGAGACATATGGCCGGAAGAACGCCATTTATCAGCCTAGCCGGAAGGGCCTGTGCCCGCAGTTTTTAAATTGTGAAAATCGGTTACTGAAATATACTGAACAGTTTTTAGGCAGTGAAAGACGAATGTGTCAAATTAATTGTAAAATTGTCAAAAAATTCAGTTTGGTAATTGTTGTCGGTTATGTGCGGCTGTTTCTCGCATAAAAACGTGCACGACTGCATTTACATGCCAGATGTCTCTGAAAGAAATTGAATGAAATCGCATTTATTCGCATCTAAAATTTCTCTGTGCGATCTCTTTTGTTAGATAATGATCTAACTTATTTTTTGAGCGGTATAGATTTATAATAAGCGGCTAGACAATGATATGTCTTAGAAAAGATGAAAACATATAAATAATGTGCAATAATGTTGTTAATGGCATTAACAAATCTTTATTTCAGCCAAATAAATTCATTAATAGTAAATAAACCTTATTTACATTAAAGAAACCTTTTTCTCGGTGTAGGTACGACAAATAACTGTACAAGTGATTATAAGTACAATGTAAAAAATTTTATTAAAAATAAAAAAGTATGAAGCAAATTTCATAAATGTTACTGAAAATTAATAATTTGTCCCGCAAATTAAGAATTTTGTTACTTAAAGCAATTTAATGATCGTAAAACTTAATATTCATTTATGAAAAATATAAAATTTAAGAATTATTTTTAAAAAGCGTTTCGTTGATCTGTTCCGTCAGTCTGTAAAGTCCGGTAAAGTCCAGGAATGCCGTGATTAGTCCCTTTGAGGAATAATTAATAAAATAAAAGAAGAAAATATCATTTACAATGGTAGATAGTTGCCGACTTTCGGTTGTATATGTACATGGTGCGTCTCGGTGCGGCGTTGCCGCATCCCATAACCTCAATCATGTGAACGTTCTTTCTACAGAAACGAATCACTATTATCGTATAATGCAGTGCAATGTGTATTGATTCATGATCATTTCTTCTAAGATGACTCCAAAATAAATTATATAATACCTTCTGTGAGCGTATGTTTTTACTTTGTTTTTATCAGGTTGATAACTCACCATTAACCTGTCAGAAATATGTCATAATGAAAACATTTCCCACATCCTATTTACTCCTTGTATAAAATCTACAATGTTTGACATTTAATAGGTGAATTATGATAAGGAATATGTATCAGGTTTGTTATATATGATATACTTAAGGGGAGGGACCAGGTACAAAATCAACTATATGAAGCCGTCGTTCAAAAATTCCGCAAAAATTATTTTTTAAGTAATTTTTGACGAGGAATTCAATGGTAATATAATAAAAGTCGAAATAGTACATTACGTATACTATTTTTCCTATTAAGTGCGCAAAGTTCGACACCTATATACAACATTTAAAATGGCGGTGCAAGGGCGGTGGAGAAGGGGGGTTCGGAAAACGACATGGCCGGCTAACTTCACGTTCGCTTCAAAATCCCTTAAAAGGTTTGCGATTTTTTTGCAATCTGTCTCAAACGTTTGCGATTCATTTGCGAATTGAGAAAATATAGCAATCTACCGAATATCATAATAAATAATGCGAAAATAAATGAATTATCGAAAGTTACTAGATCCAGCCCCCTCGATATACAAAATCCTTTAAAAGGATTGCTAGTTTTTTGCAACGTTTGAGACAGATTGCAAAAAAATCGCAAACCTTTTATGGGATTTTGAAGCGAACGTGAAGTTACCCGGCCATGTCGTTTTCCGAAAATAACTTAAAAACGACAAAGTCGCAAACGAAAAATTGGTAATCGCCATCATTTGCAAACGAATCGCAAACGTTGGAGACCGTTTGCAAACAAATCGCAAATCTTTTAAAGAATTTTGTATATAAGGGACATATAGGATAATTTATTTTTTTTATTTTACAAGTTATGGGAAAAAGCACTTTTAATTCTTAATTCGCAAACGAATCGCAAACGATCAAGCCTAATTTGGGCGAAATCGGTCGATTGGTTGCCGAGTAATTGCGTTTTCAAAAATGCTAACGTGAAGTTAGCCGGCCATGTTGTTTTTTGCAAATAATTAAAAAACAACGAAGTCGCAAACGAAAAATCTGTAATCGCAATCATTCGCAAAAGAATCGCAAACGATTCGCGGTATTTTCGATCGATTTCGTTACAATGGCCGGTTAACTTCACGGAGGTGAGCTCTCGGCCAATCAAAAACCGAACCGCATATGTCTTAACTCTGATTATAGTGACTCTAACCCATATTATCATGCAGCGACTCTATATTAACTTGCACAGAAATATCCCTGAACTTTTGTTTATTGACGTCTGATATCGTAAATTCCTACTTTATCGACGGATTACTTGAAATCCCGCTTATGAGGCCGCTAAACCGACTCCGTTGAGAATGTCACTTTCTAACCTAAAAATTGTAAATGGAACCGAAACAATACGTATTTTTGATTCTAAATGCATTGTAAGGCGCTTTTGCGTATTTTTTATGAATGCTTACCAAATTTGAACTAATTCAGTGCAGAATTGGGCGAAAATTCGGAATAATAACTTCTTCTAATGGTCAAACAGTTTACGTTGTTATCGGCGTAATTTCTTCTTGCGAATTCTCTTTCGCTATTGCTTTAATATATGTTTATATACAATGTACATAGTTCGTCTCTGTAATAATGCCCTGACGTATTAATTCATTGTTAATTCGGATTAAAATATATGCTTTTCAATGAAAATGCGTCGTTGATAGAAGTGGATTGGATTAAAGTAGTGAGTTGGTATTTCACCGCCCCTTCAGAATTTTGCTGTCCTGTGTCCAGCATGTTTCTTCTTGCCCATGAGATTTTTATAATTAATAATGGAAAGATTAGTTTAAATAATAGAAAAAGCAAGGATTATGGTGATTTATCTTTTTATATACTTCCTTCAATTCCAATCTCATAATATTTTCGAGGTCGCTCTTCGCGATTCCAACGTCAAAATTGAGTTTGCTTTCAGGAATAGAGAACTTGCATGGTATGGAATTTTCACATATTAAGAGTTAAAATTGATAAATTATGACTAAACGAGAAAAGTTACAATACAGTTTTGCAATTTTCGAAGTAATTATTTAGATATAAATTATTAAAATTTGCCGAAAACTGAACGTCGGTTTGAATCGATGTCACGTGACTATGACGAAATAGTCGGTAAGGTGGCGTCGCTGACGGCAATGCAGTGGAACTACATTGCATTGTATATAGATATACATATGCGTTATATCCATGTATAAAACGTCAAATAAAGTTATGTTTACATTTTGAAATACGTAAACGGATTTTTTACAATGTAAACATTTTAAATATGAAAGGAGAATTATAAAAGGGAAAAGAAATTTTACAAATGGGAGGAGACATCGACAGAAAACAACAATTATTAGATAAGTAAACACAATTAGTCTCATAACCAGAACAAATTTATAATAATTTTATATACACTTTTATAATATATTTTAGTATTAAAAATTATTATAAACTATTATAACTTTGTTCTGGTTATGAGACTAATTGTGTTTACTTATCTAATAATTGTTGTTTTCTGTCGATGTCTCCTCCCATTTGTAAAATTTCTTTTCCCTTTTATAATTCTCCTTTCATATTTAAAATGTTTACATTGTAAAAAATCCGTTTACGTATTTCAAAATGTAAACATAACTTTATTTGACGTTTTATACATGGATATAACGCATATGTATATCTACATACAATGCAATGTAGTTCCACTGCATTGCCGTCAGCGACGCCACCTTACCGACTATTTCGTCATAGTCACGTGACATCGATTCAAACCGACGTTCAGTTTTCGGCAAATTTTAATAATTTATATCTAAATAATTACTTCGAAAATTGCAAAACTGTGTTGTAACTTTTCATTTCTAATAATTATCTTTCGATTTAAATTAAATTTAGAGCGGCGGTGGCTCAGTTGGTAGAGTATCGGCTTCGTAATCAGAAAACCCTGGTTCGATCCCGGCCTCTGCAATTTGTCATCGGGACACCTCTATATTTGTTTATAAGTGTCTAATAACGCCAAAGCTCGGGTGGTTCGGATTCCACCTTCATAAACGGTAGGTCCCGTCGCGATTTAGTCCCATTTGGGTTCACAAAAGTCGACGTAAAATAATAGAAAAAAAAAAAAAAAAAAAAAAATTAAATTTAAAAGTCATGCAAGTTCTCTATTCCAATATAACGCAAAACTTTAAAAAAAAACTGACAAAGTGTGGAAATATTTATTCTTATCAATATTTTTCATGGTATATAATGTTGGGAGTTTATTGAAATAACGGGTAAAGGTAGATAAAATATATGTATTGCATGGAAAGTAGTTGCTTTTATGCCTACTTCATTGTAATAACCTCAAAATGGCGTTCAACGAAAACTTTAACTCATAAACGATAAGCTTTTATAGAAAAATACTAAGAACGAAAAGTTTTAGAAATCATCCAGGATAATACTGGAAAGATTTTTTAAATATTTTTTGAACATTTTTTTTTATTTAAATTAAAAAAAGTTTCAAATATTTTCAAAGAAATCTAAAAAAAAAGAAACATTCTTTGATAAATTCTAAACATATTTTTTCTTTGTATTTTTTTTCCAAAAGTTGATAGTTTTTGAGGAAAAGAATTTCAAATGTTGTAATTCAGGATCTTTTTTTTCGAAAACCACCAACTTTCAGAAAAAATGTTGAACAACAACATATTCGTAGAATTCATCAAGGAATTTATCAAATTTTTGCAGAATTTTTACTAGATATTTAAAAATTTTGTTAAAAGTTTAAATAAATATTTTTTCAAAATGTTACAAACGTTTGAAAAGACTCCAGTATATTCTTCAGTCATTTTGAAGAGCTTTTCATTGTTAGTATTTTTTGAAAAAGCTCATGATTTTTCAGTTAGAACGTCCAGAAAAGTTTCATTGAAATTTTCATTGAGACCGTCATTTTTAGGTTGTTACAATGATGTGAGATAAAAGCCATTTTTTTTCATGAAATTCATATATTTTTCCCACCTTTATCCATAGCTTCAAGCGAATCTCAACATTCCAATACCTTGAAAAATATGATTTCAATTCTGAGAGAAGTGATGCAGCCGCATGGTCGGTCATATAACAGCAGCACTTTAGCCTTATGGCATCGCCACCAAATTTAGGGCAACTACCGACGAGGCTTGTAAACTTTAATAGTAGCCTGTAGCATACTCAGCGAAATAAAAAATAATAATCTAAAATTACAATAAATCAATGAATTATCAAGTCATAAGTGATAACTGGCTTAAACATGATTTAAATTTAGTAATGAATTTCTATAACTTGGCAATTATGCAATTATGCAATTATCGAAAGATTTTAGAAACTTTGTCTTTATGTTAGCATTCAATACTTTCTAGGACCCCCCCCCCCCCTTCAATTCCTTCAATTTATGATTATTCAGCATTTTAAGATTTTCGTAAAAAAAGTAATCGGATATAAGCAGTTTTTATACAATATTATTCAAATATATTCCCAAACGAAGTAGCAAAATGTCGATATAACAAGGCTATAATAATCATGCACATCATATTCATAGGCAAGGATAAAAATCAGTCAACTCTATAGGAAAAATCTTCCAATGTTAATAAAAAATAAGTTATTAACCGTTGCGATAAATGTACGTTTTCAAGTTACTGGAAAGAACAAGAATTATTGGAAACTGTTATAATTTTACTATTTGGAACTATTCCAAACTGTTGATAATTGTTTATAGTAATGCCACTATTCGTTCTTGTAGTACCTATTGAAGATTTCAATGGTAGGTAACAATAATTACTATTCATTCCAAGAGACTTTTATTTACGAAAGTTCCAAAAATATTTTCAATTTAGTGATAATCGAGATTTTATCGAACGGTTTATGTACTTTTTGCTTTTAAGTTTTGTAAAATTTACCACGAACATAGCACATTTTACAAACCATATTAGCAAAAAGCACAAAAGCCTTACGATAAAACTTCGATTATCTTTAAATTGAAAACATTTTCTCAATTTTTTTTTTATTTATTAATTAACTTTTTTACTCAATTGTTTTGCCGTATTATTTACTTTGATTTTGCGAGAGCTGCAGGTCGACTTAGAAAGATGGCGCCATACTTTACATTTGTGTATGAAATGTAGGACTGCAGAAACCTACACCAAGTACAACAACGGTCATGAGTCGATTTCCGCTAGATAAACAATACTTTCGAAACGTAAACACAAACAACCTGGCTCGTCTTACCAACAGCGAGCTGCTGCTTGAAAACGAAATCGAAAAATTGTTCACCAGACGGGGATCGAACTCACGACCTACGACTTCGTAGTCCAGTGCTTTAACCGCCTGAGCCACGAAGCAATTTACCTAAATAAATCTCTCAGTATTCGCTTCGTGCATGGCGATGGAGGGGATATCGAAATCGACGGCAGCGCTCAGCGTGGAGATTTCTGACAACTCGCATCTGCAACGTCCGAGCTTTTCCATTAAAGTCAATGTAAAAATGCTCTTATTTATTCGTTAATTTGAGATATTTTAAAGTTTATTTCGATCTGTGTTAAGTGTTGCAAGTAAGTTTTATGGTTTAAAGAACCATTTGAAAGGGTTCATTTTATTATACTGTGCAAAAAAAATGATTACTCCGAGTTCGAAATTGTATAGAATACAATTCATTATTCAGCTAAAATATATTTCTATTTATGTATATATTGTAACTTTCCATTATTAGTAATTTAGTTAATACATAAACATGGTATTTTTCTTATTTCCAATGTAACTTTGTACGGTGGATGAGTCACTACGTTTGCGGAATTACACTGGAACGAATTAATTTATGCTCTGTACATATTCCAAATACTTCTTCTACACGAACTACATATCCTACAGCCAAATTTTTTCCTATTTCTATACTTACCAGATTAAAGTTTATTGAGTTTGTTATTGATTCAAACCCAGTTCGGATTATCGTATTCATTTCAGCCCCTTAACCTCGTTTCGTCCAACTCAAAATGATTCGAATTAAAAAAGTATAATATTTTGTTACAAACAAAAATGTACAAAATTTGGGCCAAATTTCAAACAATATACTCAAAGTACTAATGCTTTTGAAAACCCGCAGAAAATTAAAGAAAAACTAAATATTTCACTTTTTCATATCACTCTCCGTACAAATTGCAGGTGCGAGTTGTCAAAATTCACTACCAGGCGGCGTGGCCGGCGTCTTGCACTAAGCGAATAGCGATTCCACGAGAATTAGAGTATAAAACCTAATTACCATCTGTTCCAATATATCTGCTCGTAGTCATCTGTGACTAAGTATTATTTCATTTTACTATGTAAATTAAAATAGTTATTTTCGTACCACGGGCGTAAAGGTAAACTTCACGCCCGGGGGCGATTCGGGGGTCCGAGGGCCGGCGAAGCCAATCGCCGGCGGGGGTAACTTTACGCCCTAGGGTTCACTTTACGCCTAGTAGGCGTAAAAGTTAACTATGACGAAAAGAAGATTTTCATCCGAAAAGAGTTGTAAATGTGCTTTTATCTCGGTTATAATTTCGTTTCCCTATTTCTTAAAGAATTCTTCTGAAATATAATTTTCGCGGTGTCTGAATATTGATCAGGGCCAGATCTGGCATTGATAAGCCGCTTTATTAAAACTACTCTAATCTGGATCGAATAAGACATGCCTTTTCAGGAGTCCCTGATGGGATACTCACTGAAGGTTTATATCAAGCAGCCTGATCATAGCCATATCAATATTTGTATTCGCGAGATTTAGTTATCAGGTGGAAAGTTCTAATAAAAAGAATATTCAACAGCAAAATATTTGCGGAAATGTTTGAACAACGACTATTTATCTAGTTCGCGAAATAAAATTGCTGATATAGCTACTATTCCGCTGTGTTACGAAATCAATGCCATAATATATCCAATTTCATTCTGAATAAAATTCTTTCACCGACATAGCCGACGTATTTTTCTCTCTATGTGGGAAATTTGAAGTAGATTTTTCTCACAGTTTCATATACGTCTATTTCCGTTCCCGTTGACAAGGATCAGTCATACGTGCGCGTCTACATTGTCCATAAACATGTCAATGCAATACTCGAAAACGGCATCGCAGCGGAACCGATAAAATTAAACGAACTGGTTTCTCAAGTCTGACGGGAAATTCTTTTTTATGAACTCTACTAGAAGCGGGACGCTCTTTTCCCCTTTATTTCCATTTTTGGCCCAACGAATGCCAGCCTGATGGATTGCTCCGGTATCCTGCGTGACATTAATCACGCCTGTCGTAGGCTTTCATAAAGGAGCAAAAAAGGGCATCGCGGAAACGCCATCGACGCGCGAGTATCGTCCCGGGTATCGCATACCCCGGGTATATACGTATGCCCACGTGAATTGCTTGGTGTCTATTATTTCCGAGTTGGTGCGTCGCGACGTTTGAAAACGGGCAGACCGTTGCTCGTGACTTCAAACAATGACGGCCAGTATTAACGCGTGACCATTTAACCACCACGTACACGCGTACTTTTTTAGCCCCTTAAAGGTGATAACTTTGTTTTAAACCCGGATTAATTCGCCATTAGGGACATATTTTTTAGATTCTGAAACTAATTGCCGTAGATATAAGTAGTACATAATCTTTTGAAGATTTTAATGAGTTTAAAAGCATTTATTACTTTTTAGGCTCTGTCACCTTTTATAATGACCTTTGATATCATTTTAGAAGTAGTAAGAAGTAGTTTTTTCTTCTCTTTTCGGACTAATTTTCCTATGAGTTTTCTTCATAGAATAAATTTCTTAAAATACTTTTCCAACGAAGTAAATATGTAGTAATTTTTAAATTTGTAGATAGATTCAATTTCATTCGTTTGTTTGTAACGTTAGCACTCTAGTTTTTTACATTAATGTATTTTTTGACATTTGTTTATAATAATTTTAGTTCATCTATGTTATTTATTTCGTTAGTATTCAATTATTTTTCTATTTATAAGTAAATGTATTGATGGACTAATCAATATTGCAGTACTACCACAACAGGAGTATGAGAATACAAGTATACGAACAGATATGCCAGTCTCGGGATACGAAAACAAAAGAACGGATTGAAACAAAATTAGATCGAAAAAAGGTAATAATTAAAAAAAAAGTTCAATCTTGACCCAAACACAGGTCTGTTTTTCCAAACTCGGATATCAACTATTGGGAAAAATGACGTGTACTAAATTTTGGCGCAAAATGACTTAAATTCTTCGTAAGCAAAGACGACATGGATACATAAAGTTGCAAATTGGGAGACAAATATGGTTGATTACTATAGCTGGCTAAAACTACTGGAATAAAATACGAGTAGTTTTACTGCATCTTGGCCAGAATCTGGCCAGTTTTCATGTCTAATAATAGTACTTTTAAATTAAAATATTTCGGCCAGCTTTGTACATAGTGTGAATAGAATCTCAATATTGTAATAGCATGACAAAAATTCAAAAGGATAAATATTACAATTTTTTGGCAATTTGTTTTAAGTTTGGCACTATATTGCAATTTTTTATGACTCATATGACTTATACTCAATTTTGACCTCGGAATCTTGAGAGCGATCTTGAAATGAGCAGGATATGTATCTTTAAATTTTGTTCCAATTCGATTTTCATTCAAAATACTTGATTTCTAAATAGAATTTATATGATCAATTGACCGTTGATATGTAAAATTTATTAAGTAAAAAATATACCTCGCGAGAGTGACACATTCGTTCACCAAGACGTATCATTTTTTTAAATAAATTATATATTATCGGCCACATTACGAAGAATTGCAGTCTTTATAATAAAATACTCGATTGAAGTTGAAGCAAGTGTCCTTTGGGCGTTAATGGGTTAAAATAGTTATTATGGTATCAAGGGCGTAAAATGGAGTTTTACGTCTCGACAATGGAACCCGACAGATGGCGAAGCCGGTTCGAGGTTCATTAGGGTGAAAACAAAACATATGAATATCGTTATTTTCATAATAATAGTTATGATTAAGTTGCCGCTAGGTAATCATAATTATTTTTTTTTATTGTCGTATGAAACTCATCATATTCCGTTCATAAATGACCTTTTTAATTTCACAAAACTTTTCTCGTTCTCCACTCGTTTATATTTACAATTTTTAAATGTTGCTGCCATAATTACGTGATACAAAATTAACATATTGAAATTTTATTATCGTGACAGTTCATAACGCTACTGAAATTATTCTTCTATGAAAATTAACCATAAACTACTACCGTAAATAAACATAATTCACAAATATTCTAGGACTTCTTCGTAGTCGATACTTCATTATAGCACACTCATTTAACTGTTACACTATAAAGAAAAAATATAATAGTTGAAGAAAACACTATTTTCGAAAATATTCACTATGAAGAATGGACTGGCTTTGTATTTGTACTTTAAATTAAGAATACTTAAAAACAATTGAAACAGGACTTCCAATATTTTGTATTATTGTGTTCTTCTTATTACGCTTGTCATGGATTTGATTTCGTATCATATAATCATATCCCATTTTTACACATAGAGAGGTTAAAAACTTACTCCAGTAAGAAAATCGATAAAGTTTTTGTAATGGTAACGGAAAATTAAATTTTTTTTATTGGATCATTAGTTTATTGGATTAATTTGTTCCGTTTCATTTTGCAGAAAATGGGAACTTTCCTACTTTGAATGAAGTAAGTGCAACGCATACTCTTTGAACTTCCATACTTACAGAAATAAATAATCCTTGTATAGATTTTTGGACCCAACTACATTCAAAACTATTTGCTTTATGCTGATTGAGTGGCTAGATTTGATTTCATGAATTTATACCATTTTTAAATCTTATCAATTTCAAGTAATGGAATTAAAAAATAATTATTTCAATCTTTAGCTTAATAGTTAACATAAACTAAAAACAGTTTTCGAAAAATTAACATGCTTGATTATCAAAACAAAAGGAAACAGCAAATCGTACGATATTGTAAAACGACAATACTTAATTTTTCATATGCTAGGTTATTAAACATTCGTCGAATATTCCCGAGTGGTTCCGACGGTCTCCGATTACATTCGGCTGTATCGATCGAGGGCATCGTACAGGCGTTATTATTCTTTAAATTTTATATAAATCTATCATACATATTTCTTATATATTGTGATCTAATATGACTGAACTAGTTGTATTTCATCGTATAAGATATATTAGCTGTAAAATTTATAAGATTCGTTGGTAGTATTCAGGATGTCCCGAATTTCATCTTTCTCGCAAGTGCAGGAATATTTCCGAATGTAGTATATAACGAAGCTCACATACTACCAATCCTACACAAAAAAAAAATCGTGTAAAATTATAACGTGGAGCGTGGGCTCGAAAATTACCAACCTCTAACGGAGTGATTTTACAATCGGAATGTAAAATTACTACCTATAGTCTCGAACTTTTACTTTTGGACAACAACATTTTACAGGTTATGAGCGTTTTTCCAGCCCGTGTTGTAAAATTCCAATCGAACGATTAAATTTGTAGGTTAACCGCAGTTTTTACAGGTTATGGGCAATTTTCCGGCTCGCGTTGTAAAATTTCAACCCAACGATGAAATTTACACATTAATTCTAGTTTTAATAGGCATCCTCATTTCAGGATTGTAATTTTTTCTTCCGAGCTTATATACGAAATACATTACTTTTATACAGTATGAAATGTGCTCAAAACAACTAGAATGGAAAGAGCTAGATCCTTAAATGAAAAGGCCTATTATTTATAGGATGCATTAATTTTCCGGCATCCAATTTTAAAAAAAACTTAATGGGTGAAAACATAAATAATTAATTTTTTTTTTTTATTTTTTTTTTTTTATTTTTTTCTTATTTATTAATTAACGGGCGGAATCGCCCTTTTTACTCAATTGTTGCCTTATTATTTACTATGATTTTGCGAGAGCTGCAGATCGACTTAGAAAGATGGCGCCTTCACATTTGTGTATGAAATGTAGGACTGCAGAAACCTACACTAGGTACAGCAGCGGTCATGAGTCGATTTCCGCCCGATAAACAATACTTTCGAAACGTAAACACAAACAACGTGGCTCGTCTTACCAACAGCGAGCTGCTGCTTGAAAACGAAATCGAAAAATTGTTCACCAGACGGGAATCGAACTCACGACCTACGACTTCGTAGTCCAGTGCGTTAACCGCCTGAGCCACGAAGAAAAAACGTGAAATGCAATTAACCCTTTGAAGCATACATTTTTCCTCATATGGAAAACAGCAATAACATTCAACAACAATGAATAACGATAACTAACAATAAACCATAATCGTAATGGTGGATTTCTATTTTCCAATCGTACATATACCTTCGAGGCACGTTACGCGACGAATGAATTGATGCCGGTTTGATTGGCAAGCTTTCGGTTCGATTTTATGTCACTGTGGCGCTACTAATCAGGGGTTACACCACGGAGCATAAAATCACAGATTGACAGGACATTTTTACCATCCACTAAATAATTTTATAATTTACACCTGTAGAATCGCAATGTTAAAGTATTAATATTACGACTCGTTTCCTATTTTGACTAGGAAAATGTAATTTTGTATGTATTCTTGTATATTTCCTTCCGATTGTAAAATTACTGCGTTCATCGTGGGCTCGAAAAATTACCTATATACAATGTAGTGAAAGTATGTACACAGTCTAGTATTTTTCCTATGCTCGACGTTGTAAATTTACAAGGCGGCGGTAAAACCCTAACCTCATTTCGGTAAAATATCAACGCTCAATGTAGTGATATTACCAAACTTTCATGAATGAAATTTACCACTGCTGTGTAAATTTCATTTTCACATTTTACAGTGTAGCAGTAATGTATCTGCGAAGTGTGCGAGAGTTTATATCTTCCCTAGTAGAGAAATGAGCGAATTCTGCAAGCAGACTGAGAGAAGATCTGCTGAAGACTGTAAATGGAGTATGTCTGAATTTGCGCGATGATCTGCCGTCAGATCCTTCCTAAACAATCGAAAGTGTTAACTAACTGCAGAATCTTCTTTGCTTTGTTTTCTGAAGGAAAACTTTGGTTTCTTTTATAAAATAAATCGCAGTCTGTGGGAAGAATCTTCATCGTTATGAACTCTACCTTAATACGACGGTATATGCCAAAACCTATAATAAGAATCTTCGCTATTACCAATTGAAACTCTTATTGAATGCAGTCTGCTTTACTATGTCACCATGGACTTTTCAGTACAAAATCATGAAGATTCGAATTTTTTTTACAAAAAATATTAAAACTTAAAAGATAAGAAAAAACTATTTAGTACGGTATATCATCGGCAAATTTCTTTAAAATATTCTATAGGAGATCATATACATATAGCGTAAAAAATAGCCGGAATTTTGAAAAATCGATTAATAATTTTTAATTTACGTTTTTTTTCACAAATTATTTGCACAATTTTTGTGCAATCATGGAGTGTTTAAAATGTAATTTTGCAATATCAGATTTTGGAATATTATATTCAAAAGAATGTTTCTTAAAACGAATAAAAAAATGAATTATGTCCATTATTTTAAAAACGAGAATCTGAAAATTTGTATCTTAAACTTAGGTATTCAAGTTATTTATTAATCATTAATTTAAATGAATTGTATACCGAATCTTCATTCCAATAGTGTATAATATACTTTATAATATACTATACATGCAAATTGATTTTGAAAATTTGTAAATCTGAAAATTTTCAAAATTCTGAAATATTTCGAAAACGGTAAGTCATACCCGAAATCTGACAAAATTTCAGAGGTTGTCACAAGGAGGGATGACAAAATTTCTTTCAGTTTGACGATTTCTTAGGTTTAAATTTTATCGAATCGCAAAATGTTATTGGAGTAAATTGTAAGCTTTTTCAAGCTAATTTCGAGGTAATTTTACGCTATGTATAGAGAGGACTGAGTTAGATTGGAAAAATAACAAAAAATTGAAAAAATAGCGATTTTTGTCCCTTTATCGCGATTTTGGCACCGTTTACCTTCATTTATATATCAAATAAAGTGAAATTTCTTTACTTAGACATCATTTAGAAACTTTTACAACGGTAAGCCAAAAAACAATTTGTTTACGGACACCCTAGTGTATACGTGTATGTATGTCACTATTCTAAATTTCAGCTTGCAAACAAATTTTTAACTTATGAAATAGCAATCGACTGAATTTCCCTTAATATTCTAGTCTAGCTAAACTCACATTCTGCTAATAGATTCTTCCAGTCATCTGTATGAGAATCACGTACCATTTTACCAGACATAAGAATCTACATTCAGTTTGTATTCAGGTACCACTATGCAGATTATTTATAAAAATAAGCTTCTGCTGAAGATCTTCTATACGACTGCATTGAGTTGACGTGAAGAATCTTGTGCGAAGAATCATCCATCAAACTGCAATAATTTTAATCTCAGATTGTCATAACAGAATCTTCTTTCCTCTGATCATGAAGATGACTCTACTAGGGTTAGGTTAAGTTATGTTTAAAATGTAATAGTGTGTTGTATGTCTGGTGTGTAATGTTTATAGATCGGGTAGACTTGGTCAGCAGAGTCTGTTGTGTGGTATAATTCGTATGCACAGTTGGCGCTTCTGCTCTAATATTTTTTTAACGCAACGTCAGAATATTTAGTATGCTACTTATTAAATATTGAAATATTCATTTCAGTTTTTCACATTCAGCATATCAATATCATTTTCCAGTCAGTTTCTAACATTGATGTGTAGCATACTAAATATTGTTTACTTTTACACTAAATTCTGATACAGTTTTTCTACTAATTGGAATAACTATATCAGAATTGCAGTGTTACTAAGATTAGAATGCAGCATATCAATTTTTGAAAAAAAATCCCGAGTTTCCCAACATTCAAACGCCAGTATATTAGTTTTTGATATTGCCGTATTCATTTATTAGTATATATAGTCTCTCAGTGTATGTAAAGGTTATGATTCTTCGTTTGTGATTGGTCACTGAGAAAACGCAAAACTCCGCTAAAACAACAGTTGCGATTTTCCTTTTCCCGATTGGCCACTAAGGAAAGCACGCACGAAATTTTAATCTAAATGTAATTTTCTGACCATCAGAAAAAACTATCGAAAAAATAACAAAAAAAAATTTGTGGAATTCAGGAGGATCTAAATTATTACATATGTTTTTTCTGGATTTTTCATTTTTGATGCAAGTAGCCTATTTCTATCAAATAATAAGACGTTGATTTTTTCGTCTACGGACTTATATATCATGTGTCATAAAATTTAAGAGAAATTGATGAAGCATACTTCATAAATGTAATTATTTCGGAGCAAGCTCAATGGAAGTTCACTGAGCAAGCGCTCCCGGGAGGTTAATAAAAAAAAACTTAACTCACCGCTGCTTTCTTATCATGCCTTTATTGAACTTTATTAAACGGCATGTCCAGTCGGTCTACTCGTAATTAAATTGATTTTCGATAGCGACGCCATTCCGAAATACAGTGATTCGCGATTTTAGCGGGCCCATGTCGACGAACGAACAATTACAACGGTACCGACTACGATTACACACCTAATTCAATTTGCGATGTAACGACTCCGAAGTCTTACGGAAACGACCGAACTTTACGTAAAAACGCCTTTGGTGGTCCCACTTTTAATTTTGACTATCTCGAAAATGCCATTATTCAATTTGCTCGAAAGTTCGAACAATAAATGTTACTAAATATTAAGAATTTGTCATGAAATTTAAGAAGTTTGTTCCTTAAAAGATCTTCATGAACTTAAAACTGAATATGGAAGGTGCACCTCATGTAGAAATTACCACACTTTAATAGATATATATTATTTACATTACAGCAGGTTTTACAAAAGAGAAACATCACAACAGTTTAAGATCCTATTATATCCTTTCTATAAGAATTGTTAGTGATTCAAATTGGAAGTTACTTCACAAGAAAAATGTATTTTAAAGTGTGACAAACCACACTTCATTCCAAAGTTTCTACTCAGTACTTTTTACGGGAACCGATATTAACATTATATTAAACATTATGCTTCAACATAGGTACACAGATATTGCAATATCAAATACATTAAAATGTCATGGATGTATCCCGATGATTTATGATCTCTCAAGATTTGAAGTTAGAATTTCTATCTTGTTTAAAGTGAATGCAGCCTACAGTATTTATAATTTTTTAACGTGATACTATTAGATTCTATAGGACAATTTTAATATAAAATCATTTTTACGATATCGGTAACACTATTACATAAAAGCGTATATCACTTTAGAATGGGTAATCTGAAAATGTTTAGTGAATTCCAGTTGGACATGAATAGGTCAGCTTTAAAACGCGAATGTATTTATTCATGTGGTATAATAACTGCGCTGTTTTTTCCGATTTATATACAAATGACAAATAGAGAGGCTTCGTAATATAATATTATATTGATCATCTGTCTAATTTATTATTAGGCATTTTGTACTTTAGTTTGAGGCGTATCAAATGGGATTGGAAATTAAAGCCTTGCAATATCTTAGAGTATCGTGCTTTGAAGAGCAATGCAGGATGTTTGTATTTCTCGATAAATGCCTGAAAATGTCAGAGTAATTGCGTAAAATCGACGATTGTGTAATGAATAACGAATTTATTTTTTAATGAGACAGAATTATAACAACCGTTTCGCAACTATTCTAGAAATCTATTGAATATAGTTGGGTAGAACTTTAAGTGAGTGGGGTGAAAAAGTTGACGTATCCCATACGGTCTGGCAGAAGGCAACTCGATCAAAGGGCACCCCTGGAATTATAGCATTATAATTATAATTAGGATGAAGATCCTCTTACCAGCATCCCTAAGTTGACATGGAGCCCCTTTACGCTTCTCGGTTCTTTGATTAGTAGCGATCAGTGGTCCTCAACGCACAGAAAGGCGTTTGATTACTCCCTTGACAACTGCTACGTTCAATGCTATCTTACTGTCACCATAGTCGCCTCATAACGTTTTTCGATTAGCTTTGGGAAACAGCGTAATACAGTGTACGTATATGATCGTAATCTACCGTTTTCAGCGCCACCCCATATAAACGGCTAGTGATCTTTTATTCAACCTCATGAAATATGCCGATGATATCTCATAACCGCATGTATCAGTAACAATCTCCGAGGGTTCTCGCACACTCCACTATTTTTTACTCCTTCCAATTCGGCTGTTAGCTAGATCCTTGCTGATAATCAAATGCATATGCTCGGTTGCATTTGCGCAATTTTCTAGACTTCAAATTCTCGACCATTATTAAAAATGTGTCAGGCGAATAATGCGTCGTCTATTTTCTGACACCCCATTTTTCATGAAATGACCAGTGTTTGAGACAATATTATGGACTTTATTCACATAGATGGACATTCTTTATTTCATGAAAAATTAGAAATCAGAAATAAGACAGTATACTCCTCAACGATTGAGAAAATTAAATTTTTGTCATCGTTGATGTTAAATAATAACGCAAATGCTAAATTTACATGTGGTAAATTATAGGTACATAGATTGGGCAAATGTTCCTGTAACTAATTTTAATGCGAACAATCACTTACTGGGGCATGACTTTTGGTCTTTATAAATATAGATCAGAATCTGCTCCGGCAGTGATTTAATACTTCTGAAAACCACTCGAGCATGTCCTGATAAATTTTGTATTAGGTATTAACAAGCCCAGTCAAATATTGAGCTGGATCTGATTCGGCATAGATTTATTAGTACATCCGAATACTAGCTGCGCAGACCATGATCAATTCTTTGTTTTGATTTATTGCATCAAGCGACAAAAACGTTAAACGTGAATATATATTCAGGCATCTCGATGAGGGCCGCCCGAAAATTGTGACTGTGGTATTTACGGATTTTAACTTAATAATTTGGAAATATTTACGATTATTCAAATCGAAGAAAACTGATTGGATGTGAATGGAAATAAGTAAATCTTCTGCAATGGAGTCCAAAGATAGATCAATAAAGATTAATGTCGACCCGACTCAAGTTTCGGTAAATCGGATCTTTAAAAATTAGAGATTTTTCAAATCTTTTCTTTTGAATTGTTTGTATGACACTACATCTTAGAAATTTTATCCTAAAATCCTAGGTCATTTAGAGTAAAAGTTAACGACATACCGAGCCTAATGCTTCGCCTCTTTTAAGAAGGTATTCGACCGTGGACTAAACTTCAAACGCGTTTTTTTAAGACGTAGTCCGCGATAACTTGAAAACTTCTGTACTAAGCGGTTTCATATTTAACGTAGTTTTTTAATATATATTAAGATTGAGATTTACGAAATTGAAAACGGCGATTATAAAATGGCAGATGCCTTCTCTAAAGGCTACAGCGGGATAAGACGGGCAAAACCGCCCCGCCTTGATTTTTATTTTGAATTGGCCATTCGAAAGGACATATTTAAAAACTCCTTTAGCCAAATTTTCAGCCCCCAAGGTGGTAGATTGCTGCTATCGTAAAAAACGTGTTTTCTAGAAAAAAAAATGCTCTGCCTCCACTGTTTGATCCAAATAATCTGAAAAAATTCCTGAACGTGTTTTTCAGATTTTTCGTGTCTAATCCGGAGCCACAAAAAATTCTTGAATTTTTCAATGATATTTTAGGTTATGAAGCTCATATTTGGCCAACTTCTAAATAACAATTTTATGTGTAGTTTTTCCCCTATTTTCGAAAGCCGATGTTAGAATTACCATTTTCAAACCGGAACATGCTCAACATTTGAAAAAAAAAAAACGATTTTTTTCGCATTTTTTCCAAT
Organism: Trichopria drosophilae; assembly: GCA_030407085.1. Taxonomy (NCBI): domain Eukaryota; kingdom Metazoa; phylum Arthropoda; class Insecta; order Hymenoptera; family Diapriidae; genus Trichopria; species Trichopria drosophilae. The sequence continues at coordinate 92,660,910 of CM059585.1, forward strand.
TTTTTGGTACATAACCTCAAAATTATATACTTCAATAGGTATTAGAAAACCCAAAAATACTCTAGGACTTTCTTTCAGTTCTAATCAGTTTTTAGAAACAAGTATTATTTTGCTGTTATTGGCTTCATATTATTGGAAAGATATTAATCATTATAATTTATGCTAAAAATAAGTGAATATTTCTGATAGAAATTAAAATAACGTTTATCAAAAGTTGTAAATATTTTTTTTATGAAAATAGTAAAATAATGATTTAATACGTGACAAAATTACATCAATTAACAATTATAGGAATTTTAACATCTAACTAGAATATTATTAATCTTCGTCACTATCGTTGTCTGTAACTTCAGTTCAGTATGTATTCAGTTGAACTGAGCAAGATTATCCGAACGGGAACGAATCGAACCACTTTAGTTTACACCCAACTGCAATGATTCGTTCTTTCCGGTCTTCTGTTGTCTTTGTTTTTTATATAAACACATATAGGGTGAGTATCTATGGTCCGAATATAGGTCACGTCGTGTTATCGATTGAGCGATTGTGATTGGTCAATTCAACCTGTAAGGTCTCTTGTCATTGGTCACGACGATGCACACGCAATGACGGGGAGTGATGCCACGCCACTACAAGAATATGGAACAAACGTTCCAGTATGTCAGTTGGCTGTAAATCAGTAAAATGTAATCTAACCTACAATACTTGTACATCAGAACATTACACTACACTGTACAAAACATTTTTATTTTAGAATTTTTATTTGAGCACAATATTACGCAAAAATATTAAAATAAAAATATTGCATAACCTGCAAACACGTCAATAGTTAGATTACATTTTAATGCTTTACAGCCAACTGACATACATAATGAATTATATGAAGTACAGCAAAAAAAGTTTGTTCCATATCCGTGTAGTGGAGTGGCATCACCACTCCACGCCATTGCGTGTGCAGCGTCGTGTCGTGCCAATGGCAAGAGGCCTTGCCGCTTGAATCGACCAATCACAATCGCTCAATCAATAACACGGCGTGCCCTATATTCGGATCATAGAGACTCACCCTGTATACATATAAGTGAAAACAAAGACAACATGTCGACCGGAATGTAAAGGAGAGCGCACACAACTTGTCGCAGGGTCTTGCGACAGAACATCTCTTTAGGGGACGCTGTAGCTCCGACTGCCGAAAAGTGTGTGTCTAGAACTGCGACTGCGGCTGCGGGTTGTAAGATTCTGTGCGCGCCCTAATCTAGTCGGCTCAGTCGATAAGTTAGTAATTTACGACAAAAAAACAAAATTAAAAGCGATTGAATTGATTTTTCGACATTCAGGCTCTGTACGGAATATTCTAACCAATATACATATATTAAATAATAATTAATAATATTTCTTGGTGTTACGGATCAATTAACTAATAATAAAAAAAATTTTTTTAAATTAACATAATTTTTTGGTTTTCGATTGAAAACACGAAGATGGTAAAAAGATGAACATCGCCGGATTGTGTATGATAATCACGACAAAACCTTAACTTTGGAATATTCATATCTGTATTTAATTTGATTTACATATAAATGGGTTTTGTGTCCCTCTAGCAACTATCGTAGAAACAAGTGCCTATTGTAAATAATATACATTTCGTCCCAGGATCCCGTGTAGACTCTTCAGTAGGGCAATCACGAGAATCCCTGCCCTAGATGTATACACAATGACAAATAGATTGTCAGAAGTAGTTCTTAAAAATTATGATTGCTCTGAGAACTACACTATTTAGTAATGAGTACAATCTGCGACATAGTTGGTACAATACCATTATGTTTCAACAACAACTTCAATATTGTAAACCAAAATTTTGTATCAGGTAATATTTGTTTTTTTTACGATTTACAATCTTATAATTGTTAAATTCACATATTGTTATGATTACAGACTTAGATTGTATGATTTACAATCTGTAACGATACGCATATTTTGAATGATTATCTACTGTACCGACGTGGTATGATACATATATATATATATATATATATATATATATATATATGTAAGTTGTAAATCTGACGTGTGTATAGTGTATGTATGAAGAAAGCGTAAAGGAGAAATGTAACTATTAAATGTTAGATAGTTCATGTCCGATCAGCATAAGGTTTGGCACCGGTTTGGCGGCTCGGCCATTCTCATGTCGGTTTGCAATGAAGACAGACATATTTCATATAAATATTAAAATAAACGTTATTCTCGATTGACGCATGTTTCGAAAAGGATGTGGGAGGTGAGTAAAGTGTAAACGATTTATAATGCGAAAATGAAAAATGTGAAATGATTTTGATATGAAGACTGAGTTGTGCGACCATGTGTGTAATGTACTTCGGATGTTTGTGCAGGAAGAGGGATACAAGAATTGCGTGATCACATGAAAATATTCAAATCCTGACATTGGAAATGACGATAAATTTTGTCTGGAAAATCAAGGATCTGGAATATTCTTTCTGGAATCTGGAATCTTCATAACTCAATCGTCTAATTCATCTTTTCCTTGAATCTGGTTCATCGAAGTATCTACACAATTCAAGAAAAGTCCTAGTCTTCAGGTATTTCGCGTGTATCACCCAAGATTGAAATAATAATATTCAGTGAAATCGTAAGGTTCAATCAAGTGAAATCTGAGCAATTGAAAATGTTTTTCTTTTTAAAAATGAAATTATGAATTCATCTGGACACGTTTGTTTTTTTTTGTTAACTAGTCGTGAGTGATACGAGATTGACATTTGTTTTATATTGATATGTAATTCTACAAAATTATAGATCGCAATTTATGCAATTACATTCCTATTCAATCCGTCGAACTAAAACCACAAAGTTAAATTTTGAATAAAGAAATAAACAAGCAAAAGTTACAAATCTAAACTTGTATCAAACATACGCGCATGCGCTGGGGTAGCGCAAGAAATTCGTTAGTGTGTATACAATCGATAGGCAACGAAATATCGAACGCGAACTCGAAACTCGAAATCGAAAGACGTAGCCGAGACCGCCGAGACATAATAACATACATAGTACGATATCATCACGATAGGTGGTGCACGATCGTCAGTATATATCTCGCAAGTTTTACGCAGAAACGGCAAGTTAGTATATAAGAAAGCTTTCACATTGAAAATGAATAACTGTGTGTGCGAAAAGTGCGGCTTTGTGTGCGGCCAAATATTAAGCGTTACAAATTCGTTTAGATTGTTACATAGTATATAGGGTATATTTAATGTAGGAACTACTTAAATTTAGGTGTCAACCGGCGTACGTGTGTCTCATATACCTTGATAAATGTAGTAATATAAGAAACGCGAAGTTAAAAAAAGCATATCGTAGAGTGGAAGATTTATATACGTTCAAAAAATATTTTGTATACAGCATAAAAGAATTCGTGATCTTACTATCTTCAGTTAATATCACTGACAATAAAATATGCAATTTTTTAATAAAACTATCAGAGGAGGAAGTGATAGAATTATTGCATAGATATATATATATATCTATATATTGGTATATATATATATATATATATTGGTATATTTACATATATATATATATATATATATATATATATATATATATATATATATAATGTAAAGGAGATTGTATATATATGTATACATATATATCAAAAGAAATATCAAAGAAGTTGATTGAGAATCCAGCGAGCATTTTTTGACAAGACCCTGCGACAAGCTGCGTGCACTCTCCTTTACATTCCGGTCGAAATGTTGTCTTTGTTTTCACTTATATGTATACAGGGTGAGTCTCTATGATCCGAATATAGGGCACGCCGTGTTATTGATTGAGCGATTGTGATTGGTCGATTCAAGCGACAAGGCCTATTGCTATTGGCACGACACGACGCTGCACACGCAATGGCGTGGAGTGGTGATGCCACTCCACTACACGGATATGGAACAAACTTTTTTTGCTGTACTTCATATAATTCATTATGTATGTCAGTTGGCTGTAAAGCAGTAAAATGTAATCTAACTATTGACTTGTTTGCAGGTTATGAAATATTTTTATTTTAATATTTTTGCGTAATATTGTGCTCAAATAAAAATTCTAAAATAAAAATGTTTTGCACAGTGTAGTGTAATGTTCTGATGTACAAGTATTGTAGGTTAGATTACATTTTACTGATTTACAGCCAACTGACATACTGGAACGTTTGTTCCATATTCTTGTAGTGGCGTGGCATCACTCCGCGTCATTGCGTGTGCATCGTCGTGACCAATGACAAGAGACCTTACAGGTTGAATTGACCAATCACAATCGCTCAATCGATAACACGACGTGACCTATATTCGGACCATAGATACTCACCCTATATGTGTTTATATAAAAAACAAAGACAGCGGAAGACCGGAAGGAACGAATCATTGCAGTTGGGTGTACACTAAAGTGGTTCGATTCGTTCCCGCTGAATTTCCGTTAGAATTTTGTAAATCTAACCACAAAATTTATAATCAGTAACCCCAAATCGCCGAGATCAATCAGGTGCATTTGTGCTAATCGTGACACAAAGTGCTAACTCAAATTATCCACTAAAAAGCCATTTGGTTCTCGCCTGATTAAGGAATCGCAGCTATAAGTTAAATAGAAACAGCGAACATAACGGAGAGAATAAAACCAATTACTAACTGGAATTGGTGATTACTGGGACCTCGATCCAATACATTATTCTGTCGATCCGCCAGTATTAACTGGCTCTTTATCCGGTCCTAAGAGAGCTTGTCTTCGAGGTGCGATTAAGTACCAATGAGAAGTTCTCCGCTTAGGAGAGGGTTTTATAGCGATCTTGAGCAGCTCTTTATCATCGCGAATCGGCGAGGGGCACCAAAAGCGAAACTAACGAGCCACACACCCTCGCGACGGTTTCCTCTTGTAGATACTACGGATCTTGATTGCGCATTGCGGCCCATTAACGTCACACTTCGTTGCCGGGATGAACGAGCTAGCGTTTTCCTGTGATCCACCCGTTCACCCCTAGCTAATTTCCTATGCAAATTCGCAACAGAGTGGCCCGCGGCTTTCTGAAAACTTATTCTGAAGCACGAATCGCGACAACTTTATAACGGCCAAAACTTCCGGACATTCTTCACTTCAGTCGCAAGATTACGGCTTCGCTATTTTATATGCAAAACTGTGAATTATTCAAGATAATGTACTTCTTATATCGAAAGCTTAAGCCCAGATTTAACGAGATGTTACTATTACATAAATAATGGAATAGTTTTATTTTTACCTCTTACTGACAGTTTAAGATGTTGGGACGTTAATACCCTTCGGCATCTGCACTCAAATCCCATGGACTTTGTACAGAATGCATTTTTACCCAATGTAGAATAGATATTTTAATGGAAACTCTATTTTAACTTTATCCCCTTGCCAATCGACTTCCTGATGGGCCTTTGCAAAAAGGATTTTGATGAGGCTTCCGGTTTCTTTATAGGGATTCTTACCTAAATTTAAATGAGAACTTGCGATAAGGTTCCTACGGGACGGTGTTAAGCAGTGTCCAAAGAGAAAATGGCCTTTAACAGTTGAAGCATATAGGAGCCCAGATCAAAAAGTAATTGTAGTGTAAGGTCAGACGTTATTAAAAAATTACTACTGATGCTGATAAAAATTGCTCTGATGATAACGTTCTCGGTGCCTCTAGAATATTATGCATAACGTGTACCCATCTAACAATGACCTGATTCGATTTTTGAGACGCTAATGTTAGGATATTCCAGTGAAGCACACTGAACATTCCACAGAGAGCACATTAACCCTCCTGTGCCTGTGCATCGTGACGGATATATTATTCCAAACTATATTGTGTCCATTTGGGAGAAGCTGGCGCTCAGGAGGGTTAATTATTGAAACTTTTATTTATGTTACCTTTTCTAGATCGTATTTGTATATGATAATCCATATAGATGGGATGATTCAGAATTATTAGTAATTTTCTGTTAAACTTCAATCCTTTTCTTATTTATGATGCTAATGCAAAGTGCTGATTTAGAATACTATGTTGTTTATCCACTGCAGATTATCTTTAGGAAGCTATTAATATGTAAACAATTCCTCGTTAGAACCTTATTAATGTTCGGCAATGAAATCATCAATGTTGACAGCCTACATTTTTTTTATTCGTTACGTGACTTAGGTTTATATGATTAGGATGTCCCAAAATAAAGATCACCGAAATCGACTCAGGTCTTTGTTGCATTTATACAAACAGGAGCAATTATTGTTTCAGAAACTTGGTCATTTGTGACATCAGGAGTTATATCGTCTAATTACATCTTGTAGAAGTTTTACGATTTATCTTTGTATTACTAAAGTAGCTATTCATTTGCAAATGACCTGTCATCACACAATTTGTACTATCCGTAATAAAAGAAAAGATTGGAAATACAATAGCGTGCTTCTTCTGGCAATGATATGAAATGAGGATGCCTAAAAGAATAATTCAATGCTTGTTGGCTAAGTCCATTAGGTATAAAACCGGTCCAAAGTATTATAGTCCCTCTAGTGAGAGTTACGACGGAAGAAACCGTGTCATGTCAAATTTTGGATTAGGGAGGGATACGTGCATTCACCATTACACTAAGATCATCATTAGATTCCAAAACATGGCAGCTTTATCTAGGATTACTATCGAGTCTTTGTACTCCCAATTACGACCGAATATTGTTATGTTTCAAATAGTACTAGGATGATTCTACCAAAGCATGGACATCAAAATTTCATCTGTAAGAGAAGGTTACAAAACCAGTTTATAAAGTCAATAATGATTCTGGTTTCCTTGCTGGAATGTCTTGAAATATGAGTTTCCAAAAAATGACTCCTACATGTTAGACTACTTATACAAGGTCATGTGTAACATAGCCAAGAATCACTAACATCAAAGTTTACCAAAAAGATTGAGTCCCCCAAAATTGAATGATTCGCGACTTGCCAAAAAGTAAGATATTAAAAGGATAGGAATTATTCCCGCTTTAATGGCATTTATTTTGCCTGTTCGCGGGTCGGCTCTCGGGTGAATAGGTCGGACATACAATCGAAGACATTTACAAGATAATACATGAGACAATACATGGCAACACCCACCCAGAGCCAGTCCCCCCATTACTGCGCCCCGTAGAACGTCTTGAGTCCCCTCTGTATCGCATTTGCACGAGGTCTGGGAAAACTACGGAAAACCCAGACAGATAGTCGACAAACTACTTTATCATCAGGGGTTACCCTCTGATGGTAAAGCAGCCGTGTCTCCCACTCCGCAATCGGCCTGCTGTCTTTGCCGTAGCGGGCGCAACGCTCGTTTTTATTATTTTTCATAGTCACCTTCCAAGTATGGATCCCTATCAGGAACCTTTCACTTGAAAAAGCGACTGTGCGTCGCACCGACCACAGGGCAATTGCTGTTGGTTAAAAAGTAAGATATTAACATGTTTCTTTTAACGATATTTTCTGATTTTTCTAAAGATGTTCATCAATCTTTAATTTATCATTCCCAAGTTTTCATTCGTACAAAGGCTTAAAGTTAGGAATTGATTCGAAGTATCAATTTCCACACCGTGCAGGCGAAATGGGCTTGGGCGACAACGTGCAAAAGTGGATTTTCCAAAGAGGCTTCATCAAAACTCGGACGTTTTAAAGGAGAATCCTTGACGTTGTTCTCCGTCAGTCTTGCTCTCGTGTGTGCGTGAATGCAAGCACGAAGGTAAGGCTCGGTAGTCTTCTTACGAGGGAAGCCAAGGCCATTGGCAGAAAGGAACAATCCAACTACTGCGAATCGCAAACGTTGGCACGCCAAAGCGATGGAGGAAGAGACCTTGTTGGGCATAAAGGCGAAACCACTCTCGTCTCCCTGCGAAGCGACCGATTGTGGGTGAGGTATGAAAGAACGAAGGACGACCTGTGCACGTTGAGGAGGACGATGAGTGGTGCAGTGAGGGGGGAATAATTCAACGGGCCGGAAAACGCGTCGATCGTGATGCATCAGGTCGTACATCTCGAGCCAGGTACAGACCCTTATACGCCGTAATACGCCATCGGTTTTCTCCCTTGTGCGCCAATTTAACCGCCAAGCGGAAGATCAAGTATTCGTGATTTTCACGAGAGATTGCATGACCGGGTGTGGAGACATTTGCACGGGCGATTTTCACAAATTAAAGACTCGCAACTATACGCCCTCTCAAAGAAATATCATAACGAGAGGCGCAGCAAACTTCGTTAACGAGCGTACGTCAAAACGGCTCTCTTCGCTCTCGTGCATGCTTGACGGAAGGACTAGACCGCTCTTCAAAAACTATTGTCGGATTTTGAAGGGGAAATGTAGTTTGATATGCCCGTTTTAAATTGTTTTTGCTTTTGGGAATACAGGACGAATCACTGACGGTCTGGCTCTCGTGACGATCCGAGAGAAATGTTCAGAATATGGATTCCTTGCATTGCTTAGTGTCGTTTTTCTGCAACTATTGTTGTCGTACACTGTAAAAAAAATCGTGTAAAATTATAGTTGAGAATGGGCTCGAAAATTACCCACTTTCAACGCAGTGAATTTACTATGTGGAACACAGTAACTTTCCTTAAACCTTGTAATATATTACTGGTTTGTAAAATTACCACGTCCAACGTAGGCTCGAAAAATTACCTACGTTTGACGTAGTAAAAGTACAACAGTCTAGTATTTTTATATATAATATTAAAATAATGCAATTCTCTAGTTGAGAGAAAGCATTAAAATTGTAGTTCTTCTTCGCCGCTTATTTTAAACAATTAATAATCAAAATGATTTATTGGGAAGACGGCATACATACTGAATGTAAACAAAGGAAAAATAAACAATGCGTCGTTCTAATGCGAACAACCGCAATAGATTTAACTTAAACGGAGATATTTAAGGCCAGAAAAAGTTATTTTACTATTGGTTTTATATGGAAAACAAACGCCACCTGTATTGAATTTTATTAAAACTATTGCATTATATAAAAAAACGAGTTTCGCACTCGACTGCTGACTGTGTGCTCATCAGCAGGGATCACAGCAGCCTTACCCTGGACTCGATTATTTAATTTATGTGTAATTTTATAAATGTACACGTTTTTTCGAGTTTTTTGGGGAAAAAACTCGAAGAAACGCACATTTAAAATAGAGATTTTAAACGAGAAACGTTTTAAAATCTTGGGGAACCCTGATAAATATATACAGGGTGTACGAAAAGTCCCGGGACGGTTGAATAACTTTCGAAAGAATAAAAATTTCAAAAATCGCCGAAACACGTGATTCGATTTTTCAAACAAGCTATCTTTTCAGGGGGGGTTTCGGCCCCCAACCTCAAGGGGGGTGGGGGGCACGAGGGGGGCCAAAATTCTTAAATGGCAATATGGTTTGAGTGGGGGCGCATTTGAAAGGTATTTTCGAGACGAATTCAGATCACTGGTCATAGAGGGCGCTGCGATCATTTTTCGGAGAGATTTTTAACTTTTTCAGATCACAAGTAAAAGAGCTTTTCAATGCAATGTTCAGAAACGGGTTGACACCCGTTTAAGATTATTGTTTTACACGATTTTAAGTTTTTTAAGTTTTTTAAGAATATTGAATTACACGATTCGGCGACTTCGAAATTTTCATTTTTACAAACGTTAGTACGTCTAAGATCTGAAAAAGTAAAAAATCTCTGCGAAAAATGATCGCAGCGCCCTCTATGACCAGTGATCTGAATTCATCTCGAAAATACCTTTCAAATGAGCCCCCACTCAAACTATGTTGCCATTTAAGATTTTTGGCCCCCCTCGTGCCCCCGCCCCCCTTGAGGTTGGGGGGCCGAAACCCCCCCTCAAAAGATAGCTTGTTTGAAAAATCGAATCATGTGTTTCGGCGATTTTTGAAATTTTTATTCTGTCGAAAGTTATTCAACCGTCCCGGGACTTTTCGTACACCCTGTATATATATATATAAAATAATGCAATTCTCTAGTTGAGTTCCTTATAAAACCATATAAAACCAATAGTAAAATAACTTTTTCTGGCCTTAAATATCTCCGTTTAAGTTAAATCTTTTGCGGTTGTTCGCATTAGAACGACGCATTGTTTATTTTTCCTTTGTTTACATTCAGTATGTATGCCGTCTTCCCAATAAATCATTTTGATTATTAATAGTCTAGTATTTTTCCTATGCTCGACGTCGTAAATTTACAATGCGGCGGTAAACCTCTAACCTCACTTCGGTAAAATTTCAACGCTCAACGTAGTGTTATTACCAAATTTTCATGATTGAAAATTACCATTGCATTGTAAATTTCATTTTCATTTTTTACAGTGTAGTAGATTGGCGTCAAATGGAAAACGCAACTTTAAAAATTATTTTTGTTGTGAAATTCAGCTAAACGGCTCTTGAAGAAATTAAATGTTGTGTTTTCTTAAACAATTAATCTGTAAGAGTCGGCGGGTGCGATTACCAGTAAACAGAACAAGACATTGTTTTGGGATGACATAATTTCACAAATGCGATAGATGGTATTAAATGTGCACAATTAAGGCACGCGATTCTATAATCGGTCTCGCGCTCGAACTGCCGGAAAAGTATTGTTCGTTGAAGACAAAAAAAATCAATGTGTCATAATAAAAAATAAAAAATATAACTTTATAGAGCTCCCCAAATTCAACATTTTTTGTATATAACATTTTTCCCTACGATTTGTATTTTTAAAGATAAAAAATAAAGTCTTAAATTTCATAGTTTCGAAATCAATACAATTTTCAACATAAATCGTCGTATCTCGGTCAAATATCAACCAAATGAGTTCAAATTTGCACAGTAAACTCGTGATTTATGTATGAAGACTACGAGCTATTGTCCGTAATTAAAAATTACAATTTATTATTGTTATTCAATAACAAACTTAAGGACGCGAGAAATCTTAGTTTGCATCTTTGACGGGAAAAAGCTGTGTGTTTCACAGTTGGCGTTTAAGAAAACTTCCAGTGACAAACTTGTTCATGTAGGATTAAAGGAGTTTTCTGGAAAATGTCAACTTAATCGGTCTATAATTTTTTAATCTATGATGATTAGCAGAAAAGCGCTCGTCGCCCCTGTTATTCTGTCAGCGCCGGAAAGTCTAAGGTTTGTTGCGGAGGAAACTTGAATATATTATTACGTATGCCCATCTGGTATTTAGGGATACTGACCAATTGAATAGATCAAGATTAAAAGAGTAAAGTCCATATATATCATTTGAAAACTTTCCATTGATTGCGATTCAAATATATAAAGCCATGTATGAAATACCAGATGGGCACACGTAATAATATATTCGTATTACCACCGCAACAAACCGACTTTTCGCGCGCTGTCAGATTCCCACGGGCGCCGAGCGCTTATCTGTTAATCATCATAGATTAAAAAATTAGAGACCGATTAAGTTGACATTTTCCGGAAAACTTCTTCAATCTTACACGAACAAGTTTGTCACTGGAAGTTTTCTCAAACGTAAACTTTGTAACACACTTTTTCGCGTCAAAGATGCAAACTAAGATTATTCGAGACCTTAAGTTTGTTATTGAATAACAATAACAAATTGTTATTTTTAATTACGGACAATAGCTCGTAGTCTTTATACATAAATCACGAGTTTACTGTGCAAATTTCAACTCATTTGGTTAATATTTGACCGAGATACGACGATTTATGTTGAAAATTGTATTAATTTCGAAACTATGAAATTTAAGACTTTTTATTTTTTATCTTTAAAAATACAAATCGTAGAGGAAAATGTTATATACAAAAAATGTTCACTTTGGCGAGCTCTATAAAGTCATATTTTTTATTTTTTATTATGACACAATATATATCAGTGGTTCGAGCGCGAGACCGATTATAGAATCGCGTGCCTCAATTGTTTCCAGAGAAAATATTCCAAAGAACAAGAGGAAATTCACAATTTCTTGTTGGTCTTCAATTTCTTCGTAACAATTATAACTTAAACAGTTTATGTTCATAAATAGATGAAAATCGTTTCTCGAGATTTCACTGCACTAAAGTTATTTTTTACCGAGAAGACAATCTTGTAATAATTATATTTCCACTAATGAATGCAGTAAGATGTTTACTGTAACTCAGTCTCTAACACCGTCGGTGTGGTCATTTTGAACCCAATTATTGGCGGATCGCAGAGGCTACGATGTAACATAATGTTTTGAAAAAGTGACCGTTTGGTGGTGCTTATATTTCACATTAAACTGGAACATCGCGTGTAGTACAATACTCGCAAGTTGTCAAACGTTAATTCCGTATGTACGAAATGCACATTCTGATTTCTGAATCGAGTTCGTTGCTTGCGATAACCGGATGAGATTATCGACCCCTAGAGTTGGTAACCTGCGTAATTACGATAATGAATGTTTATCTGATTAAATACTTAAGAATGAACTATAAAGATGTGATTGCCTACTACAAAAATCATAATATTATTAATTATTCACTTGTTGCTTACTGTGAAATTACATTTTTACTTTTATACTTGCAGTGAATAAATTTGCGTTTAATTCTTTATTTTAAGGACGGGAGAGACGCATTTTTAATACAATTTTCAACGTTTTGTTTCTTTGTGATTTGGTCAGGCAAGAACATTTTTTGCTTTTCGCTTTTCAGATTCTGAAATCGGAATTGACAAAAAAAGAAAACCCAAAAATGTTCAGCCATAATTTTGGCCAATAATATGGATATATAATTTAAAGTAACAGCCTTACAATTTATATATAAGCTGACTACTGTGAATACTACACACTTTTTTGACATTGCAATGTCTGCGAGTATCACATCTTAAATAGATTTCGTATGATTTTTAAAATATGATTTCAGATTCAAATAAACGGTTTCAAGAACCCCATAGTCTCAAATATTTTTTTACAGAATTCAAATAATTCGTTAGATTTGTGTTAAATAAAAATTGTCCTGTCCTCCATTCTTGGTCTGCCATCTTGCTTTTGTAAAAAGTATGCATGGATGTATCAAATCTAGTCGCTTCATTGTAGCTTGTTTTCTTATTTTAAGATTGTTTAAAATCTAATCGTTCATTATATTATAACACAGTATTCCTTGTTTTTAGTTTTTAATAATTTTTTTCTAATGTAAGATTTTACCGTTACTAAAGATAATAAAATTCCAAAGACTAAATAATTGTAATTAAAAAAAGTGTCGTTCGATTTATGTTAAATAGTATTAACGAGTTTCAATGTTATTGAATTTTACCTTCATAAAATTTCAAGTGAACTACAATGTTCAAATGAACATTTCAAGCAACTAACAGTGCTGTTTATCGCATTTTAGGAAGACTCCTGGTTAATTCTTACGTAAGAAGGGGGGGGGGGGGTCCGAGAAATCTTACGTAACCTTACGTGGGGGGAGGGGGGGGGGGTCAAAATTGACCAAAATCGTCCTTACGTAAATAAAGAACGGCCCCTTTGACCTTGTTGGCGCGATATTTTAAGCTTTCAGGCATTTACCAATGTACATTTCTGCCGGAAAGAGCGTAATTTTGCAAAAAAAATCTTTTATAAACGGCAGGACATATTTGCCCCAGGTAGTGGGAGGAAAAGTTCTTAAAATACCCGTCGGAACGAAAGGTGAACAATACATTTTTTTCATAATTCTTAAACAACCAAGAAGATAATACAAATTTCTTAAAAGGCAACTTCAATACTCAATTTCTCGAAAACGATGAGAAACACATAGTTGCTGATTTTTGTAGAATACACATCTGTTGGTAGTTTATAAACAAATTTGTTTCAGAATTTTATATCATCTTCTTCATTATTTAAAAATTATAAAAAAAAATATATTGTTAAATAAATAACAGACATTTTTTTTGCCGAACGTTCATAATTTGTTATTAACATTTTTAGCACAAATTCCCTCCAACTACATTCCGATAACGTTGCATTAACCCAAGTTATACAATTTTGAGAAAAAAAGTGTTGACATTTTTAATTCTTTATAACGCGATCAATTTTGCAATTAAAGAAAAATCACTTGAGACAATATTCTACTCTTACAAATAATCCGTTTATATTATATATGTTTCCAAAATATTACTACATTAAGAGTTATACGTCACGTGTTATGCAATATAATACATTTAAGCTTAAAAATAATCCGTTTGAAGATTATTGAATTTTCTTGTAATTAAAAATCAATATGTATACTCCATCAGCGTATATTATGTGTTTTCGAACACTAACCATATTTTTTTATTCCATCAATATTGAAGACTGAAAAAGGGCTATTCGAATTGTTTAAAAATTCTTTATTATGCTAGTAGTTACTTTAACAGAATTTGTCTTCGATTGTGTAAATCAACACTCAACATAACGTTTCGAAATGTTCAAACGGTGTTCAGCGGGTTCCGATTTAATCAAAAATATAATTACAAAACATGTTATTTTATGTTTCTGTTTCAATTTCGTTTGATGTTACGTTTTATTGAATGTCTCTTCATATCTTGACGTGTGGTAATTACGCTTCAAATTACTAGCATATCAAGGGTACGGAAGTTTAATAACAAAGATTTAATTACATTCTTCTTGCGTGCATAAAGCTTATTTGGTTAACTCATTTCGTGAAGATACTGTCAACTTTTTAAATTGTATATGTTGGCATTCTTTGTTTTGCCTGTTTCTACTTTTGTTAGTTTTATGCAATCAATTTAAGGAAATCTTTACGTGAATTAAAGGACCCATAACTAATTAAACCTTATATTGTGTATAATCTTTAATATTACATTTAAATACCTGAACCTGCGTAAAAATAACAATAGCAACATAATTATATTCATGTATGCAAGTGTATGATATTTATTTCCGATAAACATATTAGCAGGAAACGCAATATCATTATTATGCTTTACATTCGAGTAAATTGTATTAATGTAACCACATTTGAATCGCTGTTGTCGATTTATTGCATTTCGGACCACATACCAAATGCGGTTCGCCCAAACTACGCACTACGCATTAATACAATGAATATCTGGTCAGTTATAGTATATCGGATTTCCCATCTCTCTAAATAAAACTGTAAATAAATTGGATGCAATGATTTTAATTAAACGGAATACCGTAAATGTACCTATGAAAATCTACCCAAGATGATACATCGCTAACTCCCAGTAAATTGTCTACAATTAGTGAATTTCAAAATTAGAGGGAATGCTTTCTAATTAAAGACCGAACTAATATATTATTATTTTACTCGAAGAATTTTAATTTTCATATTATTTAAAAATTACTTTTTGTATAATATTTTGAAATTATATACTTTGCTCATGTCGTTCATTTAAGTAGTATTTATTAACTTTAAATCATTTTCACTCGAAGCACTGGATATGTTACATACGTTACACGTTACTTTGAAGGAATTAACTATTTTTATTTAAAAAATAAAGTTGCTTACAGGAATGATAGCAACATATAATTATAAATTTAATATTTGAATAGTCTTGGTATATGTCGGTCAACTTACTAAACAAAATTAAGTTAAATTGATTTTAAGTGTCTACTCGGTTTTCGATGGAAAACACATTTGACATATTAAATGTAAGAAGCCGGGATTTGTGTAATTATCGCCGACAAAATCTCTGTTTAAAACGGGCTGTATAAGTACGTATAAAATAATTAATATTCATGGATTTTGTTTCCCTCTAGCGATAATCAATTGAACTAATGTCTATTGTAAATATTTTGCGTTTCGTCCCGAGATCTCGTGATGGACTCTTCAGTAAGGCTAACACGAGAATCTCTGCCTTAGACGCAGAAATGGTTCGCATCAAAGTATTAATTTCATATTTTGGGAATATTACGGATATGCGTACTGTGTAACGACATCCCGTTACCATAATAATTACGCATATTTGCTTACAATAATTCTAAACATTTCCTTCATTGTTTAGTTTTATTTAAAGTTCAAATTATTTACAAAACCATTTTTGCGTCTAAGGCAGAGATTCTCGTGTTAGCCTTACTTAAGAGTCCATCACGAGATCTCGGGACGAAACGCAAAATATTTACAATAGACATTAGTTCAATTGATTATCGCTAGAGGGAAACAAAATCCATGAATATTAATTATTTTATACGTACTTATACAGCCCGTTTTAAACAGAGATTTTGTCGGCGATAATTACACAAATCCCGGCTTCTTACATTTAATATGTCAAATGTGTTTTCCATCGAAAACCGAGTAGACACTTAAAATCAATTTAACTTAATTTTGTTTAGTAAGTTGACCGACATATACCAAGACTATTCAAATATTAAATTTATATTTTCAAGCGGTCGAAAAATGTATTGGATGCTTTCGCATCAAAGTATTAAAAACATATAATTATACTGTACACTGTAAAAAGTAATAAGTGGGCATTGGCAATAATGTTAGTACAGCGATAATAAACCATTACCGGATAGGGATATTTTTCCGCTATAATATGTAGAAGAATTGTATAAATCATTCATTTCTATATTGATTGGTTATCACACTCGTATTAAAAAGATCGTCTGAAAGAATTAGACGAAATCAGCATATTTCCTTTCAGATGCTAGATGGCGCTTGCATTCAAAAAGACGTCGAAAATTTCGTAGTCGATCTGAACGTCGTTTATTATACAGGCTAATATAATTTTTACCTAGAAACCTAACTTTATTTTTTCGACGGTTTTCGATAGACTGAATCCAAATCTGTCCTCTGAATTATCCGAGACGCAGCAAGATATATTGTTTTAAAGCCTCACCCCTCACTCTAACATTGTAATATAATATAAATAATACTAGCAAGGGGCGAGGAATCTGCTGTGCAGCAGCTCCGGTAGTATATATACAATAGTAACCATACTTCGTAACTTATTTATTTAACAATTTCTATGAAACTATTGGTATGTACCTGAACTGAGTTTTCGTCGCACTGATCAACCAAAACAGCCAATCACGTGTAACGCCGAAACGACCGGCCAGTGCAACTTGATTGGCGTTACTTATTACATTATTCCCGCGGAACGATTATGCTGCCAAAGTAACGATTATATGTTAACGACGGAACGGCGGAAGCGCATGTCGCATCAAAGAGGTTATGTATTGTGGATGCAAACTGTCACTGCGTATACAAAATCAACGAATATAGACGCGTACATATAGAAGCACCGAGCGGATAGGGCAGACGAGACGCATTTTGGGGAATCACATTACATAGGCAGGCATGAGTCTGTCTCCCTCACTCTCATATTGCTCAAAGTGCTCATAGCCACTAAACACCGCTCGGGGCTTCTAGTAGCGTCTATATTCGTTGACAAAAACTTTTTTCTTATACTTCTTTTAGATATATGTTAAATCTGTCTTTTTATGGTTACCTTAGTTAAGATAAAATGTGAGGTTATGACAATGACATTTCGACAGCACCACGCCTTATGTAGGGTCTATATATAACAATTATTGTCCGTGTAGGATTGTACACAAATCTAATCAGCTTATATAGACTTTATTCATATCATTAAAACGCACTAACGACCAAATTAGTTTAGTTGGGAGAACCAAATGTTTTTTTCAGTGTATGTAATAAAATCTTATAACATTTTCCGTTTTAAAAATGAACATTGTACTATATTTTTTATATTTAAAAATTTTAATTGCGATAACTTCCTAAATTTAAATAAGATTTTGAATGCTTCTTTTATTTCTTTCATAACCTATGCGTTTTAATGTATAAATTCACAGACGTGATTACTTTAATGCTAACATATTGATGAACATAATTGTGTGGCCGTTTTAGATGTCACAGATCAGCAAATAGTTCTCTAAGGCAGTGACAGAGAAATAGCGTAACATTTGTGCAGCCAAAACTACTGGCGAGCAATACACCATTGCGACATATCGCCTATTTACCCGAGTATGTCGCTAAATCGACGTTACTTTCCGAATAAAGTGGCGTCTTTTTTCTTTCAGTATATAGTGTTGTTATAAGCTTGTTTAAATAAACGTCAAATCGATAATAGTTACATAGATTTTGCGAACGATACGTATTCTTATCATGTGAACCATTTTCTAATATTTATAATCAACTATTTAGTAATGTAACTTCAGAAAAGTAGTTGAGTATCTGCCATACGTAAAAAGTTATACGAATGAATAAAATGAAAAACGAATTGATGCAATAAAGTCAAAACTATAAAGAAAAGAAAGTAAACCAAAAACGGAATAAAGGAAAGACAATTTTTTTTAATATTATATAATTTCGAACTATATTTTATCATATCACAAAAAAAGAGCTCTTGCCATTGTTATTATCAAATATGGTTATTATTTTTGCAGTGACGCAATTCAGGGTTATTGAAATACGCTAATATGAATGCCATGTTTAATGTTTTACATTTCCATTGCAATTTAGACTTAGATGGACCAAGTTTTAAATGGATTGAAGTAATAATAAAATAATAATTTTGGTACTGGATGCCATACTCTATTCTATTTTCCAATTTATTGAAGATAATTAACCTGATGCGTGACAATAAAATGGATGAAGGAGGGGGTGGAGATATCGCTTTGGATGTGAGGGGGGGAAGTCCCGGAGCAGGTCAAGTCTAGGGGTTGCGCTATATCTGAAATTTGGATTGTTCGGTTAAATATTTTTACAGTTTCAGCAGATATTTGTTAAGTACTGGGAACAAACCACAGACAGGCATCCTTATTTTACGTTGAATTTATCTATGGATAACTTATGGTTGATATCTTCATTACGCTCCCTAACCCCATCTACATCCAAAATAAACTGTTGCTATATTGCAATGAATCAGCAAGAAACGCTGATTTGGTCCAATCAAGCATATCTCAGATTTCGGGAAATCCAGATTGGATTTCCAAATGCACATTTTTAATGCTATCTTATGAAATAAAGAGAATAAACTTTCAATATATCTAACAAGGTGGTTAAAATATTCTGCAAAGCTTGGGGCAACTTAAACAAAATTTAATTTAAATTTGCACATGGACATTAATTAGCTCGACACTTACGAAGTGTAAAAAACCCAGGAAAGAAAGTTTAGACGAGCTTAAATGAAAAACAAGGGGATATTCGCGATAATCGACACGTTCATTTTCGCGATAAAATTGAATATTATCTCATTAGCCAGAGAGAAGTTCTCCCATCCGGCAACATACGCCGGATAAGGTTCCCCGTGTTCCATCCTTTCTTGGTCGTATTTGGTCGCACATGTAGTCGAATTCCCAATACTCGCAATGTGCACTAGAATAAATATTACTCAGCGTTTCGCCTCGTTAAACACTTTGCGAGAACCATGCTCGTTTCACTGCACAAACACTCACTTCTTATCGAATTGCACTGTTCGACCGATAAGCGATTCCGTTAATATTGCGACACCTTCTTTTTTACTAGACTATAACGAATCGATCGGAACGTTGTTCGCGTTGGTTGTTCGTCGAAAACTAGCTTGGAATGTAGCCGAGGACTGCAAAACGGGCGTCGAGTTGTCGTTCCAGTAGCGGACCGTGGCAGTGATAAGCTCCATCGGAAGTAGGAGGTCGAAGGACGCGGAAGTTGATCGCTGATCCAGAGTACATTTGCAGTTATTGTCGGTTATAAAAAGTGACATAAAGTTTAATTTTAATTATATTGTTATATCGCCGCAGAAAAAATGTTACATAAAATCAGGTTGTATTTTCCCTTTCTTTGTTTTAGGGGGCCCTCGACAGAAACCGTCAATTTTTCTACAAATCAAACTGTATATATATCCTTTAAAGGATAGGTAACAAACTAAAAAAAACTAGATATTCGTCGAAAAAAGGAGGCACCTTCCCTTCTTTCTCCACTATGCAGAATCTTTTTCATCTCAAGCAAACACATGAAAAGCTCTTCTACACCAAATTTCTAAAAATGTTATGTTAATATTAAAATGTATTTAGTCATACGCAGATAGAAATTTTGTCTGGAAACAATCCTGGCACTCGATAGTTTTACGAAACTTCTACTGGTATTTCATATCGCGCCATGATTAGGTGTAACCTATAACTGAAAAATTTTAATTGTACTACCTTAGCATTGAGATCTTACTTGTCAAATTAAACATTATTATATATAAACTAACACTTACTAAACTTATACAGAATTTTTAGATTATGTAATTAAATCTTTTAACTGGCGTCGTTTTTGAAAATTACTAAACTGTAACCAAATTTCTTTTAAATGGGGCATTTCAAGTGAAATCACCCACGTTTTGGAGTCGGGTTTCAGATTTTGTTTTACATTAGAATACTTGTAGCAGGTGCAAAGATAAGCCTTTCTGCCAAGTCGTAGCTTAAAATATTAATTTGTTTAAAAGTTATTGCAAAAAGAATATACGAAAAAATTGAAATTAAATATTTTTTAATCGATCATAACGTAACAGTTATAATGGATAGAGAAGAACTTCTAAAACAGAAAAGCTCGAAAAATACCTAAACTTTTAAGTAGTATAAAATAAATAAACAAATTTTTTTAGAAAAATTATGTAACAATGATGTATATATAGCACTATAATGATATAGAACTGTTTACTACTCATAACGAACAAGAACGAGTACCGCCACAAAGTCAATAAGACAAATGACAATGGCTTTATTACAGTCAGCTGTTAAATGCGCCAAACCACTGTCTGCTCGTCCGGAGCTTGGATAAAGCATGAAGGAAGGTTCATGTTTTTTTCGCCTATTATCTTAATTAGGTCTAAAATCTATTCCAAAAGATAATAAAAAGTAAAATAATAAATACACCCTGTAAGAAAATTAAGGAGTTATTGGCCAGAATCTGGCATAATTTCTGGTCGGTGGACAGATTCTGTCCTAGATACTGGCCAGAATCTCCTCCTAGGGACGAGGGTTTCTGGCCAGAATCTGGTAAAGTTTGTCAGAATCTGGTGAACAGACGTTTAAAAAAATGTACACATTACTAGATATGTTTACAGATATAACCTGAGTAAAACAAATAGATTATTATGAGTAAAAGCATTGATAAAATCTGCATATTTATTCCAAATCAAGCCGTACGAACATAAGTTTGACAAAATAACGCCACCAGCACTAATATGAGGTTATGTTATACACTGAAAAAAATAAAACGCTGAAGAATTTCCACATATTAACTCAATCCTTACTGAAATAATAAGGATTCCTTCTTAGGACAGCTGGAAACCTCGCAGTTATAAAAATAGGAAATTTGCTTCTTTAAAAGTATAGAACATTTTTGAAATAACAAGGAATCCTTGTTAAACTAGCAACAGAGATGCAGTTACATTAGTAAATGATATCATGCATAATAGCAGAGGAATCTCTATCAATACAAAAGTGATAAATTATTCAATTAACCAAGTTTCTTAACTATGAAAGTAAGATTACGTACAGTTACTATACAAATATTATAATGCTTAATAAGATAAAACAATATACTGAAATGGCAATCATGAACATATGCATGAGACACCTCGAAAGTCTAAAACATATATATTCTTTACATTTAATTTAAATTTAATTCGATAATAAGCTGGGTCAATGAAATACATTCAATTGATTTTTTCCAAAGTCATCACATTTCAATTATAGTTTTTTAAATTTAATTATTTTTCATGAACATTATTTATATTATGATATAAATGTATAATGTATTTTGGGTAAACCTTCGGAAAACGGGCATCCTCGTAAAAAAAAATTGTGTTACAATATTTCGATGTATTTTTGCCTCCTCAAACGAATATGATGATAAAATTTGGCGCTCTTTTGAATCTTGGCCGCTATTTTGAAAAAACAGCCAAAAAACATGATTTTTTTTAGCTTTTGCGTTTATTTCAAACAGATACAACTGTGACAAAAAAATATTTCAAACAAAAATTGTAGAGCGGAAAATTCTGTACAAAAAAGGTTATATACATTTGTTTCGTTATCCCAACGGTAAGGCTGCAAATGAGCGCCGAAAGTGCGTATAATGTGTTTTAGCAAGTTATACGTTGATAAAGTAGGTTCCCTTCAACAAATTAAATCAGACGAAAGTTGTAGGAAGTGAGATCGGCTTTTTGATGATGCCCTTGGTTCAGCTTCCTACCTGCATTTGGAGGTTAGTCCAGTATAAAAAGGGTGGTCTGGGGGCGGAGGCCCCTCATCACGCAAGCACTTCCTAGGTTCACGCATTACCTTTTGAACCGAAGGAAATAATATGTTGTGAAATCTTAAGACAATGGGTAAACCTAGGGGTGCTTGCTTACTGGGGGGCTCCGCCCCCACATCCCCCTTTTTTGTTCTAGCCCAACCTCCAACCATGGAGATATGGAAGACAATCGAACCCACGTGATGTTTGGTGTCCGTGTGGAGGTCAAAGTAGGATAATCGTCTGCGATACCGGGAGATGGATTCTTCCGGGCGAGGATTAGAGGGGCACCGAATGGTCACGTGGATTCGATTGTCTTTCATATCTTCTTGGTTGGAGGTTAGGCTAGTATAAAAAGGGGGTCTGGGGGGCGGAGCCCCCCAGCACGCAAGCACCCCGTAGGTTTACGCAGTGTCTTAAAATTTTTTATAATAGCCTAACCTCTCACCACAAAGGTGTGTTTAATAATCAAACCCACGTGTAATTTGGGTGGGTTTGACTATCGCGATCCCTTCTTCTAGGTTTTTTTATCGTAGTGTTCTTCCACAACCTGGTTTTGGTCCGCCCCGGGTATTGTATTTCCCCGGTACTCTCTATATTTGGCGAGCATTCCCCTATCCGCGAATGGGGCAGAAACCCATATGGGTACTTTCGGCGCTCATTTGCCGCCTTACTATTGGGATAATAAAAAAATGTATAAAACCTTTTTTGTAGAGAATTTTCCGCTCTACAATTTTGGTTGGAAATATTTTTTCGTCAGAGGTGTATTTGTTTAAGATAAATGCAAAAAACTAAAAAAAATCACGTTTTTTGGCTGTTTTACCAAAATAGCGGCCAAGATATTGCCGAGCGCCAATTTTTATCACCATATTCGTTTTCAGGAGGCAAAAATACATCGAAATAATGTAACACGATTTTTTTTTACGAGGATGCCCGTTTTCCGAAGGTTTACCGTATTTTGATTTTGAAGTTTTAAATATTTATTATAATTTAAAAGATCTGTATCAATGCAGAAATGAAAGAAAACATTCTACGTAGAAAATATTTTTACCTATGTTCGACTTGCGGCAGCTGAAATCTATTATGTCTTTTGATGATTGAAAATCTATTACTGCAAGATCAAGTTGTAATGAATTTATCCTTAAATAATTAATCGATAAGAAATGTGCATAAAGAAATTCATGATGTAGGCCTGTGAGAGCTTGCTTTGGACGTGACCGAAAAGTCGACTCGGTGTTCAATTTGGACCTTTTTTTTTCATTAGCATTATCTCTTATTTGAAGTCATGCGATTTGTTCCAATCAATTTTGTTCAGTCTTTTGAGATTCTGGCATAACTTGAGACTAGGCTATAGGGTCATTTTTTTGCGAAATTGAAGGAGATACAATGATGACAAATTGGGGCATTTTTCTCTAATTGCAATATATGCTGTAATGTTTTCAATGTTATTCAAGGCATATTAAATTAGTTTTCTAAGGTATAGTAGATTTGAACCAATTCAACTGATAGTATTAAATGCTCACAGCAAACTAATTATAAAATTAAAGAAAAATAAATAATTATCAGTTTTTTATCAGCTAACAAGCCATTTTCAAAGAGTACTAATTTTTAAAACTAAAATTTTCTTTCACGAAATTAAAGAGGACAATTTTGCGGACATTTCTTATTCAGGTCCCAAAAAAATCGCTATTTTTCGAGCTTTTTTTTACGGATTTTTCTCTATCCAGTATAATTTTCACGTTATGATCGATTACAAAATATTTGACTTCAATTTTTTCGTACATTATTTTTGCAATAACTTTTAAACCAATTAATATTTTAAGCTACAACTTGGCCGAAAGGCTTATCTTTGCACCTTCTTCAAGCATTCTAATGTAAAACAAAATCTGAAACCCGACTCCAAAACGTGGGTGATTTCACTTGGAATGCCCCAAATGGTGTCAGTAAAAGACTTCACTTACATTTTTCAGAAAATTCCGACAAACATTTCTAACAGTGTAGCTGTTTCTTAGCTACATACTTTATTTTTTAAACGGGCGCGAGGAAAGAATGAGAGCTTTATTCATTTTCGGTGTTAAATACAGTAATTTGATAATTGGAACAGCAACAACACAACACATGTCCAAACACTCTAGTTTACTACTGGTCTCTAATATTTTTGGATCGAAGTTTCCTACCAAGGACCTATAGTTGCTTATATAATTCGGGAGAAATCGATATCGAAACGATCCAGAATCTAAGTTAATTTTTCTGAAAATTTAATATTACATTGGAATTGTTGGTATACTTAAAAATTCCAAAACGTATACAATTATTTCAACTTTCCCTCCCAGGTCCTACATCCTATGTGCCCAACTTAAAGGCAATTTCTACCTTGGTATTTGAGCCTTCATTATTGAAAATCTTCGAACACATTCACAGTCAGAACTCCATAAACATCCCCTGCAACGAATTTCTTAAAAATCGAAGAAAATGTTAAATTTATCTTCTGCATTTTTATGCCGCCCTCTTGGTTTTGTCGGTGAGTTCAAAAATTGAAGTCACATTCGACTAGTTAAATAACTCAATTTAGATAAATTATACATTAAAAACGTTAAAATATCCGTGAAAAAGGTGCCATATTGACGTCGTCCTTTTTAATTTTCAAAGGCTCCTGCAGCAGTATTTTAGTATAAGCCGTTTAATAATAAGTTTGGACTCTACACAAACCAGGTTTGTGTTCAACCAAAACCATCAGATACACACTAAGTTTGGGCTGCGCACAAACCAAGTGAGTGTTGACCGAAAACTGCTAAACCCAAAGCATTTTTTTCCTCGTGTGGTCGCCCTCGGTCACGTTCTCGAGAACTAGTTGCAGCTTTCAACCATCGTATTATTTTTTAAGAATAATATAAGACATATTTATATTGGTAATTGTCCACCTTGACATCTCAATCAATTCAGTAATTTTTATGCGAAACCCTTCATCAGATTCTTCAGTTTTGCAGTTTGACGGGTTGTTCGTATCTATGTACAGTAAAATATTTAAATAGGTATTTTCATATTATACAATTAGGTATTTTAGTGTTTTCAAAAATAATAAAAGTGATTTATTTAGATTCATATCTGAAAAATAAGCCAATAATGTTTTCGCAGCTTAGTTATGTCATATAAGAATCGAATGTTATCTTGTACTAATTTTTTTCTTATAAATGGACATCAGTTGTCGAATGAAAATAATGAATGTGTCAAAATTAATAAAATTTCATATCATATTATTTCAATAAATTCAAAAAAAAAAACGAATAATTTTAAACATATATTAATAAATAAATTGATATCCAGAGTGTCGGGAGGGTCATTGAAAACTTGCTATGAATTGCGTCCTCGATAGTCTGCCCGGTTCGCCACCGATAAAATTAACTCTTATCGCCGTTACTGCCCATTGTTTTCCGTGCAATGAGATTATACGTTTTTCTTTTATTCGACGATTATTCGCTCAACATTGTTTGATAAGCGGTACAAGAGCTTTGGGGAAAGCAATAAATGCCGCTTCGAATCGATTAGTGGGATTTCATTCGTGTCCCCATGAAAGATTATTGGCGATAATTTTGAGATGAGGTTCCAATTGTTCCGAACAGTTCGATTGTGCGGCTGTAATGCACGTACAGACAATTTCGAGAAACCAGAAATTATATAGAAATAACGTATCGATTCTTTGAATACAATATTCAACTCACGTAATGAAGAACATGTTCAGGCATTGTAATCGTCGTGCAACATCACATTTGAAGCACAGTTAATTAAAATCTGAAGTTTGAAATATTTGGCTTCTTCCTGAGATTGACGCAAGTTTTAAAAAAATATGCCTTTAAGATCATTCATGCAGATTTCATGTTCGAATTATGTCTCGTCTTCTAAGGAGACATTTCATGGAGATATACACGAAAACACAATCATTTTTTGACAAACGTTCACTCTTAGAAATAATAGTTTTAATGCAAGAGGATGGTTCGTTTGGCCACTGTCCTCTTGAGGTGAAAGGAAATCCATTTGCGTCAAAAATATGCTTCTTGACGTAAACTAAGCAAGCCTTCTGCCGCAGAAAGATCTTCCATTTCAAGGGGGAAGAAATCCGCATATGTCAAACGGATCTGTGGGAAGAGTATGTGTATGTATATATGTGCGCTAATGACACTCGTCGGTACCAGTGGTACCACAGTATAGTAGAATTGCGTTTGATTTGCATGTTCTTATTTCTGAAATCCTTTTTATTTTTATCGAATTTATCCTTTCATATTCAATGACACTAATATTATAAGTACTACTTGCAAGTAGGATGGGTTACGAAAATAGCCCGAATAGAATAATCTTAAATCTAATTTTAGGTTATGCTGCCAAAATCAATTACAAACTTATCCTCTTAGTGCATGAGTGTAACTTTTTGACTTCTTGTGAAATAGTATATGATTTTACTTTATTTTTGTCAGATTAACTCATGGTTAATCTGTCAAATAATATGTTAAATTAATAACATTTTCCACATATCCTATGTTTCCCTTTGCATATAAATATTTCACAAATGTCATATATGTTTTTTAAAACAAACATACTCTGAATAAATTGCAAAAAACGGTACATATAAGTATAGTACCTGTTATAACGATGACGAATTCAAAAAATAGTTCATAGTATACCTTGTACCATGTCGTCTACCTGTAATTCATTGTTCTTGCGTCATGTTCTCTACTCGACTTATATATCCAGTTAATTCACAGTATATTTGTTTTAAGAAAAACTATTTATATAAAAAGAAACACATGCGGTACATTTCAATCATTTTTTTTTTGGAGGCGGAAGTTGGTATACTTATCTGGTTTATTACATTTATAAATGATTTTATATTTACATTGTAATGGAACACTATTATACAGAATGTAGCCCCATAATTTATTCCATTTCAAATTTTTAGTTTCTCAAAGGGTTTAATTTTATGTAATAAAGAATTACAGAAATGTTTAACTGACATTAACGTGTGAAGGCTTTGTGATTAGTGATTTTTGTATTTCTCACTCTGAAATAATTGAAATGTGATTTAATTTTACATAATTATGATTGACAAATATGTTTGGGATGTCTACTAAACAAATATCTGGTAGAAAACAACTGCATGAACATTTCTCGTTGAGTCGCTGAAGGGGAATATCGCAGTCCAATTTGGTCCACTGTTTTATTCTGCTTTTTGTAAGTTTACAAGTTACCTGACCTAATCCAAACGATTTTTTATAGAAAAGTAAAAAAGTGGAGCGAATTGGACTGCGACAATACCCTTTCAGCGACTCAACCAGAAATGTTAATGCAGTTGGTTTCTATCAGGCTTATATTAGTAGAGGCCTCAAACATATATCTACAGATGTGTATATAGATGAATATATCACAATTATATAAGAAACATCGATTAACTGTAAATGCATGTAATTGAATTGAATTGATTCTACTAACACAATGTGTTTAGAAGTTATTTAATTATTTCTTATAACTATAAATGTTATGTCGATAGTCCGCATTAATATTGACTCTGATAAGATCAGATATAGCTACCAAATATAATAACACTGTCTTACTAATCACGAAACGAGTTATGGTGAATATATCAAAATTATTGTAAGAAGCGTAATTTATGCGTCTAATTACTTATATTTAATTTTTCATTGGATGTACTTTCATACGTATGCCTTCATAAAATCTAACTTAAAGCATATATGACCTACAAGATTTCTAGAGATGATTAGACTTATTGATATTTACATTCGTGAATAGGTTACGTTGATATTCTATACGCGTTAATCTTACATTTATTTTTGATTGACTTTGTTTAGGAACTGCGTTAATATTTTTTATAGCTAAAAATATTTAATTGTTTATCATAAGTATATATAAACTCTGAATCAAGACTATTTATCCAGTTATTGTAATAAATCAGTCTAGTAATGGCAGCTGAAATAAACTAAGTCAGTCTTCATAAAGTAAGCTTTATAATTGCAAGAACTGTCAAAACTAATATATTACTTTTAAATGTAACTTATTCTGATAATAAATGGGATACTGGATTGGGTCATTTGACAGGTTATGTTTGCAAACAATGGTTTGAGTTATAACCTGTCAAAATAATTAAAATAGTTACACTCACACACTAATATACTTCATAAATGTTTTTATTTCTTGTGTAATAAGAATAGCGACATAAACTTTAACCGCATAAAAAGAATATTTCGATCAGATTTACATCTGTTCACCTCCCTCCTCCTTTTTGCGGGAAACTGATTGTCCTGTAGTGGATATGATTCTTGCTGCAAATATATAATCGTTTTGCGGAAAGTGGATTCCCTTCAAATAGATTTTCTTCTTGGGGCGAGAAAATATCCGATTGCTCATATATCAAGCGGATTATCCATTTGCGGCAAATGGATTCTACTTGCGGCAAGAGAACTGTTTTTAGAGTGTTTAAATATACATTTTTAAAGCGTTAAATTAAGTGGTAACGAATTCCTAAAATATAATACACACGTTTGAACAATAATCTTGTTAATTATTATGGAGCAGAGTATTTCGAGTTATTAAGTTAAAATGGCAAATTGAATATGTGCATCAACATTTTAAAACAAAAGTAATAGAAAAAGTTCCTTCCAATTTTGTACGGTTTGATTAGGATTTCAGTTTAGAATTTGATATTCACAGAATTACGAAATTCATTGTTAGAATACAAGGATGGAAATTATACATTCTTCCCACAATAATCTTATTTTTGTTTATTGAATGTTACCGTTTTAATGTGTAACATGTACAATGGCAAACTTGTAAATGATTTTACCTTTCAATACCATCCGTAGAAATCAATATGTTTAATCCAAGCAGTAGACATTTGATGGGTATTTATTTAACAAACATTGTGAAAAATTTGCAAATTAATTAATATTCAACTTACTGCAAATAATCTGCATGGGCTGTTTCAAAAATAAATCCGTAAAATCCGACTGTCGTTTTATATCAATGTATGTCGTTAGGTACTTCACTTACACGGTAAAGCTTATTTGATAATTCAATAATAATTATTTAGATACGCCTGAAAATTGATGTATTAATAAATCATACAAATCAATACGATTTTCTTGCGATCAATACAGACTGAAAAAAAATGTTAAAAAAATGCGGTGGATTTAAGTTACTGACGTGAAGTTTAAAATGCACCATTGCCTGAAATCAATTATTCATTAACATTATAAGTAATATTCATACTTTTAGAATCACATGTATTAAACGGTATCGTTTATACTTACGAAAAGTTTCGTAACATTCCTAATTTGTAATGATAAATTAAATGCATCGTACAGTTAAGTCTATATTAACATTCTCAATGTGTATTACAATATATTATAAGTGGTTAAATAGGTATTGTAAATTTCCCATTGTTTAAATACGTACTGTAGATCGCCTCGATTAAGTAACAGTGCATTAATATTTGACATATGAAATTTCTATATTTCGAACTCCAAGTATTCTATGAAAGTTATTATTCCCAGTTAAACAATAGAGCCAAAAGGTACTCAGTTAAGATACGTCACCACATTTGGTAAACCTTAAAATACTGCACAAGAGATTCGTTGTAATAAAATGTGACCTTCATGGAATACCTAATTTCAATCATGTATTCGATATTACTCATAAGATTAAAATTCTGTAATTTTTATTCAATAAATTTGTAGATACTTGTCTTAACTGTAATTTCGCGATTAGAATATGTATAGGGTATTTTTACTATAATTGTTGTTGACTTTACAGTAGAATTTATTGTGTAAAGCTACTCGTATTAAATACTTAACTCAGAACAAAAAGCACTTCTTCCCAGAAAGATTCACATAAAGTTATGCGTCCGTGCACTTATTTTGGCCTTCTAAAAAGTGCAAGTGCCTTAACTTTAAACATGTCTCAATGTCTTTTCATTTCATTTAAAAAAAATAATATTAATTTAGAAGATCCTGACGTTAAAATGTATGAGTAAATTTGAAATTCATAATTTATTAGATAAATTAGGTACACCGATAGGTAAAGTGCATATCTTAACAAACATTATAAATATGTTCATTCAAATGAAATACCACGTGATTACCGAAAGGCTCAATCAGGTTGAATTTAAATGCTCAATCTGGGTAACAGTAGAGAATTTATGAAACTTTTCAATATGTTCCAATAATTGAGTCGTTAAAATTAATATTATCTCATGACGAAATATATAGTTACGTTAATTCGAGGAAATTGACCACATACAAATAGCTTAACAATTTTGAATATGAAATTTTTATAAAAAGTTCTTCGTGTTGTCCGTAATTATTTAATACATATAATTAATTAAAAACGTTGATACAAAGTTATGAAAATATAGAAATTGATTATTTTTTATTAAACATAACAACATGTAATGTTTGTTTATAAACTCATAATTGTATTATTAGATTCTAATTTATGCATTTTGGATTTCAAAATTTTAATAAAATTAAACTCAAATAGTGGAATAGTCACTCCATGCTGTAATATAATTGTTACATACAGAATCGATGTTTTATCGATTGCGGTACCCGGCGTAGGTTTTTCCCACAAAGCTGGTTTTCCCTACCCCAATGCACACCCGAATGTGGGTACCTCTTAAAATGAAGGTGTCCTGTTAGGAGAATTATGTAAAAGGCCCTTCAAAATGGTGACGATCTCGATAAAATTATTTGTAATTCGAATATTATAATATCGATATATAAAACGACGTTGTAGTCTATTAAATGTTCGAGAAATTGAAAAGTCGAACTAAGATGTGAAAAAGTGACGAACGGCTTTTTGAGAACGTTTCGGGAATCGGGACGTCGCGTCGTCGGGTTAGTGTAAGTCCCCGTCGGGATCGGGTCGTCACCGTTTGATCGGAAAAAATTTGAATTTTAGTTCGTGACCGATGAAATTGTGCATTTTATTTTTAAGCCCTTCCACCAATTTTTGTTCGTTAAGCATAATTTTAGTATGATTTTTCATCAAACTATATTGAGTACATCATATTGAGTACATCAGTTACACGAAATATTTTGCTTATATTTTCATATTTCTCGTTACAACTTTGGTAACAACTTATTGCCATTGCAATCTAAGCTTAAAGGTTAGTCGATAACTTATAACTAGATGTTATAAACACACAAGAAGTATAATGAATATATCCTACACCACACAATGTTTTCATCTTTCGTATTGCTCACATAACACACAAAAAACAAGTATACATCATGAGTTACAATCCAAGGAACACAAAATCAATCTAGAGGCTTTTC
This sequence comes from Trichopria drosophilae, assembly GCA_030407085.1. Classification (NCBI taxonomy): domain Eukaryota; kingdom Metazoa; phylum Arthropoda; class Insecta; order Hymenoptera; family Diapriidae; genus Trichopria; species Trichopria drosophilae. The sequence continues at coordinate 92,692,454 of CM059585.1, forward strand.
CTCTATTTTTATAATGTAACAGGTCTGTTTCCTCCATTTGAAGCTTCACCTTTAGATGAAGAATGAATCCGTATGATTGATAGTTTCAACTCGTCGTTTCCAAATTAATTTATGTCGTGTCGTTTGTTTGATAAAAGCGAATATGGACGCTGCGTATTTATTTAATATTCTACATATTTCATGGTCAGTATCCCATTTTCGCATTATGAGGGCGGCCGTATTTGTATCGATTGAGGTGGAAAATTTGACATGCACCGAGCGTCATATTTTGAATTATTATAGGCGGGTCCCACATGTGATACGCGAAACCCTGTTCTAAAGTGACGAATGATAGGGAGGCGTCGTGTCGTCAGGAAATCTCCCGCAGTTTACTCGACAAAGTCGCGGGTTGCGTAGGCATAATTCAGCACCGTGAGGACGTGACAGGCCCCTTTTCAATTAAACTTAAGAATCGAACATTTTTTAATTCATTAGAAACACTCCGTTGTGCTGATCAGCTGAGATATGCTTTCCTCGGGGAGCGTAAATCAAACGTTTGGAGCTACGGTTTGCATTCAAATCCAAATGTAAATAGTTGTGACATAAACAATACCAGCATTAATAGCAAATAAGTTTTAACTAATAGTGGGAGATGTGACTCGCACCAGATGTACGCTATCGGCGAAAACTTTACAAACACTCCGAATTTCCACAAATCAATAATGCGTCATATCTCCCAATCCTTATATAACTAAAGCTTTCAATTGATATATCCACTTTTACATTACATATATATCTATAATTATTTCTTAGCTGTCAAGTTTTCGAAATGGTGAATTTTTTAACTTTCTTCTTCCAACTTTTAAGACTGACGAAAAGTGTAACAAATTTTTCTGGCCGTTGTTAATTTTTTTAATGCATACCATAATTCAAGACATTTAAATTAGCACTTGTAAAAAGTGTAAGCTACAATGAATTGTTCAAAATCATTATTCGGGGGTTAGTGAACTTGGCGAACAATTTGATCCGCCATTTAACTTTTTTAAAAACAAACTTTAGATATGTATTCAACAACCTCAAAACTCCCACAGTGGAGATTATCGTGAAACTGGAAAGAATGTTGGATTTGTCATTTTTAATTTTTACAAACTGTTATCACATTCGTCTTCAGTGATCTCACAAACCCTCTAATAATTATTTTCTTGAACTTTGCTGCATATTTAAAACTTTTGCCCGGCATATTGGATCCGCCATTTTTAATTTTTGACAACTTACACCAGATTCGTAATCAGCGATCCCTAAAGACCCGAGTAACAAATCTATCGATGGTTCGTAATTAGAAAATAAACAGACCGCATATATCAATAAGTACGGAAAGTTTACACATATACATAAACCACCGGGAACTAATTTCAAATATTCTCCGCCATTTTGAATTTGGAAAATCTTACACCGGATTCGAGATCAGCAAAAACTGTGTGGACTGTTCAGTTTGAAATAACTGTAAATTGTGGGTCGCAAAGAGTTGATTAAATTTATACTTACGTAGTCGAAAGAAAAAAAAAGAGTGTTATTTTTTTAATTATAGTGTTGTTTATATTTATTTATTTATTTATATACTAAAATATCACAGCTTATGGTCTAATGTCACTGAAATTTTTTACTTAATAAATTCTAAATTTTAAGCTCATAAACTTGATGATACTTGTGACTGCACTGCTTAAATAAACGTGTTACCGTTATTGGTAATGGTGATGACAAAATTAACTAAATATTGGGGAAATGATGATGATGACAACTGTTGATGATAATTGCTAATAATGGTCGAGAATAGGTGAAATACATAGAAACATAATGAATGCAACTTCATATATGACAAGTGATAATAGATGGTTCCAACAGATGATTATTGATTTCAGATGAACATGATGGATAGTTATTGATGGCGGATGATGCTCCCTATAGATACGACGGATAATGTTGACATCATTTCCCCTCAGTAATGACTATATCTATGGATTATCATAGCCCATTATGTAATCTTTTGCATTATTTTTACTAAAACATATTCAGAATAATTCTTAACGTGCGAGTAATGATTATTTTCATTCTTTCCGAGTGTGAAAAAATACAATTTCTTCCTTAGTCACCTGTTAAGGTTGTTAAATATGAAAAATGCATTAATTGTTTTACATGCCCTCCATTATCGGGATTCACGTATCCACGCTATACATATTTCAATTTCAAGAGTAAGATATAGATGGGTCGCGTTTTATTTAGCGCACCCTGCGTGATGGCAACCCTCATTTGGCTTAGGGTTGTTACTACCCAAGGGTCGCCGAGTATCTTTTATATACGTGAATATAATATCCTTGCTGTCGTGAACGGGTGGACGTCGGTAAAGATGAAAATGAGATGAATTTAATGTGCACCTGCACATTCCGATTCTTCTCTTCACATTAAAAGTGAAGGTTTTTCATAAAGTGACAAGGAAATAACTAGTAAATTTTATAATTACAAATAAACTTTTCTGTAAATGTGTTACAGAGAAACATTATTTCAATAGAACAAGTGAAGATTATAAAGATTTGTTGGTGTATTTTCCGTTTCTATAAAAAATGGTAGTTTAGTACTTTTAAGAAGAATCAAATTCGATAAATTTGCATATTTTTAATTTTCAAACCATTAAAAATGGATTTCATGAAATTGAACTCAACCTACTTAATCAATTGAGTGCGGAATAAATTTTACGTCCTCTGCGAGAATTTCAGCGACGTGAAAAGTTAATCTCGAACTTTTACTGCGCCCTTTAGAATAATTGAATCTCTCATTAGTTTTTTGCCGGGACCTTTAAGGGGATAATGTCGTCGTTTTTACAATTATGTAGAAAGTGGTGCATTGCAAGATTTGTCGACGAACGTAAAATTAAATCCCGTGTCTTTAATTATTTTCACTGATTGCCTGGTGAGTTACAATCTAGATTATAAATTTGTCTTATATAGAAAATAAACTAACCACGATTTTTAAAGCAGTGCACTTCCATTGTTTGAAACAATTAAGATTCACTGATTTATAGCCGAAAAAGGAGATGTTATCAATAAAAATGACTAATATATTACGAAATTCTGATACTTGGCAATTACACTGAAAAATATGTAGCTGTGCGTCTACACATAAAAAGAAGCTATTCATTATTACTGATCGACAAATATTCAAGACATTTGAAACTGAATTTGCTCTTACAAAAATCATAAAAGATAATAGGAGATATTTTTTATTATAATTATTATAATCATTATTAAGTTTGTCCTTTTACAGATGGGGAAATATACTCAGTAAATATATAATACAATGGAAATAAGATCATCCTCCAGTTTGCATTTGATACACGTTTCTCAACTGAAGGCAATAATTAATGATTATCAATAATTATTTTTTATATATATAACCTTCCATGTATGCTTCAAGTTTTCACGAAAATATACAGTTACGAAAAGTTATTTCATTTGCAGGTAATTATAACCTCTAATTGTCCAAAGTTTTTAACTTTAGAGAAATGACTTAAAAAGAATGTAGGACGCGACCTTACATTTCAGTTGAAAAGCTGTTTCAGGTGAAAATTTACATAAGCAAAAGCTCTCCCAGAAAGGCTTTCGGAATTGTAGGAAAAATAAATACATAAATATACTAATTAGTACATTCAGTAGCTACTTATACCGCAATAATTAAAATTAAAGCAGTTACTTTTCAATCTACTATAGATTAATATTAATTTGTTATGTGTTTTCTTTAATAATTGAAACATCTCTGTTTCGCGAACGTATTGCAATGCCCATAGCCTAAATTAATGTTTCAATATATCATTTCTTGCGCTAAAAAGTGATTCATAAAAATGTTATAATATACATTAAGATTCATATAATTATTTCCATTAGAATACATAATAGTTCCGAGAGTGCAAAATTGAATTAGAAGGTCAGAATAAATAGCAGCAACGCAATAATAATTAATTTTTCTATGATATCAAGAACCGAACAAATTATTATTGTATTCATAAAATTGAAAGTTTTCCGAAATGGATTGTACATGTTCGATTAAATAGCTATTAGCAGAACGATTTCTTGTATAGATATCTTCTGTACTCAAATAACTGATTAACCTGTAGACTGCCGGGGATTGATAGAATTTATTCACCTTTAAAAATTCCAAAATGATGTGGCTATAGCTTCAAAATATCTTATAGGAAGTTTCAATCACACGCAGAGTCTGTATATACACGGAGAAAAATGACTCCGCTGGATTAGCTGATTCATATCAGCTAAAATTTTCGGCTGGAATTTGCCGAAAGTATCCGCAGTGTTAGCTGTTCCGATTCCGCTATTGTAGCCTTACGAATCTGTAAATATTGCAGAGATAGTTTCTGTAAATGTTACAGAAAATAATGTGTAACATTAGCTGTACATATTATAATCATGTAAATTGGCGCATTGCAATCTACACAATCCCAGGTAGCACATTTCAACATCCGCTAACAAAAAGTTATTGAAATAACACAAATGTTGACAAAAGTTAACATTTCTATAACTTTTCTTTAGTGAATACCAGGGGGGTGACACTGCTGCTATATTCCCTATGGTATGTCGGTTCCCTTCGTGACCTCCCACTTATCTCAAAACTTCATGTATCCAGATGGCGCTTGCAGTCATGTGCTCGGCGAGCTTTGGCGTGATAATCGTAACGCCCTTTTAACTAATATACGTGCACTAGATGTTTACAATCGCCGATACGTAGTCTATAGGTATCGAACGCCGTGTTTCTTCATCACTTTAACTAAAATACGTCCACCAGGTGTTTAGGGTCACCGATTACGGGGTCTAGATATCGCGCACCGTAGATTTTCATTTCTATAACTAAAAAACGTGCCCCCGGTGTTTGGGGTTGCCGATCATGTAGCCTAGGTATCCACTTGGTGTTAACCAACGATGACCTTGAGGTCAAAGTTGAAGCTCATTTCAAGGTCAAATCAATTTTATCTAATAAACAACGGTAACCTTGTCCTTGACCTGGGGCCAAATTTGAAAAAATTTTAAGGTCATTTCAAGGTCAAATCAAAATATGTTCAAATTTGAAGAAAAATAAGCAAAATTGATCCGATCTTGAAATGACCTTCAACTTTGACCTCAAGGTAATCGTTGGTTAACTCGAAGTCAATACCTAGACCACTTGATCGTCGACCCCAAACTCCTGGTGCATATTTTTTAGTTAAAAAGATGAAAAACTACGGAGCGCGATTCCTAGACACCGTAATCAGCGAACTTAAACATCTGGTGCACATATTTTAGTTAAAATGGGGAAAAACTACTGAGAGCGATACCTAGTCCCCGTAATCGGTCATCCTAAAGACCTGGAGCAAATATGTATTTTGCCAATCCGATTCAAAACTGCGAATCGTCATATCTCGAGACCGTAATCAGGAAAACATCTGTGCGTTGGTTTCCAAGCACATGTATAGTAGCGCCATCTAGTGATCGCAAATCCCGGGGGTCACAACGAGAACGTTATGAACGAAACAGTTTCACCCCCCTGGTGAATACTCAAATATGCTACCTGGAATACGAAGAATCGTGTTTGATATCGTGTTCAGTCGGTAACGGTCGGAAAGGTCGGTAACGGTTAACCTAAAACCAGATTGCGCAAGATAGCGTCAGAGAGCGTAGCGGTCTGTGCGAAATTCGAAAATTGATCGATTATCCTATATTGATTATTTATTAATTGTGGATATACATATAGCCGTTCTCGCCAGTTCCCGAGGCCTGCTCCATTTGACACATATGCCATACATGCATAAGATGTCGCAGTTCATTCGCCCTTATTACATAACCTCATCCTGTCATTATTCACTGTACATATGAATATGAATCGAATCGATCGAAATCGAATTCCACTCGTTCCGTATGTATGTATGTATGTATGTATGTATGCACATTTATATGCTCATATGAGAATGCCACTTCGCCACAGGCGTTGAGTTTCGCCTCTATATAAAAATAAATTTCTATGCACTGTGTGGAGTCACTTATGCACTCACTGTTTCTAAGAACAAAATTCAGGAAATGTAGAAAGTATGATAGACACAGACAATTAAAAACTGCAGATATGTAGAAACTCGAGTTAACAAAAGAAAATAATCCGCTACATTAGCAGATTTATTTCGGCTAAATTTATAGACTTTTTCCCGTCAGTTTTGCTGACGCGTACTGTTTGGAATTTACAATTATTTTTCAGTAATTTTAGCTGAAATTATCGGCTATCTCTAATGGAATTCTAGAATCTTTCCCTAAGGGAAGAAATCGGCAGAATCTGCGGATATTTTGGCAGATACAGCTGATTATTTTTCTCCGTGTAGACTTCCCGGCGGCTAACGGTTGGAAATAATCCAATATCAATTTTTTCCTTTAAAATTAAATGAATTTCTGTGAAATTTGTTACGCGGGGGTTATCGGCCTAACGAATCTGATGTTAGTTTTTAAAAATAACATAGCGACCCCAAAAACCCCTAGATACCCATTCTCAAGAAAATAAAAAAATTTAGAAAAATTCGCGCGACATATTGGATCTGCCATTTTGCATTTTTGAAAACTAACACCAGATTCGTAATCAGCGACCTAAAGAACCCCAGGGTATTGATTTTGAGCGAATTCAGCGAGTTATTTTTTGTAATGTATATATATACATATATATATATATATATATATATATATAGATTTTCCAGCAGTGTACAGGTTAAACCAATATTATATTAATCCATCGTCTGCAATTAAATCTAGTGTATCAGGTATTCCTTTGTTAATTAGTTGGCGAATTCAATCATTGAAGGTATTTTTCATTCGCTAAACGTTACTGGTATATCACCAGTTAATTATTTAATACAACCCAATTTTTTTATTCACTAAAATGTTACGTACGAAACCTTTGGTATTGAAATGCTCCCTGTATATAAATCTCAGTAGAGCAGTTCTCATTAATACAATTTTGCCCTTTTATTAATTAAAAAAAAAATGTGTAATTTCATGATTTTTTAAACAAATGATTTGCTTCGGTTTTTTATTAATTCTTATGCGACTAGATTTAATTAAATTCTGAATTATAAATTTTCTAGCCTTAACGTAACAAGTATGTTATTTATTTGTACTTATACATTAAAATTAACAGTAACATAAATAATCAAAATAGAATGATTGTCATTCATACGAATTAAATATTACATTAACATTTTGTTGAAAACCCGATACAGAATTAAGTACGACTATCAAAAACGAAATAGTTGTTTTCCAATGAATGATTGAAAAATCATCTCGTCAATTCTGATGGAGGGCAAGTTGATTGAATAAACTTGCACCGCTAAATCAACTCGTATTACTGATTCTAAGGGGTGTTCCCTCGATAATGCCCTTGAATCGACCTCTGACCCCTCTGGGAGATGGCCATGTTAATGCTTGCAGTTCAATTCCTTTCCCTGAGGCCCTATATTTTTATATGCAACCCTCGCCATGCGTATAGGATGTAAGCCCTTATTCAGAACAAATTCCTCATTAAAATTTCCTATTCAATGCATTGCACCAAAACACAAGTCATGGGATCTATCACGATGTTTACGTTACACGAAATGCATTCAGAGTTTTCCAAAGAAAAACATCCATCGTAATAGCGAGAAGTATCTTGACAAAAATGTGAACTTGCTTTGTTGCATATTTTGGCTTTTGCATTGGGATTCATATAAGTTGTTTATTTAAAGCAAACAAAGAGAGTATAATGTAAAACGTTGGTAATTTTGATAGTATGCAATTAGTAATGATAATTGGGCTTGATTATAAGTAATTTTATTAAATAATAAGAAATAACATATTCATTTGGAAAATTATCTTCTCACATCATTGTTAATGATTGTGAAAAAGTAATTTCGACAAATCTTGTGGTTATTTTAACACAGTACCACAAAAAAAAATTGTTTAGAGATATCGTGAATCAGAAATATTGAATCTTGTAAATTTTTGGCCACTGAAACGAATCCGCGGTTCGATTTGACCCATCACGGTCACGATTTAAAGATATCTGATCCGAAAAATATTCAAAAATATACTCTTTGGCAATTAAATTTAGGATAGCTGAAAAATCTGAAGCCATGAGTTAAATTGGATAAAACAAATTTTTTCAGCAACCAAAGATCTATAAGATCCTCCATTTGTGATGCAAGTAACAATTTTTTTTCTCAAAATGCGTGTTTTCCCTCGAAAACCGAATTCATTTATTAGCTCCTTTCATTTTGTTTAATTATGTAGTATTGTGACCAACATATATCAAAAAGAATCTTTTTGGAAATTAGTTAATTTATAATGGGTCGAGAAATTAATGTAGATGCTTTTGCATCGAATTACTTAATTTATAATAATGGTTTTAATACATATACGGACCGGGTAACGATATCCCGTTACCATTATACCTACGTATATGTACACATATAATAATTATAAACATTTCTTTTTTATAATTACGAAAATACATTTATCCGAAGGTAGTATTTTCCGAATGTTAATAATTCGGAATGCCAATCATACGAAAGTGAATAAATCCGAAAGTAAATTTTCCGAAGGTTTAAAATTCCGAACGTAAATTATCCGTAAGTTCCGAATGACAAACGGAAGAATGACAAAGTTCCGAATTAAAGTAGGCGCCACGTATGGTGATGTGGCCTATTATATTTCCCTAAATGAAGTTGATTCTTATGTATTTTGGGTTCCTGAATCCGATTTTTTTGGGTAGAATGCCTGAAAGTGGTGCAGTTGATCGTTATTAACAAATTTTGTTAACATTTTAAAAATTTAAATTTTTCAGTCAGAAAGAATTGTTAGATTCTTTGGGTCATTTTGGAAAGGAAATGTCTACTGCGAATTTCTCAAAAAATGCATATTTTCGGAGATAAAAATTGCCGAACTTCAAAAAAATTTTGTTATTAACAAAAAACGGTTCCATGAAATTTAATAACAAATCAACTGCACCACTTTCAGGCATTCTACCCAAAAAAATCGGATTCAGAGCGCCTACATTAATTCGGAACTTCGTCATTCGGAACTCGGAATGTTAAACCTTCGGAAAATTTTCTTTCGGATTTATTCACTTTCGGATGATTAGCATTCGGAAAGTAGGACCTTCGGATAAATGTATTTTCGGAATTTTAACCCCCCCACCCCCCTTGAGTATTATTTAAATTTCAAATAAATAAAAACCATACGTGTATATGACAGAGATCTCGTGGAGCCTTACTGATGAGTCCTACACGAGATCTCAGGACGAAACACATTTTTACAATAGACAGTAGTATAATAGACAAATACGGTAACGTGATGTCGCACGTTACACGTGTACATATATATTTTGAAGAACCATTAAAATAATAAGGTAAACCTTCGGAAAGACTGGGTCACCTGGAAATAAATTATTGTACATGTTTTCCAACGTTTTTTGGGTCGCTGAACATGAATTTGAAGTCAAAATTTGTCGCTCGGACATACCTTGGTCGCTGTATTGAAAAAACATCGAAAAAATGTAATTTTTAAAAATTTTTTGCATTTATCTTGAAAACTCGAAGTCGCACGAAAAAGAGTTTCAACCAAAAAATATAGAGCACGAAATTCTCTACAAAAAAGGTCTTACACATTTTCTTCGTAAAGTCAAAAATAACGACGTAAATGGAGGTTGAATATAAGAACAATTGACTTGGCGTGTTTTTAGCATAATGCCCACCCTCGGCTGCCTACAGGGAGGGCCTACGCCCCCCCCCCCCAGACCCCCCCGCTAAAACAAAAACCTAACCTTCTTGGTTTGCATAAACTCCGTCTATGGGTGAACCAAACATACCACGATATGTATGATCAATCATTTCTAACATTACCTCCGGCATTAGCAGTACCCGAGATGTACCACGTGGAGGTTGCACGGTCGGGGTTATATCCCTTCGGGGTGCTTTGTTCAGGTGGTTCCCCTGGCCGTCACGTCACCTGTTTTTGTGTGTGAGGGTGTGCGTATGTACGTGTGCGTGTGCGTCCGCGTGCGCGCGTTTCTGTGCGTGTGAATGTGTACGTGTGCGTGTGCGCGCGTTTGTGTGTTTGCGTTCTCGCGTGTTCCTCCTCTTAATTAGTCGGTAACTCGATGGAACTAGCTGACATCATGTTTTTTTGAAATTCGGCGATCACGTCGAAAAACGCAGATATTCGAATGTTTAACGGGCGGCCTCGTTTGAGCAAATACTCAGCAAGATGTAAAAAATCAAAAAACGAAACATCTGATTGTCATAACTAAGCTGAATTCGTTTGTTCGTCAATGAGAAACTGAATACACCATCTCTCATCAACGCATCCAATAATAAATTGGGTATGCGTAAATTCCATCTTTGCTACATATTGCTGTGACTAACAAGCAGTCTAATCGACGAAAAAGTAACCCATTATTGAGACGAGAACGCGTATCGACCGCGGAATCGCAATTAGCCATCTAGCGGAGTTTGAATCCGGCGTTACTTTTAGATTCAGGAAGAAACTGTATTCAGTCTTTTTTATAGACAAATTCAAGCTCTACATTTTTTTTCACACTTTTTTTCACACTTTTTTTCGCGTGAGTTGGAGTTTTCAAGATCAATGGAAAAAACTAAAAAAAGGACGTTTTTTCGATATTTTTTCAATATAACGGCCAAGATATGGCCGAGCGACAAATTTTGACTTCAGATTCGTGTTCAGCGACCCAAAATATGTCGGAAAACATGTCAATAAAACTTTTTTCCAGGTGACCCAGTCTTTCCGAAGGTCTACCAACAATAATAATAATAATTGGTTGTTAATAAACAACCGCATACAATTTTCTCGACCGTTTAAAATTATCAAAATTATATAAGTGTTAATTTGTTGGTGTATTCGGTTGTTATTTATTTAAAAATATCAATTTTTAATTATAAACGCGTATGAGGCAAGGTTCTAGGGGTCGCCTTACTGACGAGTCCATTGTAAACAATAGTAACTTGTTCTTCCTACCACTTCTAGAGGGAAATATAATTCCATATTAATAATTAACCTTAAATTCCGTATATACTCATCTGTAAGAATTTCAGACGGTGATAGTACAAATACCGGATATGTACGAATTTATCTACATTTTTTGTGGCTTCGCATGTAAGCACATATTACTTCGACCCAGACTAAGTCTGGACGAAGTATTGAATTTGGTCACTTCGGGTATAAAAATTACCCTATAGTTTTTCATCAAATTTCTACGTTTCAGACCGTAAGGAACCCAAATCAACAATAAAAAAATTTGTGTCCGTGATCTTGAACGTACGTACGTCCGTACGTCCCGTTTTTTTATCTCGCGATAACTCGCGAACGGATAAGCGTATCGACATAAATTTGTTTTTAAATACGCGTCTTGGCATAACTTAGATCTGATTAGATTTTGGCGCAGATCCATCCGTCCACTACTTAAAAAAATTAGCCCCAATTAAGTTACTTCGTAGTTTTTTGCAATTATTTTGAAACATACAAATTTTATTTAAAAATGTTTCAAACAAAAAAGATAGAGCATGAGAGTCTCTACAAAAAAGATTGTATGCATTTTCTTCCCAAAGTCAACGATAATACCATAAAAACTGGTTTTGAATGTTTATGACTATTGTCTGAAAAAGTATTGAATTTGGTCACCTCGGCAAAAAATTACCCGGTAGTTTTTCATCAAATTTCTACGTTTCGACCCCCTACCCCCAGCGGTAGTCTTCGCCAGCCCCTCGGGCGCGATCATCACCTACGGGCTCATAAGTTCTTTTACGCCCTTGATACGAAAATAACTATTTCGATATATCTAAAAGATGTCTTATAGATATCGAAAAGATATCCGTCAGAGATCTTTTCGAAATTTTCAAAATATCTTTGACGAATTATATGTATATATATATTGTATATATACAAGCCCCCCCCAGGTGCAGCCACCTTGACGTGGTGGGGGGGGGGGGGGCTTGAGAGTCTTGATGATCCTTTTGGCAACACCGGCGGGGCGAGCATGAAACAGAGCTACGGCTCTATCTCGCCCCGGCAGGTATAACCATGCAATAGTGTTTTGGGCCGTGCTAAGGGCATGCATGATACTTAGGCAGTAGTATCGAAAACGGACACCCCTCAGAGGGGCCCGGGGGAGTACTCTGAGTAAGCAATTCCCTAGGCTGGGCAAGAGGCTCTGCATCGGACGTTCCTCAATACTCGTGGGACCAACTATGAATAACTTAACTACAAAAAAACAAAACGAAAAACTTACCGCAAAACAAACACACAAAGAAAAAGAGCAGAAGCTAGACATAAACTACTTCAAAAAAGATAAAGAAGAAAAAACCGCTAAAGTAACAACTATCAGAAAAAAAGACATTAATAACAAAAAGACTGGAATACCAAGGTCGGCTGGCACTGAGGAATAAGTGACAGCTAAAAAGGATCCGAAGCCAGAGGAGACTCCCCTGAGCGAAACGGAAATGGAGATTGATAAACCCAATCTCAAAAGGCAAAGAAGCACCAAACAACAAAACGAGGGAAAAAAAGGAGAAAGTAGAGGAAAAAGAGGACAAAAATAATGGCTTGGACGACTCTTCCGATGAGGAAGAGGAAGAAGTAAAAGTGCATAAAATCGAGGAAATTCCAAAAGCAATTTACGCAGCAAAAGGAATACTACAAGTATTAATAAATAAAACAGAGTCTGAAAACATCCAAAATAAAGCTCAACAAGAACTAGACCAGCTGATGTATACGATCACTCAGCTGACTGTGAAATATGCAAAATTAGAAGGCGCATACGCAAACGAAAAGAGCAAACCAAAACAGACCACAGACTCTGGAAACAACCAGGAACAGATATCTTACGCTGCAATGGCAAGACGCTTGGTAGCCCCGAAAGCACAAAAATTAAAAACCACGATCAAACCAGCCAATAAAGTTATAATCCTCAAGCCAAAAGATCCAGAACTGGGCAAGGATCAGGACAAAGCTAAACTACTCCTCTACAACACCTTTGACCCTCGAAAAGCAAAGGTGCAAATAAACAGTGTCAGAAAGACAAGAGTCGGACTCATAGTGGAGTCTCCAACGGAAGAAGATCTTAAGAAGCTGATCACAAACGAAAGTGTAACAAAACATTTTACAACTGATAGACACAAGAAAAAACAGCCTAGGCTAATAGTATACGACGTGCCAAGGGAAGTGGATGATGAGGCGCTGCTCAAGCCAATAATAACTCAGAATGATCTCGAGATAATCCAAGATGACTGCACGGAACATCTCCAGGTTACATTTAAAACTGGAAAAAAAGATTCCACCACAAGTAACTGGGTGATAGAGGTGAGCCCAGAAATCAGGAAAAAGATCCTGATAAAACAGAGGCTGTACATTGGGTGGTCATCATGCAAAGTACAGGACTTCATCCTTGTTACCAGATGCTTTAAATGCCAAGGCTTCGGTCATGTCTCTAAGCATTGTCAGGCGCAAGATGTGTGCATGCACTGCGCTGAAATAGGGCATAGCAGGCAAAACTGCCCAAAAAAGGCAGAGCCTGAAACAAAGAAATGCCATAACTGCTCTAAACAAAAGAGAAACCCAAATCATTCAATGAATGATAAAACATGCCCGTCGTACATACTGGCGTATGACAGGCTAGTGGGCTCCACAAACTATGGCGACTAAACCACCATCTATTAATGTCCTTCAATTGAACTGTAGACGGTGCATCAGAGTTATGCCCGAGATTAAGATCCAGGCTGACTCCAAAGATATTGATGTGATGTTATTACAAGAACCGTACGCAAGCACTGCCTCGCACAAGGTATGTGGAATTGGGCTTTGGAACGAGTGTTGTACAAGTCAAAGATGAGCACCTATGGGCAGCAATTGCCATCATTAATAATGACATCAAAGCAACCCAGCTGACTAACCCATGCAACGCGCACATCGTCATTGCTGAGATCAAATACAAAAATATAAGTATATACGTTGGCAGCGGATACTTCCAGCTGAGCAAACCAATAGAGCCCTTTTTACAACATCTAGATAGGGCACTAACCCTACTAAAAGGCAAGAAAGTGATCTTAAGCATTGACTCAAACGCAAAGTCACCCCTCTGGGGTTCGAAAACCATAGACAGAAACGGCAGACTGCTTGAGGCATTTATCCAAAATTGGGACCTCGTAATATCCAACACTCTCGGTAGTGGCCCCACACTGAGAGATGAAAAGGGAACAGGCAATATCGACATCACTCTGACAACAAAAGAGGTTACCGAAATAAAGGAATGGAACGTGGAGGACTGGGGAATCTCCAGCGATCACCTTCCCATAACGTTCAGAGTGCAGAATCCTACAAACAGGAATAAAAGATATTGGAGGAACGAGGAACCATATTGCGGGTATGCCTTGGGTAGGGCCGACTGGGTTGCTTTCAACAAAAGGCTTAAAAGCGAATGGGAAAAAGCCCAAAAATACAAACTCGATTCCGGAGACAACATCACTAAGACGGTTAAAGCCATCAATAAAACACTGAGTATGGCCTGCATGGACCTGGCACCTAGAAAGCAGTTCAAGAGAAGGACGGTCCCATGGTGGAACGACGCGCTAACAGATATGAAACGCCAGACAAACAGAGCACGAAGAAAATACCAAAACGAGACTGACATGGAGCTGAGGCGAGAGCGCCTGGAGTAATACAGGGTGAAACGAAAAGAGTACACGAAGCTAATAAACCAGACCAAACAAGAGAAATAGCAAGAATACGTAACGATCAAAGGCAACAAAAACCCATGCAGCTTTGTTTACAAAATGATGTCAAACACAGTCAAGCTTAAAGAAGTAGCTAGTAATGTAAATATCAACAATGGATACACGACAAGTTGGGAAAGTACAGCGAAAGAGATGTTGGAGCAGCTTTTCCTGGATGACAGGAGTGAAAATGATAACCCAGAACAAAGCGATATTAGAAACAACACGAGAACTCCTCCTACAGGAGACATGGAAGATTTTACCGAAGCAGAACTAAACCAGGCAATAAACAGAATTAAAATGAAAAAAGCCCCAGGACCCAACAACTTCAATCCTGAAATCATCAAAGAGGCGATGAAAGTACTAAAACAGGACACCCTGAAACTGTTTAACGTCTGCCTGAAACAAGGAATCTTTCCAAATGAGTATAAGATCTCTCGTGTTGTGACTATCAAGAAAGGCAAGGAAAAGGACCCTACGGATCCAAAATCATATAGGCCAATATGCCTACTGCATGTGCTGGGAAAGCTGTTAGAAACGTTAATACTCGCGAAACTTGATAAACTATTACTTGGTGAACTGGAAGACACCCAATATGGGTTCAGAAAAGGGAAATCGACTGAAGACGCAATAAATCATTTTAGAAAAGAAGTAAGCAGCTCCAGGGGCAAATACGTTATAGCCATATTGCTTGATATTAGCAAAGCCTTTGACAATGTCTGGTGGCCAAGTGTACTACAAGAACTGAAACGACTAAATTGCCCTAAAAAGATGTACAGCCTACTAAACAGCTACCTGAAAAAAATAGAAGAGTTGTGATGCAGAATGGCAGAGATCAGATCATAAAAGAAACCAACAAAGGATGTCCGCAGGGATCAGTGCTCGGACCGCCCCTGTGGAATCTTATCTTCGACTCGAACCTGAAAACTCTCAAAGAAAAAGAAATCCGCACAGTAGCATATGCTGACGACCAAGTAATAATAATAGATGGCCCAAGCAAGAACCAAGTAGAACAAAAAGCTAACGAAGCCCGCGAACATGTACAAAAATGGTGTGAAAGAAACAACCTACAGCTTGCAGCACAAAAATGTGAGATCCTTCAAGTGAAAGGACCGGACTTCCACCACAAAAACAAATACAGGATCCGAATCGGGAACGTTAGACTAAAAACCACCGAAGAATACAAATATCTCGGGGTAGTATTCCAAAAGAGACTTGGAGTGAACGGTCACGTCAGACATATTGAAAATAAAACGAGAACCATATTTGGAGCGTTAAGTGCCGTAGCAAGAAGAGACTGGGAACTCAGGTTCGGGTCGATGATGAGGATCTACAGAGGGGTTTTTGTCCCGATAGCAACGTATGCGGCGTCTGGTTGGACGGACAAAGTGCTGAAAGCTGACAAAGCCAAAATAAGAGAAGCGCAAAGATATGCCCTAATTGCAGCCACCAAATCATTCAGAACCACCTCTACGATGGCTATGCCAGTAGTTGCTGGAGTACTTCCAATAGAACACGAAATAAAAAGACACGTTGCCAAATACTATCCCAGGAAAAGAAATCACTTCGTCAGTGGTACTTACGAATTTAAGCCGGATGAAAACCCGGACTTAAAAGAGGCTAGCAAACAGATCGAAAAAGAGTTGATTAAGATATGGCAAAATGAATGGCAAGAAACAGAAAGAGGGAGAGCCACGTTCGACTGTCTACCAGTAATAAGAGAAAGGTTGAAATACCACTGGATAAAGCCCAACAGATGGACAACACAGCTCATCACGGGACACGGAAAATTTAATATCTGGAAAAATAAGGTTGGCATAGAAATCGACACTGGAAATGGAACGGTAGAGTGCACCTGCGGCGCAGAAGAAAACGCCAAGCACCTGCTAGAAGACTGCACAAAGTACGACCACCTTAGACAAAGATTCAAAAACCAGCACAATATAGAAACCGTAACCCTAAAAGAGATACTGAAGGACAGGAGAATGTGGAACTCTTTTACCTCCTTGGCTAAAGAACTCATCGAAGAGAAAGAATCAAACGATGAACCTGAAACATATCTCGCATACATGCAAAACAACAACTATATCGACTCTGAATCCGATTAAGTAAGGTATGATTAAGCGAAGAGCAGAAGACTCGAGCAAACCAAACGAAATCGGAATAATAACAAACAAGCCTCAAACTCTGAAATGTCTGCAAAAATATCGATAAAAGTGTGGAGAAAACTACCAACTTAGAGAAAGAAATGGGAAGATTCACGCCCAAAATTACCGAAATAGACAAGACGGGAAGCCCAAGAGACGAATAGTGGTTCGGATTCCACTTAAAACTGTAGGTCCAACAACATCATTAGATCCCCGGTCTGGTTTGTGTTAAACATAATGCCAATTATGTAAGAATGCGATGATTAACGTAATTTCGTCAGGATGTAAGAACTGTGTTGTTATCACTGGTGTGCAGAAATGCGGTGGACGGTGGGTTGGTCTATTTCCATAAGAAATAGTCCAAAGGGGCATTTCTGTTTGTATATAAGATCATAATGATACAGACAGTAATTAGTAAAACACAGTAAACATGTAATATGCATCGAATAGTCTATTAGAATACAAGTGCATGTGTTTTACAACTTTTATTTATTAATACTTCGGCTGGCCTGTTGTTGGGGTCGAAGTTTTGAAAATGCTCATTTTCAATTTTCATACATATAAGAAACACATACATATTGTTGTAACATATCTACCGAAGCCACTTGGACCTAAATATGATTGGACCCTCGAATATCAATATAATTTTATAATACAATTGAAAGCTGTTCGTAAACAAACGAGTATTAACGAATAGCCGACTCTCCACTGGGTCGAAGTTTCTGAGCGAGCGAAGCGAGCGAGGCACCACGCCCACACTAGTTTCTGATTGTTTTCTTCTTTTTTGTATTTTTAGTTAAATAGTGATATAATGTTTTTTTTATTATATTCCGTTTTAAAAATATCAGCAATTACGAATTTGAAAATTAAACAATATTATTTACCTTTTTATTGTTCTGCGACTGTTCGGTTTAATATAATGCGAGTCTCGGATTTCATTTAATTTCAAATAAATAAGGCGGCGTCGACCATTCTTTGTGAGCTGCAGTTTTCACATGTTTTTCTTTTCTATATTGGTTGTATCTATTGTAGGTAATGTTTTGGTGTTATATATGGCCGGGTGATGACACCTTTATGCATTTTCAAGCTAACGGAACTCTGTTTCTAAAAAATCTGCTAGTTCGCAGCTTCACGCTTCTATACACCTGTAATTACACTATATGTACTTGAACCTTTCAATGCGTTTTTCTCAAAACCATATTTTTCATGACGGACGGATTTTTAGCGCCAACCAGTTTTAATCGATTGACTTGAAATTTTCATAGTAGCTTCAAAACATGATTTTCTAGAGCACATTGAGGGATTTGTTTGTAAAATTAAAATATCAATTTTAGAGCGCTTTAAAAAAAATACAAAAAAATATTCAAATTGATGTCATTTTGTTTCAAAACAATATTTTAAGAAAATGTTTGGGATGTGGGTTCCTGGTAAACAAAATGCGGCCTGTAGCAATCCGACTGGTCCGATTTTGGAATAAAAAACGATTCGCTGTTACGTCGCCATTTTATTTTAAAAATTCCGATAACATTTGTTTATATAGTTTAAGACATGTATTTTCGTATGCACTAATACGTTTTTTAATAAAGCCTTTCAAACTTTTGTAATAAATTCCGAAACACGACAGATATTTCAGATATTTTCTGCGCGTTAATGTAATAATGTGTACCAGTGTAGACTGACATGGCTTTTGAATTAACATGGAGTACCAGTAATATCGACTTTTATTGATCTATGAAAATCTAAAGAGGCACAAGTTGAATAATGCAGGAATTCCTTAATTGACCATTAAGCGTTGATGTCACGTCGCGCATGGCATTCGAGGGAGGTTGGAGCGGGAGGATTCACGCGTTGACCATGCCTGATTATCGCGATACTTAGTGGCTGATGCCTATCTCGTTAATTGTAGGACAGCTAGATGAATACATGACATTATGACAGCCTTCACGGGAAAGGTTATGTGCACTACGGGTGGTCCAATTCGACGAACCAAGTACCGCTAATTAAGCAGCAGTCATTTCGAAAACGACTATTAGTAGTCACCAATTATTTGTGCCCATTAACGCTTCTATAATTTCATTCAATAAATACTGAAAAGGTAACGATAACGTAGATCCCTTCTGTGATATTCAAGATCTCGAGTTATCAGAATAACAGATGAAGAAGGGAGTCGCTAAAATCGTGGTTTCTAAAAGTTTCTTTAAAAGTTATCGAAGATGTAAAATATAATTTTTAAAGATATCGATGAGAATAGTAGATTGTGCAACTATGGAGCAAAATAGGTGTTTGTCAATTGTATATATGAGTGCGACTTTGACGCCCAAGCGAAGCGAGAATTTTCTCATACGAGGGCGTGCTATTTGGCTCCTGCGATATAGGGAGCAAAATAATATTTTGGGCTCAGAATGCGAGAAACTTATTTTGCTTCCTAGGGAGAGAATGTGCTATTTTGCTCCCGCAATATAGGGAGCAAAATAGCATTTTGCGCACAGAGTGTGAGAAAATACATTTGTATGTTTAATATAATAATGATTTATTTTAAATTGTTGCTATTAATTTCTTAATAAATGCACGTTGCAAATTAATTGTAGAGAATTATGTTTGTATAAGTTGTCAAGACAATAATTTTCTTATAAAAGTAAACACTACTCTCATTGATTTATAGTATATTATGAAACTAGTGCGTAAAAGTTCATTCTACGAATGTGAAGTATAAACGAATGTGCGTAAATATTTATTCTACATTCGCAGAATAAATATTTACGCACATGTTTTATACGATATTTTATGTCACTTGAGTGCGTAAAATGCGACCGAAAAATGTCAAAAGTGTGTAAAATAGCATTTTACGCATCGAATGGCATAAAATATTTTTATGTACGTCTTTTCGGTGCGTAAAGTAAACTCGTGCGTAAAGTAAACTTTACGCACTCGATTATACTTTACGCACGGAAAAGCCGTACGTAAACAATATTTCGGCACACGTGTATGTGTAAAGTTCTTTACGCATACGCACTTTTATCGAAAACTACTATTATACCATTCGATGCGTAAAATGCTATTTTACACACTTTTGACATTTTTCGGTCGCATTTTACGCACTCAAGTGACATAAAATATCGTATGAAATATGTGTGTAAATGTTTATTCTGCGAATGCAATCCTTCACATTCATAGAATGAACTTTTACGCATTAGTTTCATAATATACTATTATTGATCAGAATTTTTAATGGTTTTACACGGACATTTATTTTGAAAAATAACATTTATGAACTGTTTATAAATTTATAGAAATTGGAAAGTAACCGTGAATTTGATATTCTGTTATCAATATCATTTCCTATAATGCAACTAACTCATTTTCTTCAACGATTCTTTATATTAGATGATTTTTATGAAAAATGATTACACTGGGATGTTAGGTTACAAATAACCACAATTTTTTGCGAGGCACAGAATCTCAAAATTAGGCGAGAAAAAAATTAATGACATTTTTGGCAACGTTCTTAAACCCCGGTTTTGAAGGTACAAGATTTGATACAGGAGTTTTTTGTTTATTTTTCCCGCTCTTTACGAAAAAAAGACTGGTTTTCGAATAAAAATTGAACGTCATCCGAATTTCAGCAAACACTGGGTTTTTGGGGGTTTAGCAGTGTTTAATGGAGCATAGTATAATTAGGTGCCTCACAATAACATTTTTTTCGTATTTTTTCCACTCTTCCTTAAACAGTAATAGTTTTTGAAAAAAAATTATGTACAACGTGAATTCCTGTGAAAAACGATGTTCTTTTTTTATTTTTTGCGGGTTTTAATGGAGAGTATACTGTATTTAGGTGGCTCGAAATATTATTGTTTCGCGTATTTTTTCTCCCTTTTTAGGAAAAAAATTTTTGAAAAAAAAGTATGCGCCCCACGATCTGGATTTTTTCTTTGTTATTTATTTGTGTTCGCTTTTGAGTTGCAATCGAAGAATTTCAACTTCCAAACTGCCGGTGCCGCGTATGCGTGGTTCAGGACCGAAGCAATCCAGTGAACCTTAAGGAATAAATTAAAGTTCACCAAATTCAACACATGCAACTTATTGCACTCCATAAGCTAACTGCATGCAGCTCACGACGAAGGTGGATCGCACGTGAACTTCACGATACGACAATACAATTTTGACACTACGCGTGATTATCTGAAATTATTTAACTGCAAGTGACGCGAGATAAATTTGTTTCGCGCGGAGATTTTGATTATCTCGCGATTGCAAAAGGTCGTGGCGATTCCGAATATCAAAGAATCTCACAACGTGGAGCTATCGGTAAGCCTCGTGCGGTTATCAGAAACTGAAACTTTTCCGGAAGTTTCTTCCGGAATATAGCGAAATTATGCGGTTAACGGGCGAAAAATAAACTATAATAGGCGCGGTATTTGAATATAGTTGCTGAATTATAAAGGACGCTTCACCGGTCGCATAGTTGGTCGCGACATTGTGCCTTTTGAAACGCAGCGATGGCGTAACAAGTACCTTTCGGTGGTACTACGCTGCATAGACGAACAATTTGCTATCGTCAAAATATTATATTTTCTGTATGAATTTAGATTTTGATGGAATAATTTGAGAAGATTATTATAAATAAAGAAAATTGGTACAATATATGTGAATGCGTTTTGGCGGAATTATAAAAGAAGAATTGGAAATAAAATTCAATTTTTCTATATTTGTTTATAAGTGTCTAATACCGCCAAAGCTCAGGTGGTTCGGATTCCACAATATATATAAAAGAAAATCAATTTTCTATGAAATACAAAAAGGGTTACTTTAAGCCTCCCTAGTACAATATACTCCCTAGGAATCATTAAAAAACTGTAACACTACATTAAAAAAGTAAAAAACTGAAAAAAAACGTAGTTTTTATCCGAAATTTGGGTGGCGCATTTTTGCGCAACATTTTTTTTCAAAGGCTAGTAACCTTTCCTAAAGAGCGGGAGAAAATAAGCAAAAATCTCTATTTGAAATCGAGTATCTTCAAAACCAGGGGTGTAAAAACGTTTTCTAAAACTGTAATTAATTTTCTTTCCATTTTTGAGGTTATGTGCCTCATATTCCGTGAGTAATAGGAACCTAAAATTACAATACACAATAAAGTACATTTATAAATATTTAAATCATATTAAATTAACTAAAGAAAACTACAATAATTAATTGTATTTAATTATTTCCTGCAAACGCCGAGTAATTCACATTCGAAACCACGAGTTTGATGTGTTCTGCAAACTTTCGACTTGGTGGTAAACCGCAAACAAATTATGAGCGATACCGTATTTTAACAGGAAGTTTCTGCTTGCCGACAAAGCTTCGAAAATTAAGTAAAATTTATCGTATACACCTATAAGTTACTCTGGTATTTTGATTAGTACTAAACTGAGGTTCATTGGTTCAGCAATTTTGACTTAATTTTAAAGTCATTGATATCTAAAGGATCATTAATTTTATTTTAGTTATAGATACTGCGTGTAAATGCACGACATTATAAAACATAATTTATTTGTGGTTATTTACCGAATTACTTAACTATAAAGACGTTTATTAATATTATTTTTCTTTACAATATTTCGCAAGATATGTAAACAGATAAATAGATATAGCCCAATCATTTTATAAAAGTAAAATGCAAAAAAGGGATTACAAAGAATAGTAAAATTAATTATTTATGCAGTAAACCAAACATTGATATTTTCCGATCCTTAAATGTTCTGTAGAGTACACAACCTCAAATGTACCGCAGCTTGAATAGTAAGGTAAACGTACTATATAATCTTTTATAGTAAAATTTTTCATTGTATAGTATATTTCATAATATTATAAATAGGAAAAATAAAATACTTTCAACGACTATTATTCATTTTATTATTTCTCACTATTTATTTGAATTAATACTCCCAAGTAAAATATTTACTTGTTTCGATTTTTAACAAGTACTTATTCTTGTTAGTCTGACTTACTTTAAGATAATATTTCCCCACTTTGAGTAGAAGTATTTATTTAGAACTATTTAAGTAAATATTTATTTGAAATTAATTTTGTTCTGTGTAGATAGAAAGTTAACAAAAACTGATTAAACTATTCATGATAAAATAACTGAATAATGGCGATTAGCGATAATAGCATAATGCCACTCATTCATTTTCTGTAATAGCTATCATTCCTATCATCATACCAAATTTTCAACCGCCATTATCATTATATGACATATTGTCGTATCATTAAACTTCATCGTTTGTCATCAGACTTCATCGTCATCACTTATCATGTCATTATTCAAGTGCTTGTCGCCGTTCGCACCTTAACCCCTTGACAGTGTACGACGGCTATAGCCGCAAAAATAAAAGTGGCCAAGAATGCGCATGACGGCTATAGCCGCATCATAAAATAAACAAAGTAAAACTTCCTGAATTTGCTTGAAACTTGTTACTCGGGGGTTTTCGAGGTCGCTGATTACGAATCTGAAGTCATATTTGCAAAATTCAAAATGGTGGATCCAATATGGCGGATCAAATTTATAAAAAAGTGCTAAATTTGCTTGAAACTTGTTACTTGTTGTTATATCAGCTTTATTAATTTCAAAATGGCGGATCAAATATGGTGGATAAACATCCGAAGTCAGATTTATGAAATTCAAAATGGCGGATCAAATGTATAAAAAAACGCAAAATTTGCTTGAAACTTGTTACTCGGGGGCTTTAGGGCGGATCGTATATCGTTTTGAACTTAATAAAGCTGATATCAGATTCGTAATCGGCGATCCCGAAACCCCCCGAGTACCGAGTTTCAAGCTATTCCGATGGAATTTTTGTTAACGCACTTTTGGCCAAAATAGTAAAATTGTCTTGCACTGACAAGGGGTTAATAAAATATAATTATTTAGGGTGTACTTCCGAACAGGACGCTCCGGATATCCTTAGCGGACATATGTTTTCTGACGTATTTTGATGTGCTGAATTCGAATATCATCGTGAAAATTGGCGCAAATGCGATTATCATGATGGAAATCACGAAAAACCTGTAAAAATAGCTATTTTTTTTAGTTTTTTGCGTTTATTTCGCAAGCTACAAATTGTACAGAAAAATGTTTCCAACAAAAAATGTAGAGCATGAAATTCTCTACAAAAAAGGCATTTTTTCCGTATTATCAACGGAAACCGCGTAAATGACGTCTAAGTACATTCATCAGCCAACATTGACGTAGGTTCGATATGTGCGTAGAGCGTATGTATATTTAGTTCCAGCGCGAGAATAGAGCGGTGACGGATTGGTTATATCCTGGAACACCCACTCCGGTTTAGGCGAGGTTTGGTAGTGGTTGGGTTAGGATAGTATTTACGGATGGGTCTGGGGGGGGGGCTCCGGCCCCCCAGCGTACGCAGTCTGGTTGAGGCACCCCAAACATAGGCTAAGATAGGTGAATATGCCCACGGGCAGTATATATATAAGGGTGAACTTTACGAAAATACATTATTTCCACATTCGGCAAAAGGTTTACCCAGGAATTAATGTTTTCAGTTCAGATAGTACTATACCGAGCGATACTAGTCTAACCTCTAACAAACAAGTAGGTGGATAATCGAACCCACGTGAATATTGAGTCCTCATAATTTCTGTAATGGCTGATGAATGTATTTAGCCCTCATTTACGCGGTTTCCGTTAATAATACGGAAAAAATGCATTAAACCTTTTTTGTAGAGAATTTCATGCAATTTTTTTGTTGGAAACATTTTTCTGTACAATTTGTAGTTTGCGAAATAAACGCAAAACTAGCTATTTTTACAGGTTTTTCGTGATTTCCATCATGATAATCGCATTTACGCCAATTTTCATTATAATATTCGAATTAAGCACATCAAAATACGTCAGAAAACATATGTCCCCTAAGGATATCCGGAGCGTCCTTTTCGGAAGTATATCCCATTCATCTACGTATAAAAGAAAGAGTTACGTCTTGATGCCTTAAGTGCCATAGGGTCAGCAAATGCGCTAAATAGTCCGGACAAATACCACTATATGGAAATAGACGTCCACTGCATGAAATTTAGTCAAACGTTTTTGTAAAAAGTTAGTTTTTTTTCTAAACATTATACCAGGAATGTCGTAAAGTTTTTCAACTAGAAAGTTTTGTTAAAATTACGATTTAAGTTGTCCATATATGCAAAACAGTTTGATTTTAGAGTGGGTTTCATAAAACTTCCATTTTCGGAATGTTGGATCTAGAACAACCCTAATTATGGTTCTTTGAGTTAAGTCATCACAAAATACTTGTTCGAGTAAATAATTCACCAGAATCAAGGTAAATTCAATTCGTGCCTTTATCTTTGTGCAGGTGAATTGTTTTATGAGACTTCCTTATAAGAATCCAAATGCCCGCACGAGTAAGCTCATAAAATCATTATCTGGGATAATGTCTCTGGAATAAAAAGCAGTAACTACTCTACACTTCTTAAAACTTTACCTGAAACGTTGGCAAGCTATGAGAAATTTAAAAGTTTCCCAAACAACTGTTCAGCTCGGTGCATTTTGAACATCGAAGAAAGGAGAATGAAAGCAGTTAAAGCTTCCCCCTCGTTTCGCGTTGTTGCTTTGAACATCCACTCAAGCGAAGACATCGATTGCAACGAGAGAAGTTTGCGAACATCATTTCCGTCTCCTAGTCCTAAGATGGAAATCGAAAATTTGACAGTGCTGATTAAGGAGATCTTTATAATTACTTGCATCGTATAAATTCGTACACAGTCGTTGTTTTTTAAATCTGCCTATTATTGAGGATATCATAGATATGTCAAACAAAATATGGTTTAAATAATTATATTTCTCTGGTTATTTAAAAAAATATAATTTCTGTGTTGCATTTTTTGCACATTTTTATAATGTCGAAAAGTTGATGGTTCACTTATTTGAGACCCAATTGGGGTACAAATTTTGTTTAAAAAATGAACCAAAGTAAATCCAAAAAAATTAGATGTAATTTAATTCCAAAAGTAATTTTTAAAATTTTTCATTTTAAAATTTTTCTGATCTATTTTATAGTGCAATTTGTGCAGCATCCGGACCTGATTTCACATAGCCATAAATTCTGCCGCATTGGAAACATTTTTGAATAATTGGTTGCATTTTTTGAAACTCCTGTGATTTCTTTTTTAATTCACAGTCGAGGAGTTTATTTATAATTTAAGGTCATTAAACAAAAACTGGAAAAAATTGTATATTCTTTGGAGAGCGTAATTTTTTATTTTGTGTTCGGGCCAAAATAATTAATGTTGCAAAAAGTTCATTATTACGACAATATTTTAAAGTGTCTAGAAAAAATGATATTGTATTATTTTTGTACTTATTTAATAAAGGACATTCGCAGATTATTACTAATACCAAGAATACAAAAGGGTATAGTAGAGGGAAACTTTAACATGAAAAAACTGACTCTTTCCGCAAAACTGCATTGGTTATATTGAAATTTGCTATATTGAAACTCGTTTGTGAATGCAGGGACATATTAGCTATATCAGCAATTATAAAGGTAAAGATAGAAACCTAATTTCGCGAATAAAGTAAAATATTCATTATAATGGTAAAGTAGTTAATTATCGTAAAACGAAAACTTATTATTAAGGTAATTACATCAGGTCGTCATTTTTAGTTGTACACTTCTATATTCCTTCACAAAAAGAAACCTCAAAAAATACCAAGATGCCACGTTTGGTGAGAAAATTAATTGAAAATGTTCGTTACCGTAAGTGGCTTGTAATTGTCAGAAATTTCATTTTGTAATACAATAGCAATCCGAATTATTTTGATTAAAATTGATATACAAATAACTGAAATTAAAGTTTCTGATTCAGTAAAAACGAGATTACGCAATTTCACAATGATTTAATATAGTAATGCTATATTTTGAAATGTAATCGATATACTTTGCTGCGGTATATATATTTACATGAGCACACCTTGAATCAGTCATTGAATGGTGTGTAAATTTATATCCCTGAAAGAAAGTGAAGTTAATTATATATTTAACATCATAAAAGTGCATTAAATTATTATACAGCATATTCAATAATTACTATTGTGGTTGTATCGTATAAAATTACGAAATATTTTGTATGAAACTATCGAAAAGGAATGAGTTTTATAATATATGTGGAAAACTTAGTGGCTTTCGCTGATTAGAAAGTGTAATGTAAACTCTATGAAAAAAATTTGACTTTAATACACGCTTTCGTGAAAAGGGTTTTTAAAATAAAAATAAAAGGAAAAACATAAAAAATTTGATGAAAACCCACGTTAGTCTTTACAAACCTTTACTTCGAAATAACGAATACAAACTCGTATTTGTTTCAAAAGTAATCGATACTCGTTAGTATTACTGACATAAAGTTGTTTAAAAAAAATGTACAAAATATCTGATAAAACTCTTTGTAATTCAATTTTTATGTACACTTTGGCAATATTTTCTGACGTAGAATTTTTTAAACTTAAATTTATATTTCCAGAAGGTAAGTTCGTTTCTGCATAGAGCTTCGAAAATTAATTTAGTGCACGGTAACCGAGTAATCTACTTCTAAAGTGGAAAATTCTTTGTAACAAAATCAACCGAAATTGAATTATATTACGTTTTAACAACATCCAGTAAAAATTCTCTTATATAGTTTTAAAGTCTCAAATTCCCAATGTCAACTGTTATATAACAAATGTATACTTTTACAATTCCCTCATTTGAACTCTGGTAAAAGTGTACACTTCAGATCGAAGGGTAAGATTTCTTCAATAAAGATTATTTGAAACATTGAAAATGGATGCATTTAGTGATCTAAATATTGCTCATTTTCCGAAAGTTTATGACGAGTAAACTTGCGAACTTAAGCGGATTCTAAATTATCCGACGGATAAGGTAGGAAGTTTCTCTAAAAACCGTAAATAATAGACTCGATCGATTTTTCAAAACGTGGCTCTGTCAAGGGCAATTTTAATTACTATATTTATATATAGACGGTTACCTAGAAAATTCCAAAGAAATTAATTGAAAACTGACCGAGAATTTTCGGAATTAAATAAAAATCACTTATTTCTGAAAATTCTCGGGTAGTTCTCAATCAATATCTTTCGCATTTTCTAGGAAACTGCTTATAGTGCTTAGAATTTCCCTTACAGAGCCCGCATTTTAAAATTTTTATTCAGTCATATTTAATTTTCGTTTTTTAGTGAAATTTACTGCCCCACCGGCGGACTATTTTAGAACCCGATAACTGATATTTTATTTCGTTTTTCAGTGTAAAGTAAATTATGAGATACATTTGCCAAGTAATTAAAATATTTGATTCCCTGTACACGTATTACCAACCTCATTATATTTGGATGGGAGGACGATGCAATAAAATAATACCAAAATTAATTTCAAAATTAAAACTGCTAAAAATCGCCAACAATATTTTAGTCATGCTTTCATAAATTATTCAATCCTGAATAACGAAATACGTATGTATTAAATACATTTACAATTAGATATGTGTCTTATGTAACATAATTCCTGTATTAGAAATTCAACATCGATGACATTTGGAGTATGAATAATAATTACTCCAGTGAGAATTGTGTTTACACCAATCCCTTATTAGTTTTGAGACATACCCAGGTAGACATTGACCTCTGGCACAGTACTAACTCAGTACGGACTGCCGGAGTGCACTACTGACTCACAAGTCAGTACTATTAGTACTGAATCAGTAATGGCCCAACCCCAGCTCTTCATGTCTATGAATATAATTTGTCCTTTTTTTGTTTTTTCTTCTTTTTGTTGTTAATCACTAGTTGACATTGTAAATGTTTCGACAAGGCATATCGTTTTGAGAATTCGAGCGATTACGACGCAAGGTAACGACAAATTATCGAATTTTAACATGTAATGCAATTTGTAGGTATAATTGATTTTGCGTGAGAGTATGACCGGGAGTTCTATCGACAACTCTGAGTATGACGTGACGTTTCTGTTATTGTTGTTAGATTAAGATCGAGCATTATTTGTTTCGGATACCCCACTTTCGTTATTTTCACGGCAGTTGTTGGCGATATGGCCTTCGCCGTTGCATAAGAAACATGGAATTTTATCTGAAGTAAAGTAAAGGTAATAAGTGGAATTTTCGTAAAGCACGGGTATTACACTTGGCATTTTTTCATAGTCTTCCGGTGTGACATAAGCTTGTCTTCTTAAATTTCCGATGTGGGCAAACATTAGTTAACTTGAAACTGCTCTTAAATTAGTAATCGTTGATTTGATTGTTATTCGTAATTTTATTAATTCGTTTTCAATTAATTAGTTTGGAATTTCTGGGCGTACATTAGAAATAATAACGCGTTTATTTTGCGATATTAGTGGTCTAATTGGCAATTGCTGTTCTTTGATTGTAATTTGTTTACCTTTGTTTATCAATTCTTCGACCGTTTGGTTACATTCAAAGTAACAGCATACTCGGTTCTTCAATATACGTGAAATATATCGTATGCGTTTCGGGTCTACGATTTTTGCTATTTCTCGGAGATATTTTGTAATTTCAACTTCTGCTACGTGATCCACAATTATTTTATTGCTTGCTTGCTCTTTTTTAGGTGACATTGTTTGAGAGTAACTCATTGTTTGGCTCATTTGAGATCCTGAGGTATGAGGAGTGTTTCCTGCCATTGTGTCTTTTATATATCTTTGCTCCCAAAGATACAATTTTTAGCTCTTTTCTGTTCAGTTTTTTGACACTGAATAGTTATCACAGTGCACTTTGATGTACTTCGTTTTCCTTGTTTATCGGATAGCCGTGATTGTTTGTCACTATTTAGAGCGCGATATAAACACGTCCGATTCGTCTGAAAATTCAAACAATACTCCTTGTAGGTATAAGCCGTTAACTATATCAAATTTTACAATACTTTTTTCTTCTAGCCCAAACATTTTTTACGTGATATTTATAAATATCTGAGGTATACTAATTTGGGAAATGATAGAAAACAGCGATAAGTGAAACAATTAAGAAATTCCTGATTTTTGTTAAATATATATACTTTACACGTTGGCTAGATTTAAGCAAATTTAATTTCTAATGATGCATGACACCGAAGACTATATATATCTGTCAGTACAATTAAACGTAACCAATGATAGTACATTTCGATACACATTCGTAAAATAGGATTTTACGCACCGTTTTTTAACATGGGATTAGATAGACCGGTGCGTAAAATCGAATTCTTACGCACGCGTGTCGAACCATATTTTTTGACATACTATGCGGAAAATTTGTGCGACGTTTTTTGTGTGTCAAATACGAGGTTGCACACGAGTGATGACGCGGCGCAAGACTGCCCGGCCAAGCCGGGTAGCAGGAGTGCGCCCCGGTAGCACGATTGAGTAAAATCGTATTTTACGCACCAAAAGAGGTGCGTAACATCAAATTTTACACATACGTATGTCAAAAAAAATATTCGTTACTTATAAACAATGCCAAATATCATTAAGTTAGAAATCTAATATTGTTAAATTCTATAAAACAGTATCTGTTATCGTTATCCTTTGTTTTATTTTTAATTTGATTGTCAACCCAAGAAGTCTCATTATATTATTTGTTTCATTCAACAATACTTTCGATCTGTTTTCTCGAAATTTGAAAATCATGGAATCACCTTGTAGATTTATTCTCGACAATATACCCTATACCATAAATCATGCTCTGTTTTAGACATTAAATCATTGATGACATTATGACCAACTGAACTATGAATGTACTGTCTAATTGACTACTGAAATTCATGTTAGTACAGTAAAATCAATAATTAAATTATAATGAACTCTTACATGATATACTGAGGACCAAAAGCATTTGCTAAATGGTTAACCCATATTGGTCTTTATGAAGAACTTTTATCCACTTGGTATATGATAAAAAAGCGACCTTTTCAATAGAAAAAAAGTCAATTCAATTTCCATTTCCAACAAAAGCATCGAGGTGATATTTCGGTGAGCTACAGAAAGAGCATTTCCAACATGGAAGGTTCATCTGTTTATTTTACGAGGGAAAGGTCGAAGGACATCCTCAATGACACGAATCAATCAATACCAATAATGCACCGAGCTTTGCGAATTAATTACCGCCCGCCTCTTCGGAGCATGATTAATCGGCTTACGATATCGGGCCGAACGGTACCCTTATCGGAGATCAGCTTTTTTGCTTATTCAAGTCTTTCATGAGTTACAACCGACCAATCGCTGGCTCATATGAATGGTAAATTAATTGCAGAGAAATTACTTCCGGTCGTGGAGAACACCATCGCTACCCCCACTCGTATACGTATGGCATCTACGCCCAGGGAGCGGCTTGCCCCGTAACCTAAGCCAGAACATTTACCAGCAACTTCGCTGTGTAATTATACACTATGTCGCATAGCCGATTAGAATCAAATTACCTACTTGCACATTACCTTCCATGGGAATTATATATCAAGCGCTTATATTTTGGCTGGAAAATCCTCAGCCTTGGTTTCCGACCAGTTGATCTGTTGGGTTTTTAATTTTCAGATACGAATACGAATGATTTAGTAGTTGAATTGTCTTATGGACGTAAATGCAGCATGTCTAATTTTAAATTGTTAATTGAATGATATGAATGCTGCAACAATAAAGTAGTTTCACCTACGGCATGACTGTCGTAATATCGAATCATTCCAAACAAGAATCTTTTATGCTTTCAATTAGTATTTCAAAAAAAAAATAAAAAATAAAAAAAAAATCGGATATTCGACTAAAATGCGACAGTTTCATTATTTTTAATCAAATTATTGGCGTTTTCG
This sequence comes from Trichopria drosophilae, assembly GCA_030407085.1. NCBI lineage: Eukaryota > Metazoa > Arthropoda > Insecta > Hymenoptera > Diapriidae > Trichopria > Trichopria drosophilae. The sequence continues at coordinate 92,724,273 of CM059585.1, forward strand.
ATAATTTTACACTTTTACAGCATCAGTATTGTAGTAATCATGTTTATAAGTACAAATTTCTATTATTTATTTATTTATTTTATTTATTTATTCACTTTGCTTGAGGAGTTCACCTCTCTGGCCAACCAACTAAGTATATACATAGATAATACTAGGATTTAGTGATATACATTTCTTGTAAATAAGCATATAACAGCATGTAACTAAACTAGTAACTTATACATTGAGGAATGCGGAAATAACAAATTTCGGTAGATTAAAAAATTAACTGTAGTTCAGACATTAACTACTGTTTTCTATGATATTAATTACATAATTTCCTAAACTTAACAACTAATATAAAATAAAGCCGTGTACATTTAAATTTCGGTAGATTAAATTGATTTAAACTAAAATAGAGATGAGTGCAGTGCCCTCCGAATCCAATTTAAGTAGCAGTCGGAAAAATTTAGATTTGAACGCAGTGGTGCTCGAGCACTCTTTAATTGATTTGGGCAAAACATTCCATAGCCTTGATGATGTAATAAGACAGGAACACGAGAATGTAGTCGTTCGATGGATCGGGATAATATCATTTGATGTGGGACGTGGTAGTTACTTCGACCCAGACTAAGTCTCGACGAAGTATTGAATTTGGTCACTTCGGGCAAAAAAATTACCATATACTTTTTCATCAAATGTCGACGTTTCACACCCTAAGGAACCCAAATCAACAATAAAAAAATTTGTGGCCGTGATCTTGTACGTACGTACGTCCGTACGTCCCGTTTTTTTGTCTCGCGATAACTCGCGAACGGATAAGCGTATTGACATAAATTTTTTTTAAAATACGCGTCTTGGCATAACTTAGATCTGATTAGATTTTGGGGCAGATCCACCCGTCCATTACTAAAAAAAATTAGCCCCAATTATGTTTCTTTGTAGTTTTTTGCACTTATTTTGAAAAATACAAATTTTATTAAAAAATGTTTCAAACAAAAAAGATAGAGCATGAAATTCTCTACAAAAAAGATTTTGTGCATTTTCTTTCTAAAGTTAACGATAATGCCATAAAAACTGGTTTAAAATACTTATGACTATTGTCTGCAAAAGTATTGAATTTGGTCACCTAGGCAAAAAAATTACCGTATAGTTTTCCATAAAATTTCGACGTTTCGACCCCCTACCCCCGGAGTAGTCTTCGCCAGCCCCTCGGGCGCGAAGTTCTTTTACGCCCTTGATACGAAAATAACTATTTCGATATATCTAAAAGATGTCTTATAGTATCTAAAAGATATCCGTCAGAGATCTTTTCGACACTTTCAAGATATCTTTGACGGATTATATGTATATATATATATTGTATATATAAGATCATAATGATACAGACAGTAATTAGTAAAACACTGTAAACATGTAATATGCATCGAATAGTCTATTACAATACAAGTGCTTGATGTAAGTGTTTTGTAACTTTTATTTATTAATACTTCGGCTGGCCTGTTGTCGGGGTCGAAGTTTTGAAAATGCTCATTTTCAATTTTCATAAATAGAAAAAACACTATATTGTTGTAACATGAAGCCACTTGGACCTAAATATGATTGGACCCCCAAATATCAATATAATTTTATAATATAATTGAAAGCTGTTAGTAAACAAACGAGTATCAAGGAAAAGCCGACTCTCTACTGGGTCGAAGTTTCTAAGCCAGCGAAGCGAGCGAGGCACCACGCCAACACTAGTTATATTTATATTTATATCCACTCGTTTTAATATTGTCTTGAAAAATATTGTAGTTTTCTTGTATTTTAATTAAAGTTAACTAACATTTTATTCTTAATTATGACTGGAAATTATATTAGACGAATTTAAATATAATGAATAATAGCAAATGCCATTACACAATTAACATTGTTTTATATAAATATTAATTTTAGACATAACTATTATACAAATAAATATTGAATAACATGGACAATGACTGACTTTTAACGAAAACATTTATATGAAATTTGATTAAAAAATGAAAATTGGTGTTTTGGGATGTAAATATATTTGAACAATTGAAAAATGACAGAGAATGAACATGTGGGGCATTTATTATTAATGAAACGAAGGTTAAATTCGAAGTAGGATGTAAATACGTGTCGAAAAATATAATTTAGAAAAATATTTGGATTCTAGCGAGATGATAAAGTGATGTATTTACAGCCCAGCGTGATTCGATAGTAAATATCGACGTTTTCCGAGAAGCATCGGACCACATTCGAAGTAATCTTAACCAAAAGTGTCAGATGGAACGTGTCATTGTTCATTCACAACATTGATTGCAAACGAACGTTATAGAATAACCCCAGTAGTACTCAAATGTGAAATTAATCATACTTTTAGTATCAAGATATTTGCGGAACTTTTTTATCCGTGTATCATCGATGTGAAGGTTAATATCTTATTTCCCGCTATGTTTGCAGTGTTTTAGGATGTTCGAGAGGCACTCGCTAAAAAGTACAGACGTGCCTAGTAGAAAATTTCCAACATCCGTGTATCAAATTGATTGTATTAAAATTTATTATAACGAAAAAATTTGTATAACAAAATTATATTTTTGGAATTATATTTTATCTCTCGGGGGAAATTTTGTGCCCTTTTTAAATATAGGATTTAAATATAAATATAGGTATTCCCGGTCTCCTCTACTCGTCTTGATTTCAGTTGAATTTGCGAGTACCTGGCATATTAAAATATGAATATATACATCAGAAATGAATAAAACATCTAACATTCTTTCGAATAATGTTAATTTATATATTTTCTATTCGTGAACGACTATTTTTGTTCACAACTATTTGATTTCGTAAATCGCCGAACGGGTTAGTCGCTCAGCCGACACGAATTGCCGGCTGGTTTCAATTTAGGTCGACGTTAGCAAGTATGTAAATGTGTTTTTGCCGATAAAAGATAATTGTTTGTTTTGTTAGAATGTTTATTTTATATACGTGTCGGAGCGTAACTGAACAATATTCGTCTAAAATGCAAATAGACATTCGTCAAGTTTCTATTCGTATCACGCTAAAATACTATAGGACATTAAAAATAATTCATTCTTTTTTTGTATTATTTTTGAAAATATTCCAAAACCTTACTTACAATTTCTACTACCCGGGAAAAAATGTTTTATATCTGGATCATATATGCACCATATATTATCATACATCATCATATATGATTCATATATCATCATATAAGATTCATATATAGTCCAAATATGTTTATGTATGCTCATATATTGATTTTGACCTGATATAGTAATATATACTCATATATGAGCATGTATGAGCATATATATCCCATATATATTCATATATAGCTAAATCTGATTATTTATATTTATATCAGGTCAAAATCCGTATACGAGCATATATAAACATATCTGGATTATATACGAATCATATATGATGATATATGAATCATATATGATGATGTATGATCATATATGGTGCATATATGATCCAGATATAAATCATTTTTTCCCGGACTTACAATCAATGTATTCACAAAGAGATTGTATAGGGAATAAAATGAGGAAGCGCACTTATTGTGTTGGGAACGACATTATTATTCTTTCTATCTCACAAATAGGTCATTATAAAACTTTTCCGATAAATGCCGAAGCTCAACATACCAAAATTGTGAAACGAAAATATTATTGTATACCTCCTGAATATACAATATTACAGAATGTTAGCTTCATTGAACTCTACATTAGCGGCTAAATAATTTTTACATGAGTTAATTAATTAAAATTATAATTAAAATTTCATATAAAACGTTTTTATTGAATATGTGAACTTCGGACAGGTTTGAGTTTACGTATAGGACGCAATAATTTTTTTTGCTTTCTGTACCATTTGCATCTTTTAGTACTACCTTTACCCTTCCAAATGAGGTTTTATTCGATCACCTAAGATTTTTTCTTACAAAGTTACGGCCATTTTGAAATTACGAGATATATTCCATTAACGTTATCAAAAAAACAGTCACAATACTGAAACGGGATTTAGTTGTTATTATCCATATTTGATATAGCTGTGTATATTTATAAAGGTTTCACGACATTGAATTTGATCTTGAGCTTGTTCTTCAAGAGCATTTCAAGCAAATTTGTTTACATGTATATCGTAATTTCAAATTGGCGTATTTTGGTGAAGAAAAGTCGTAATGGAATTCTGCGCATCCCATATTAAAGAAAAAGAGTAGTATCACGTGATCCAACTAAAGGAAAAACGCATACAAATGTTGTGTCTTCTATACATGACCTCAAAAATAACAAAAAAACGCGTTTTTCGAGTACATAACCTCAAATATCTCAAAATCTTGACGTGATGGGCCACTTTCGACTTCGGATTCGGATTCTACGCACAAAATTACGACAGAAATGACGCGCAGCTTCCCAGCAACAAAACCATGTTGACCTGTGCTATCGGAGGAAAATGTCTCATTTTGTCTTGCAAGATCGAGAAAGTCATACTATCTGTAATTAAAATTATATTTTTTTTCCCGCTCCATATCTAAAACTGCGGTCGCATATGTAGTGTTCATTAAGTTATTATATATATTAAAAAGAAAGCTACTGAAAAATATATCTAAAAAAGTATAAGAAACTAAATCCAGTCGGCTTCAAAATATAACAGGAAACCTCAATCTATTTGCAACCGTTTTACACATTTTAATTATAATCCCCGATAAAATTATCTGTCTAAAAAAACTAGTATTGCAAATACTGTGAGCGATGGAAATATTTTCATCCAAGTACAGCTTATAGGCACCGATTATTTTAGTCCTTGGTGTAATTATATATATTAAACTTTAGTATCGTAGGATATAATTAAATCAATAACTTTGAACTAATCGTTGATTTCAGAGGTGCGGTAGTGTAAATTACAAGGCAGATATTAAATGTTTCAATAAAATTCCATTTAAAATAGTCGATACGTAGCATTTGATTATAAAAGAGCAGCATTAACTAACTTATCAGTTTCACGCAATATTATAAAATACAAGACAGTTGCTTTATTGTTCATAAGATATTGCAGTTATGATAACATTAAGCTTTAAAATTTCAAAATTTGTTATGAAATTTTTGGAGCATTTCATTGAAAATGATTGAATTTTGCTACTAAATACTAAACACAAATTTAGTACTATTGACTAAATATATGGTTGCCAATTAGCAACTAAATACACATAATCAATTACATATTAGTTTTTCAAACGGAATCCTGATTTCTATTGATGAACATTTAGTCAATTCAGCTAAAATATAGTTGAAATTACTCAATACTGGGTTATGCAACTTAATAACAATAATACAAAATAAATTGAAAAATGTTCCGTAGCCTTTACTTGGATTACATCGTGATGAATCGGACTTTAACCATAAATCAGAGACGATTTCATGTAGTGACTTTTTATAGAAAGTTATGAATGTCAGTTTTGAGTCATATGGAATTCATTCGACGTTTATACGTCTGTCCAGATAAAAAGTTTTAATTTGTTCCAGATTCTAACGGAAAAAAGATAAACTGACGAATTTAACGGTTAATCCATTAATTTGTTGTGAAAGAACAAGAACACTTCAAACGTTCATATCGATAAAATTCATATCAGAACTATTTTTCAATATTTGCTCAGAATTCTAAAAATTTAGGAGAAAAAGAGCAATTTATCATGCATCATCCACATCTTACTTGTAATGCTATGAATAGTTGACATTTTTAAATTGATTTATATTACATTTATTGAAAGCAATACGTTCAGTGAGAAACGTTTTTAAAATCTCTATGCTATTCAAACCTCCAATCCCATTTGCCGTCATATGTTGCCGTCATATTTACTCAAAAGACATTTAATATCGACAATTCACAACAACTCGCTTAAATTATGCATTTCTATTGGAATGTCGAGGTAATGATTTTCGTCTTTTCGTACGTCGATCACTTTTTATATGAAAATAAATTCAAAATACGGCGATGGCCTTATACGAAAGCAATTTCAATTTTGTCATAAATACGAATACAAAATTGTTACTTTACCGAATTTGTTAATTCAAAGGTAGATTTTCATTAAATAGAGCATAACTTTTTAATTGTTACATTACAATAATGCACTGGAAAGATTCATATATCGAAGGCATAGTATGTGGTTACTGCAAATAATGTTCCTAAATTTGGTCGAGCAGAAATCATTTCAGTTTGCCTGAATATTTCTCAGGCACTACTCCGGCTGTAATAATGCTCGCTTTATCAAGTACATCTGATTACTACCTGATTACCTTGATCACGATTCAATTCGGCGAGACGGCCTTATCAGGGGTTCAGAAGTCGTACCCTGATCACTAAACTAGTATTCACAGTTATTGCCTAATATGACAATCAGGTCATCAAGCGTTGAGAAAATTACTGAATAATTTCCTACGAAATTTTGATATTAAATATTTCCAATTGTGGTAGATTCCTAAGCAGGCCATATTATCGTAAAATAAAAGAAAAAAAAATAATGAAAATATGTTGTTCGTATCTCAACAGAAAACTATTGTATTAATTTCTTGCTTTTGTTTCAGAACCTGTCATGACACTATTCATGTTTCTGTGCAACTTGATTACCCATAGATTACCAAATCCAATAATTTACCTATAATGTACTATAGCAAATTTTCGATAAAGATCCTGATTTTAAGAATAGCTTAAGCGATTAATAATAATCATTTTTCATAATCTTTTAATAATCTCTCTAATTTTTAATTGTTTGTTTTATTAAATTTTATTTTTAATTTATAAAAAATGTCTATATAAAAAATGCCAGCAAACTGAATGGAAAACTTACCACTTCAATAATTAGTCAAAATAGATTAATCGACATTGTAACGGAATAAAAAATTATTGATTAGATTACGATGAAAAGTTCACTAGGGTGTATGCTTAAGGTTTTATCATGAACGTAAATTTGTATGGAAACGCCTATTTTGCTCCCGTGTTTGAGCAATTTATTTGATAATTACATTTTAATCGATTTCCTTTATAGTATATTTAAGTACGAAAGTACTACCGACAACATTTAATAAAGAACACTATGCCAGTTTTATCATTGTACAAAGAAAATTAATTACGCGTTTACAAGCGCTTTCTTTACAGATTCGTGAATGATTTAGTTGTTAGGAAATGCAATTAGTAACTAAAGAGTTTAAATAAGGCGTTACCCAACGGGCACGAAGAACCCAAATGTTTCTAAAACGTTTTTAGAATGTTCCAGGAACGTTCCTAAAACGTTATATGTCTGCAACACGGATGAAACGTTTATAAAACGTTCCGTAGAAGTTGCAGACATATAACGTTTTAGGAACGTTTCTGGAACATTCTGAAAACGTTTTAGAAACATTTGGTTTCTTCGTGCCCGTTGGGTATTGATCGCATTGCGACGAAATAGATAAATATAATATTACATTATGTGCCAAGGGCGCAATTATCGATCTTCGACGATTGTAAAGTTTGTCACCCGAGCGAAGTGAGGGTAACAATCACTCGTCGGAGATCGAGATTTCGCCCGTGACCAATAATGCATTTTTTTATCCGATTGTCGTAGAACTCGATAATTCGCGGCCGAAGGTTTCGCTCTAGGCGAGTTTTACGGCCGGAGGATCAAAAAATTTAATACCTTGAGAAATGCATTGTTCATCGGAAATAATAAATTTGTACATAATTTAGGATATAGGTGTTTTTGTTACATTTGGACCTTAAAACACATATTATTACATGAGAAAACGCACTGGTTGTAATTAATTGCGTGCTACAACTTTCAACAAAATTGACTCAGAACTATGTGAATAGTCGTCAGAATAAAATGGTAAAATGTAAAAGTTTAATTTTGATTGCATACTTGCGAATTCTCGCTCATTGCTGAAATTTCACGTACATTTATGAAAACAATTATATGAGCATAAAATAAATTTGGCCTTGAAAAAATGTATGTAGGTTCTGTTTCTAATTTGAATGTTTAATTTAGGATTTGACATTACCGGCTTTATGACAACTCGTGTTCCAGTTTTCCTAGATTCCTGCATTACCAACCAATCGACAGCTTAGTAACGTTAGACAATAAAGCTTCACTCTTGAGAGGGTTCTAAAGTGGCCCGCCGATAAGGTAGGAATTTTCACTGAAAACCGTAAATAAAAAATGACTGAATCGATTTTTCAAAATTTGGGCTCTGTAAGGGCAATTTTAGTTTCTATAGGCGGTATCCTAGACAATGCCAAGGAAATTAATTAAGAACTGACCGAGAATGTTCGGAAATAAATAAAAAGTACATATTTCCGGAAATTCTCGGTCATTTCTCAATTAATATCTTTGATAATTTCTAGGAAACTGCTTTTAGTGCTTAGAATTGCCCTTACAGAGCCCGAATTTTAAAAATGTTATTCAGTCATCTTTTATTCACCCTTTTTAGTGAAATTTCCTACATTACCGGCGGACCACCTTAAATAAGGTGGTTTAGGACCCCCTTAAATAAGCAAATTTTGAAGTAACCGCAGAATAATTGTGGACTGTGCAGTAACATGAATGGAAACGAGTCACTTAGAGTGTCTTTGCGACATTTCAATTTTTAGAGATATAAATATTGGCAGCTGCCGTTTTTGACCAGGTTAGAAAACGTAACACTCCATAAGCGTAACTCAGCAAAAAGTTGATTTACATGTCACAAGATGGCGATACAAAATTGGCACGGTCACTTCACTGATGTAGCATCGAAGTGTAAAAGTCAATAGTATAGAATATTGTTAGTCACGTCGTATGTCGTATTGCATTAGATCTGCACGTGCAGCATGAGAACATCCAAGAGGAAGTTGCGTTTCATATATTTCCCGTTTATGTTACATGTGAAGATCTATTAATATGTTGTACATATATCGATTGTTCTATTTTTAAAGATTTAATTGTTCGCAAATATAGAAAAATAGTTCAGTCAATAAAATTTTACAATTGCTTCCATTATGACAGTTTTATGATAATGTAATTAAACTGTCGTTTTATAACCATTAATAAAATGAATGTAAACTAATTGAAGTACCGTTAACTATTAATAATCCTTTTAGTTTGAACATGACCAATTGAATTATTTCTTGTATATTATTACAGTTAATATAAAGTTAGCGCACTACCCTCTAAACTACACTGAAAAAATGAAAATGAAATTTACAATGCAATGGTAATTTTCAATCATGAAAATTTGGTAATAACACTACATTGAGCGTTGAAATTTTACCGAAGTGAGGTTAGAGGTTTACCGTCGCATTGTAAATTTACGACGTCGAGCATAGGGAAAATACTAGACTGTTGTACTTTTACTACGTCAAACGTAGGTAATTTTTCGAGCCTATGGACGTGGTAATTTTACAAACGAGTAATATATTACAAGATTTAGGGAAAGTTACTGTGTTCCACATAGTAAATTCACTGCGTTGAAAGTGGGTAATTTTCGAGCCCATTCTCAACTGTAATTTTACACGATTTTTTTTACAGTGTACTGTAACTCGTGTAACGCTAAGATAACTATTGTAATAATTGAGCTGTGTAATTGATACTTTAGAAATGATCATTAACCCTTTGAGCGGCAGCGTGTCATATATGATACATCAAACTTTTTACGGGTTTTTATCCACACCGCGACCGTGTTCTATTGATTGCAGTTTACAATTATACGTTATGTTATCCCATTTTATATATATTTGATTATTTTAAAAGCATAAGAATGGCTTTGTCACTTTTAATAACAATCATAAAGAATCCATCCTTACGTAATGCACTCTCACAATTTTTTTCGTTTCCTCGTTGAGTGCTTAATACTGGACTAGGAAACGAACACCTGTTGAATTCAGATTTTACTGATTCCACTGCACGCTTTCCTATGATGTACCGCTGCAAATATTTACGTTTGTAAGATTACAGTACAGAATAAGGTCGACCTCAATGATAAATCGCATTCTACATAAATATCGACAAATTTGGTGGTCCGTTTTCGATGAATGCGCTTCTGAGAATTGAAATTAATTTAATACTTAAACATTTCAGTCCTTCGTGAAATTTAAGTGTTCTAAAAGTATTTGCTTATTATTAATACAGAATGAATAATTCACGTAATTCACGGCACTTCGTTAACAGGGTTAACTTCGGTAACAGCTTCCTATAGGTGTATATCATTTTTAATAGATTGCGCTTCTTGAAATTTGTGAAATTCATAATTAATTGAATATCTTGAACTGTGTATATAATTTTGATACCGGATAAAAGTCTTCTATATGGGCCATTCCACTAAATATAGTCTGTTCAAAATTTGTTTTTTTTTCCTTTCGGGGTTTTTCCAACTACTTATGACAAGAAAAAAGATATCCCATGGTGGCGAGGTTCCGCGCCTCAGTTAAAAGCGCTATAGACAATAAAACGATTTAACGTCGGAATTTTGAAATTTAATTTTAAAGAGTGTAAAAACGCCTTAAAAAAAAAGTGTAAAAATGGTTTTTGATGCAAAATTTTCTGAAATTTTCAAAAAAAAATGTAATTTTTTTGTCAAGCCCGTGTGACATAGTAAAAATTACAAAATTAAACTTAAAATGGCATTTTCATTAAGATTGCTATATTTTTTTTTAAATTTGAATTTTTTTTCAAAAAGTTGAGAAAATTTTCGATCAAAAACATATTTTAGGCCTGTTTGCTCGTAAGCGGCACAGTTCACAAAAAAAAAAATAAAAATAAAGATTTATTAGATTTTTTAGCATAGACCACTCACTATCTTATCGACTGACCCGATTCGAATCACCTTAAGGAGGTTCTATAGATATATATGTATATGATAGATTTCACGTCAAATGTCCAGACAAAAAAAAAATTTTCTCCAATCGAGCCCCAATTTTTTTTATGAGTTGTACTATAGGTTAGTAATTATTGAGGAAAATATTTTTTAATTTTATTAAAAATTGGAGGAGTGGGAGGGGGTGAAAGTTTTGAACTTTTTTATGTCATGCGCTACTTTGTGTATTTATTCCACTTAAACAAACAAATACAAAATTTGTTTCAGATATGATTTTGATAGGATTTTTCATGAACTTTCGATTGGTGTAGTCCATTTTGAATTTATTTTTTATTTTGACCAAAATTTTTGAAAATCAAAAATATAATTCAAGTTTTTTCGACTTTGGGCACGTTTTTTTTTTTTTATATATTTTTAACAGAAAGCTGAGGGTTTGTCCTATAAAATACTTGAATTTCAAAACATCGTTTTTTTTTGTTTTCGAGAAATTGAATTATAAAGATTGCGCGTCACGGCAACTCGAAGCACCAATGCACCGCGCTGCTACGCTAACGACTTTGGATTATTGCCGACAGGTGGCTGAACTCGTGGCATGTTTTCTCATACATGAACCGTTATAATACAGAAATATGGTAGGAAATATGAAATTTACTAAATCCCTTTATCACTCATATTGCACTGTGTCTTTTATCATGCGTTAAACTGTAATTATCCATTTATTTGATCTGAAAAGATAATTGTAAGTAACTGCACTTTTATTGACATTCGCAAGATATTTTTTGTTTTAGATATATCTTCTTTTTTTCTTGGGTTTAATTTATTTTTGTTTTATTAAAAAATGAGTGTTAAGGCAAGAAACGTGTGGAGAAGCAGGTGGATCAACCCACGAAAAAAAACTATTAAAATAACAGGTTTGATTAGTGTTTCTGAGAGTTTACGAGAGAAATATCCTGAACTTCCAGAAGGTTCAAAAATTTGTACAACGTGAAAGTTTGCACTTAATAACTCTGGAGAACTCAAAATTCAATCTACATATTTCTGTATTATAATGTTTCATGTATGAGAAAACATGCCACGAGTTCAGCCACCTGTCGGCAATAATCCAAAGTCGTTAGGGTAGCAGCGCGGTGCATTGGTGCTTCGAGTTGCCGTGACGCGCAATCTTTATAATTCAATTTCTCGAAAACAAAAAAAAAACGATGTTTTGAAATTCAAGTATTTTATAGGAAAAACCCTCAGCTTTCTGTTAAAAATATATAAAAAAAAAAAAAAACATGCACAAAGTCGAAAAAACTTGAATTATATTTTTGATTTTCAAAAATTTTGGTCAAAATAAAAAATAAATTCAAAATGGACTACACCAATCGAAAGCTCATGAAAAATCCTATCAAAATCATATCTGAAACAAATTTTGTATTTATTTGTTTAAGTGGAATAAATACACAAAGTAGCGCGTGACATGAAAAAGTTCAAAACTTTCACCCCCTCCCACTCCTCCAATTTTTAATAAAATTAAAAAATATTTTCCTCAATAATTACTAACCTATAGGACAACTCATAATAAAAATTGGGGCTCGATTGGAGAAAATTTTTTTTTTGTCTGGACATTTGACGTGAAATCCATCATATGCTTTCTATGGCAGTATTAGGGCCCGTAATTTGAAAAATTATTTCTATGATTGTTATTTAAGGCTTTAGCATAAATGACTATATTGTCAAAAGCCCTAATGTCTTTCAGGGTCTGGAGTTGAAGGTGACGAATACGTGTGTGTGTGTGTGTGCGCGTGTGCGTGTGCGTGTGCAAGTGTCTGTGTGTGTGTATATTATATTTATAAAAATTATATTATAATTATATATTATATGTATAAAAATCCGCCGTAAAGCGATTCGAATCGGGTCAGTCAATAAAGTAGTGTTCTATGCTAAAAAATCTAATAAATCCTTATTTTTATTTTTTTTTTTTTTGTGAACTGTGCCGCTGACGAGCAAACAGGCCCAAAATATGTTTTTGATCGGAGATTTTCTCAACTTTTTGAAAAAAATTTTAAATTTAAAAAAAAAATATAGCAATCTTAATGAAAATGCCGTTTTAAGTTTTATTTTCTAATTTTTACTATGTCCCACGGCCTCGACAAAAAAATGACAAGAAAATTTTGCATCAAAAACCATTTTTATACTTTTTTTAAGGCGTTTTTACACTCTTTAAAATTAAATTTCAAAATTCCGACGTTAAATCGTTTTATTGTCTATAGCGCTTTTAACTGAGGTGCGGAACCTCGCCACCATGGGATATCTTTTTTCTAGTCATAAGTAGTTGGAAAAACCACGAAAGGAAAAAAAAACAAATTTTGAACCGACGATATTTGGTGGAATGGCCCGTATAGTTTAGGTTTTGCAGAATGTACATTAACAGACCATAAAAACATTAAGTAAAAATATCGCGTGTCATTATCAATGTATTCAAACCTTTGTATGGGTCTCAAGTAGATATATTCCTTCATTAATAAACTCAGACTTGTCAAAATAATTTTCCGATTCTTAATAGGCTCATTATTTTCTTCGAATTTGGACGAGCACACAATCGAGTATATTGATATATATATTCATTTATTTTTGGTTAGAGAAATAAGACATTACTGGTTTATCATCTTTGGCGTTTATGTATTAAAGCGCATATTAAAAATGTCGAATTACATAGTGTGCTCGCTTACTAACGTAACGTAACTTCTGATTTACTATAAGAAATAGAAGAGTTAGTGATCATAAGAATGTAGATTCGAAACTAGTAACCTTTATAGAAAATGATCAATCTTTTTTTAAGTCAAGTATAACAGAAAATTCGCAAACATTCTACTAAGCTCTCAATAACAAACTGAAATTTTCTTCAAATTATCAGTTTTCGTTTGAAGAATAGGGATCTATGAGTTTAGTGACGATTCTCGACAGTACAATTGGTCACGTGTATACAAAAATAGACAGTGGTTTAAAAAGGGCACGCATTACTTCAGTACAGGTAGCAGTATTATGGACAAACTAAACGTTTAAAAATGTTTATTTTGTTTTTTTGAAACCGAAAATTTAAATTTTTAGTCGCCATAAGAATTAGTGATAATTGAAGAAAGCCCTCCTTGCCATTATCTCTTTTACTTTTACTTTTGCTTAATCAATATGATGATATTGCAACTATTTTATTTAAATTTTGTTATCAGCTTCAAATTGTTTATAAGATATTTCTCTATAAGACATTATTTTACTTTTCTAAATTTTTGATCTAAATTTTAACCGTTCCAAAATGGCGGGAATAGACGTTCTGAGCCTATTTATAACTGAAATATAAAACTTTACTAACATTTTGTGATATGTTGATAAGGAGTGATGTTCATAGGTTCATAGGAAATACAGCTCTAATCTAATTCTCTCAAAATTTAGCAAACATTTTTACGTACCAATTTTCAAGCTTTTAGATATAAATTGAAAGCGATTCTCAAAGAAAGGTATTTTTAAGATTTTTATTATTACATAATTCTAGGTGCAAAAGAAATTATTTTGTTAAAAAAAAAAATGTAAATAGGAAAATTAATTTTTCCTTAAAAAAAGGGACCACTGTCGCTTAATAATTACTTTACGGTCAACATTTTTAATAGAGAAGACTGAAAATTAAATTTATTAATTGTGCATAACTATATTTACTTGAAATCAGTTACTCGAATCGCCCAATTATTTTCTTTAGTAAAACATAATGCGATTGATTAAGGAAAGACGAAAAACAATGTATTTCAAGTCAATATTCTATTAAAGTCTCTAAAATTTTTGTCAGGCTATAGATTCAAATATAGGAAATATTGAATTCTAGTACCTACAATTTGATTTTTCTCTCCTGTTATTACAGTACCTTGGCATTATTAAAGGTGTAAGTCGTAGTCCTGAATGGTCCTTACGAGATACCTATAAAATCTGTAAAAGGATACTTTTACTCTCTGCGTTAATAATTCAAAATTTCGAGATTATGGATTCCGAGCGTATAGCTTATGTGGTACAAACATACATTATCATGCATATTTTTTTTATCGAGATATAAAGTTTAGTCTTCTTAAACGTCCTTCCAAGTATAGAGTTTGAAGACTGCAAGTACCTTCACCGTCAAATCAGTGTATTCCGTTATAAAGGTGACTAAAATACAGCGTTACCAGTTTGTGGGAATTTTTTAAATGTCCCGCCACCACTGATCAAAATCCTCTTAAAAAATAACGAGTAAATGGGAAAACAATGTTTATCAATTTCAGAAATTGGCCAAGATTTGGGGATAGCTTTTTTTACCCTTTTAATTCAACTTTTTACAAGGTTTCTTTTCTGAAGCCTATTTATTAGTTTTGATCTAAATATAATTGAATCGTGAGAACACTACAGAAATATAGAGTAGCGTCAAAATCAAATAAAATAGACAAATTTAGTACTTCCTGTATTCGCTTCAAAAGTTTGCATGGGGACAAGATTCGATCGTACGAAAAATTGTCACACTTCCTTCCGTCAACTAGTATATTTTGTTAATATTAGCTAAAATAAATTTCTATAACGTTCCGCAAACATATCTAAAAGCTCTCCTCCTGTCTTACTTAAAAATTACTGGCTGGAAATGATTCGAATGTCAAACGAGACTTTGAAAACCTGAAATGCATTTTTTCAATTGCCCAGTCTATTTATCGTCCGGAGAATTGTTTGAATTCGACAATCCTGACATCTTTCGTGATACTTGGGCATTGGGTCAAAATTTAAGTATAAACTTAGGATTGGGTGAGGGGGTAGATTGGGAATGGTGTATTTTTCCCCTACCATCCCCTGGTCGATTGGTCGACATTAAGAAAGCCTAGAAAGTGCTCCGGAGCACTCCGACACTAAGACTTTGAGCACACGCGGGATCTGAATTCGATCACGAGCACCACGAGACTCGAGCCGTGCACACCGGTACCGCGTGCACTTTCCGAAGTGCGTGTTCCGTCCGACTCTGACTGACTGTCGCGGTAGTGACGAGAACGAGGGATTCCACCCCGTTCGCCACCTGAAGCTGTTGCGGGGGGTCCTTGGGGGAGTCCTCGCATCTCCGCCGGAGCCAGCTGCCGTCACCATGGAGACGCGCGCGCGTGCCGTGCACGCCCGGCGCACGCCAGCCAGCCGTTTAGATCATATATATGTTTTATGATCATTATATAGTTTATATATAAGTGTGCGTAGTATACATATAGCGATTGCATGCGACGAAGCTGCAACAGGTTTGATCGGCGAGGGACGTCGTAACGTCCACGTTGCGCGATCCACTCAATCGGTCCTGGTCAAGGATCGATCAATCGTCGCCGAGGGATGATGCGTATTACGTTGAAATTGCGATTCTGAGGAGACTTGACCACGGGCGAACTGCCACCGGTTAAACCGGAATCAGCGCTTCGGTTTTCGTGCGCAAATAATAAGTGTTAGCCGTTGCAGGATATACCGACTCTGAGCAGCATTCGAGACATCGAAGTGATAATGCGGTATAAGAGTTCGCTTAATGGTCGTGGGATGATGGTCGAATGGATGTCGCTAGAGAGGATTGCGGTGATTGGCCTTATTACGATATTTTATGTATGGGAAGAGCTCCGGTTGGTGGCACCCTTTTCTTTTTAACGAATAATTTTTGACAACATTCATATTATGCAGACGTAAGTATATTATTGGAAAGCTAGATACCTTAGTTAATACCTGTAAAAGAATTAAATTGATTCCTTGTAAAAGACAAATTTTATCATACATTTAGTGAAGTGACGATTTTTGAGACAAAAAATATTTGTACCCGGTTGTGGGCACCCTTGAAAAATCTGGTAAAAATGGATAAATACGAAAACCACCACAAAAAATAAGAAAATAAAAATTTATTTACTTTACAGCTTCCGCTGACAAAAAGAACACAACACGTTTTCATATCAGTCATTCACTAATCTTCAAAATCAGAATCACTATTCCTGCATGTTCAGCGCACTTCAAATGCACCGGTCGACTACATTCATTGCATTTAATTGATTAACAATTCATCAATAGTAGTTTAAGCATCTAGTGCATAAAGTGGTACGCTTACAATATCTTTCCTACGGCGTGCATAAAGTATGAGTGGGGGAATTATTGGAATGCATTATAAATGACATAAAAAAATGTTGTGACCTAGAAGAAAACTTAAGGATGCAGGTAAGATAGCGGGGCGTGGAAGGGGGGCGAAGCCCCCCCCCCGTAGAATTATATCTATTATTGAGTAGAATTTAAATAATAAATTACTTTGACCCAGACCTTAGGTCAGGACGAAGAATTGAATTTGGTCACCTCGGCAAAAAGATTACCCTATAGTTTTTCATTAAATTTCGACGTTTCGACCCCCTACCCCCAGGGGTAGTTTTCGCCACCCCCTCGGGCGTGGTGATCACCTACGGCCACATACGTTCTTTTACGCCCTTGATACGAAAATAACTATTTCGATATATCTAAAAGATGTCTTATAGATATCTAAAAGATATCCGTCAGAGATCTTTTCGAAACTTTGAAGACATCTCGGACGAATTATATGTATATATACAGGGTGATCGGCCAACCATTACCCAGCGGCTAACTGTAGATTGTACAGATAATTCTGAGCAACTTTTTCCTCTGAAAAAATTTCCGGGAAGGTAGAGTTTTTAAGTTATTCAACACTAAAATTTAGGGGGAAAAAATCACTTTTTTTGAAATATCTCGGCTCTGTATGAAGGTATCTTAACGAACCGAAGCTCATTTCAAAGATATTTTCAAGCTATACAAGTTGTATCTGTTGATTTTTGACCTGCCATGAATATTTCTCTTGTTATAGCATAAAA
This sequence comes from Trichopria drosophilae, assembly GCA_030407085.1. NCBI lineage: Eukaryota > Metazoa > Arthropoda > Insecta > Hymenoptera > Diapriidae > Trichopria > Trichopria drosophilae. Next base: position 92,741,983 of record CM059585.1, read on the forward strand.
ACGGGGGTAAATACCGATTTTTCAGGTTTTTCGCGTCTAACTCGTTTGGACACATAGCTATCGAAATATCGCACTGGAAAAAGTTGTAGGCCTTGAAAACACAAACATTTTTTGTCCTCTAATACGATGCGATTAAATTAAAACTGAACCCTATTTGTACTCGTTTTCATAACATTTTGTTATTAATATCGATTTATTTGTAGAACTGTATTTTGTTAACTTTACGAGGCTCTTGTAGGGTTCAGTTTTAATTTAATCGCATCGTATTAGAGGACAAAAAATTTTTGTTTTTTCAAGGCCTACAACTTTTTTCTGTGTGATATTTCGGTAACTATGTGTCGAAACGAGTTAAACGCGAAAATCCTGAAAAATCGGCATTTATCCCGTTTTTATGGCTATAACCAGAGAGATATTCATTGTAGATCAAAAACCAATAGAGACAATTTATAGAGCTTCAAAATATCTTTAAAATGAGCTCCGGTTCGTTAAGGTACCTTCAAACCGAGTCGAGATATTTCAACAAATGTGATTTTTTCACCTAAATTTTAGTGTTGAATAACTTAAAAACTCTACCTTTCCGAACATTTTTTTAGAGGAAAAAGTTGTTCAGAATTATCTGTAGAATCTAGAGTTAGCCGCTGGGTAATGGTTGGCCGATCACCCTATATACAGGGTGTCCGAAAAGTATGGAAACACTCAAATATCTCGGAAAATCGACATCGAATCGTAAAAGTAAAAATACACGTATTCAATGGTTTCAAGAGAGCTATCCAGTGACACCTAACACAACCCCCCACCCCCACCCGCTGGGGGTGATAGAGGGGGTAACTTAAAAATTTTAAATGGGAACCCCCAATTTTTATTGCAGATTTTGCTTCCTCAGAAAAAGTTACGTAAATTTTGCCTACCATTATAATTGTTTTTGTTGACAGATGGCGCTGTAATCAACGAAATTAAAAAATTATTCTAAAAAGTTTTAAAAATCTCGCGAAAAACACAACGGATCAAAAAAGTAAAAACACACGTATTTAATGGTTTCAAGAGAGCTATCCAGTGACACCTAACACGACCCCCCACCCCCACAGGCTGGGGGTGATGGAGGGGGAAACTTAAAAATTTTAAATGGGAACTCCCAAATTTTATTGCAGATTTCTCTTCTTCAGAAAAAGTTACGTAAATTTTACCTATTATAATTATTTTTGTTAACAGATGGAGCTGCAATCAGCGAACCACGTACCTGGAATAGCGGACCACGTTTCCAAAATTTTAAATGACGTCTTTTGCCTTTAAATATTTCAAAGTTCACCGATTCTTACCGCGAGGAGGTAGACGATTTTGAGAATCTTTTTTTTTTATTTTTGTATATTTTTTTTTTGTTTTTACCTTTTATTTGTTTTTTTTTTATTTTTTTAATTTTTTTTCTATTTTAAAGTTTAAATTTTCCTTCGCTTCTATTTTCTTTACTGGATTTTTAACATGTCTATGCCCACTAATTTATAAGATGTTCGAATTGAAGTCCTTCAGCAACTTGACAATATCCCAATCGTGCATAGAAGTTATCATAAACTTTTTGCAGCATTTCTTGAGATACTGTATTAGAACCTTGAATTATTTTTTCTTTCAACTCATCAATGTCTTTTGGTTTCGTTTCGTAGACCTTGTTCTTCAAGAAACCCCAGTAAAAATAGTCCAGAGGAGTTAGATCAGGTGACCTCGGTGGCCACTCGATCGAACCCCTCCTACCAATCCAACGTCGGGGGAAAATATTATTTAATAGATTGCGTACAATCAAACCAAAATGACAAGGAGCTCCATCCTGTTGAAACCAGACATTATCAAACGCTATACCAGCAATATTTCGTATTGCCGGTATAATCTGGTTATTTAACAAATTACAGTACCTTTCAGCCGTGAAATTCTCTTCAACGAAGAAAGGCCCAACAATTTGATTGCACAAAATGCCAGCCCAAACATTGATTTTCTGTGGATGTTGTGTGTGAGTATCTCTCATCCAATGAGGATTTTCGTCCGACCAATATCGTAGGTTGTGCCTATTAACTTCTCCACTCAACTGAAACGTAGCTTCATCAGAGAAGCATATCCAGAAAGGAAATAATTCATTTTCGTCACAACGTCTCATCATTTCCTCACAAAATTCTAATCTCCGATCGAAGTCATCTTCCGAAAGTTCTTGTACATATTTTATTTTATATGGATGGAACTTATTTGCTTTTAATATTTCATGGACAGACGATTTGCCGATACCAGTGGCTTGCGCAATCTTTCTTACCGAAGTATGGACGTCCTCAACGACACTTGCACAGACCGCTAAACTGTTGTCTTCGTTCGTGGACGTTTTTGGTCTTCCTGATTTTGGTCGATCATTGACAGAGCCAGTATCTTGAAACCGAGAAACAGTCTTACAAACAGTTGATTTGCAAATAGGTAGACGATCAGGATGGGTATCATTAAATTGGCGGACGACTTGTTCGTATGTTCTTTTTTTATCGCCGCATCCTCGCAGAATAAGGATTTCGATCCTTTCTTTTTGTGTCAAAGACATAGTATGCCAAATTACAACAGGAGGCAGAATACAGAATGTATCGAAATGGAAGAAATATGAAGCAAAGAATGAAGAAATAAAAGAAATATAAAAAATTAGAAGAAATTCAAATGTTAGAGAAACATTACATTAAGTATCAAATAGCGAGAACGAAGAGAATTGCGATTTTTTGCGGTACGAATTTGACCAAGTTTTCGACAAGAGTGACGCTCGCATGTGTAATTTTCACAAAGCTGAAAAATAACCGAGACCTTGACTCATTCAAACAATAGAGCTTAACTAATACTAAGACGTGCTGTTTTGATTTGGACGCTGACGATGTTCGATTATTGACTACTTTCTCTGTAACACTGGCAGTTGAAAAAATCGACCGAGTGTATGCAATGGGTTTCCGCAAGCGATACCTACAGTACTTTCACACAAGTATACAAAATCACAGTCATGCAAGAAAGCCATAACACCATATGCGGATTTGGTCACCATTTACGCTATTCGGATACACGACATTCACTTCCTCGTAGAATAAGGATGTCGATTCTTCATTTTTCTGTCAAAAACTTTGTATGCACAATTACAAGGGGGGAGCGAATAAAGAATTTTAATATCTGGAAGAAAAGGTAAGCAAATACATTAAAAAAAAACATAAAAAAATTTAATAGTGAAGAATAAAAAAAAGGTAAAAAACAGAAATCAAATAAAAAAAAAAGTAAAACAGAAGATTCTCAAAATCGTCTACCTCCTCGCGGTGAGAATCGGTAAACTAGAAATATTTAAAGGCAAAAGACGTTATTTAAAATTCTGAAAACGTGGTATGCTATTCCATGTACGTCAAGTTAAATATTTTTTAGTAATTTTTTAATTTCGCAGATTGCAGCTCCATCTGTTAACAAAAATAATTATAATAGGTAAAATTTACGTAACTTTTTCTGAAGAAGAGAAATCTGCAATAAAATTTGGGAGTTCCCATTTAAAATTTTTAAGTTTCCCCCTCCATCACCCCCAGCCTGTGGGGGTGGGGGGTCGTGTTAGGTGTCACTGGATAGCTCTCTTGAAACCATTAAATACGTGTGTTTTTACTTTTTTGATCCGTTGTGTTTTTCGCGAGATTTTTAAAACTTTTTAGAATAATTTTTTAATTTCGTTGATTACAGCGCCATCTGTCAACAAAAACAATTATAATGGTAGGCAAAATTTACGTAACTTTTTCTGAGGAAGCAAAATCTGCAATAAAAATTGGGGGTTCCCATTTAAAATTTTGAAGTTACCCCCTCTATCACCCCCAGCGGGTGGGGGTGGGGGTTGTGTTAGGTGTCACTGGATAGCTCTCTTGAAACCATTGAATACGTGTGTTTTTACTTTTTTGATCCGTTGTGTTTTTCGCGAGATTTTTAAAACTTTTTAGAATAATTTTTTAATTTCGTTGATTACAGCGCCATCTGTCAACAAAAACAATTATAATGGTAGGCAAAATTTACGTAACTTTTTCTGAGGAAGCAAAATCTGCAATAAAAATTGGGGGTTCCCATTTAAAATTTTTAAGTTACCCCCTCTATCACCCCCAGCGGGTGGGGGTGGGGGGTTGTGTTAGGTGTCACTGGATAGCTCTCTTGAAACCATTGAATACGTGTGTTTTTACTTTTTTGATCCGTTGTGTTTTTCGCGAGATTTTTAAAACTTTTTAGAATAATTTTTTAATTTCGTTGATTACAGCGCCATCTGTCAACAAAAACAATTATAATGGTAGGCAAAATTTACGTAACTTTTTCTGAGGAAGCAAAATCTGCAATAAAAATTGGGGGTTCCCATTTAAAATTTTTAAGTTACCCCCTCTATCACCCCCAGCGGGTGGGGGTGGGGGGTTGTGTTAGGTGTCACTGGATAGCTCTCTTGAAACCATTGAATACGTGTATTTTTACTTTTTCGATTCGATGTCGATTTTCCGAGATATTTGAGTGTTTCCATACTTTTCGGACACCCTGTATATATTGTACATATATAATAATAATAATAATAATAATAATTGTCTTTATTGCACAGAAAAAGTGTACAAAGGGCGAGACACAGCCGCTGCTGCTTTCCAGCCTGACCCGTAATATCGTACAAGCAAAACATAACATTAAAATATTAAACAACTAGATTTCGCTTGACGTTTTAACATATATAATTACACAAGTTCATTTAATATACACAAAAGATATAGCAAAGAATAAATCGTCTAAATGATTAAAATAATTCAGTAGCGGTCTGAGACAGTAAAAAAGCCTTCTATAATATATAAGATCATAATGATGCAGACAGTAATTAGTAAAACACAGTAAACATGCAATATGTATCGAATAGTCTATTACAATACAAGTGCATGAAGTAAGAGTTTTGCAACATTTATTTATTAATACTTCGTCTGGCCTGTTGTCGGGGTCGAAGTTTTGAAAATGCTCATTTTCAATTTTCATACATATAAGAAACACTATATTGTTGTAACATATCTACACTGAAAAACAAAAGGTAGCTCTACCGCACCTGTCGGTAGTACCACCGGCTTTAACGAGTTACCCCTACTTTACCGATCGTTCGGTGCTACTATAATATAGTTCCCGAAAGGGAGCACACTCTTCCCTTCGCATTGTCTGTGCACGAACTTAGTACATATACGATAGAGTTACCCCGTGAAGTATGACTGCAGGCTTTCGAAAAGGGACGTCTGCCGTACCTTTTCAAAGTACGATTCATTTCTGTTTGTGTGAACAATTTTCTGCTGTGGAAACACGGACAAGGATGTTGACGAAACTCATTCGGAAAGTTAGTATATTTATTTATTTTTTTTATTATATACATGTTTGTTGTTTTATTGCACTTCCACATTTTGAGGTTAAACATGGCACTATTTTGCACGAAGCTTGTTTATGCATGATTAAAAAATTTGTCACTTTACCCAATCATTTCATTTCTTTGCACATAAAATATTCCATTGCGCATTATATACTTGTTACGATATATAAAATATGATTTTAAAATAAATATGTTCCTTTTGAATTGCAATATAACAAAAAAACTTTAAACTTTTATTTGGAAGTGCAATAAAACAACAACCATGTATATAATACAAAAAAAATAAATATACTCACTTTCCGAACGAGTTTCGTCAACCATCCATGTCCATGTTTCAACAGCAAAAAATTGTCCACACAAACAGAAATGAAGAAAACCCCCAAGTAATGATTTTTAAACAAATTCTTTCATTTTTGAAGCAATTTTCAAATCCCCCCCCCCCCACTCTTCCCACCACCGCACGCAAGTTTTGTTACGCGAGCACAATTTCTTCATTACAACCAAAATTAACTCGCTCAGAAACTCCCAGAAATGATTTTGGAGCCAAATCCGTTACGTTCAATGTGATTCTTAAATTTTAACCCCCTTCATTAACCTGCATTGTTGGTATGAACATGTATATATTTGTCATAAAAAAACGAAATCATCTCTTTAAAAAAAACCCGAGTAATAATTTTCAAGGAAAATTTTTTATTTTCAACGTGATTTGAAATTCTTACACCCTCCATCTCCGTCTCTGCTATACTTAACAAAGAGTATACGACGTTTACATTTCGTAAATAGTAGGTATATTTATATTATCCTTTGCAAAATTCAGTACGCTATTGCAATGTAGAATTTATATTAAAACATTTATATTAAAATCACAGTCAAATTCTGACCGAAAACTGCATACATTTGGTTATCCGAATGCATTAACGAGTATTAGGTATAGCCCCACGTTTAGGTAGCGGGAACGCCCAATCCTTAAGTAATCGTATCCTACCGGCGATTTGGATCGGCTGCCCGACCAATTTGGGAGCGCTGCCGTCCCGAAGTCGAAGGCCGATGATCGCACTCGTCAAGGAACGGTAGAGCTATCTTTTGTTTTTCAGTGTATGGAAGCCACTTGGACCTAAATATATGATTGGACCCCCAAATATCAATATAATTTTATAATATAATTGAAAGCTGTTAGTAAACAAACGAGTATTAAGGAACAGCCGACTCTCCATACTAGGTCGAAGTTTCTAAGCGAGCGACGCGAGCGAGGCACCACGCCAACACTAGTTTTAATTTGTATTCCATAATATTACGATACAATTGTTAAAGATAGACATATTTTATGCAACTTAATTTTATGTTTATATCAAAGTAATTAATTCAAAAAGAAAAACATTGAATGAATATAAAAAAAAGAACAGAATCCTGCATTTTGGGAAAGTTTGATATTCTTTGAACATACTTGATAAATAACTTGCAAATTTGATTGAAAATATTTCATGAATAAATTTTCAATACTATTGGATAGTGCAAAGATTATTAAGTGTAAGAGAAGTTGAAGTCGAGTTCGTTTTCGATTTTTTGGTGGGTGGTTCCTCGCATTCATTCCCGTCATCACTTTGTTTTGAAGTGGATGCGTTTTCAATGGAATCGGTTATTTGCTTACAAATTACGCTTTTATTGTTTATGGAATCTGCAATGCGAGTATGAAATGTGGGAGGGGCTATTTACGCCAGGTCGGTTTGTTGTCTTCTTTCGACTGGATTTTAACTGCGTGTGATTGGATGTGTAATCGATCGGAATGAAGTGAATGAATCGCCTTCGCGGAAATCACGCACAGTTACTCTTTTATTGAATCCTTCAGTTTACATACAGTATGAAAAAAGGGCTGGGTAGTATTTTTGCACCAATAATTTATACTCTGACTGATTTGTATACTAAAATTACTTGCACCGGGATTTTAAACACAGTCAATCTGTACACTATTATTTTATAAACAGATTTTAATTTAGTACGCGTATTCTTTACACGAGGATTTTATCTACGAAATATTTAAAAACGAAAAGTTTTGGACACAATCATTTTATATACAGTTATTTCACTCATGATATTTATTTAACATTTCAACACATACATGTTTTACACCAATATAAATTATATACTTTATTTTTCTACACTTAAAATATTTACATATTGATATTTTAAACACTAGAATATTTTTAACACGAGCTTTTCAAACAGGCATTATTTTCTACACGCACTATTTATACACCTGCGATTTTGTACACCAGTAGTGTAGATAATACCATTTAGACAAGGACAGACTTATACACTATACATTGGCTGACATTAAAACGTAATCATTTTCAGTATTTGTTTTTACAGCTGTATATATGACATAATTAAGTAAGATTTATTATTAAAATTAACATACATATCATTGTTACTTATATATTAATTAAAAAATTCGCAATTCAAGTACTAAATACTAAATTATTTAAATATACATTATTAAGCAGGTGTTAAATAAATAAGTACAAAAATGAATAATAGTTCATTTTTAAATGTAAAATAATTAATGTAAAATATTTATTTACTTATTAGGATAAATAATTAAAAATATTTATGACCCGTTGCCAAACGAGTATTCGAAGAGCGACAAAATCGCGCTAGAGGTTATGGAAAGTTTAAACTCGATCGTCAGTTGGTGTACGTGTCACTGGTGTACAAAATCGCAGGTGTATAAATAGTGCGTGTAGAAAATAATGCCGGTTTGAAAAGCTCGTGTTAAAAATATTTTAAGTGTAGAAAAATAAAGTATATAATTTATATTGGTGTAAAACATGTATGTGTTGAAATGTTAAATAAATATCATGAGTGAAATAACTGTATATAAAATGATTGTGTCCAAAACTTTTCGTTTTTAAATATTTCGTAGCTAAAATCCTCGTGTAAAGAATACGCGTACTAAATTAAAATCTGTTTATAAAATAATAGTGTAAAGAATGACTGTGTTTTAAATCCCGGTGCAAGTAATTTTAGTGCACAAATCAGTCCGAGTATAAATTATTGGTGCAAAAATACTACCCAGCCGAAAAAAGTTACTTTTGCGCATAGTATGAAAAAAAGAATCACTTTCCGTACAGAAATCGATGAAAAAAAGTGCTACTTTGCGCACGCCCGTAGGAAATAGTAGTTTTCGATACAAGTGCGTATGCGTAAAGAACTTTACACATACACACGTGTGCCGAAATATTGTTTTCTTCATACCGGGAGGAAAGCAGCAACTTTCCTCCCGCAAGCGGGAGGAAAGGTGCGGCATATCCTCCCTTGTATGAAGAAAAATCGTATACTTCCCTCGGGAAGTATACGATTTTTCTTTATGGCCGGGAGGATAAGCGGCATCTTTCCTGCCGCTTGCGGGAGGAAAGTTGCTGCTTTCCTCCCGGTGTGAATAAAAAGTAATATAAGAACGTTAGGTCAATATAAACAACGATATTGCTATATGTTTCTGAACCAAACACTCGTTAAATGAGAGAAAAGAAGTGTGCCCACAACCGGTTAGATGAACGTGCCCATAGCCGGGGATGGCAGTGATTATTTAAAACGCCAATAAATTATGTGATCCAAAAATGTTTAAATTTTTGTATTTAAAATTAAATACTTACCGCTTCGAAACAATTCACACTGATTTATATCACTTTGAAAATAGTACACAATCACTTTTCTGTTTATTTATTGCAGCTCAGTTTTATTATGCTCGCTGCTAACGACGGAAATATATACGGTATTAATACGAAAGCTGCAAAATGTCAACATACAAGTTTTACAATACTCAGTTCAGTGCCGTATGCTTCGTGTCCCAATTTACGAGGAGGTGCTCACAACCGGGCCGTGCCCATAACCGGCGATTTCCCCTAATATGACATTGAAATCAATATTATGTTGTTAGATTATTGTAGTGTCCTCGCTTTAGTAAACTAAACATAATATTTCTACAACTTTGGTAGCACAGAGCTTAGTTACGTACTTATTGCGACCACAGCTCTTCTTCTATCGTATATCGCAAAGCCTAACAACTTGAACTAGGATCGCAAAAAATGAGGTTAATCCCATTGTGATATTTATGTTCTGAAGTGTACGCATTTAATTTTCGAAAAAAATTAAATTGTAGATTTCTTCTTTATCCGTCTCTATTTTAAATATGTATGTTAAAAAGACTTCTTGGTGTAGCGGACAAGTGGATAATAATACTAATTTGAGTTTAACGTTTCGGTCACGAGTTTGTGACCCTCTTCAGAAAATTTTATTCTGTAATTTGATATTTATTTATTTATTTATTGAAAATTAGACGGGCATAGGCCCTTTACAAGAGATGAATGACAGTGACAAGTCCGTCTGAAAATACAAAAATCTAAGACGTACCGAGCGATAACAAATGAGCACGTAAACGGGACTTAAATAAACTAAGAGAATCACAATCTACAATGTTCCGTGGAGCACAGTTCCAAATACGACGTAAACGATTAACAGAAGAATAGAAGCTGTAATTCACGGAAACACACATCTCATTTAATATACGAGGTACGCGAATATTGTACGGAACAGACCGATAAGAAAATAACGAATTAACGTCTTCGCATTCAAACAACTTATGAACTATTTTAAAAGCAACTACGTGACCATAAAAATTGTGTACTTCACGGACGAGAAGAATGCTATATTTACGCATAATTGGAACAACGTCGTGATCTAAATAACTCATTGGGCTCTCGGTTTTAATAGAAAGATATCTTAATAATTTATGCTGAACTGATTCAAGCTGATGAAATAAGGTTTGAGTATAGAGAGACCAAACTGATGAAGCATAAGTAAGAATAGGTAAGACTAATGAATTATAAAGGTATAAAATTGTTTCTGGCTTTACGAAATCAAATGTCACCCTTCTTATAAAACCGATCACTTTCAATGATCTTACTATAATATTATTTACATGGCTTACAAAACGAAGAGATTTATCAAAAATAACGCCCAAGTCCAGAGCAGACTCAACTCTGTGCAATGGCAAATTATCTAATAAATATATGTATTCAGAAAATGTTCTCGTTTTATAAAAAGTCATCACCTGACATTTACTAAAATTAAGGTTCAATCCATTTTCAAATGACCATTTGGAAAGGTTAACAATATCTACTTGCAGCTTAGAGGCATCCATACGACAAGTAATTCTTCAGAATAACTTTATATCATCAGCATAAATTAAGCATCTAGCCGAACGGATACAGGCCGGCAAATCATTGATAAACAAAATGAATAAGACCGGCCCTAGATGAGATCCCTGAGGGACTCCAGATGTCATTACTTTTGGTCTAGATGTGGCTCCGGCAAGTCTCACTGCCTGCATCCGATCAGTCAGATACGATTTAAGCCATTGAAACAATGATCCACGCACTCCCGAGTTCCATACCTTCTGGAGCAATCGATAATGATTAACAGTAACAAATGCCTTTGAGAAATCTAAATAAATTGCATCAACCTGATAATGTTGCTCAAAGGAAGATGAAATGTAATCACAATACAGCAGAAGATTAGTTACCGTTGATCTGCCTCGGATAAAGCCATGCTGCTCCTTAACAATAAGACTAGAAAAGAACTGCGAGACAAATTTAGCCAGAAGAGAGTCAAATAGTTTAGAAAATGCACTTAAAATAGATATAGGTCTGTAATTTGTAATATCATGTTTATCGCCAGATTTAAAAATTGGATAAATGAATGATGACTTCCACATATTGGGAAATACACCAAGGGAAAGAGACTTATTGAAAATAAACAGCAATGGCTTGATCATCGACCTACATTTCTTAATAAAAAATGGTGGAATTTGGTCCGGACCCGAGTTGACGTTATCATCGAGAGAGATGATTGCCAATTGTAATTCTTCTTCCGTTATAATAACAGAATCCACAATTGAATCGACCTCAACAAAATTTAAACTGGGAAGTGATGAAGTCTTGTAGACGGAGGCGAAATAATCAGAGAACAGATCTACAATACTATGACTAGAGAACGCTAATTTATCGCACCAATACATATTACACGGCAATCCGCAGTTCTTCTTTACATTATTAACGTGATTCCAAAAAGACCTCATGTTTTGTGAAATATGAGTTTCTACAGACGAAATGTATGTCTTATAGGCAATACGCGATAATCTAAGACACTTCGCACTCAATGCTTTGAATTTAATAAAATCAGAATATAAACGAGATCGCTTCCATTTACAATGCGCTATTTTCTTTTCATATATAAAGTGTTTTAATTCACTCGAGTACCAACGAGGATACGAACCGGAAAATACCCTTTTACGGGGAATAAAATCACTAATAGCTTTATTCAACACTTCATAAAATTTATCAATAGATGGGTCAACAGACAAATCATGAAAAAGCTCATTCCAGTCCGTATTCGCCATGGTATTATTTACAGCTTCATAGTTGCCACGGAAATAACCCAATTCGATAACGCGGTGAGGTAAGTGTGCTACTTCTCCTGAAGAAACTTCGAAAAAAGATGGTTCGTGGTGGTCATCAGATTTCAGCAGTTGATCTTGAAACTGTAGATTTTTTACCAAGTCACTGGATGCAAATAGCAGGTCGAGGGTATAACCTTTTTTCCTGTGTTCCATACATAACTGACTGAGGCCCATGAGAGAAAAGGCACGATGAATTAAATTTCCGCAGGTCTGACGGTCTGGCATCAGATACTCTAGTGTGTCAATTGTCAGAGGATGATTTGACCAGCGTAGATGTGGAAGATTGAAATCCCCGCACACTATCAGATTAGACAATTGACAAGATTCTCGATCGACTGCATCAAGAAAGTCTGTATAGATTTCAGAACTAGAGCCTGGCGGAAAATAAACCAAAATCAGAATAAAACGCTTCGACACAAGATTAAGTTGAAGAAATAATGCTTCAGCCAAGGTGGTTATTTGGAGACGGGTAACGTTGATACATTTTTTTATAGCAGCCAAGACGCCACCCCCACGTGTACCCAGTAAGTCAGCCGAGGTTCTATCCCTACGATAAATTGAGTAGGAAGTGAGGCCTAGTTCAGAATCTTCAGTGTACGGCTTTAGCCATGTCTCCGTAAAAAGAATAATGTCAGGAGATATCAACAGTTGAGAAAGATTTGATTTTAGGTAGCTAAATTTATTGTTCAAAGAGCGCACATTCTGATAATAAATAGTTAAGTTTCCTTGGTTATTTCTACTATTGTTTACGAAAATTATTTCTTACATGAAACGCCGAATTTGAGACAGTTATTAGTGTCGGCTTATCATTGACGTATCTAATTACTTTTCTGTCCTGATTTTGTTGCATATTGTACTGCTCAGCTTCTGATTTCAGAGTCGCAAGTTGCTCCCTTTGCATCGATGTTTTATCGGTTGACACTGAGATACCTTGAGGTAATAGTCTTTTATTTTTTACCACCCGCAATACATCCTCTCTGGATTGGAGTCTAGCAATGATCGGGCAAGGTTTATTGTTTGAGGATTGGCCAATACGTCTAGTGGAAATGTTAGAAATATCTATGTTATTAACCGGTGCTAATACTTCTTTAACCTGAGAGAGACCAGAGCTTATATCATCATGGATGTCCGGAATTCCATACACCATTAAGTTGCACGAGCGAGCGGATCTGTCTGCAACTTCGTAAGCACAACTATCTATATCGGCGACAGACTTATTCATACCCTTTTCCAATTCTTCAATTCTTTTATCCATGGCTGCAACTTTATCATTTAATTTAAGTAGAGACTGAAGTTGATTCTCGATAGAGTCAATACGATCAGAGAATTTTACCATTTTCTCGTTAATTGAATTCAAATTGGCATTAGTTATTTTAAACGAGCTCTCAATAGGTTTACTCAAATCCGAGAAATTGGTTGGATAAGCCTCGGAGGCATAACTAGAATTTGACTCATTCGATGGTAAAGTGTTTTCTACCTTATCGGTATCGCTGTCCATATTTAGCACAGACGAGTAGGTACGCTTGCAAAGAGACTTACTAGTGCTGGTCGGTGTAGAAAGTGAAAAATCTTTTAAAGCTTGAGATGATTTTCGCTGAACTGTTGAATTCGAGTTTGCTTCGGATGTTTCAGGGTTTGAGATTGTTTTATTCGTGCGAAGACGTTTTAATATCGTTGGATTTTTTGCGACATCAGAAGTAGAGGCAAGATTTTTGAAAGAACTGTCAATTTTCCCTTTCAAACGCGTAGACATTGCCAATATGTTACACGATTAAAATAAATAAACTGTACGAATGTAATGTTCACGAAGTAACAGTCACACAGACAGTTATAACGCTAGCACATATAAACTTAACCAAAACAAATAAATACACTATCACTTTCAAAATAAATAAGGTGCCAAAACTGTGATTTAGAGAAATTTCGTTAAGAAAAATGTCAATTCCAATCCAATCCAAATAGTTGATAGTCAGCAGACTCCACCAAATAATACTAAAAACTCGAAAAGTGCTCCCAATGATTTAAGACGGCAATTAATAAAAAACAAACACCAATACAATCGCTCAAATACCGGAGCGATACGTAAACACGTCCAAGTCGTACGACGGACTTAATATGACTGATATACAATTTTGAGTACGCGATAAAAGGTTTACATTTAGATTTTATCGATTATATGGATGGATTACATCGAAATTTTTGTTTGATGTGTGGATTGTGTTAGTTGAGCACTGGTAAGTTTTATTGACATAATTATTGATTGAGCACTGGTAATTATTGGAAAGTTTAGGATAATATTACTTTGTGTTCTTACCTCTCAGTTCTTGATCTGCAAACAAAAATGTAAACATTGCCAGTGCTCAACCGCGGACAATAATAATGCGAAGATGTGTGGAATGCTTGAATTCAAAGTTAACGAAATTTTAACGAGATGTTTTTGAAAAAATATATCTAATATAAATGACGTAAATATTAATTATTAAGTAACGGAAAATATGTTTCTGGAAGGTTCGAAAGTTCGAATCTTATATTTACTGCGTTATTATTATGTTTTTTGATAAAAAAGTTTTCTAAATGTTTTCGTTTCCAATAATTTCTTTCTGTAGTTATGATTTGAACGTTTTTATAATCGAAATCATGTCCTGTGTCTAATCTATGTTTAGTTAATCCCGTATGTTTATCTTCACTTGAGTAAATATTTCGTTTGTGTTCGTTAATTCGATCTCTTAGCAATCTTCCTGTTTCACCTATGTAACATTTATTGCATTGGTTACATTTAATTTTGTAGACTACGCAACTTTGATGTAAATTATCTAATTTATCTTTTCCAGGTTTAATACCTCCTAGATTTGTATGAAATGGTTTAAAAACTACTCTAATATTTTGATCTTTCATTGATCTTTTAATTTGTTCAGATAATCCTTTAGCGTATGGAATGCTTCAGTTTTCACATAGTCATGATCTTCTTTCATATTATCCAGCGAGTTATACATTTTGTGTACCCTTTTTCTAAGACAGTCAATAATTATATCTTCCGGATAATTATTATTTCGTAATAAATTTTTTACTATTTCAATATTTTTTTGTCTGTATTTAATATGAGATAATTTTATTGCTCTATCTATTAAACCATAAACAACTCCAATTTTGTAAGATAAAGGATGATGTGATAAAAAGTTTAAATATCTACCTGAAAAAGTCTCTTTATGAAACCAATCTGTTATGATATAATAATCTTTGGCTCTAATTATTGTCATGTCTAAGAAGTTAATAGATCTCTGTTTTTCAATTTCAAGGGTAAATTTGATTCTATTCAATTTTCTTCCTATTTTGTTCATGCTGTTAAAAATGTCTAGGACTTTGTTCTCGGAATTTTTTGGGATGGCTGTCAAAATATCATCTACGTATCTGTAATAGAATGGTAGAGTAAAAGGTAATTTGTTTAAATATATTTTCAATAAAATCTAGGACTAGGTCGGATATAAAATTTTTTCATCATGTTCAAATTTCATGTGACCGCCATTTTGAAAAATTACAGAATATCGGAAAATCATTTTACCACATTCAGATGTATCCTAAGTACTAACTTTTCCCGCATTTTCAACGAAATCGGAAATGTCACGTCAAATCTTTATCGATTTCGCAAAGAATGACTCATATAATAAATTAAATATGAATATATTATTAAGTGATAAATAAAATAAAAATGGCCAGAAACAAGTATGCCGAAATCAACAATGTTAATTTAATGTCTCATACCACACTTATTAAATGCTGTTTATTAACCATATAAGCGAATTTAAATTTCTGTGAACGTTGACTAAAATTTATATATTTACATTTGTTTGTGTTTACACTGACAAATTGTGAGTACATTCGCAATCGAATCCAATACTATGTTCAGTTGCATTGAATCGCTCGGGGATGTGATTTTAGAAATGATTTTAACGTTATCAACAAAAATCAAACTTGGAGTACCGTATAAATTTACAACTATATCATACTATAGAAATGGGATAAAATCAGTCGTCGGTAAGATCCCCAAATTAAGATAGAATGGTAGTCGCAAGCAGTAATATTTGGTATTTACTATTTCTCTGCCTCTCCTCAATTTGTTCTTGCTATATGCCACAGAACGTTATAGCGCGGCCGTTTTGTTGCAGCTGTTTTAGCGCCAGACTATTTAACCCTAGAGGGTTTTTGTCGCGAAATTCATCTTAGATGAAAATTCGTGTACAGTAAAATGGTGGAAACTAACCCAACCTAACCAGTCAGAACTCCGTCTACCGTTAATAATGCCTAAAACTATATGCGAGTCTTAACACTAACCTGCATAATGTCTGCTTATGCAGCGCTCAACATAACGCCCGTGATGAAGACTTGTAAAAAAAGTCGAAACGTTGGGCTTAAAACTGTCCGTTATAGGGCATAAAATTTAGAAGTGTAACGGCCACATTGCAATAAATGTTTACTTATTAATGTCATACTTCATTATTGACAAGAATTATTTACATATCCCTAATAATGCCTGAAAGAATATGGCTGCACAGGGAAAATTATGTCGAAGAAATCACTTCCGAGAGATATTGTTTTCTAAAAATTAATCTTCGAATTTTGAAGTTTTTAACTTTACGGTAAAGTTCTCCTAAAGACGAGTATTTAAACATAAACAATTACAAATTTAGAATCCTTTGTTTGCAGTTTCTTTTTTTACATATTCATTAATCCATTCCCCACTTCATTGTGTTACATTCATTATTCGCGTCGGGATAAAACGGCATGTTAAAGTACATGAACAACTCCAGGCTCTTCCAAGTGATGAAACGGTCGGATACGGCCATCACTGCTGTCTGCTGCCTCAAATTACGACGAACCGTAAAAGCAGTGGTCAACCAAAGGTTTCAGAATTGACTTAAAGGGAAATGTTTTATAAAAAGGTACAAAGTTATAAAAGTTAGGGATTCACTTGGAGAAAAATCAGCGTTAACAGTTTCCAACAATAAAACAATACATATCTATATAAGTATTTTCTTCTGCTTACAATGAGGAACGTAATTAATATTCATTTTTTTCGGTTCTTGATGTCATTTAATAAATGTGACTAGTATTCATAAAAAGTAGAGTTATGTGCACTAATCCGATAATATTCCAAAATATGACGTACACGTTTCCCAATTTTGGTTAGGCATTTTACAGCGTTCTTGAAAATTCACCAGCTCTTACTTATTACTTTCAAATTTAATGCTGTCCATTGAGCGTTTATCACAAAAATGCATTTTCCTTATTTCAAACCTAGAAGAAATCTATTTCTAAATATCCGGACAGTGGGCACTGACTTGCACCTACACAGATATCTGGGCGAGTTAAGGATAAGCTGATTACTAGAGAAAAATATCCGCAATAATTGTCAGGTTGTTTTATGAGACTAGAATTGGCCAGTATTACAATGTAAACAATCTGAATGTATTGCTCAGTTATAAATAACCTCAACACGTAAAATAGGATATTCAGTTTTAGTTTAAGATTTTGGGGCAAGCTGTTTTGAATAATTAATTATACAAATCAACATTGTCTAATTATAGAAACAATTTTTAAGGCCCAGTGAAAGTTTTATGGTGCTACTTTTACAAAATCACACGGAAAAAACACCACGGTTGTTACAACCTAAGATATGGTTGTCTTGACCATACTATATTGATAATTATGTCCCTTCCATACTATGGTCACACCAACCATTCTACGGTTGCTATGACCATATCTATTGAAAGGGTTTCCATATGCAATGTTCTCTTTACAATAGCAATGGTCGACCTATCAATATTTTAATTCACCATACTTCTTTGGTTGGTATATCCAAACCTGTTTTTTACGTGCATAATATGTATTTAAAAAAGGACTTATAATATAGTACATTTCGATATATTTGCGTTAAATGCGATTTCACGCACCCTTTTTAACATAAGATTAAATAGCGCGGTACGTAAAATCGAATTCTTACGAACGCGTGTCGAACGATATTTTTCGATATGCTATGCGTAAAATTTGTGCGCCGTTTTTTGTGCACGGAAAAAAGTGAGTAGTTGTACTAAGGGGAAAACTGGTTATACCAACTACGTGCAGTAGCAAATATAGCGCCAGCCAGATTTGTAGTTGGTGCTACTACATTCGGTTGGATAAAGCGCGCGAGTAGTCATCTTTCTCGGACAAGGCCCGAGCAATGTTTAGTGGCTGTATGTACTTTCAGAGGTTCCCCATATGAGAGTGAGGGAGACAGACTTATGCCTGCCTATGTAATCTGGTTCCCCAAAATGCGTCTCGTCTGCCCTATCCGCTCTGCGCTTTTATGTACGCGTCTATATTCGTTGGTTAGAATTATTTATTTTCCCCGTTAATATTCGTAGTGTGTAAAATCTATCGGCTTCGTAGCTCAGGCGGTAGCGTGCTGGACTACGAAGTCCTAGGTCGTGAGTTCGATCCCCGGCTGGGCAATTTTTCGAAATTGTTTACAGGCAGCAGTTCGCTATGTGTAAGACGAACCACGCTGTCTGTTTAGCATTTTCGAGGTATTGTCTTGTGAGAAACCATGGGATACGTTCCAAGAATAATCACAGAGTCGAGGAAAGTATACTGTTTTTAGAATATTCAGTATATTTTATAAACTGTAATATGTCATCAATAAAATTAAACTATACCGGTAATGTGCAAAATAATTAATATGAATGAAAATTCTTCATAAAGGGAGCACTCGTAAATGTTAAGGCAAGTATCATACATACAGAAATCTAAAAAGCGTTAACTCTCACCGGCTATGTACACCTATTCTAGTGCATCCTATGATATCAATCTTTGTTCCTTACATTTTTTATAATTGTAGTGGACATTTTATATGAGTGTGTTTGTATGTAACACTACATAAAATTAAATAACAAAGATTAAGAGTGTAGGATACATTTTAACAAGAATAACAGTGCTGGACAGAATTTATAGTTGTTAGATTAATGGACACTTTTTACAGTCTTCTTATTTAATAAGTGGAATAAAACTATACTAGATATGTTCAAAAGAATTATGTGGATGAAACTTATTTATAAAATATGCATTTATTTAACATTAAAGCAAGAAACGTATATACAATATAATCTAAAAAAAGTACAAGTATTTTCAAACTTTGCCATTTTTCTTTTATCAGTATAAATTTAATATAAGTGTAAATAGCAATTTTTGAAAGTATTAGACAACTGGGGTTGGGCAATAGGTTGTCAATAAGGAATGCTAACCTCAAGCGGAAGGAAAGATGCCGCTTATCCTCCCGGTGTGAAGAAAAAGAACTTATGCGCCCGTAGGTCATCACTGGGTGATTTTTTTGCCGTGGTGACCAACTTCAATACTTTTTCAGATAATAGTCATAAGCATTTTAAACCAGTTTTTATGGCATCGTTGACTTTAGGAAGAAAATGCATACAACCTTTTTTGTAGAGAATTTCATGCTCTATCTTTTTTGTTTGAAACATTTTGTATTTTTACAAAATAAATGCAAAAAACTACGAAGAAACTTAATTAAGGCTAATGTTTTTTAATAATGGACGGGTGCATCTGCTCCAAAATCTAATCAGATCTAAGTTATGCCAAGACACGTATTTAAAAAAAATATGTCATTACGCTTATCCATACGCGAGTTATTGCGAGACAAAAAAACGGGACGTACGGTGGTACGTACGTACAAGATCACGGACACAAATTTTGTTATTGTTGAATTGGGCTCCTTAGGGTCTGAAACGTCAACATTTGATGAAAAACTATAGGGTAATTGTTATGCCCGAAGTGACCAAATTCTTGTCCAGGCCTAAGGTCTGGGTCGAAGTAATTTACGGCTGTCAATAAAATTAAATTTTACCCTCTTATCAATGACGCATATAAACATTTGCAGATGATAATCTTAAGCAGAATTGCGAACCCGCATCGTAGTTCCACCGAGTTAGAAACGGTAAAGAGCGATTTGATGCGATTTTCTTCAACAGTTCTCATACAGATGGGGAATTATGAGGGTTGCAAGATCGAGATGATATCAAAGCGTGCTCTTAAAAGCAAACGTCGATATAGAAGGATTTATGGTTCAGAAATCGCGAAAGAGTCAATATTATATAGGAAATCTTATATACGGTGAAGAATAATTAATGTACTAGAAAGTAGAAAGTCTAGGAAAGACAGGAAATTGAAACGATTACCTATATCAATGCATGTCTCGAGCAGTATGTGATCGATCTGAAGTAAATTTGATTTACTTCCGTCATTTTTATCAAAAGAAATGATTAATCTCACAGAAATCCGAGGTTACAGAGAATATGATATTTACTAACCAGTTTCAAATCGTTGTTTATTATTGATTTGCTCAATAAAAGTATTCTAGCATTATTATTTAAAGAAATAAATATCACACCTCAACAAAAATTTTGAGAATTTCATGTTGCTCTAAAAATAAGAGTCAATTCTGATCGGATTTTTTCCGCAGAATCCAAATATGTACGCCAAAATATTGATGTGGACTTACACGTAAAAAACACCTCGGTTGTTGCAACCTTAGAATAGTTGTCTTGACCATATTATATTGATAATCGCATTTTTACACCAATTTTTGCACATAAATAATCATTCGTGTGAATTGTGAGAGCTGATGGGCGTCATCCATAGATGGCACCATAAGTCACATTTGTGGAGGAACTGCAATAACCTGCACCAAATATACTGCAGCTGACATGAGTTAATTCCCGCTGGACAAACAATATTTTCGAAACCTAAACAAACAGCGTGGCTCGTTTTACGCATGGTGTATATTACACCATGGTTTTATGAACAGGGAGCTGCTGCGTGAAAACGAAATCGAAAAATTTTTCACCGAATGGGGATCGAACTGATACCCAACGACTTCGTAGTCCAGTGCGTTACCGTCTGAGCAACGAAGCCAATTTTGGCTAAATTGAAGACAAAGGGGTAAAAAATCGTGCTTTTGGATACTTTTCACTGCTACACTATAGAATGCTACGCAAAAAATAACAAATACAAAATAGCGGATCCAATATGACCTACAAACTTGTTGAAATTTGAATCACTTCAAACTCGAGAAAAAGAGGAAAAAATGTCCTAAAACACGATTTTTTACCCATTTCGCCTTGAATATATCGTTATATTAGTGGAAAAAATCGAGAATCGTCTTCTACTTAAAGGGCAACAAAATTTTGGTGGGATGTTTGATTATTGGACAAAATCATGACAGTGAAGTGAGATTTTAAATGTGTTGTCATGAACCGTTTTTCTTAAATCAAATGAAAAAACACCATGGCCATTACAGTTCGATAAAATAAATTTGTTTTAACTCCGTGCGCTAAGTGCCCACTTAGCACACTGTTTTCCGTGTGCAAAGTAGAACATTCGTGCACCGTGCGCTAAGTGTTTACTTAGCGCACTTGTATCGTAATGTACTATTATTTTGTGCACCACAAACAAATTTTTGTGTGGTGCTTCCTTAGCCCAACGTTTCGACCCCAGTGTGGGTCCTCTTCACGGGCATCTATTTTATAAAAATATAATATAAGATTAAAAATAAAACATTTCAGAATTTGGAGAGGCACACTTAAAAATAAAAAAGACACTATAAAACATTCACATAATATTCAAACGACACAAAGTATGTACGCAAAAAAACAGAATATCAAAATATAATCATAAAAAATAAAATAAAAACATAAATAACGTTAACAAAAATAAAATATAAATAAAACCGTAGCACAATAAAAAAACCTAATATAAATACAAATATAAAAAATAAACTATAACAAAATAAATTAAATTTTAAAATCGCGTATACATATTTCACGTACCAAATACATTAGGAGTATCTTTAACGCTAAACATTATGTAAACAGTCATATAAATATAACTACATTATACTTTCCAGTGTACGAAAATAGCATTCAAGGAAAATTAAATAAAATAAAAACAAATATTAATAAGAATATTTAAAACTATTTTATTAAAATGTTGTAATAACCGCTTAATTTTTCCGTATCTATTCTATAATTAATGCTGTTTTTGTATTTTTTAATATAAATCATTTCTTTTAAAAAAGCGATAATAACAATGCTTGTAGACATCAGAGCCATTTTACTATCCAATAATAGATTCCATAATAATAACTTAGTTTATATTAAAAACTTCTTACTAAAAAACGGCTATGGCAGTCAATTTATAACTCACACGATTACGAATAGACTTAGAATACTAAATAATAGAAATGAAATATCCGCACAAACGAACAAACAAAAAGAAATTGACTATTCGAAGATTATTGTTTTGCCATATATTACAAATTTTAATTTCAAAATTAAAAATATTTTTAAAAAATTTGATATAACACTGTAGCCAATAAAAGATTTAATTCCTTAGAGACCATTTTTAAAACAAAGATCGATAAAATTGACTTGGAAAAAAGTTCGAATGTAATTTATAAAATTGATTGTGATGAATGTGACGCAACATACATTGGACAAACTAAACGATATCTAAAAACACGTTTCTTATGAACACAAGAACGATTGGAAAAAAGACATAGGACATACGGCACTAACATCACTTATGTTATGTACAGGACATAATTTTAAATTTTCAGACGTAAAGATTCTTGATAACGAAAAACATTGGAAGAAACGTAACATAAAAGAAATGATTTATATTAAAAAATACAAAAACAACATTAATTATAGAACAGATACGGAAAAATTACGCGGTTATTACAACATTTTAATAAAATAGTTTTAAATATTCTTATTAATATTCGTTTTTATTTTATTTAATTTTCATTGAATGCTATTTTCGTACACCGGAAAGTATAATGTAGTTATATCTATTTGACTGTTTACATAATGTTTAGTGTTAAAGATACTTCTATATATTACATTTTATCACTGCTTAAATGCTTTATCCCGGCATTTAATGCAGTATAAAATGAAAATTAGATTTACAAACTTAAAATTAAAAATATCGCGTCCAGGGCAAGGATGCCATAAGCCCTGCTGAAGAGCACAACATGGCGTCCTGGTGCGAAACGCATTTTGACAATAGTTCTAATTTTAAGCGCTAGAGGGATGGTTTTTAATATTAAATCCAATAGTAGGTGATTCAAAATTTTTACATATAAGTACCGAATGATTTATTGCGCGAGACGTGAACTGATATCCCAGTTACGTCATATTTTTCTTTGTTTATTTTTCAGAATTAGTAAAAGGACCGTATTACCGTGAAAAACTTAATTGTATATTTAATTAAAGCGGTCAAGAAATATACCTATATTTACTTACATACTTCTAATGTATTTGGTACGGGAAATATGTATACGCGATTTTAAAATTTAATTTATTTCGTCATAGTTTATTTTTTATATTTGTATTTATATTAGGTTTTTTTTTATTGTGCTACGGTTTTATTTATATTTTATTTTTGTTAACGTTATTAATGATATTAAAGATATTGTGTTTTTTTGCGTACATACTTTGCATCTTTTGAATATTATGTGAATGTTTTATAGTGCCTTTTTTATTTTTAAGTGTGCTTCTCGAAATTCAGAAATGTTTTATTTTTAATTTTATATTATATTTTTTTAAAATAGATGCCCCTGAAGAGGACCCACACTGGGGTCGAAACGTTGGGCTAAGGAAGCACCACACAAAAATTTGTTTGTGGTGCACAAAATAAAATTTATTTTATCGAACTGTAATGGCCATGGTGTTTTTTCATTTGATGTAAAGTGAGATTTACTAATCATCCAGTAAGATATGCGCCAGTATTTTATTGCTATATTTATGGCCTTTTAAAAATAAAGATTCCGAGCTATCCTATTTTTACTAACTATGACAGTACATATAATAACTAAATAGTAAATACGTAAAACTATGCATACAACGCCACCTACACGTCGTCTGCTCACATCTACTTGGCTGGTTAATTCGAATTTTTTTTAGTTTCAGTTTATTCTTCCTCTGCGAACGCCATGAAATGAAAATTAAAATTTATTTTTCGTTTTTTTTTTTATTTTGAAAAACCATCTTAAAAAATCGCGTTTCTTCAGCATCTATCTCCCCAAAGAGCCTCCGAACCCGATACTTTGATTTCTAATTCGGATTCATCATTGAAAAATGTACGAGAATATGTTAAATATAATGTGGTATAAATGTATGAAAATAAAAAAAGGCGTTGGATTTTTAAAATTTTTTGGAATGTTTTACTTCTGAAATCAGAAACTCGTTTGTTCCATTTGAAAAAAATTAATTCAATTTATTCATTTTTTTGCAGTATTTCGTTTCGCACACATTTCCTCAAGTGATTACTTAAACAAATCGTTGATTTTTCTGAATATCAATATTTCACGTCATGTATGAAAGAAAACAGTCGGTCCTAATAGATTATATTCTATAATCATCGTAATTGATTGCAAGTAACGTTTCTATTTTACCTTCATATAGATTAAAAATGAAAATAAAAAGTAGTTGGTGGGATATAGGAATCGATCTAAAAAACCATCTCCGCCGGTCATTCAATTAATAGACTTTCCCTAGGCTTAGACGGTACGAGGATTTTGGCCTACCGGACGCACGTTCAAGGGTATGGAATTGTACTTTCTTATCGAGGATTACCAAACACAGGCAATAAATATCCACGGACATCGAGTCCGGAATGGGCGTATCTGTATAACATTCATTTCCGAGCCTTCGCAGATTCTAAATTGCGTCAATTTCTGAAGTTACTATGACAATTTTTTCTCCCTCAATGTCCTGCACTATCTATAGATATATCTATTTAAGTTTTTAAAATGTTTTATTATACTTTCTTCAAATATATTTCTAGTAAACCCTTCATTTCCACGAGTACTTTATTATTTTTCTGCTGTTATTTTAAAAGTCGCTTCGAAAACTCCCGACTTAGAATATCCTAATTAAGTAAGGGGCTGTACTTAAATTACGTAACGCAATTTTTTGGTATTCTGGACCCCCCCCCCCCCCCCGTAACGCTATTTGCCAAACCCTTAGCAATGGGTGTAACGCAGGCCTGGATCCCCCCCCCCCCGGCGTTACGTAATTTAAGTACAGCCCCTAAATTTTACCACTTTTCGACCAACAAATAAGTTAAATCGACTTTCACGGCTTGCTTATCGCCCGGCGACGTCAAAGACTTACATTAAGTGTTACACTTGCCAAATCTGGAACTAAAATTATAGAAGTCAAATATCATCTTCCACTATAACCTTATTTCGATCATAAGAGAGAACAGTCGTAATTGGGCGATATACTGTTATATATGTCATTATTCCCTGGTACCTTTAACATGGGAAATAACAAAACTGGGCAGAAACTAGCAAAAAGTTGCAATCATTTTCTGCTGGGGTTTCGAACATCGGGTTAAAATTAAGGGCAAATATACGATTAGTCTGACAATCTAACCATAAAGTGCGGTATTTACAAATTTTCTCAACATTTCCTGAAAGTACTAATCAATGATGCAATAAGTCTTCATTCAGTGGAACGATGACAAACAGTGGTTGATTGGAATTTTGGAAAGTTAGAAATTAATTATAGGAAGAAAATGTAATAAATGAAAAAGTATCCCTTGTCACCGACTTTGTTGGAATTCTATTATAATTGTATTGTCACATTATTTTAAAACGGCCACGGCGACTATCTTAGACTGGGGACGATTCAATTTTGTTTTGAATTGTACATTATTATTTGATTTACAGTTTTCAAATCTGTCATATCGCAATTGATCTATTACGTAACCATTCGAGAATCGATAGCAAACACAATATCCACAATTTCCCTTCGCTCAATATTTCGACTTTAAAGTCCACAACTTCCCAAAGAGAAAAATCGGTATGAAACGTTGGCAAATGGCTCGATAATTATGTAAAAAAATGTTAGTTTAACCCATTAATGTCCAAATTGCATTGTCTGCACTGTCGGATATATCCACGCCGTAAAACATTGCAAAGGAGATAGAAAAAAAATTAAAAGGATTTTATCGACTATTTTGAAAGATTCTGTTTCGAATGGCGCAATTGAAATTAGCATAAAAATTAAATTCGCATTACTATTGACGGATTTATTTAAAAAAAAGTGATTATTTTTAATTCAAATGTTTTATACGAGAATGGAATCTTCAGCAACAGGAAAATGCATGAAAAGTGCACATCAACTTAAAAGTTACATTAGATTTTGATTATTTTTACATGGACTATCCAACACAGTGGCTTTGAATTTTTTTGCAAAATTCGGAATTCCTTTGCCGGAGAATTATACAGTATCACAAATGAAGTAAACATTAAATATTAATGCACAGTATTTATGTGATCTTTTAATTCAAATTCGACCTTAGGTATGCAATTATAATTTGCATAAACAATGTACATTAAAGAATGTATATAATAATTTTGAACCTAAATTTTTCCTTCTGTCTGATTAACGTCAAATTAGCTCCAAATATACGATCAGAATTTTTAAATTCAAATTAGATTTGAATCTAGTGACCACAAAACGCTACAAAAATATCGATATCATCTGCATTATACAATCAGACGAACGAATTCCGAATTTCTAAAAAAATACCTTCAAATAAGATGATGTGTTGAATAGTCTATATAAAAATAAGTTAAATCTGATGTGTCTTTTAAGTAGAAACATTTTGTGCACCTTTTATGCATATTACCGCTGCTAGTGCTTTTTTTTCCAGGAACTGACCAAATTCGATATTTCGTCCAGACCTACGGTCTGAGTCGAAGTAACGTATACGGATTAAAAAACAAAATGTTTCAAACTGCCAGAAAAGCATTGATAAGAAATTTCTATTTCCTTGAACTATAAAAATAATTAGAGTCTATTTAATACTATTTTGTGGTGAAAATAACCAGATTTCTCATTATTTTAATCATACTTTTAACTTCTTTTTAGAGTGTAAAAAGTTTTTAACGTAAACGGTTTTTCTGACTACGGCCGAATTTGGTATTAATGTTAGATAATTAGTCATACCGTGTCAAATAGATTTTGAATTCATAAATTAGGAACAAAATATTTAGCAATACCGATCGTACGCATTCTAGCCGTAAACAAGTAATGTCGCACGAAATCCAAACATTCCAGTATGTATTTGGAGACATCCATTGGAACGTTATGCGTTATATGACTTGTTTATATTTTTCAGGCGACAAAATCTCAGTAAATACGGCCATCATGCAACATATGACATCAAAGTATAAAACGAGAAACGGCTCGGCATTTCAAACGCTACCTTAGCTCGGTCAGAACTTTTCAAAGACAAATTGTGAGAAATCGAACATATGATGAGTATGGGTTATATCTTGTTCAGATATTGGCCGTTTTTATGAGTTTAATACTTTGAAGTCCTATAAATTGCATTTAAAAAAAAAGAAAAATAGTCTCGAAATAATAATTTTTTTTAATATCACATTTAGTTTCACTTGTTTATAATAATCAGCAAGTTCAACTATGAAATTA
This sequence comes from Trichopria drosophilae, assembly GCA_030407085.1. Lineage (NCBI taxonomy): Eukaryota > Metazoa > Arthropoda > Insecta > Hymenoptera > Diapriidae > Trichopria > Trichopria drosophilae. The sequence continues at coordinate 92,769,443 of CM059585.1, forward strand.
TTAAATAAATATTTGATACGATTAGTCAAATTATATTCATATTTTACTTAATACTGTAGCCGTGGAACTTAAATGTTTATTAAAAATTTGTTTGTGTACAAAAATGTTATTCTTAGTGAAATTGTTTTGAAAATATAATTAGTTTGAACAATGGACTAATATCGAGGAGATCTTTAATGTTTGGGCGCGAACGAAAACCTAGTTAAGCAAAAGCCCTAGCCAAAAACCCAGAGTGGATTATCACAAATGAAACAAGGGAATGTGAAATTCAAATGAAAGTAACTGAACGCGCTTCTGAATAATAGCCACTTCAGGAATTTACATACAAATTGGTATCGGCGCAGAATTAAGGTATTGTTTTCGTAAACTGTTATGTTCGTGAGATTTTGGAATACTTGCCCCTGTATTAATTAATTGACATTAATTAAAAGTTCATCTGTAATCAAGCGAGTACAATTGCAGAACATTCTCTCCACTTGCCATCACAATTTATTAAACGATCTCCATATCAAAATAATGTTTAAAATTACTATACTTTCGAACATTATTGGCTTTTATCATTTAGTTCTATGTATATTTCATATTGTGTATATAACATTGTAGTATGTTGACAATTATCTTTTAATGATTTTTATTCCTATATCTGCCAAATGTGTTCATGTTTTTATAATGATCACCAAATAAATGTAACATTTTAACCCTTTATGGCATAGTAGAGCCCTGATGCCAACTATTTCTGAACTATTTTTTGCGAACTCAGAGTTTTTATTTGATTTATCCATTTTTTTGTAACTCAATGTTGCAAATTGAAAATTTATGAACAAAATTTTATAAATCATTTTTAATTCCTTAATAATAATCTTTTTTGTAATAAAAAAATCATTATTGAGGAAACTTGAAAACATAACCTTACGAAAGTTGTGTATAGGTGTTTTTGAAGCTTCTAATTATTCATTCGATCTTCGATTTTGAAAATTCAAAAAGGCGGATACAAGGTAGCAGATGAATTGTTAAAAGTTACTTAATCGAGATGAAGCTGGGAGGTTTTCGGAGTCTGACCCCATATTTTGAAATCACAAAATAGCAAATTGAAGGTAGTCGACCACAATGTTAAGATTTGCTTTATTGCAAAGTTAAAAAAAGTAGGACCAATATCAAAAACCTAACACGGCGATATGAACGGTGACGTAGCGGTTATCAACCATATTTTTTAAATTTTGTTTCAATGATTTATTTTGTTTATTTACGTATCCCTGATAATGTCCCTGATAATCCTCAATATAAAAGTCTATAACAAAACTCAAGACATTTGAAAAGATAAAAAAGTGGAGATGACCATGGCCATGTCCTCGTTCGCATCTTGGAGACTGAGTGCGGTTATCGTTTTTGGATATATCTACTTTGCAAACGTAGCAAATCTCTCCTTACGAATATGGATGAATCCATAAATAATTAAAACCTTGGTCTACATCTTCGAAATTTCAAATTTTTAATTCGGGTCATTGGTGTATATTCGGGGAACTTGATCAGAGAACCGCGTCAAAATTTCTGTTCAATTCTCAAATCTGACATGAAGAACAAGATTCAGCAAGTAAACTAGGGTAAGTGAACGTGTGCATCGAACACTAGGATTTTTCATTTTTCGACACGAAGCCTAGGTCATTTCAATTTCGGCGCGAAGAAAAGGGTTTTCCCTTTCTTCGGCGCGAATAATATAATCACAATTATAATGATGATGATGATGATGACGAGAAAGACGACGACGACGACGATGACGGTGATGATTGATGATCATGATGATGCTGATTTTCAAATCAACGGGGCATATTATGGAAAGAAAAGGAAGATCTAAAAACAATGGTAGCGAAGGGTTTAATCCGGCCACAGCGCCATTCATTTTATAATATTGATATAAATAGTAGTTTTCGATACAAGGGCGTATGCGTAAAGAACCTTACACACACACGTGTGCCGAAATATTGTTTACGTACGGCTTTTTCGTGCGTAAAGTATTATCGAGTGCGTAAAGTTTACTTTACGCACAAGTTTACTTTACGCACCGAAAAGACGTACATAAAATTATTTATTTTCCATAAAATGTAATTTTTGTGCATTGCCTCAATCCTAATATAAGTGATTGTAGATTTGTAATTATAATTGTGTTAAATATAATATATAAATATCATATAAGTATTTTTTTGTTATGAATAAATATTATTATTATTTATTAATATAAATGTGACGCGTTCTGAAGAAAGGCACCTAAGCGTCCGAACGGCAATTATGAGGAGAGGGAAAAGAAGAGGCGATACTGCGGCGCAGTGTTTCCGATATCTCTTACTCTCTTTCTGTACACTACTAACTCGAGTTAGGAAGATATGCTGAAAATTTCAGCGCAAAATATTGAAAATTGAGCCGTTGGTAGCATATCTTTTCCCTCTCCTGCATAATTATCGTTCGGACGCTTAGGTCCCTTTCTTCAGAACGCGTCACAAATATATACGTTAAATGAAAAATAATTATATAAATCACACATGCTACGCTTTACAATGAAATAATAATATAGTTAGTAGCTAAGAAAATTCGAAATGTCCTATTCTTGCAGTCCAAATAATGAAATAGCATATTTTTCGCGTCAAAATTATGAAATATCCTTTTTTTCGCTCCTAGAAAAGTGGAAAACCTTTTCTTGCGGGAAAAAATTGAAATATCCTACTTTTCGCGCCGGGAAAATGAAATAACCTCCTTTTCCAGTAGAGAAAGTGGAATAACCTAATCTTCGTACCAGACTTGAAATATCCTAGTCTTCGTATCGAGCGTCGATATTCTCTCAGTCTCCGGTGTATTAATTTCTCAATACGAAATATGAATAAACACATATTTCTATTGAATTAACCTAAATCTCGATGTATCTTCATCATTGATTTATGCGATTTTACCCTCCTCTTATACTTCTATTTCTAGTAGACTTTTCAGCCACAATAAAAGATGCTCATGGCCAATTGTAATTCTAATTCCATCATATTTGCACTCGGGATTCTGCAAAAATAGAATTTTCCCACACACGAAGGCACCCGCCAAAATGTCAAGGATAACGCTGAAACGGAAAATCTGCACCCTGTCGTATCATCGTGAAACGAATAAAGTCACATTTATTTCGAAAGCCGAACAATTATATATATCTTGGTGCGACAGCGTGTATTTCGAAAATCGAGTTCGAAATCCACGTAAGTCGTTTAGCACCCTAATTCGACTCTCGCGCTCTTGTACGCGACTCTGAATAAAGCTCATTTCTCGAACGAAACTCGAAGCCGAGAGCGAAAATAGGGCCGATAGCTGGCCACGGGCCGCAGGGTCGAAATCGCGGACACGTGCGTATATGCATGGGTGTAAGTGTGTATATGTGTGTGTGTGTACCTGGCTTGATACGTTTCTCCATTCGAGCGTGTCGCATGCACGAGTCGTCGAGGCGAACTTCATGAACATACGGGTACTAACACACGTCTCCACGCGTGTGTTAGTGCAGCCGGAAATGATAGAGTGGCTAAAGGGGCTATCGGGAGTCCCACGGCGAGCGGAATCCGGAGGCTGGAGTTTATTAGCTCAACCTCCCGACTGCGTTGGATACGAACCTGATTTAGGGCTAAACAAATAAAGAGTCGTCGAGGAAAGCGAGTTCCGTTTTCTGCCTTGGACTGCGAGATGCAGCTGCAGTATAAAATTTAATGGGCAAGGTCTATATAGCAGTACTTGGGTATGACGCGTAGGTGTAATTCAGAGGCCTAAATATAGTTTTGCGAACACGCGAGGAAGTTAACTTCAACATTGAAATATGAATTCTGATGCGCAAAATTATGTCGCGGGAAAAGACGAATATATTTTATAAGTAAATGAGATGTTCGAATTAACAGCTTAATAGTAAGTACTGCATAATTTATGGGTACGTACTTGTAGTTAACTTGCGGAAAATAACATACTATATTTTAGACGTATTTACGAAGTCAGTTCGACTTGCAGGTAAGTCATTTACACTCATCAAACGCAGTTACTCATGAAACGCAACTTCGAGTTGGTTTGAGTTACATATTGTGAAAGAGAATTTTAATTTTTAGAACATTGCTCTTCATTTATTGTCGTGTTTTTTATTATGAATGAGAATGTTATTTATAAATAGAATAAATTTTGCTAGCTATTGCTAACACACGGATTGGTCTATTATCTTACACATTGAGTATTGTGCGGCTGTATTTTGAGCGATTAATTGTATTAAATATTCGAAGGTGGAACGGTTGCGAAACACATCGATGAATTTCACATATGTACGAAAAGAAATGATAGTAATAGTGATTCTTACGAGAACACTGATCGGCTAGCCGTGGCTTTGCTATATGTAGAATATTATGTATAACATAGATATTTAAATAGTTATCATTACCATTTTCAGATACTGGGACCTATAAATGGTTAACTTTACTGCATAAATAGTGAGAACATCAATTTATTAAGTATCGGTTGCATCCAATCTGCAAACACTCGAACCTCCTCAAAACTCTCCCGAACCCTTATTGACTACATTCACGCTTTTCGCCTGACTGTCAGTTTTGTCAGAATTAAACGGAACAGCAACCGATGCCTACAGCAGAATTATTCCCAACGTCTCGATAAAAATGCAGGTGTTTATTTCAAAAAAAAATTTAATAGTCAATCGATATAAATAATATCATTTATTGATTATAATAATATCAATCCATCCTTAACGATTTTAACATACGTAAATAGTAGAATTAAACATATAAAAGATTGTAATTTTGAAGTTATGTTATGGCTATGTACGAATGCTTTAAATACCTTGAGGTAGTAAATGGAACAATTTTATTGTTTTATTTAGTATGGAAATACAATTTTTACAATTAAAATATGGTTCCATTAAATATTTTCTTTCTCTCGGTGTACAACTTTAAAAATAATGATCACGTTTTTATCACCTTTATTTTAGCTGCTTGGCTATTCAATGTAAAATGTATCTGACTGCACTGTAACAAATTTCAATTTCGAAAGAATACTCAGCGTTAAGAGTATGATCAGGTTTTGGACCATCCTGAATCAAACGAATATAATTCTTGACCGCTTCTATTAAAAAATGTGGGAAATTCCGTCCCTCTAATAAAAAGTCCTACTCGAATTTTAGACGTTTCGGCATCTAGATGTGTGCCATCTTCATTTTATTGATTTTTTAGTTGTAAAAGCCAAAATAATTTAACGGTAACTGACATGAAAAAGTCGAGTAGTTGTTATTATTAGTTCGTTGGTTTTTATAAGAGGGACCGACTTTACCAAGAAACAGTAGTTTTCGATATAAGGACGCAAAGTTCTTTACTTTATGCATCGTAATTTAACATGCGATTAGATAGGAGCAGTGAGTAAAGTTGAATTCTTACTCCTGTATATCGAACATTATTTTTTGATATACGTTTGCGTAAAGTTTGTGCGCCTTTTTCAAGTGCGTAGAGTATACATTAGGGATGAGTGCTGACCGATGCAGCCGAGTGGCCGACGATGCCGGACACGAGGGGGCAGCCGATCAGCACAAATGCGCAAAGTCCTACTTTACGCACCGAAAAATGTGCATAAAGCAATCGTCACGCTTCCCAGATTGGATTATACAAAGGACTCCGCACAAACCGTATGAGAAATACATCTCAGTCGATTTAGCTGAAATTTGAATATGATGTGGAAAAAATGGTTCTAATCAAATGTTCTCATAGGCTGAAGAACCAATAATAACTGTTTCCGAGATATTCGAAGCGAAAGAATAGAATAAAGGGTAATTAGGTCTTAAAGCTACAGCCGAAATATAAACATTCTCGGTTGCGTTGTGTGTCCGTGGATTAGTATTTATCTGATAATCATTTAAGCATCCAGCTCAAAACACACACATACACACACACACACACACGCACGCGCGCGCGCACACGCACACACACACGCGCGCGCACGCACACCCATACACCCACGCACGCACACCCATGCATATATTTGCAGTCACACATGCACAAATACCCGTGAGAGGAAGGTGGCCCGTGTGTGTGTGGGTGTGTGTGTGGTGTATGTCTCTTTATCCGAGATTCTTAAATGATAGTCAGAGATGTAGGGGGGGGGGGGTAAAATTCCGAAAATTTGTTTGAACATTTGTGTTCGACTCGAGGATATTATGAGGAAAGGTCTTCCTAAAGACGAAGAAGATGCTCTGATTAACAGTAACGTTTTTTTTTACCCTCCTAAGTTGAATGAGGAAATTAAAGTGTGCCTTAATAAATCATGATTGAAAAGAGATGAACGTATCATTGATACCCAAGCGAAGATTTCTGCGTGTTTATCGCTGCTGAGTAATGCGATGGATAATATTCTTAAGGACAAAGCCCATGAAAAAGAAAAATTATCGTCAATTCATTTGCCAATTGTAAAAAAACTTAGTGACGCATCACGTCTTTTGGCGGATTTACAGCGAGATAATACGCTTATACGTAGGAATTTAATTCTAGCAAATATTAATAATGCACAAACAGAAACTTTGGAAGCTTCTAAAGCGGATGAATGGCTTTTTGGTCAAAAATTGAAGGATAGTCTTAAAGCAGCCAAATCTATTGAGAGATCAGGAAAAGATCTTAAAGTGAAATCAAGGATCTCTTTGAATTCAAAAAACGTGAAAGTCCCGCCTCGATATTCCTTCAAACCCAGGACATCAGGCGGGTATCAGAACACATTTCTAAATCAACTTCCGGTGCAAAATTTAAATCAGTATCTCAGCCAGTTTTCGAATCAGTTTCATCGCAACAAAAAGAATCGGGACTATCAGTCGAAAAGGAATCGCAACAATTTCCAGTCGCAAACTATGCAACAAAAAAAGATGTAGTTATTCAAGATGTAAGTAAAGTGGCTGGTAGATTGAGTTTTTTTTTAAATTATTGGAGAAAAGTAACTTTCGATTCCAGAATTTTGATTTGGATTAATGGATATAAAATCCCTTTTGCAAGACCTGTTATTCAAAATTCGGTCCCTAAAGAGCCTTCTTCGACCTTCAAGAAAAGTCTATGCTTAGAGATCAAATAACTAAATTAATGACTAAAGAGGCTGTGAGTAGATGTCGACCACAAAAAGGTCAATTTATTTCAAAAATTTTCCTGATCCCTAAGTCAGATAAAACAAGCAGATTAGTTCTTAATTTAAAACAATTAAATGAATTCATTAATACCCAACATTTCAAACTTGAAGATTATCGTGTAGCTTGAAAATTAGTCACTCCTAATAGATCTTACAGATGCTTACTATATGATTCCAATTGAAGAAAATTCCAAAAAATATTTAAAATTTATTTTTGATGGAGTTTTGTACGAATGTAATTGTTTACCATCACACGGTATGTCTTCGCAAAGATCGTGAAGCCAGTAACAGGTTATTTGAGAAGTAAGAGTTTTCTGTCGGTTGTGTATCTTGACGACTTTATATTTATAGGGAATTCTTACTCGGAATGTTTAAATAATATAAATACCTCTGTAAACCTTTTGTTGAATTTAGGCTTCATTATAAATGAGAAAAAAAGTTGCAAAATTCCTTCCCAAATTTGCAGTTTTCTTGGTTTTATTATCAATTCGACAAAAATGACACTGGAATTAACAGTTGACAAAAGAACCAAAGTTCACGACCAAATATCGATTTTTAAAAAATTAGTTAAATGCAAAATTAATGATTTCGTAAAACTTATAGGGTTATTGGGTTCTTGTTGCCCAGCTATCCAATATGGTTGGGCTCATGTAAAACGATTCGAAAGAGAGAAATACCTGGCTCTTTTAAATTCCAAAGATAATTATAATGCAATTATGAATCTTAGTCCGGATTTACGAGCTGATTTTAATTGGTGGGAAAAAGCGATATTATATAGAGTTTCAAGTATTGCAAATCGTGAATTTTCTCTAACCATCTTTTCAGATGCTTCTTTAATTGGCTGGGGAATTTCTTGTGGAAAGAATAGAGCTCGCGGTCGCTGGAATGATTAGCAGACATTGGGAAAAATCAACTATTTAGAACTTTTGGCTGCTTTTTTTTGGGTTACAATGTTTTGCTAAAGACCTGAGAAATTGTAGTGTCCTTTTAAGGATTGATAACACCACTGCCATTTCTTACATAAATTGCATGGGAGGTGTTAAATTAGAAAAACTTAGTAATTTATCTAGATTAAATTGGGAATGGTGTGAGCATCGCGATCTCTTTATTTTTGCTTCCTACATTGCTTCAAAGGATAACGCAGAAGTGGACTTTGAGTCTAGATGTAGAAACAGAATTTGAGTTATCAAATTTAGCATTTCAACAAATTGTAGAGAAGTTTGGAAATCCAGAAATTGACTTATTTGCATCTAGACTAAACGCTAAATGCAGAAATTATGTTTCATGGAGAAAAGACCCTACTTCATCAGTTGTCGATGCTTTTACTATAGGTTGGGGAAATTTATTCTTTTACGCGTTCCCGCCATTTATTTTAATTACTAAGGTTTTACAAAAAATATTGTCTGAAAAAGCCACAGGTATCATTGTTGTTCCTTATTGGCCTGGTCAACCATGGTTTTCCTTGTTTATTTCAATACTGGAATCGGATTTTTTAATTTTTGAACCTAAATGTGACCTTTTACTTTCTCCTGATAGGGAACCACATCCCCTCTAGAGCAAACTTTTCCTGGTGGTCGGGAAGTTATCAGGAAAGCTTTCTTGTTAAAAGGAATTCCGGAAGATTCATTATCTATCAGCATTTCTTTTATCACGGATTCTTCTCTTAAACAGTATAATTGTACGTTAAAAAAGTGGTGGATATTTTGTAAGAGTCGAGATTTGGGTATTTATGATAAGACAATATCAAACATCATAATGTTTCTTACCGAAGAGTTCCAAAAGGGATCTTCTTACGGTACTCTGAACTCTGTTCGTTCTGCTCTTTCCCTTATTTTGGGATCTGATGTTGGCCAAAATGAAGAGCATAAAACGATTTTTTAAAGGGTTATCCAATCTTAGACCAGCTAAACTGAAATATGATTCCACATGGGACCCTAAGATAATTTTGAACTATTTCGCAAAATTGGTAAATGAAGACTTATGTCTTGAAATGCTAAATTAAAATAATATAACTTTATTAGCTTTAGTCATGGGCCAACGAATGCAGACACTATCTTTAATTGATATAAGAAATATTGTTTTAAAAGAATTTATGATAGAAATTAAAATACCCAACAGAGTAAAGACATCTAAGCTGGGAAGGAATCAACCGATTTTAATATTACCTTTTTTTTTAACGAAAATATGAATATTTGTCCAGCTAGAACGCTCAAATTATACTTAGAAAGGACAGAAGATATCCGATATAATACAAATTCTCTACTCTTATCATTTAAAAGGCCCTTTAGAAAGATATCTACACAAACTCTTAGCAGATGGGTGAAAGATGTTATGTTTGAGAGTGGTATAGATACTAATGTCTTCTCTGCACATAGTGCAAGACACGCATCAGCTTCTGCTGCTAAGCGTAAAGGCGTTAATATGGATTTGATCAGAAAATCAGCAGGATGGACTGAACAGTCATCCACTTTCGCTAAGTTTTATGACAGGCCTGTTATTCAAAATAATAAGTTATTTCGGCAAGCGATCCTATCAAGTTAGATTGTATGCATGACATTTATTTGTTCAATAAACTCTTGTTTATTTGTTTAATAGTTTGTTTGTCTCATCTTTTTTTGTTTGTGCTGTAGCCTTCTTTAAACATCTACATATTATCTTGAGGAAGAGGCGCGGAATACAATTAAATGATTAAACGAAGTTACCTGTAAGTGAAGTTCTATCATAATTGTATGGAGCACCCCTTCCGAAAGATAGATCCTCCCTCCCTAGTCCCAAGTCCAAAATAAATTTTTTGTAATACGGGTTCGGAAACTGTGTGTTTTCCGAACAGATTTTAGTGGGGAAAATGCAATTTCCCAAACAGGGATGTGGAAAATTTAATTTTTATATTTTCCACATCCCCGGTTCGGGAAATCACACTGTACACTGATATAGGAAAACGATATGATATTATAAAAAATATAAGAAAGTTTTTGTATCTGTAAAATCATAAATATGTTTATCTCGAACCCCGCTTTCGCGTTACGATTAACCCACCCCACCCTTAACTCCCCATCATTCATAAGAACGTACTTTACGCATGCTATAACAAATTTTAAATGTTACATGTAGTGGCCACATTTTCCGCACACTTATTACTCGTATAAAAAAAATCGTCCGTTACACGTGCGGACGTTTCCCCCACTCGTATGATTCATACAGCACTCGTGTCAGCATGATCATTACGCGTGCGGGATATCGCATTTTCCGCACTTGTTACGAAATATACTATGGACCCCTTGACTTATAAGGCTACAGACATTTTCCACAGCTTTAAAGAAAGGACATCGAAAACAAAGGAACAGAAACAGAAGGACGAAATTCTTTCAATTTACCTTTAAACTTGTCGGATCTCGGCATAAAATTGAGGGTACTACATATTATCTTTCGGAAGAGGCGCTCCATACAATTATGATAGAACTTCACTTATAGGTAAATTCGTTTAATCATTTAATTTTCGAGCAAAACGGGGGCAGAGTATATGAATTATAAACACGCAAGATGAAACCACTCATACTGTTGAAACAAGACCATGGCGAACGGCTTAATTCCTGGAGGTTACAATTTTGAAGATATTGAAGTTTAGTTTCTACTTAAAATATTTAGTTGATAATAGGGTATTTTTGATAATTTTAGTTGTGGTAAATTCTTCCAATTGGGAAGAAAAGATATCTTATTCGAACTTTTAATCTTTAAAGAAATTACGCATCGTGAACTGGACGTGATCTAATAGTATATTACTCAACGAGGGAGGTAAAATAAAGAATGCCTCAGACTGTTTCTCACCCCCGGCTTCGCCTCGGGTAAAAATTACACGCAGTCTGAGACATTCTTTTTTACTTCCCGAGGGAAGTATACGATTTTTCTTTATGGCCGGGAGGATAAGCGGCATCTTTCCTTCCGCTTGCGACGACTGTGCGTCGCGCCGACCACAGGGCTACTGATATCGGTAAAAAAAACTGTTAGTAATGTTTGAAGGATATATAGCTTTCATTCGCTCCTACATATACCCGAGTTAATTTACTTCACACAGAGAGAAACAAAAAGTAGTTAAAAAAACCATTTTACCACTGGCGTAGCGACCACAAGGGCAGATAAGGCATTAGGCATTTCCCGGGGGTCCCCGCCGCTTGTGAGGGCCCCCCACAGATAGGGGCGATTTTCAAAAAGTTTGTATTTTCTGCATTGGCTGCCACTTAACGCCTAAAATCTCGCTGCAAATTTGAGTAACTCAATTTATTTGCATAATTTTGTGACTGACTTTGTATAACAATCTTCAGATCACCAGCACATGTTATGCATATTGAGCCTCATCAGACCGAAAATAGAAAACAAGTACTTGGAAAAGGTTCTGGTTAAAAATTTTAAAAAGGATTGATTCAGAGATTACTCATTAAATTAAGGTTTTATCTGGTTAATAAAACCAGAAAATATCAACTAAAATTATCCGTGTTTTTTTATAGTAAAATGATTTGTGGTTAAAATTTAAAATGCTACTTCATGCTATAGAGTTCCGAAATAGTTTTTTTACAGCGCCTCCAAACGACGAATTTGGCAATACGTTTCCACGGGCTACTTTTGTACGTTTACATTTACATTTACGTTTTGCGAAATTTGATACAATCGAGAAAATCGAGGCTAAACCAAAAACCTCACAGGTCAACAATTGTTCTGATTGGTGAATATTAGAGAAATAGTATAACGCTTTTGAGGTTCTAGCTTATATGAAATTTCGCAACACGTAAACGTAAGAGTAAACATTAAAAAGTACCCCGTGAAAACGACCGCGAAGTTATCTTGAATACAAATAAATGCAAGTTATACGATAAAATACGGTTAAAATATAAAATATATTATTATACGAATGTAAAAATGATTTTAAATATTAATTGTGAATTTACATCAAAGTTGAGCTTTGTCCTACAATTTATATAGTGTTGAACGTGTTCATTTTCAAAACTTTACTTCTTCTTGCTTAGGAAGAATTTTCAACACTATATTTATTTTTTCTTATTATATATTCCTACACAACAACACGATTTATTTACATCAAAGTTATTATCGAAAATGAATCATTGAGGCCACTCTTACGTTGCCACTCTGTAGGCGGTGATGTCTTAACTTCGGAACTTACGAGTATTGATTACGCGCCCACCTTAAGCGCGGCGTAGTGCGTTTCTTCTCCGCTAGTCACACTTGCGGGCTGCCGCAGTTTTAGTCCTCTCCCGTTGTAGAAATGGAATTTTCTTTCATATATTAGCAGATCGGCCGGTCGTGACTTGCATAATGTATGTCCCTAGGGGAATTAACTGAATAGGTAAAAGAGGTTCCCGTTAGAGTGTAGTAATACCAAAGGATTCGAGTTACGTAGGTGTCGCTGCATTGACAAAAGGAAAGCCCGGCCTTGTCTATTAATACTTTGGCAGTTATAAATAGTGTTACGTTGGATGGCTATATCTTACCGTAAACCGGTTTATTTCAATGCATTGCTTGTCAATTTTGCGTATGATATGCATAAAATACGGCATTCTTCAACCCTGTCCATGGAGATTTCTCTGCTTTATGCTTGTACCTTCATTCCGCAAAATATTCTTCGCAACTCGGATATAGAGACTTAAAACAATTTGAGTAATTCTCTTCCAACTTGAGGAGTTCCTCCACTCAATTACCCATTCACGAACAAGTTACAAATGATTGACGATTTCATCTTTTAGTGCCATTGCATAAATAAATATTCCTATTAAATATTAATACATGTATAAAAAATGTATCTCATACTTGAATCTTTACGTTTTATAGTACACAAAACAATTAAGTGATAAACCGAATATTTTCAAATGCAAATTGTATTCCAAGAATGCATGTGTATCGTAAATGTGTGTTGTTTTGGTCTGCATAAACACTAATTCGATACTGGTCTATCCTGCAGCAAGTTAAAAATGTGAATAAACAATTTCCTTTCCATCAACGCAGCGACATCAGCCTAACTCGCATCCTTTGGAACTACATTGTAACGGGAACCTTTTTTTCCTATTCAGTTAACTCCCCCTGGTATGTCCTGTGTATACACTGAAACAGAGCTGATATATTGGCGATTTAGTAATTACTTAATTTGTAAACATGAATACCGACAAAAGGGTATCTCACAGTGGCTCTCAGAACAGGAAAAAAAAAGCACAAGCAAATGCCGAATTTAAAAAGTTAAACAAAAATAACGTCCTTCTTAGATTCATCAGCAAAACGCGAAATATTTGATGATATTGGCAACGAGGTTGACGATATGGACATATTAATGATGTATCTGAGCAAAAGGTTACTGCAGGACCAATGTCACGAAATTTCGGAATATGGATCTACTGAAATTGTAAACTTCGACGATAGTACTAATCGATTTATGACCAACAAAATTCCCAACTGATAAAGGCAATTTTCAAGATATGCCCATGCTGCCAGATTATGTTACAAAATTTGTCGTTTTAAAAGGATCTTCTCGACCACCAGGTCCTTCTTCCTGTCTACGTTAAAGCACATCCTGGTTATGAGTATATTTTTACACGATATTGAATAAAGTTGTTATTAAAATACCACGAAGTTGGATTTGTTACTCCGAAATACTTGACTGTGTTTATTGCGAACTGTGTTGGTTATTTGCTGCAAAGTCACCCAAATTTTAATTAAGCTTGGTTGTCTAGATGTAGTAACAGGTTGGAGCGAGGCTGGGTGATAAAATCAAAGAGCATGAAGATTCTGATATTCATTACAATTCGTTGACAGTTGTCGCGAAAATAGCTGACGATTTAAAGCAGTTTGCTTTTTATGCAATAATAATAATTGATACAACTCAAAATATTTCAAAAGTCGATTAAATAAGGAAAGTTTTTCGTCAAGTAAAACTCGAAAAACACGAAAATGATAAACCAACCGAATTAATTGAGGGTTTAGATTTACCCAAATGCCGTGGACAACATTACGACGGAGCTGCTGTAAAGAGTGTCGTAAATTCGAAAAATATTCTAAAATATTCTAAAATTTGTCCACCATATTGAATCGGCCATCTTGAATTTTGCAAATCCGTCTTGCGATTCATGATCAGCGACCTCCATAATATCCGCGAAAGAAATTTGGAGTAAATCGGTTGATTTTCGAAAAATATCCAAAAATATTATAAAATTTTCCACCATATTGGATCCGCCATCTTGAATTTTTCAAATCCGTCTTCAGATTCATGATCGGCGACCTACAAAACCCTCTGCAGCAGGGGATTCAAAATTAAGCAATATTTCGAAAACCAAGGTATGTTCGGGGCTGAAAATTGTACGAGAGTATCTCGATAGTATTTAAAAACAATCCCGCGCTGCAGAAAAAATTAGAAATAATCCGCGGATTTATAAATAAAAAAATGCATAAATTAATGTGATCAAGGTGATTGAACGGCAAAATATAGTTTCTACGGTTCAGAGGAATTATAATAAATTATTTCACAATTTCTTTTAGACGAGCCAACTCGAATTATTGAGCTTTAACGGACACATTGAGAAATCAATTGTTTGACATATATAATTTTTTATTTTTAATACATTTCATAATTTTGTAAGTTAGCAAATTGGGTCTGAAAAGGTAAACGAAACAGTTTAAATTTGAATTTGTATTTAAATACATATGTAAACAAATACGAGACTTTGTCGTCACAGTGAGTAAAAGTGATTTCTATACAACCAAGATTTGAATTCATTATATTTCTTCAATTCTTAAAGTAAACAATGTTCTTTGATATTGTTTTGAAATCAAGGAAGCAATTACATTAGTATTTCAAAGCTATAATAAATCACTAATCGAATTAATTTATTTTGTTATCGAATTAAATTATGCAACAAATTATTATTAATTTTAAACTTAATAAATATTAAATTAAAATGTCTGATCTAACTGTCATTAAGCGAAAACGAAGAAGCATAAAAGCATCCTTAACTAGATTTAGAAAAATTTTTAGATAAATATGATTCGAATTTAGATATTGAAAGAAATAAAGAGGCATTACAAATAAGATTAGAAAACGCTAAAACGTTATTAAGCGATTATAATTTAGTACAATTCGAAATCGAAATATTAGAAAATGACGAATCGAGTATTCGAGATCGGAAAGATTTTGAAACCACGTTTTACGACACGATGGCGAAGGCAAATACTCTAACAAAGACAATCGGTCATGCTAATATGGAGCCTGCTAATGGTCATACTGCAAATTCGGGATTATCGGGAGATATCAATGTCAATACTAACGTTAAATTACCTACTGCAGATTTGCCGAAATTTTATGGTAAATTTGAAAATTGGCTTAGCTTTTCTGATTCTTTTGCGGCTCTAATTCATGACAATCCACAGTTAAAGGCAGTTCAAAAACTGTATTATTTAAATTCATGTCTTCAAGGGGAAGCCGCAAACGTGATTCGCGCTATTGAAACATCGGACGCGAATTATAAGATCGCATGTGAACGTTTAGATAAAATATATAATAATCGACGAGTAATTGTGCAAAATCACATACGATTGTTATTTGAATTGCCCGCGATAACCGGAGATTCTGCCTCAGAGTTGCGCTACATTGTAGATAGTACTTTAAGGCATCTTCGTGCGTTGAAAGAGTTGAAGCAACCGAGCGATCATTAGGACGTGATGATCGTGTATATTGTATCGGGAAAATTAGATAAAATGACAAGATGTCAATGGGAACGATTCTTGGAAGGTTCAAAAATTCCGACTTTAGAGAATATGTGGAAATTCCTTGAATCTCGTTGCCAAGTCTTGGAAACGCTGAAACTTGCGCAATCTAACAAAATCAAATGTGCACTTCCCGTGCAAAATAAACTCAAACATTTATCTGTTGGTACTATTGAGAAGGGTAAATGTCCGGTCAAAAGGAACACAATTTATTTAATTGTGATAAATATGTCAGGTTCACTCACGCAGAAAAGACTAACGCAATAAAGAGATCGGGAATTTGTTACAATTGTTTGCGATCTGGATATTTAGTAAGCGCATGTCAGAGTAGCGGGTGCAAAAAATGCGGTAGTAAACATAATACTTTGTTGCATCAGAACGAACCTTACGAAGGCATCGGACATCAGCCTAATCAAGTTTTATCATCATGTGTAATGTATTCTTCACAAGTAATATTAGCTACCGTTGTAATTGGCATCGTAGATTCCAAGGGGCGTTCTCATGCATGTCGCGCAGTATTAGATGCGGGATCTCAATCGAATTTTGTGACAGCAATTATGCCCAAAATTAAATGCAAAAAGGCGTTCCGTAAATATGCCAATCATGGGAATCGGAGGGTCGTTATTGTATTTAAAACCCGTAACTACAATTAATGTTAAATCGAAGTGCAATAAATTCTCCTTTGAATTGCAATGTTTGGTTGTGCCAATTACAACTGGCTCTCTCCAATCAAATGAACCATATTTTGCTTATGCTTGTAAGAAACTAATCGTAGATACTTCCTAAAAGCAATTATCAATTAAATTAGACAATTACGAACCATTAGAGTAAAACGTGCAGTGTAAAGTTATTTAATGATCTTGTGTCTATACTTCCAACACGAGTAATGATTTCTAACTGGATTTGTCGAATTCCATACTTATATGTGTCATTATTATTTATTTACATATTTACTTTCATCATATGTTAATAGCCAGTAATTGAGTATGTATGACCATAATGATTATATATTCGGAGTATTATTGATGTTATCAGGTGTTATACCTTTGATAACTTTAATCGAATCCCAAATTCATAGCAACAATACCTTCATTATGCAAGTTAATTTTTATGGCCGAATTTAGTGGAATAAAATATGTTTATAGTAATTAAAATTAACGTCGAAGTGATACTTAGCTGCACATTAATAATTATTGTTTCATTTACAATATAATTGTTGCATAAAGATTACAAGAGGTATAAATGGAATAATTCTCGTGTAATTAGGATTAATGCAAAATAGTGCACAACATATGGACATAAGCAGGATTAACTATTTAAACGTATACACAGTAAAATGATATCTTTGCTCATTAACTTATATTACTGAATATGATGTAATGTTACTAGTTAGAGAATTGTCATGTTCAATTGAGGCACGCGATTCTATAATCGGTTTCGCGCTCGACCTGCCGGAAAAGTATTGCCCGGTGAAGAAAAAAAATTAATGTGTCATAATAAAAAATAAAAAATATGACTTTATAGAGCTCGCCAAATTGAACATTTTTTGTGTATCTCGGTCAAATATCAACCAAACGAGTTCTAATTTGCACAGTAAATTCGTGATTTATGTATGAAGACTACGAGCGTTTGTCCGTAATTAAAAATAACAATTTGTTATTGTTATTCAATAACAAACTTAAGGTCGCAAGAAATCTTAGTTTGCATCTGTGATGGGAAAAAGTGTGTTGCAAAGATTACATTTAAGAAAACTTCCAGTGACAACCTTGTTTATGTAGGATTGAAGAAGTTTTCTGGAAAATTTCAACTTAATCGGTCTATCTTTCGTAACGTTTTGAGTTGCAAATTCAAAGTGTAAACTAGAATTTTATACCCACTATGACGAAAAATTTTGTTCGTTACATGTGCGTAAACTATTTTTTCCCCCGACCGCGTCGGAATGTCCGTATTACATGCCTGGAACGCGGGACGAAAGTCGCCGATTCCGCCCGGGCGCCATGGCGCATGCGCACTTCGTTCTCATTACTCCCTAGGGACGGAAAGTGCCGCCGGGAGTAATGGATGCGGTCGGGAGAAAAATAGTGTATGCCACACGAAAGACAAGCGCGCGCACCTCGCAGGAGTGCTGTCCTCGTGTCGCTCGGGCAGCAAACCTCCCGCTCAGGAATCGCGCGCTTTCCTCCCTTGGAGCATAATGTACTATTTTGTCACACCTGCGCAAAAATACCACCTTTCCATATCGATTAAGCGAACGGAAAGGTACTGTTTACAGCCAAAGACGCAACTGCGCATGGGCACGGGCGTTTTGCAATTTTTACGGACCGCACATCTAATTACGGCCCGCTTACTGGTTTACAAATATCTGTTAATCCAATTTGTACAAGTTGTGATAAAACGGTAATCATATTATTTATAATCCGCTATAGCAAACCTGGTAAAAAACTGGCTATTCGAAAAAATAATATTTGACATATGATTTTGATGTATTTTGGTCTCCTGATTACGAATATGATGCCAGAAATTGGCGCTCGGCAATATTTCGGCCGCTATCTTGAAAAGAAACAGCAAAAAAACAGCATAAAAAGGTGATTTTTTCAAGTTTTTTTTTGCATCACCTTTAATTCACCTTAACCGTAAGAGTTCAATTTTATGAAATTTGATAACTTTGATCCTTGTTCATCATATGTTGAATCGGTGCAGAGCGCGAACTGGTGAAAGGCTATGACTTTCTGAAAACATTGGCTGAAAACAATATTTAATGCCATTCGGCGCTTACGGTTACTTTCCAGGGAAATTTAATATTGTTTACGACCACAAATGAAGCCTATTTATCTTTGTCAATATTCTTTTTAAGGATCAATGTTATCAAATTTCATAAAATTGAACTCTTACGGTTAAGATCAATTAAAGGTGATGACAAATGCAAAAAAAAAATTGAAAAAATCACTTTTTTTTGCTGTTTTTTGGGCTGTTTTTTCAAGATAGCGGCCGAAATATTGCCGAGCGCCAATTTTTGGCATCATATTCGTAATCAGGAGACCAAAATACATCAAAATCTTATCGTCAAATATTATTTTTTCGAATAGTCAGTTTTTTACCAGGTTTGCTATAGCGGATTATCGTTACGGGGCAAACATGATCATATTTAGCGATTTTTCAGAGGCCCGAAAAAATTTCAATAGTATATTACTCAACGAGGGAGGTAAAATAAAGAATGTCTCAGGCTGCGTGTAATTTCTACCCGAGGTGAAGCCGAGGGTGAGAAACAGGCAGTCTGAAGCATTCTTTTTTACTTCCCGAAGGAAGTATACGATTTTTCTTTATGGCCGGGAGGATAAGCGGCATCTTTCCTTCCGCTTGCGGGAGGAAAGTTGCTGCTTTCCTCCCGGTGTGAAGAAAAATTTTTTTTGTAATTTGGGTCTTAAAGGTGCATACTCTGGGCACAATTTAAGATAAAAAAAGTCAAGGAAAAAAAAATCGCAAAGTTACAGGAAAAATAATAAAAAACACTCAAAAAACGACGTTTTTATCGCGCATGCTAGATATTTTTTAAATTTTTTTATATTTTTTTTCGTGAATAGGGCATCTTAAACTATCGTTTTATCACTACTCACTTCGATTTTAAAAAATCCGATACACTCTAATATACAGGGTGGCCGATTTATCTGAAGACATCGAAATATCTCGAGAACTATGCACAGAATCAAAAAAGTTGTCGGATGAAAGTTGTTCGACACGAAGGGGGGCATCCAGTGATAATTAAATTTACCCCCTCCCCCAACCCCTGGGGGTGGAGTGGGGGCAAAAACAATAAAACTTAAATAGGAACCCCCAGTTTTTATTGCAAATTGGGTTCTCCGGAAAAAAGTACACCAATTTGACCTAGGAGCTATTGCATTTTGGTTCACAGGTGGCGCTGTAATCGATAAAAATCCAAATTTATCTGAAGACATTGAAATACCTCGAGAACTATGCACAGAATCAAAAAAGTTGTCCGATGAAAGTTGTTCGACACGAAGGGGGGCATCCAGCGATAATGAAATTTACCACCTCTCCCATCCCCTGGGGTGGAGTGGGGGTAAAAACAATAAAACTTAAATAGGAAACCCCAATTTACATTGCAGACTTGGACTCTGCGGTACAAATTTCACCAATTTGACCTAGGAGCTATTGCATTTTGGTTCACAGGTGGCGCTGTAATCGATAAAAATCCAAATTTATCCGAAGACATTGAAATACCTCGAGAACTATGCACAGAATCAAAAAAGTTGTCGGATGAAAGTTGTTCGACACGAAGGGGGGCATCCAGTAATAATCAAATTTACCCACTCCCCCATCCCCTGGGGGTGGAGTGGGGGCAAAAACAATAAAACTTAAATAGGAACCCCCAGTTTTTATTGCAGATTTGGATTCTCCGGAAAAAAGTACACCAATTTAACCTAGGAGCTATTGCATTTTGGTTCACAGGTGGCGCTGTAATCGATAAAAATCCAAATTTATCTGAAGACATTGAAATACCTCGAAAACTATGCACAGAATCAAAAAAGTTGTCGGATGAAAGTTGTTCGACACGAAGGGGGGCATCCAGTGATAATTAAATTTACCCCCTCCCCCAACCCCTGGGGGTGGAGTGGGGGCAAAAACAATAAAACTTAAATAGGAACCCCCAGTTTTTATTGCAAATTGGGTTCTCCGGAAAAAAGTACACCAATTTGACCTAGGAGCTATTGCATTTTGGTTCACAGGTGGCGCTGTAATCGATAAAAATCCAAATTTATCTGAAGACATTGAAATACCTCGAGAACTATGCACAGAATCAAAAAAGTTGTCGGATGAAAGTTGTTCGACACGAAGGGGGGCATCCAGTGATAATGAAATTTACCCCCTCCCCCATCCCCTGGGGGTGGAGTGGGGGCAAAAACAATAAAACTTAAATAGGAACCCCCAGTTTTTATTACAGATTTGGATTCTCCGGAAAAAAGTACACCAATTTGACCGAGGAGCTATTGCATTTTGGTTCACAGGTGGCGCTGTAATCGATAAAAATCCAAATTTATCTGAAGACATTGAAATACCTCGAGAACTATGCACAGAATCAAAAAAGTTGCCGGATGAAAGTTGTTCGACACGAAGGGGGGCATCCAGTGATAATCAAATTTACCCACTCCCCCATCCCCTGGGGGTGGAGTGGGGGCAAAAACAATAAAACTTAAATAGGAACCCCCAGTTTTTATTGCAGATTTGGATTCTCCGGAAAAAAGTACACCAATTTAACCTAGGAGCTATTGCATTTTGGTTCACAGGTGGCGCTGTAATCGATAAAAATCCAAATTTATCTGAAGACATTGAAATACCTCGAAAACTATGCACAGAATCAAAAAAGTTGTCGGATGAAAGTTGTTCGACACGAAGGGGGGCATCCAGTGATAATGAAATTTACCCCCTCCCCCATCCCCTGGGGGTGGAGTGGGGGCAAAAACAATAAAACTTAAATAGGAACCCCCAGTTTTTATTGCAAATTGGGTTCTCCAATATTGACAATTTTCGCCCGCGTAGCGGATATGGAATACGGTCATTCTAACAAAGCCGGGAAAAAATACATTTAGCGTTACCCAGGAACAACGACGTGGACGTAGTATTTTTCTGTTCCTTTTGGGGTGCTTGTTTTACGTGAGTCCCCTTGCCTCTCACTGTCTCACTGTTCACTTACTTGAGTAAGTGTTCGAAATGTTGATCTTCCACTTCAATGCATTTATTTATTCTTTCTTCAAATGACTTTATACATGATAGAATCATATCTGCAGAAATTTCTGCGCAAGCAGTTCTTATGCGTTCCACCATGTTTTCACGAGTCGTTGGTACTTGTTCATAAACCTTACCTTTTAGGTAACCCCATAGGAAGAAATCCAGAGATGTTAGATCAGGTGACCTCGCAGGCAAATTAATGGGGCCACCTCTACCAATCCACCTACCATTGTAATCACGGTCTAGTATTTTCCTTGCTACTCTTGAAAAATGTGCTGGGCAACCATCATGCTGAAACTACATTGTCCGTCGGACGTCCATAGCAACATCCTCAAGTAGTAATGGTACTTCTTGTTCTAGGAAATCTCGATATTTTGTTCCATTCAAATTACCTTCAATGAAATAAGGACCAATGAGTTTATTTCCTATGATTCCACACCAAACGTTCACCGACCAAGGACGTTGATGATTAACTTGTCGTAACCAATGGGGATTTTCTACGCTCCAATAATGCATATTATGCCTATTGACGCCACCATGGTTCGTGAATGTAGATTCATCTGAAAATAATACATTAGCAAAGAAATTGTGGTTCGTTTGCATTTTTTGAAATGCCCATTCACAAAACACCACGCGGTTATGAAAATCATCGCCATCTAGTTCCTGGTGCAGTGAAATGTGATATGGGTGAAACTTATGACGATGCAATATTCTCTGAATACTGTCTCTGGAAATCCCGGAATCGTGATGTAATTATCGTGTGCTTACATGTGGATTTTGGTGAATAGCTGCTAGTACAGCTACTTCGTTAGCTTCTCCTGTAACTGTTAATCTTCGCTTCCTTTTTTTCATTTGTAGGCTGCCATCAGAGTGAAAGGCATTCACAACTTTGTAAAAAAAAGAACGCGAGCGAGCATTATCTGGAAAAGGCTCAGCATACAACGCAACAGCATCGTCAATATTCCTCTTACATTCGCCATAAATAAGAATCATTTCGATTTTTTCGGGAACTGTAGCAGGATTCATTTTTAACTTGCAATTCGATTTAAGCAATGAAGGGTAGACAAAAAATAGTCACGTAAACGGAAAGTTGTTATTCTAAAAGCAAAGTGACCTCCGACCGAATTACTACCAATACAATGGACTTCAAAAACAGTCTTACACTGAGAGACCGTGAATACTAAATTTTAATATGGGGATTAGAAAGTCGCGATATCCATTTACTTCCCTTCAGGAAAGTAGAGAAAAATGTAGGTGAACTGGTTACGTGTGACTCAACTTATGTATAAAATGATATGCTACTTTATTTTCGAGTTATGTCGCCCTCTAGCGTTATGAAACAGAACCGGCGCCGGTGATGGCCGAAATGCAAGCGATGTACATGTATGAAACCACGTGAGTTCTCTCGGGGTTCGGTAGATGGCGACGAAATCCCCAAATGAAGTAAGAGTTTCGTTTTGTTTAATAGAAGCTGGTTTGACCGTCAATGCTCAGCTTATTTATTCTCATTTCGGAAAAAACATACAGAGAGAGAATGAATGAGCTGAGTGAAGGGACATGACACGTTTTTTAATGGATTGCGTGATGTCCTCTTTTTGTTTATTAAATAATAAATTTAAAACCTAAAATGTAATTTTATTGAAGGTAGAAAACTTATTTATAAAATTGCTTCCATATTGTATGCACAATTTTTATGTAATCAGTTTTGATTTTTAATATGAAGAATATCAATTATTCATAATCTTAATTTTTCGAATGGACATTATTAAAATTTCATATTCAGAATAACAATTTTCGCAATTGATATTACTAAATCCTAATATTAAAAATTCTAATATTAGAATTTTTAATATTAAATTTTCATAAAGGGATCAAATTGTCCCTATTTGCCCCCTGGATGCCCCCTTCGTGTCGAACAACTTTCATCCGACAACTTTTTTGATTCTGTGCATAGTTCTCGAGGTATTTCAATGTCTTCAGATAAATCGGCCACCCTGTATATATATAAAAGCCACCTCACTCTCTAGGGGTAAAAATATTTTAGAAAAAACAGCTTCAACTGGAGAAAAAAATCTTCTCAAACTAGGCTTAGAATGATCACCCAGTAAATCCACATTCATGGTATTTAACAATAAAAACATCAAACCAAGCACGATGGAAATAAAAATTGCAAGACACATACTCAAATCCTCTGAAACCGTCCGCTTCTTGGGCATGCATCCTCTTCGACTATAAATTGTCTTTCACGCCACAAGTTGATACAATTATAAAAAAGATGTTCTACATCTCTTAACATCATCAAATATCTATGTGGTACATGTCGGGGCTCTCACCCGGAAACGTTGATATCTCTCTACAAAAGTTTTGTTCGCTCTATTATAGAATACGGTTGCTTTGTGTACTACTCAAATCGAAAAAATTTATCAAACAGATTAGAACAAATCCAACAAAAAATTAAAAAATCGCCAAATCCTAAGATGACATTGAATGCGTTCATGAGCGATAAAGATGTATTCTCTATTTTTACTGATGGGAGCAAAATCGGAGGCTCTAACTGCGTAGGCTCTGCATGCGTCTGTAAAAACGGGAATATATGCATAACAAAATCAATTAACAAATACGCTTCTATATGCACGGCAGAATGTATCGCGATCAAGGATGCGTTAGAGGTTGCCATAGACATGACAACTTGTAACATCCTCATTTTCTGCGACTCTCTAAGTGCATTACAAAAACTCCAGTCTTCTCATATCAATATAAAAACTAACTCCTACATCCTGGATATAAAAGAAATGTACAATAAATTCAGATATGAAAATCCAAACAACCACATTAAATTTTATTGGATTCCTTCGCATCTCGGAGTCGGAGGCAATGAGGATGCCGATAAGCTGGCGAAAAATGTTACTTCCTCCCACGAAGTAGTGGAAATAATAAATGACTCACCAAAGGTATAATAACATACTTTCAAAAATATTACAGCAATAACAAGCTGTGGTACACAAAAAAAAAAACTGGAACGGCCCTTAGTAGTCACAATCGATCGTTGTATGAATATCTGGATCATGTATTGTGGCAGTGCGAACTGTATAGCGGACAGCGAACCTCTCTCATTCAAGGGCTAATCAGAGTTGGTTTCACTCTACCATGTGGGGTCGTGGGAGACCCCAATCCGAAGATAATATCGTCCTGCACAGACAGTTTAGTTATTTCGTTTCAACAAAATTACTGGATATTCTCCAAGTGTCCTTTTACCGCGTAGATAAGTTATCTTGATAAAAAATTATTGGTGCCCGTTATAAAAAATGAAATACAAAAGTGACGTTTTTCAACAAAAAAATCATAACTCATCCAATTTTCAATATTTTGTTCTAAAAATTTAACTTATGCCTCTTGAAATGTAGCTCTTTACGATAACAAAATGCTGTAAAAGTGTAGTTTTAGAAGGTAAAAAATGTAATATTTATGTGTGGGGTTCCCAGTACCCCCAGCGCGCTTTAAGGTTTAATGCCCAGAAGTCCAGAAATTTTACTTCAAATTCATAAGTATATAAATTCTACAAAATATTTTTATTTCATTCCAAACTAACGTATTTACATGTTTTCGGGGTCGCTAGTTGTATTGAAGAGTTGTTTGGAGACAAATTTTTTGTTACATCATGGAGGATCCAAAATGGCGGCAGGAATGAAAATGTTGGTCTTAAAGTTAACAATTTATTTTTCTTAGAAATGATATTCTTTAGAGAAATTTTGCTTCGCACAAAAGTTCCTTATAATTGTTACAAGAATACTCTCAAATGTTGTTAGAATGTTTAGATGCAATTTTTGATTTTTCAAAAATTCGAAAAATCGGAATTTTGAAAAAATCATTAAAAAATTTAATTATTTGAGAACATGCTACAATTATTTCTGAAACAATTTTGTTATAAGAAAATGTTCCCTAATGTCTATTGTTTTGAACGAAAAAAAATTATTTAACTTTTCAAGATTGATAGTAGTTTTGTCTTAAAATTAGCACATTTTTGTGTAACAAAATTGTCATAACACTAGTTAGAGAAATCTAAAATTTTGTACAATTGGTTTAAATGCTTTTTCGAAATTTCGATTTTTCGAATGTTCGAAAAATCAAAAAACGCATCAAAGGATTCTACAAAAATTTGAAGATATTCTTTAGCCAATTCTATGATATTTTTATTCAAATTAATTTTCTCCAATGTCTACTGTTTTTCAGAAAAAAAATTTGTCAATTAAAACGAAAAATTTGTCAATGAAAACAAAAATTATTGCCAATGCGACTGCCAATTTGGATCCTGCCAAAATTGAATTTTTTTTAAATTTGATATTTTTATCTCCGAAAATATACATTTTACAAAAAATTTACAAGAGATATTTTTTGTTTAGAATTGTCCAAAGAACACGCAAAGAAATTTGAAGTTAATGCGACAGCATTTTAGGAAGTAGTAGTGACCGCACAGATTCTGACGAATTTGAAATGACGATTACAATTCGAATTCGTTAAAAAGAAAACTTTTATAAACAGATCCAGTTTGAGTGCACCTGTGAGAATATTTATTCATAATTTCTAGACGATATAGTTATCAATAATTATCTGTAATGATCTATAAACGTTGTTGGAACGGAAAAACTTGGTATTTTTTTCATTCTAAAGCTTCCGTACCGAAAACAGTGCAAGATATACTAAAAATGCACTAAACCTTTTTTATAGGGCACAAAATTTCCTAAAAAAAAGTCAATAAGAGCCCTAGTCTAAAGTTAATAGATCATCCATAAATAACGCTGGAATGTTGTCTTACAAGTTAATTATGAATATTTTGGAATTTTTGTAAAATATGAGGCAAATTCCATCGTTGCTCGTGGTTAAGCTATTAACTTTAGTCTAGGGCCCTCGCTGACTTTTTTGTTGGAAATTTTGTGCTCTACAAAAAAGTTTGAGTGCATTTTTAGTGTATCTTGCACTGTTTTCGATACGGAAGCTTTAGAATGAAAAAATTACTAAGTTTTTCCGTTTCTACAACGTTTATAGATCATTAAAATTAATTATTAATAACTACATAGTCGGAAAATTATGAATAACTATTCAAAAAGGTGTAGTAAAATTGTATCTGTTCATAAAAATTTTTTTTTTAACGATTTCGAATTTTAAGCGCCATTTGAAATTCGTCAGAAATCGTGCGGTAGCTGTTACTTCCCTGAGCAGTGGCATTTACTTCAATTTTCTTTCCGTGTAATAAAATTTTCTCAGTATCAACAAACTCGAATTTTCAAATTTTTAACAAAAATGTGCCTTTGTTTTGAAAATGTCGAAAATTGGATGTTTTTCGGTATGGACAAAATTTGTTTAGATTCTTTCGACAATTCTAAATAAAAAATATCTGTTATGAATTTGATATAAAGTATATTTTCAGAGACAAAAAATGTTAAATTTTCTAAAAATGCAATTATTGCAGCAAATTCCCCTCTTTGAACCACCATATCAAAAGATTAAGATATATACTCAATCCGAAATTTCTACATCAGGAAAGCTATCATCATAAGCTTTCATTTGTCATGCATTTCTATTCACAATTTCAAGTGCAGAAAACCGGCGAAATTTTTTGTTGCTCTTTACTTTGGGTATGAACATTTAATGCGCAAAGTCACATTTTGCGCAAAAAATTGCATAAAATAACTCCTGCACTCGTTGCAACTTAATTTTCAACTCAATTTAAATTAATCCATTAACGCCTGAAATGGCATTTTTTATACTATCAATCACGTATTTCATATCAAAATCGAAGTTAAAAACAATTGAAAGGTACATATCCTATTGTTTTCGAGGTCGCTCTTCAAGATTCCGAGGTCGAAATTGAGTTTCAGCCATCAGGAATTCCAATATGGCGCCGAACTTTAAAAAAAAATTCCAAAAAATTGGGAATTATTTATTCCTATCAATTTTTTTCGAGCTAGTAGAATATTGGGATTCTATTGAAACTCTGAACAAAGGTGAACAAAATACTTCAATTTTAAGGAAAAATTTTACTTTTATAGCCCACATCATTGTAACGATCTCAAAATGGCGTCAACAATGAAAATTTCTTTGAAAAATTTCTGAACGTTCTAACTCAAAAACTACATGCTGTTAGAAAAACATGCTAAGAATGAAAAGTTTTTAGAATTTATTAGAAATTAATCGAGAAATATAGTGGAATTTTTTCAGATTGTTGTGATGACATTTAGAGAATTTTCAAAATTTTTTTCAAAATCATAATTTATTTATGAAAAATTCTGAAAAAAATTTGCTGTATTCACTTATGAATTTTACGAGTTTCTTGTTCTTTGCAATTTTTTTCAAAAGTTAATAGTTTTGGGGGGGGGGGGAAATCCTAAACTATAATATTTGAAATTCATTTCCTCGAAATATATGTACGAAATATAACAAAAGGAATCCCAGAAAGCATTGAAGTAATTCAATTTGCAGACGATATAGCACTATACACCACAGTCTCAAATCCAAACGTCAGCAAAAAAGAATTACAACAAGGTATACAAACTATTAAATCTAAACTTGCACAATTAGGATTAGATCTATCACCTGAAAAAACCACACTTATTCATTTTAATAATAAAAAAATCCCTCCAGGTACAGCAAAAATTAAAATTGACTCGACAATAATTAAATCGAAACCATCGGCACAATTTTTGTGAGTACAAATTGATTACGACATGCAATACAAAGGTCACATGGATAATGTAAGAAAAATGTCATAGAAACATAGATATAATTAAATAAACAAGTGGTATTCGTTGGGGTTCGGATCCTATGACACAAATTCAGTTATTTAAAAGTATAGTAAGATCTATAATATAATGGATTATGCAAGCTTTACTCCTCAAACAAAATTAATGAAATCAAGCAATTTCCAACACAAATTGTAGTGGAAAAAAACTTCAGTGTTTATACTGTTGGCTACTATTCCATGGTTCAGACTATCCAATGTATAACAGATTTCGGCCTCTTACTTAAGAATAGTAATAGTCCGCATATCTTATTGAAAGACTTTATGAGCGGAATTCCTGAAAATAGATTAACCTTTTTTACCGACGGAAGCAAAATAAAAGAAGCTATCTCTGTGGGAGCAGCCTATATATGCCCAGAAAGGAACCAATCTGAAAAAATCAGTATATCTAAATTCGCATCTATTTTTGCAGCGGAATGCTTGGCGATCAACTATGCGCTAGAATTAGCTTATCAACACGTACATAAAAATATTTATGTATTCACAGATTCTCTTAGTGTTATTCAGGCGTTACAAAGGTAGCAGATCAACGCTAAAGTAAATTCATATTATTTTAAAAATCAAAGAAATGGGTATACCATATACAAACTGAAAAACATTAGCGGAGATATCAAAATAAACTTTGTGTGGATACCGTTTCATATAGGTATAGATCTCAATGACAGGGTTGATAAGCTGGCTAAAGAGGCAACAACGGTGGAGCCGAATGTGAATTTAAGAATTCCCTACACTGATGTTTATGAAGATATAAAAAAAGAGCGCGTCTTTCAAGCGAAGAAAAAATGAAAAAAGAATCGGTGTATAAAGGAGTTGAATTTTTCAAATACTATCATAATCCCGGTCCGAATCCATGGTTTCACAAAAAAAAACTAGACCTTTCATAACATGGGTAAATAGGTGCAGGTCGAATCACTACCATTTAGCAGCGTCACTGGCCCGAATTGGATTTATTACTGAATCGAACTGCAGCTGCGGAATGGAAAAACAAACTCTAGATCATATTATCTGGAACTGCCAGAAATATGAAACGAAAAGAACAGAATTAATTAATTCATTTATGGCACTAAAACACAGACCGCAGCATAAAATCAGCATATATTTATACAAACCAGATATCAATGCATTACGCGTCATTTATAAATTCCTAATGAGCCATGAAATCTATACTTGAAATAAGCAAAATAAAAAAAAATGTGTAACAAAATAGTAAATAAGTTTATAGTAGCTAACAAGCAGACTGAAGAATAAGTTATTAGATTAAGACCATTGTAATTAATTTGTATCTTAATAAACCTGAAATATGGTTTCATAAGACTAATAAAAAAAAAATTTCCTCGAAAACTATCAACGTTTCGAAAAAATTGCAAAGAACAAATAACTCTTAGAATTCATCAGAGAATACACTAAATTTTTTTCTGAATTTTTTGTATATAAATTACAATTTTGAAAAAAATGTTGAAAAAAATGTCTCAAAATGTCATCAAAGATTTTGAAAAAATTCCACTATATCGCTTGATGAATTTTAAGAACTTTTCATTCTGGGCATTTTTTTTAAAGTTCGTAGTTTTTCAGTTAGAGCGTCCAGAAATTTCTCAAAGACATTTTCATTGTTGACGCCATTTTGAGGTCATTAGAATGATGTAGGGTATAAAAGTAAAATTTTTCCCTAAAATTGAAGTATTTTGTTCACCTTTGTTCAGAGTTTCAATAGAATCCCAATATTCTAATAACTCGAAAAAAATTGATAAATATAAAAAATTCCCAATTTTTCGGAAAATTTTTTCATATTCGGCGCCAACAATTTTTTGACACAAAATGTAGAATATCTTGTAAAATACTCTTGCCTTAACTGGTCGGACTCGCACACCACTTAACAAATTGTTAACTTCAAACCTTTATAACTCAAAAAGTACTTAATAAAAAAATATTTTATTATAGTGTTTTGGAAAGCTCTCGAGATAAGCTATAAGAATATGCAATAAAATGTAGGGGGTTCTATTTAAAAAAATAAGATTGACCTTGAAATGACCTTGAAGGACATGGTCAAGGTCAAAGTCAAGGTCATCATCTTACTCCCCGCTTGAAACCATGCAACTTTGCTATTGGACATTTTCTCCTAAGTGCATTCTAACTGAATATATTAGGGGGGTCCGATACTTTTCGATGACCCTGTATAATTCGTCAAAGATATCTTGAAAGTGTCGAAAAGACCTATGACGGATATCTTATAGATATCTATAAGACATCTTTTAGATATTTCGAAATAGTTATTTTCGTATCAAGGGCGTAAATGAACTTTGCGCCCGTAGGTGGTCACCGCGCCCGAGGAGCTGGCAAAGACTACCCTTGGGGGGTAGGGGGTCGAAACTTCGAAATTTGATGAAAAACTATAGGGTAATTTTTTTGCCGCGATGACCAAATTCAATACTTTTTCAGACAATAGTCATAAACATTTTAAACCAGTTTTTATGGAATTATCGTTGACTTTAGGAAGAAAATGCATACAACCTTTTTTGTAGAAAATTTCATGCTCTATCTTTTTTGTTTGAAACATTTTTTAATAAAATTTGTATTTTTCAAAATAAATGCAAAAAACTACAAAGAAACTTAATTGGGGCTAATTTTTTTCAGTAATGGACGGGTGGATCTGCCCCAAAATCTAATCAGATCTAAGTTATGTCAAGACACGTATTTTAAAAAAAAAAATTATGTCGATACGCTTATCCGTTCGAGAGTTATCGCGAGACAAAAAAACGGGACGTACGGACGTACAGACGTACGTACGTACAAGATCACGGACACAAATTTTTTTATTGTTGATTTGGGTTCCTTATGGTCTGAAACGTCGACATTTGATGAAAAACTATATGGTAATTTTTTTGCCCGAAGTGACCAAATTCAATACTTCGTCCAGACTTAGTCTGGGTCGAAGTAATTAGTCTGGGTTGAAGTAAAAATAGGAAAGGTACTATTTTCTAGATCGTTCTTGAAGATTCTGAGGTTCAAATTGATTTTTAGCCATCAAGAATCCTAATATGGCCCCCAATTTGAAAAAGAATGACCAAAGATTAAGCCTTATGAATTTTTCGAGCTATCACAATATTGGGATTCTATAGAAACTATGGACAAAGGTAGATAAAATATTTGAATTGTGTCAAAAAATTTTACTTTCACAGCCTACATCATTAAAATCACCTAAAAATGGAGTCACAGTGAAAATTATCAATTTCCTTAAGAAACAAGATTAGAATAAAAAGTTCTTAGAAATCATCGAGGAATATACTGACATTTTTGCAGATTTTTTAAATGATATTTTCAGAGATTTTTGGTTCAAATTTGGTAACAAATTTAAAAAAATTGATGAACCACATTTTATTAAAATTAACAAATATAAATATTTTCCAACTTACGTTAGAGAATTAAATGTACTATGTTTAATTATTATTATTTGTATTTTTATCAAGATTCTTATCAAGAAACGAAAGAATCTTTTTTACTATATTGGTTAATGCTCAAAAGCAGTGATAGATATATGTAGGATGGGATTTACATTTTACCGCTTTCAACATCAAAACAATGATCAAGCATTCGTGTACGATTTAGAAATATGTATTAACATTTAAAATCATACCTTGTTTAAATATTTTTATTTTTTATTTTTAAGTTTACTGCAAATTTACCATTTATGTATAAGATACAAGAAAGTATCACATTTTTTGGAAACATCCATCTACATTTTTTAATAATTTGGTGCTTTGATTGTAACGAAACAATAGGAATGTATTTATTATTTATTGAAATAAAATGCGCAGTTGTTAAGAATAATTCAAGAAAATTTTTAATTATTTTTTAACTAAATATCGTATTTCAGAAATCACTCAAAATCAATCAAATGTAATAACAAACATAAAGTTAATAACACACTTTTTTTAAATACATATAAAAAAAAACTATAACAAAAAGGATAAACTTTATTATACATTTTTTTTTCGTGGATATCTTACATTTAATATTTATTCCTCAAAATTGGTTTTATACTCTAATATGGTAATGGAGTAAATTGCCAATAGTGAGACACGAATATAGATTTCAGTATCTTAAAAGGCTGAGTCTATATCCACGTATGGAACGACCCCCATCTTGCCTCCCGGCCCCCCTGCGGGGGGCCGCGCCCGATACTATCCTCTAACCTAACCGCGAGAGGGGAATCAGGGAGTACGCGCGGTGGGAGGCATTTCGTGAGTGTAAATAGACATTCCGATCTTAAAAACAAAACCTTAATCAACTAATTGATAACAATTATTTAATTTATTAATTCTTCTCGCTTTATAATGCGGCAGCAAAAGACTGAATGTATACATATAAAAGAAAATTACAAATGATTGAATTCATATATAAAATCTTACTAATTTACTAGTAAATATAGTAATTAGTCATTTGTTGAACCGATATTTTTACTTGCGCGCGTATTACCTGGAAATTCAGGTTCCATGTAAATCCTATAATTTTCCAAAATTATTTAATCACATTTACGTACTACAAAAATGAATACTTATGTAGTGAAAAGTTAAGGGGAGCATGCGCTTTCAATTTCTCGTTATTACTGTACGCAAATGAAATCTAAGCGGGAATTATATTATGTTATTAAAGAGTAACGAATTCAAGAACGAATTTCGTTACGGGGCGATCCTGTCACTCCGCCAGATAGCATTTTGAATTCTATTACTGGAGAGAAACTTTCTAAATCTAATTATTAATAATAATAATATTAATGTAATTAAGAAACCCGACATTTATTAGCCGTATCAGGTGCAGCTAATTTATCCCACAAATTAACTTAATTTCTCGTCAAAATTTTAATCCTCGATTAAAACGGGTTAAATAACTATTTATGAAATGAATGCTGGGGAAATTTCGACTCTTCAGTTGACAGTTAATTGTTAATATTGAAAAGGGGACAACATTCGCTTCCTTCTTATTATTGTAAACATTAGAGAATAAATAGTAATATTATTTTTCGGTACAAATACGTGAAAAATCAGTATTTTATTAATATTAGTTAAGTTTACATTACTCACATAGAAAATAATACAAATTATAACGACATGTGTACTCTGTTTACTTTTACAAATATTGTTCCCATATGGTCATTCGTGTACATATTCGAACGTGTTAAAATACAATAATGTAGTACCCATGGTGTGTACTATCCTTACACCATGGTAGTACCTTTCAATTCATGCCCAGGTATTTTATTGCAGATGGCAAATCATAAAATGCAAGCTGCATATTTACATGATTTTATAAATGTACAACTTTCATATAACCAGTAAAATAATTTTAAAAGTAAAATTAAAAAAAAACATTATTTTAATTAATTTAATTTTAAATTATTAAAAAACATTAATTTTTGTAATAGCGTCTTTTTATGAGATTACTGTCAATTACTTAAATGTATTGAATTACTATAAGTAGCGATTCTGTAAAAAATTGCAAATTCAGAATTCAGATCACAAATAGTACTTTTCGGTCGTAGGCCGTAAAGTTCAATTTTATGGACCGAGTGCAGATTATGCATGAGATTGTGCGAACCGGTCTTTGGATCGCACAATCTCCAAACCGAGGTCGTAAAATTTTACGGCCGAGGAGCGAACACTATTTTTTGATACACTGTTCACAAAAGTAGGCACTTTACTGACTGTTTTTAGTCCGTAAAGTGCAGAGGTCAGTCCGTAAAATCACACTTTACGGACTAAAAGGAGTCCGTAATGTGTCTACTATATGGACCCGTGTATAAAAAAAATATTTATTGCAAAAACATTGGTACTACTGGTTCTGTATCAAGAGAAGGACCTAGACAAGAAAAAAAAACCGTGGTTTCATAATCATCATAAACATTATTTAAAAAAAAATTAATATTTAAAAAACCCAGTTGTTTAATTTCATATCAGAGTTGTAACGATATGCATTGCATTACGGGAACTGATTCAATAATTATATCGGTCATTTTCAAGGTCGCTGATTACGAATCGGATCTCATTTTATTCAAATTGATAAACCCAATATGACGGATGAAATTTTAAAAAAATGTCCAAATTCGCTGGAAACTCCATGCTCGGGGACTATCGAGGTCTTACGAATTTTAAGTTAATAGCTGTATTCGCTAAAAATTCGCTACTGATATATGATATCTAATTAAATAAAATGAGGTACGAAATTCAAGATAGCACAACGAAATACGTGCAGTATTTAAAAAAGATTTAGATTTTTTTGGAATATGTTACATATTTGATTATTTCCTACTTAAACTTATTAACGGAATTGGGAATATTTTAGCTACAGTCATTGAAGTGAAAAAAAGTAAGTGAAAAGAAAATACTATATATTCGATATGTCTACAATGGGACAACATAGCGAAATAAAATTGAATCAAGTATAAACAATTTTTATATTTATCATGCTCCAATCAAGAATTGGAATTTAAAGTAACTCAATTAATTTACTAATAATTTTTAAAAACCTAAAATTGCTCTTTGAATAAAATCCATTAAAATACTTTTTTTATACAAGTGTATCATATGCGATAAATCCGTGATTTTTAAGTTTGAAAAACAATCACGGGTTCGTTATCAGTGATCACGTGAAAACCCCTGAGGAATGATTTTCAAGCGAATTCATAGTTTACTTAGTAAATATCTGAAATGGTGCTTAATGACACACGGAGATGTGTTTTCTAACTTCTTGCCAGCTCCAAAACAGTTGGATTCGAATATTAAAATAATTACCTTTTAAAAACAAACACACGGAAAAATGAGTAGTTGGAACTAAATATTAGAATAAGACTAGGGTAGATGTACCAATTACTGGGGGCCATCTGACCTATTACTGCGTTCTGTCCCTATTACTGCGGATACATGTATTTCTTATGAGGTTATGACCGCAGTAATAGAAACAAACAAGCCGCAGTAATAGGTTAGATGGCCCCTAGTAATTAGTACATCTACCCTATATATAAATTTTACTTCCTAAATACTGACTTCGACAAATTAGGTGACCAAGCCTATTAATTTAAATTGTAAAACGACTATTTCTTTCCTACCATGCAGTTAATCATAAAAAATATACTCGTTTTATTATTAGAAGAATATATAGTGCATGAATGAACAGTCAGTAGTTTTTGTATCATTTTATTTAAATAAACCCGTGTAAAACAAATGTCTCATAATAGTCTCGTATTAAGTCTCGCGAATATGTCTCCCGAAAGTATCGTTAAACGGCAAGTGCGATACTTTATGCGATACTTGATGCTTCATGGATCGTAAAGTATCGCTGGTATCGCAAAAGTATCGGAAAAGAATTTCAGTTATCAAATAAAAATAAAAAATAAATAAATTAAAAACATTTAATAATGTAAATTTAAAAGAATTATTTCATAATGTTTATTTAATCGCAAATAAATTTAAAAAAAAACGTGTTTTTTCTCACTCGGATGACTCACCAGGAACTTCGACTCTCAAAGCGAACACCTAACGATTCGGGCAACTTTCACATTTACTGGTTACAAAGTGACAGATAGTTGAAACAGTTGATTGTATTCTGTTTCAAGTATTTGTCATTTTGTATCGAGTATGCAACATCAAAGTCGGCCGAGTGGTTAGGTACACCGGCTTTGAGAGTTGAAGGTTCCAGGTTCGAATGCAAGCCGGGACAAATACGTTTTTTAAATTTATTTGCGATTAAATAAATATTGTAAAATAATTGTTTCAAGTTTAAATTATGAAATGTTTTAAATTTATTTATTTTTTAAGTTTCTTTTATATCTGAAATACTTGTGCAATACTTTTAGGATACCAGCGATACTTTTCGATCCATGAGGCATCAAGTATCGCTTAAAGTAAGCTCAGGAGGCAATTCATTGAAAAAAATTGAGTTAAACAAGTCAAGGGTGAACGTAAACCATTTACCAGAGAGCGATTTCCAAATCTCAGCTGGGATCCCGTCTGGACCAACAGCTTTACCCGTTTTCAGTTTCTTCATGCTCATCAAAAGTTTATTAGACCTGATAGGCCCATCGAGAATACTGTCGAAAGTGCCGAAGAATGTTGTAGTATCGCGTGGTATCTGACGATAGAGTTGTTATCTGTCTCGATCTTTCAGATTTTTCCGATCTTTCTCGGTTTTTTTTTCATCATACTAGGATTTATTCTAACCACAGAGAAGCTGCCGGATTATTGCGTCAAATAAATTTTCGTAACGAAGGATGAATTGACATGAATTTTTACGAAACTTCAGAAATATTCTTCGCAGGTCAAATGCTCTTATGAATAAATTATAAGGCGCAAAGAAAGCTTGAAAATGAGCCCTCACTCGTTGAAATAACTTAAGAGCGTGTAGAGTTATTGCAAAAAAATTATATATCTTTCTAAACTTCAATAGCCCGTCGCTGAAATTATGATTCGCAGATCGAATTTTGCGAGTATACTTTTTTTTGTATGAAATACCACGGAAAATCACCTCCTGAAATACCGCAACCCGCTTCTTGGACAACCTCTATATATGGGGCATGATAATACGTGTAACGCAAGCCTTCAAATCCGCATTTAATACACTTCTAAACGGGGGATATTTGAAAGAGCCACTGCCATCAAAGATAATTTTGAAGAGCGCGTAAATAAAATTTGGTGGGTTTGACAAAGCGATGTACTCGTAACTTCCTTCCCCGATAAGTTTGAAAATTCAAAACGTTTGGCAGTAGGTAATTAAATCGGATTGTCTATATCCACGTATAGTTTCTTATATCATGCATGAGTGGGAGAGAGACGGACGCAACAAAGGTTTATGTGTTTGGTTAGGTTAGGATAGGGTCTGGGGGACTGCCGTCGGCAGTCCCCCAGCAGGCACCCCCAATTTCAGTTGACAAAGACTTCGGCGTCCGCTGCCATGTTTTGAAAATTCATTGTTTTTTATTCTATCGCAACCGATTGACTACTGTACCACCAAAAATGACTTGTATTGAGGTAAACGTTATTGGATTTTATTTCCCGAAAATAATTTTCCTGACAGAATTCCGATGAAGATTAAGGAAAATCGAGAAAGATGAAAAAAGATGAAAAAAGATCGAGAAGGAACGAGGAATATTGAAAAAGATCAATAATTATCGCGAAAGGCCGTGGAAGATCGAGAATTATCGAGAATCATTGAGAAACATCGTGGAAGATCAAGGATGATCGAGGGAGATCGATAAAGATGGTGATGGGGAGGGTTCAAGAGAGATCGAGAAAAATCGAGAATGATTGACAGAGACCAAGAAAGATCAAGTAAGAAGGTGTATGATAGAGAGAGAAAGATAGAGAAAGATCGAGAATGACCGGTGAAGATCAAGAAAGATCAAGGAAGATCAAGGAATATTGAAAAAACTTGGGAATGTTCTGGCTAGATGTCTGGGAAGAGGAAATTAGATGAACGATAAAGTGTCCAGACGATGAAGTGCCCAGACGATGAAATGTCTAGACGATGAAGTATCCACACGATGAAATGTCCACACGATGAACCGTCCCAGACGATCAAGTATCCAAGACGATCAAGTGGTAGACTATAAAATGGGTTACGATCAAATGGGATACAATGAAATGTCCATAAGTCTAAAAAAATATATCTCAAAATTACAATTAATCTTCACCGTTTGTGAAGGAATTTTGTGATGGAAAATATTCTTCAGAAAAAAGAAAAAAATGTTTTATTCAAAAGTATACCCGATTTTTTGGTTTTATAAAGATTTCAGTAGCTACATTTAATTTTCTAATTATTATAGCTGAATTTTGATATCGCCATTGAAAAGAGGGACCTTGAAAATAATTAGATAATTGTGCAGTGAAAAAAGACACTTTTTATACAAAATAATTTTTCGTCACCCTACAAACCGTACTCCCCCTTAAAGAAAAAAAAGATAAGTGACAGTAAAAAATAGCTAAAAAAAGACAGCGACAGATTTTGAAGGTTACGGATTTTGAATTTAAGGTAAACAATTAATTAAATAACAGATTGATGATTACAATGAATATAAACGCTATAAGTACCTTAAATTCTAAATCAAATAAAATATATTTTTCAAATAATTTTTACTTCATTAAAATATAATTAAATAGATTTTAAATAATATTTTATTTATTTAGTTATGCTATTAATATTATACTATCTTTATTTATACAAGTATAACAATCACAATTTATAACATTTGCAACATTATTATCGAAAAATATCTTTAAATTTATTATTTGTACGTATATTTCAATCGGCACACATAACATGAGTAAAACGATTAATGGTAAAGAGATTATAAACAAATTAAAATAATATCGTTTAGGATAATAACAATATTTTGTGAAAGAATTGTACGAGTAAAAACTACAGTACTCAATCAACGACCGGAAACCATAATATTTGGTTTGCATACTTCTAGTATAAAATATTTATTGTAAATATAAAATCGAAATATTTGGTTGCATACTTCTAATATTCACATACACACTAGTAATTGGCACAATGCAGAGCTAAAAGAAGTTCTGTGTTATGTTCAAGGCTCCTTTGATCAACATAACACCCTGACGATACCAGCACTGAGTGCCCTTTAACATGAGTCCATCCATCACAGACGTGCATTCAATTTAACACGGTTGTGCATTCAACATGACAACTCCCATCCAACGTCGCACGTGCACAATGATAAGGTGCGTTTCTAACATATAAGAACCATTCTGGATTTTTTATTTAAACGACCCTAATGTTTCTGATTGCTTCTTTTTAGAAACAAAAACAGTAAGGTTTAACTTTGGATATCTTCAAAATATTCTTGTTACAGTTTGAAGAGAGATTATTTTTGGAACTATTATATTTAATCTCAAATGTTTATAGCATAGTTGTTTTTTCCAGAATAGTTTTCCC
Organism: Trichopria drosophilae; assembly: GCA_030407085.1. Classification (NCBI taxonomy): domain Eukaryota; kingdom Metazoa; phylum Arthropoda; class Insecta; order Hymenoptera; family Diapriidae; genus Trichopria; species Trichopria drosophilae. The sequence continues at coordinate 92,808,843 of CM059585.1, forward strand.
TTCTCAAGAGTTCCTAGTATTGACAGTGGTAATATTTTGAAATTCCTCTTTTAATATAACTTCTAGATTATAAATACAAAAACCTCGACTTTTCCACTATAAACATTTAAATTTGACCTTTAGTTGTTCAATATTGTGACCGACAGACGCACTAGTGTTTCTGCGTCGCTAAGGTGCACAGTGCCTATAGTCAACTTTCAGTTAACTCTGGTTGTATGGGATTTTCTTAACGAGAAAGAATTTAGTTTTTCAATTTTTAACAATGATTGAAAATTAATAAAAGTTCTTTTAATTGATAACACTGCTTTCCATATATTAAAAAATCTATTTCATTACTTTTATTCTCAATCCTTAGCGTTTTCTATTTTAGTGTGTAGTGTGTTATATAACAAAATACGTTTGTTAATAGCAGTAATCAAATTTTTATACAATGTTTATAACATTGTACTATTGTTACATTGACAATTTCAGTTTGTTTGTGAAATTTATTTACTACAGTTTCATTTGGGGGGAGGGCAGTCCCCCCCGATGGACAATTTGAAATTATGTGAAATGAAAATGACCATCCGCTTTCAACCGTACGGTCGCATGCGAATCCCGAAAAGGGTCATGGGTTTTGTTTCAGTTTTTAAAAATTGAAATAAAACCCATGTATACTATAACCTGTAATGTTATATTGTGACGTTCCCTTTTTATATATATTCCGGCATTTTTCAACAGGTTAGAACATGCACGCCCTACGTCTGGTATACGTAGGAATGGTCATCGTATCCGACTATCGTGTACGACGTTTTACGACGAATGGTCGTATACGCATACACGGAAAGGAAGAAACACGACCGAGTCCTGTCTACGCAACACTGGTTACTGCGTGGCCGGTTCGCAAATGCTTTCTATTTCAACTCGCTATAACTCAGTCAATTTTGAGAATTTTGAAACGAATAAAAAATGAAATGGTTCATTACAGTTTTCCAGATCTAGTGCAGAAAGAAAAAATGATATATCTCAATAAATAAAAAAGTTATTAATTTTTTAATGCAGAACTGCGAAATTTGTGTTTTTATCCATTCAGGCGCTTCGTTTATCGAGCGAATTTCAAGCATCCGAAAACTTTCAGCGAGGAAGTTGTTCATTAAGGTATGAACAAATTTTCTTGGAGGTTTCATCTCCATTCCATTAATAGTTTAAAAGTAATGAATGTTTAATGTTGGTTGTGGCCTTGCGCGCATCGCCGTGGCACACATGACGCGCTGGCCGTCGGCCGCTACCCTTTTTAAAAATTCATTAATTTTAAAACTATTAATGAAATTGAGAGAAACTTTCCAGAAAATTTGTTCATACCTTAATGAACAACTTTCTCGCTGAAAGTTTTCGGATGGTTTCGCTCGATAAACGAAGTGCCTGAATCTATAAAAACACAAATTTCGTAGTTCTGCATTAAAAAATTAATAACTTTTTGATTTATTAAGATATATAATTTTTACTTTCTGCACTAGATCTGGGAAACTGTAATGAACCATTTCATTTTTTATTCGTTTCAAAATTTTCAAAATTGATCGAGTTATAGCGAGTTGAAATAAAAAGTATTTGCGAACCGGCCACGCAGTAACCAGTGCTGCGTAGACAGGACTCGGTCATGTTTCTTTCTTTCCGTGTACGCAACGTATACGTATAATATAGACGCATCGTTAGCATACGTTTATTGGACACTGTAGCTTGAATAGAGTACGTATACGGGCACTTTATTGTACTAGTACGTTTTAAGGTACTTTATTGTACTCTTTTCATCTTGTACGATAAAGCGCTACTTAGTGTACGCAAATCATGTACAATAAAACGCGGAAATCGTACGGAGTTACATAAAATTAAACATTTTTGTCGATTTCTTTCCAATATAAAGTGCAAAATCGTATTAGAGCAATTATAATTATAAAAAGATGGAGAATAAAATTAGAAAGTCATTTTTTAATAAGTTAGCCTATTTTAATTTTCATGAATTTTTAAATATTCAGCAAAATTAAAGAATATTGTGTAAACATTTTAAAATGGAATTCGTAGGGGGTGCCAAAACATCAGCGTTTTATTGTTGTCGCTCACGGCGTGAAGCAACCTAGGGTGGTTTATCATATACATATAGGATATATCTCCGTCCGTAAATCGAAATTTGTAAACGAATAATAATAGACCCTAAATTGATTTCGTCGTTCATATTTAAACCGTTTACTGCAATCGTTTCGGATTTGTTTACATACACTTTATTTAGTACAATTTTATCAATCATTACACATTTCCTGGAACAATGTAATTCATTACCACAAACCCAATAATTACACCGCGTAGAAGCACAAAAAACATCTAATTCGTATAAATAATTGGTTATTTCTTTAAATTACCCTGATATTTGTGTTCTCAAAGATACAACAAACGAATAAAATTTGTTCAAAAATAGTCTTTATTGCTTAGTCACGAAACATATTAAATTAGTTACCGAATATATTTTGTATTATTTGTTGCAGTTACTATTTATACAGTGATACATTACAACATCTTTTAATTTTGTTTACGTTTCATTATAGTATATAAACTACTACTATACTATAAATTAGGACTAAATACAAAATTTTCCGTTTAAAAAATTCCATGGGGTTATGAGTTATGCCCGCACGCGCTAGGCTGTTTCCAGCCGTATGCGGCCACAATAATACGCTGAAATTTGATATCCAGTACGGATTCTGTTTTGAAATTGCTTACAGAATGTTTTATTTTTATTAAACTGTAATGGCTCTGACACAATTTTAATTTTAATTTAATATAATTAAAATTTTATTTTTTTGAATACGAATACACCTTTTAAGAGAAACAGTAATCATGGAAAGTGTTTGCAAATATTCACCAGTCGTCTTTTAAAGATTACCATGAACACCCTTTTGAAAGTGGGGAAGGCTTCCTGAAGTGGGCCTCAAAATTACCAAGGGCCATAATTTTTCAAAATTAATATACGAAAACAAAGGTATAGTAGTGAGTAATATATAAGTAATATATAAATAAGTGATGTAAATTTTATTGCAAAATATTAACTGGTTAACTTGTTATGAACAAATTAAATTTTCAGGAACTTTTTTTCCAAAAATTCATTTCTCTGAAACAATACGTTCAAAGTTAATGATTTTTTTTCTGTAAGTCAGTGATATGTTATATTTCAATGCTTTATACTTTTCATTAGAAAAATATATTATTTGTTGCTAAAAAAAAATTACTTTTATAAACAAATTAAAATTTAAACAATTTCTGCGCCTTCATACAATTTTCTAATATTTAAAACATATTCAATATTCATCCAGCATTGAATTTGTGAAATAAAACATTAGTAGTTCGATGTAGTTTATTTATAAACTTAATTTCTTTTGAGCGCGCGCGTTCCGTGCAGCGCCGTTTTCGCCTTTAACGATGCACTAACATATTTATGCATATGAAGTGCAAATGCATATTGTCATTTGTTTTTTTTTCCAAATATGTCATAACCTCAATGTTTGCAGGAATAGTGAACCATAATTGGTGTGTCAAATAGTAATTGTAGTACATAACTATATGTGTATATGTTCTTCCATTGTTTACTAATATAGCAATATTTGTTATAAAATAATAATGAAGAAAAGATCACCGGACCTAAAACCTTGTATAATTGGCCAAAAACCTTTTTTAAATCCATTGAATTTGATTATTGTATAAAAAAAGAGCACCAAATCCATCACGCGAAATTAAAAAGGCGATATAAAATAGTAAAAACTATAAAGTATACGCGGCAATTCCACAGTTTCACTCCTAAAGGAACACATGAAATAAAGTGGAAAATCTTTTCAGCACACAATGAATCAATTGTTTTACCGATAAAAATGACAAATGTAAAAAAAAACACTTAAGAGAGAAAAAAAAATTATAATATATTAACAAAGTTTTTCCTTGAACATTATTTTCTCTGCAATGGCTTTAATGTTAGTTGGGCATGGGGTTTTTCAAAGTGAGAAAACCAATTGATCTCGACGAAGAGGACGACAACTGCGCTGAACAGAACGTGCGTGCTCGACAGAAATTAAGTTTATAAATAAACTACATCGAACTACTAATTTTTTATTTCACAAATTCAATGCTAGATGAATACTGAATGTGTTCTAAGTATTAACAATAATTATGAAGGCGCAGAAGTGGTTTAAATTTTAATTTCTTTATAAAAAATTTTTTTTTTAGCAACAAATAATATATTTTTCAATTGAAAAGGATAAAGCATTGAAATATAACTCTGACTTACAGAAAAAATTCATTAACTTTGAACGTTTTGTTTCAGAGAAATGAATTCTTGGAATAAAAGTTCTTGAAAATTTCATTTGTTCATAACAAATTAACCAGTTTTTATTTTGCAATAAATTTTACGTCACTTATTCCTCACTACTCTACCTTTATTTTCGTGTATTAATTTTCAAAAATTATGACCCTTGGTAATTTCGAGGCCCACTTTAGGAAGCCTTTACCCAGTGGCGTTATATATCTCAACCAAAAACGGACAGTATTCGTAACTGACAGTCATCCACAAGAAACGGACTGTGTCTATAGGGATTATAATAGGGTTTATGGCTCCAGACATGCTTCGTTGAGTCGGCAGCAAAGATATTTAACGGTACTACAGAATATCGTAATTCATAATAAGATGAGATTTTTCCCGATGAACACTTGCTCCTTCCATAAATATAAACTTTTCTAATACATGTAAATGATTTTAGATTTATTAATTTACAAGATTATGGAATGCATTACAAGGTAATTTCGTAATTTAGCCATAACATTTTTTATACTGTTTTCCTGGTAATCGAGTTTATTGGTTATTAATAAAACATAAGTGAGATAGATAATTTATACAATTTTTGGATTGTCTCCAGATCTAGTTAAACCTATTTTCTCTTTTACAGTATATTGTTCTTTCATAATTTCGTATACAACTTCCATAGTAAGTTCTATTATCAGTTGCATTTTATATAGGATACAGTCGCTTTCGACCAAATTTGTTCAAATTCAGATCTATTCTGAAAGATGTGAAATTTTTCGGCAGTTAATGGGAATTAGATCTATTCTGAATTTGATCAAATTTGGTACAAAGCGACTGAAAGATGGGAAATTTTTCAGCAACTAATGGGAAATAGATCAAGATTTAATCGTGAGATTGAATGAGGTTTCTTTCCAGTATATATTTGATCCGTTTTTTCATCTATATTTATATCCACGCAATCGCGATGATACTGCATGAATTGAAATCGTATCAAATTGTAGAGCAGAATAGAATCACTTTCTTGCGGTACAATTCGAGTATAAAACATTCTATAATTTTACTAATTTTTATTGGAAAAGATGCATATTTTGGTCCATTTTGCAATTATAATATATTTCATATTATTACAGGTTGACCAATTTCTCTGAATAATTATATCTGATAATTCAAATTTTCAAGTCGAAAATACGCAAGTTCAGGAAGAGCGAAATCACAATCGAATCTTGCAAAAGTCCGCGATTTTGGACCCTGGATTGAAATCCCTACAGAACCGACGAAGTCATCGACCAGCAGAAAATCACTAGGAAAAATGAAGTTGAAGCTAGCAGCAGATTCGCAGCAGCGGATTCAAGAAAACTGTGAAAATGGATAATTTCTTATTAAAAATTACTTGCATTTAAACATTTTTAGACAAATTTTAAACAAATAATCTGTTTTTGGCAATTTTAATGGCTGAAAACCATAGTTTTTTCGAATCCGCTGCTGCGAATCTGCTGCTAGCTTCAGCGTCATTAGGAAAGACCATTGGCAGCAAGAAAAAAATCACATTTTACAATTATTAATTACTGCATTTTTGATAATATGAAATGTTTTAATATCATCTCCTTTTTCCCAGCTTCCATAAAAGCAGGTCATATAAACAGTGTTAGTTTAGCAACAAATTGGATCTTGATAATAAATTTTGCCTCTTATAGATAATACACTGTTTACTGTGTAACCGGTTTTCTTAGATTTATAAATGGAACCGTCATGAATCGATTTCACAAACAAATGGAAATTGTCAATGTAACAATCATACATTGTTATAACTTACTACAAAAGTTTGATTATTGCCACTAATGATACATCACTAATAATTACAATAATTATAGATCTAAAATGCCTATGATTATCACAGAATGTCCATATGTTTTATTAACAACAAATAAACTCGATTGACAAAAAAACAGAATAAAAAGTATATTATCGCTACATTATGAGATTACCTTGTAATGTATTCCATAATCGTGTAAATTAATAAATATAAAATCATTGAAAAAGTTTATATTTATGGAAGAGGCTCTCATCTTATTATGAATTACGATTTTCTGCAGTGCCGATAAATATCTTTGTCCCCGACTCAACGAAGCATGTCTGGAGCAATAAACCCTATTATAATCCCTAGACACAGTCCGTTTCTTCTGGATGACTTTGTCCGTATACGAATACTGTCCGTCTTTAGTTGAGAATTATAATGCCACTTTCCAAAGGGTATACCTTTGTTCATGGTAATCTCTAAAAGACGACTGGTAAACATTTGTAAACACTTTCCTTATTTACTGTTTTTGTTAAAAGGTACATTCGTATTTCAAAGGCTCTTTTGTCATGTATATCACATTTTATTTTCTTATAGTACCCCAACACACAATTACGTTAGATCCATTTTAGTTATAAAAAAATGAAAATTAAAGTTAAAAAGTAATTTTTTAATAACGTGGCTTATTTAATTCAATGAATTTTTTTAATGTCGTTTCTACAACTACTACTGAACATGCTGTAAACATTTCAAAATGGAATTCGTTCTGGCTACCAAAATATCAGCGTATTTTATATAAAATATATTGTGGTCGCGCACGGCGAGAAGCAACTAAAGCGCGGGCATAAGATAAACGCATCCATCTAATTTTTTTAACAGACAATTTTGTGTTAAAGTACTAACTTATAGTTTAGTAGTTTATATACTATTATCAAACGTGACAAAATTTCAAAAGGTTGTAATGTTTCATTGTATAAATATTAACTACAGTAAATAATAAAAAATAAATTTATTGGTAACTAATTTACTAATTTAATAAGACTATTTTTGTTGTTTCATTGCCTCTTTTTTGGATTTGAGAACACAAATATCCAGGTAATTTATTGCAATGAAAAATGATTGTATTATATGTTTCTTTTTTGTGGTTCTACGTGGTGCAATTGTTGGGTTTATGGGAATGATTTACATTTTTCTTAAGGTTGCTTAAGAAAATGTGTGAGGTTTTAATCGTAAAGATAGATTCTAATTGTTAAAATTTTGTTTAAAAAAACAACTTAATGGTAACAAATCCGAAACGATTGCAGTACAAGCTTTAAATATGTACGGATATTAATTTACGATATCTGAGATGTTGAAAACATCAATTGTTGTAACTGAGTATTTTTAAGTTTAAAAATAATATTTTTGAAAGTATCGTTTTCGAATCCAAAACAAATATTGAAAGAATAGAAAGTAATATCAGGTTGTTCCACGCCATGCGCGACACAGGTGAAACGCTGATATTTTGTCACCCATTATGGATTCCATTTTGAAATGTTTACACAATATTCTTTCATTTTGCTGAACATATTTCAAAAATCCTTGAAAATTAAAATAGGCCTACTTATATTAAAAAATTAGTTGTTAGTTTTTATCCCCATCCTTTTATAACTGTAATTGCTCTAATACAATTTTGCATTTCATATTTGAAAGGATTAGACAAAAATCTAACATTTTTATTTGTAAAATTTTTTTCGTAGAGTTCTTTATTTCTGGGTTTAAAATGCGTTTAAAAACATTAGGGTCGGCAGTGTTAAAATTTAATGAAAAAAATACACACCTTATTTTAGATGTAGAATGTGAAAAAAAAATTAGAACAATATCCATTTTTGGAACGATAATCTAACGTGGAATGGTCCACATTACCCGTATTGAATGCAACTCTAATTATACAAAGAAAAGTACAAAAGAAAATCCGATGCGTACGATCGAGTATCCAGATTCACGAAATGATTTACTGAACATCAACTACTCTAATATCGTTGAAGTGAAGAATAACCCCATCATACAATTTTAGTAACTCTTCAAACAAATAATCACATTTTCTTCGGAATGCCTGTTTCTGCTAGATAGTAAACTGTTTTAAAATTCACATCACTACAATAATTTTAAACTGAAAGACATTCAAGTTCAATTTCAGAGAGTCACACATATAAAATGAAACATATTCGCAATTTTTAAATAATTATAATAAATAACTACTATTCAATAAATGAAAATCTCTTGACTATGCTTATTTTTGATGGATGATCCTTTCTCATTTAAACGTATTCTATAACTGTGCAATAATGAATTGTTACTTACCAATTAAGTACAAGTGAGTCGGTAAGTTATTGAATAGTGATATTGCAAATGAAGATTAAAAAATCATTATTAATTCGTAAAATTGTAGATGATGTAAAACATATGGTCGAATCTGTCAAATAGATCATTGCTACTTTATTATAATATTATTAATAATTAAATGAGAGACCGACTAAACAGCTTTCTTTGTTACCTTTTCATTAATTCAGATTTAGATAGCACCCAATAAGTTAGAAGTGTCATCTTGGATTCCCTGGTTCTAAGCGGACAGGAAAAAGGGCCGGTATAAAAGAGATCCTAAGATGATATGAGCACTTTTGTTACAGATTTGGATGAACAAAAACGCAATGGTGAAGACGAGAAAAGAGCTAATGTCGCGGAAGACCTATCTACTCGGTGGATGGACTGAATGAAGTGTTAGTACTAAAATTATTATTATCGTGGGAAAATGTAGGTGCTATAATGAACAAAATCTAAATAAAAAAATCAAAATTAAAATCTCAACTTAACTTTTCGTAAATTTGTATATAGTAATTCAAATAAAATTGCTGAATTGTTAATAATATTTTAGAATACATTTTTTTCAAGTAAATCAGAACATTTATAACGTTTTTTTCATGTCGTTGTACATTATTTAATAATGTTAATTTGTTAGTTTTATTTCGATATTTTAATAACTTTATTATAGTAGAAAAATATTGCTAACTTTTTATCTCATCTCATCTGTTTATATAATTATTTATAGCTATTTCACGCGTTCAGGTAAATATGTCATATTATGAACTACGTTCAGTATAGACTTCAGTAAATTGTACACAAGACCCAAGCTTGCAGCAAACAGTAAAACAATCAGTTCTATCAGATAAGATAAATGTCATAGATGTAGGCTTTTAATCCTGTCTGCCACCTTTGGGTATGATTCCAGAAACTGATTTTCATATGGTTTTTCTCTTACTTTATTGTGGAGAATGCAAAAGTGCCTGCAATATTAGAATTATTGGTGAAGGTAAAATTTGTTACTTCTGCCTGTCAGGTATACAAAGAATGTCTGCCTTCGGAATGCGAGTTATTTTGCATTATGAATAGTATTGAATACCTAGCATTTCAACTTTTTAAAATAAAATTTTGTTTCAGTATTTCTCGGTTAAAAATGTTTTTCACATAAAAGTATCTGTAATCAATATATTACCGATGTATTATTATTCCATATTTTAGAGGAGAAATAAATACAATCTTCTAGAAACTAATGAAATAATCCAATAATTCCTAGGGGAAATTAAACAAAAATACGTTTCCCATACTCAAATAACACATTCCGTCTACGCCGGATATCCGTCCACGGAAGTGGCGGGCGATATAATAATTTTTAAATGTTTATTAATATTTGTTTTCCTACCATAAGATTCAAATTCTTATCAATTTCGTGAGATTATTATTTGTTTGCACGGAGAAAACGCGTATGTTTATTAATAGCATGCGTTAAATACATAAGTTTATTATAAACATACAATAATTGTAGATGTCAACAATCCGAATTTATCAATACATTGCAGTGTTATTGTACAAGTTTATTATTTTTATGTTTTATGAAATGTTGCGTAGAATATAATATACATTTATAAGGTAATTATGAAAATGAGAAAATAAATGATACCAAAAGAATTAATCGAAATACGTTTTGATTTTGTTCGTGTATTTTTGAATATATGATAATATTGTTTATTTCGAAATTCTTATGCATTTATGTAATTAAATAAAGAAAAAATTAGTCTAATTTGTAATATTCTTGTATATTTTAATAGTCAAATATTGATGAGATTATTTCTTAGTTTTCTTTAATTTATTCATCATATCACAAGATTTAAATGTATAATAATGTTCTTGTTTAGTTATTATTTTGTAGCTCATTGTATTTGTTATTTATTTCAACTTTACATGAAATACAAAATTTCTATATCATAACTTTGGAAAGTTAGATTTTATAGATGGCTTGTTTAATTATACAACTTCTTATTATTAAAAATATATTTCATAATATAATGTATTTATGTATACAGTGACACACTACTCAATCTTAAAAATTCCGAGGTCAAAATTGAGTTTCGGTCAACAGGAATTCCAATAAGGCACAAAATTGGAAAAAAATGGCCAAAAAATACTGTCAAACAGCTGCTGCTGTGGCTTGCCCTTCGAGCGATCTATTAGTTCAATTATTGTACCATTAATTGTATAAACTAGTTGTGTCACTAAAGACGCATAATAATAATAATAAAATTCGGAAATATTTATTCTTCTCAATTTTTTTTGGAGTTATTAGAGATGTAGGGGCTCTCTTGAAACTATGTACAAAGATGTTCAAAATATTTGAATTTGAAAAAAAATGTTAGTTGATGACAATCACTGTAACCACCTCAAATTGAAGGAATTCTTCGAAAGTTCCTGGTATAATTTTGGGTCTCAAATATGCTACGATTGAACATTTCTTAAAATTCATTGAGAAATATAGTATACTATTAGTATACAATTTAATTTATTATATTTTGAAAAGATGTCATCTATAACCTCCAAGATTATCAATTTTTGGAAAAAATTGCAAACAACAAAAAACGTTTAGACTTCACCATAGAATATCCTAACATTTTTTTTCAGAATTTTTTGTAAATAATTTAAAGTTTTGGAAAAAATTCACCTACAAAATTTCCAAAATAATAGTAATATGTCTTTATCGATAAAGTATCAAAAGGGGTTCCACAGCAAATCTGTTTGACAGGCTGAGCTCCTAAAATAAATACAAAATAACCTTAAAACTAAGTTACATAAACAATAGAATACTAATAGAATGAGAGAACTTACCAAATTAATGGGATAATAATAGAATAAAATTTACAGATAATCACATAAACATAAGTACAATTTTGGACAAAAAGAGAAAATTTCGAGAACTCTGGCACAGATTATAATAATGTAATAATTATAAATAAAAAATATAAGGTTTCTAACATTCAGATCAGGAAGAATTTCCAAAATATCATTAAAATTTTTAAGATTAAGTCTATCTTAATTCTCGATGAATCATAAGAACTTGTCATTGTTAGATTTGTTTTTTAAAGTTCATAGTTTTTAAATTGGAACTTTTACAAATTTTCACTAAGGGCGCCATTTGAGGTTGGTATAATGATGTGTGATAATCAACTAACATTATTTTTTTAAATTGACATATTTTCACCAACTTTGTACGCATAGTTTCATTACGATTCCAATATTTTTCAAAAGTCCTTTTGAATTGGCATTTCGTTCAAACGCACAGCTTGTATAACTCAATGACTGGTATGCAAAAAATGCATGTAATGTCATTTTAAATCAAAACATTGAATATAAAATAGTTGACGTCGGCTTTTCCGTTTATATACATAGAAAATTCAACTCCTAGACCTTTTCGAAACGAAGAAAAATAATGCACCAAGAAAACAAGAGGGTTTTATTAAATTAATTTTTGTAAATTTATTACAACGAATTACATTAGTGTGTTTTTAAAAATTGCTAAACTATTATACGCATAATAAATAAAATAAAAATTGCAAGAGTTTACATAATATTACACAAAACGTAATTAAAAAGTAAATCACTACTGCAAGATAAAATTGTTAAAAAAATGGTTTAAATTTGTATACAGTATTATTATATTTATGGATGCATATAATTAATATACGAAAACGTGAACGAGTTGGGGTGTCAATTAGTTTGACAACCGTGAAAATTAACCTAAATTTACACCCAAGAATGCCCAATACTCGTGGTCAATTTGTGGAATTCGGACTGCAACGAAATTGGAAATCTATTGCCATTTTGCACTCAATTCACCATTTTCACAATTCACACCACTCATAATTTGAAAATATTTTAAAATAATATCTTATTTTACATTTTTTAAATCTTTACTTTGGTGCCTGAATTGTTTGCTAATATATTCTGAATCTTATATTTTTAAACAAATAATTTCATCCTCGTTTTCTTCTCTTTTCTTATTTTGATGGAAATAGCACAATGTATCAGTAATATAAGGCAGCTATGCATAGAAAAGGCTCGAAAAGGTTGGCTTGTCAGGCATATATCCAAAGATATTGCAGTTGAAAGAAAAGATCTTTAGCCGGATTTAAGACCCAAAGTTCTAAAACAGACAGAAATTTTAAATAAGTATACCTAGGTAAATATTTCTAACCATGTGCGCAACTGACCGAAGAGAATGCCACCGTAAAATTATTTCTACTGTTATCTTCACTTGGACATGGCTACAGATATAAATAAAGGCGCCCGGTGTCTACGAATTTTTGGGGTTTGTATTGTTACAATGAATATGAAAAGAATAATACATATTTGTATTAGAGAAATTAGTTGGTCAGTCTGAAAAACAGCATTGTCGCTGTGGCTCGCCATTTGTGTTAAAGGAAATGTATTGTACCTCTCTTTGATATCAATAAAGTCGAAATAATAATAATAATAAAATTTGTTTAAAAAAGTATACATTTTTCCCTTCGTAAGATTTGTCTAAACTTGACACTGTATGAATTATATCTGGCAGCCCTTCTTGATATAAATAATATCTTAGTATAGTACACTAAAAAATTGCAGTAAACAGTTAATAAATATTTTATGTTCTTCTTGTACGAGCAAATCGAAATAATCAAAAGATTCCACTTTAAGGTCCCAATTTGTTTCCGAACATCTTTAAATAACGCTTCTATCTTGATCATCATTTAAGAAAATTGTGAATTTTTCGTTAGCAAAATTCGCATTATTTTTGATGGATCAAACGATTTTCTGGCATAAAAAAAAATTAGCTGGAAAAATTAAAAGTATGAAAAACATTGTTATTTACTCTTTCTAGGACGTACACCAAATATTTATGTATTATTTAATCATTGTGAGCATAAAAATACGTTTATTTGATTCGTAGTAAATTTCAAGAATAAACATATGAAAAGAATCTGTTGATACTTGCTGTCTAATAATTTGACAATTTAGTAGCTATGTGATGTCGATGAATGGTGGAATAAGTATTCCACCGTGATGTCGATGTACTGATGGGACATTACCATCTATTACACCGTTTTCCAGATCCATTTTTTTGATCGAATATTTGCAGTTGTTCAGAACGATAATTAAGTACAATTTGAGATATTATTTAGTAGTTTAAATAACAAATATTCGGATTTATTATTACAATCATCAATAATTGATGTGCATTTGCAGTGTTATTGAATATCACGAAAAGATAGTATAGTTGAAAATGATCCACTCTGCAATGAGTGATTTCTATTTCAGTGAGTGTGAATTGAGATAGTATGTGCTCTCGAAATTGCAATTGGAATAAAACTACTAATCAAGCAATCAAATATCGCTCTTTAATTGAGTTAGTAATCATTGTATCCAATAAAGTATAAATAACTCTTAATTCATTATAGCCTACACTGTAAAAAATGTCGTGAAATGTTTAAATTAATATTCAGGTACATTTAAATGAAATTCAATGGACGTTTCTGAAATTTAATGCATAAGTGCATGCATTTTAAGAATTCTTTCAAGAAATTTGAATTGAGTAATGTGAAATCGATTTATATACATTTTCATGAAAATTAATGTTCATTTTGCATAAAACGCAATGGAGCTGTACATGAAATAAACTGAAATTTAATGTACGAGGACGTTAACGTTCAATTAAATTTTCTGCCTTTATTTAATAAATTTCATTTGCTCATTCGGTTTAAGGGGGTTCTAAAGTGGTCTGCGGTAAGGCAGGAAATTTCACTAAAAAATCTAAATTAAAAATGACTGAATAACATTTGTAAAATTCAGGCTCTGTGAAGGCAATTCTCATTATTTACACGGTTTTTCTAGAAAATACCAAAGACATTAATTGAGAACTGACCGAGAATTTTAGGAAAGAAATAAAAATCACTTACTTTCGAAAATTCTCGGTCAGTTCTCAATTAATGTATTTGGTATTTACTAGGAAACCGTGTAAATAATGAGAATTGCCTTCACAGAGCCTGAATTTTAAAAATGTTATTTAGTCATCATGAATTTACGTTTTTAGTGAATTTTCCTACCTTACCGTCGGTCCATTTTACCCCCCCCCCCCTTAAGGCGTTAACGAAAATGCAATAAAAGTAGCAAAAATTAATTAAACTAATCGTATAATACATATGACAGAAATTGTACATAATTTAAAATAAATAGAACGATAATTCTCAAAACTTTTTAGGTTTTTTTTAATCTGCCAGGAAATTTCCTATTAGAAATGTTTTAAATATTTTAGTCAAAATATTCCTTCAGCGAATGTAATTAATTGAAATTTATGCACCATACAACATTAATTATTGCTCATGTACTTGCTTGAAATTTGCTTCCGTTATATTTTAATTGAATTTCACGCACTTTTTTCACAGTGTAATTTAACTAATTTACTTTATTGAAAGGACCGTCATAATCAGGGAAGGTAACAGTTCTTCAGCTATTTTAATATTATGATATTAAACATATAATTACTAATTAAATTTGACTAATAAATTAATAGCTACTTTCTATTCGCCTTAATAACAATCGGTAATAACCAAATTAGTCTATTAATTCATATAACGAGAGTAGCATTTTATCCTAAGAAATAGTAAAGCATACGTTTAATCCAACATTAATGTGAGGCAGCACCTAATAATTATTATTGAATTTATTAGTGAACCTATACGCTTTACTATTAAGTTCAATAGTATTCAATATTTCCATATAGTTTTTTACGGCTGCATTAAAATGTGAACATTTAATTCCTGTGTTGACAGATTAATTAACTGAAAATTATTAATTATTAGAAAATATCTACTAATTAAAATAATTCATATTGGAATTCATAGTAACCTATAATAACGACGGTAGTTGTCTTAATATATCTAAATTACGTAATAAGTTCTATTTAACCATATTTTATATTTCTTAATATCAATTACTAAACCGATAAAATCGTATTCATCAAGTGTTAATTACTTTATAAGAAGGAAATAATCCATAGCAGAATAATCATTTTATAAGAATTGTGGTTTTGATTGTTTACTTTGATTCCTATCTAATATAATTACATTCACTAGTCAACACATGTTATTATATGTAAGCTTCCAATTTTTTCTTCCAATAAAAGCCTCGTTCATAGCATTGTTTAAATCTATTTAACATAAATACTACTTATATGCACAATATATTCAACCAGATTATTATTATTATTATTATTATGTTTTAAGTTATTACTCAACAGGCTGAATCTCCCTTTTACACAATTTTGTCTATTGTAAGTTATTACAAAGTATAGGAGAACAAATTTATCAATTTCATATTTATCAGAAATATTAAAATTTATGTAGTTTAAAAACTCATTTTACATTTTACATTATAAAAAGAATTTTATTCATACAAATATTATTGTACCTTCATTTAGCACTATGATAATATCACTTGTCAAAATATAATAATAATAATAATAATAATAATAATGTCTTTATTGTACGACGTAAGAATGTACAAAAGGCGAGGCTCAGCGCAAGCTGCTTTACAGACTAACCTACAGTACACATTATAGACACATACTTAATTTTAAAACGAAAGAACACATTCGCAGTAATGTTCCGTAACAATAATTACAATAATAGCACACAGTAGAATATCAAGCTACAGAAACAGAAACGAATATTACACAATAAAATGAGGCGCTTTATATAATTATATTATAAGAAAAAATAATAAAATAAAATATAGCACGCATAGTAAAATGGCTGCAAATGGTAACATAGAAAAATCTTGAACTACAAGAATTACTGATTCTGCAAATTCAGGAATTATCTTCTCAACTTTGAGATAAATGAATAATATTTCATTGAAGAAGATCTAAGATCCAGTAGTAAACTATTAAATAACGAAGCGACTTGATAAGAGAAGGAACCTCTGAATTTAGCAGTTGAATGCATAGGATACTTAATAGTCCAAATTATTTCCCTACGAGGATATGATCTTGAGCTTCCTAACATATTTGTTCGCAAAGAGAGGTATTCTGGAGCTCCACTAACTAATACACGGCAAAATAAGGAAAGAATTTGGACTTTCACTCTACATTCCATTCTTAGCCAGCCTGATCTAATAACTGCAGGGGAGATATGGTCAAATTTTCTTATTCCAAACGAAAATCGTAAACAAGCATTCTGCACCGATTGCAGTCTTCGCAGATTATCACCACTCAGACACGGACCATAAACTGTAATACAATACATAAGATGGGAAAGTACCAGTGATTCACACAATTTCAGTTTTATGGTACTTGGTAGCACGCGTCGATATGAAAAAAGTTGGCGTAGTTTCAAGAAGGATACAGAGCATTTGTTAGAGACATGCCTTGAAAAGGACCAATTCGAATCGATTAATACTCCAAGATTCCTAGCTTCCTCGACAATTAGAAGAGCATTTCCTCTAATAACAATTTTATTCTCGGCTAAGTCGATCTTTCTACGTCGGTTAGCGCTTCGAACTAGGAGAATTTTGGATTTCGCAGGATTTAATACCAGCGCATTATTATCTGCCCACTCTACTACTTTATTTAATTCAATATTAAATGTATGGAATGATTTAGTAACATCATTTACCGGGAAGGACATCAACATTTGAGTGTCATCAGCATAGGTTTTTAATTTTATTTCGGAACAACTATCGTAAATATCAATTGTATAAATGATAAATAATAGTGAGCTTAATTTAGCTCCCTGCGGGCAACCTTGTCTTAACAATTCTTTGTTCGAAATATTTTGCATATTTTCAATTATAACAGATTGCGATCTGTCCTCTAAATATGTTTTAATGAGATTGCATCCTGAGATGGAAAATCCATAAAAGGATAACTTAGCAATCATTAATTCGTGATTGAGAGTATCAAAAGCACGTGTAAAGTCTAAGAGACCAATAATACTGAGTAGGTTTTGATCCCAACCGGTAAGAATATCTTCGGAAACATTAAGGAGTGCTGTTTCGCAACTATGCAGACGTCGAAAACCAGATTGGTATACAGGAAAAAGTTTAAGGTTATTAAAATAATCAAGAATCTGTTCATACATGATTCCTTCGATTAACTTTGAAAAAATTGGGAGTCGACTAATCGGACGCAGATCCGAGAATTCAAGAGGTTCTGGAATTTTCGGAAGGGGACGAACAATGGCGTGCTTCCAGGCATTTGGAAAATTGTTAGTCTCAAGAATTTGATTTACAACCTGTAAAATTTCGGGAAGACAAAATTCATAAACTCTCAAGAACATTTCACCAGACACTCCGTCTGCCCCCGCAGACGAGCAATTAGTAGTTTCTATTATTGACATAAGTTTTAACATTGAAATTTTATTAAACGAAAATGAGCTTTGTTCAGAAAGAATAGGACATCTTGAGTTTTTAAATTTCTGGATAGTAAGAAAATTTGGAGGACTGGATGGAATATTAATAAAATGCTTATTTAATTTCTCAGTATCACGCATGCCAGGCGGAATTTCAGGCGAAGCACTCCTGTTAATTCCAAGAAAATTGATTGTCTTCCAGAAATTTTTATTTAATAAATTACTAAGTTGCATTAAAAACGCTTTACGCTCTCTCCTTATCATGCTTCTGGTATGATTTCTAAGTTGTTTAAAATATTGGATATCAGAAAACAGTTTTGACTTTCGCATTTTTGTTCTAGCTGCGTTGCGCTTTTTAATAAAAATTCTAACAGTATCTGTTATCCAAGGAGCATGAGATTTCGTGACTCTAATCGATTTTTCAGGAGCAAATATATTGAAGAGATCAATAATAGTCTGTGTTAAAAATGATACCTTATCGTTAATATCTGTAAAATTTGCAATATTACCCCATGGTACGCTCTTTGCAGCACTGTTAAAACTAGGAATATCAAAGTTTTTAAAATCACGAATTTGCATAAATTTATGATGGTGGGGGGGGCCTGGGGCAATATATATTGCAACCGATAGGAGAATGGTCAGAAATCCCATGCTCATTAAAATTGAAAACATTTTCTATTTTGACAGATGGTGAAACAAAAATGACATCTAGCAATGTTGCTGTATATGGAGTTATCCTTGTTGCCGAAGTAACTAATTGTCGGAGGTCATTATGACGAAACCATTCGAGAAGTTTAGTAGAGTCAAAGTTTCTTGAATTTAAAAGGTTCACATTTAAATCGCCTGCAACTATTACCTGATCCACCATAGAAATTAATGTGTTATAATTATTTTGTAATGGTATTAGGAACTTTAAAGAAACATAAACTGGTCTATAAAGAACACCGACTGCAAATTTAGTCCCATGGTGGTTAAAGATTATCCAAAGTTGTTCAAGACCATATGGATCGGTTTCTATAGAAAATCTAGAGCATAACAGGGATTTTTTAAAGAAAACAACAAGGCCACCTCCTCTCAAATGATTCCTGTCAGCTCTTAGAAATTTATATCCATTAATTTGTAAGACGTCGTCACTAATATTAACATTTAGCCAAGATTCGGATATACATAAAATATCAAAGTTTTCGGAATGTAAGAGCCCCTTAACTTCATTAAAATGCGCTAATAATGACCTTGTATTCAAATGAGCTAATTGCAACGAATTATACAGTCTGTTCGCTGTTTCTATATTTAACCCATTAACGTCAAGTAGGACACTTTTTTCGCTTCAATTTCAATAAATAATTTCATATGAAAATCCAAGTTCAAATAAATTGAAAGGTACATATCTTACTATTTTCGATGTCGCTCTTTTCAATGCTGTTGTCAAAATTGAGCAAAATTTCTTCATTAGACGTGCACCCAATAGTTACAGTATCAAGTTAAATTTTTTAAATATTTAAAAACTAACATGGTGACCACAAAATGGCGACTCCAGTGACAAATTTCTAATTAAAACTTAACAATTGTTTTTCTTGAAAACTATAGACTTCAGAAAAAATTTTCTAAGAATAAATACGTTTTAGAATGAGGCAAAAAATACTCTCAAATTTTTCCAGAATATATTGTTAAAATTTTTAATTTTTCGAAAAATCGAAAAAGCGAAATTTTTAAAAAAGTCGTCCAAAAAAACTGAAAAAATTTGAGAGTATTCTTTGACCAATTCAAAGACATTTTTGTTCTAAGGAAATTTTTTCTAAAGTCTACAGTTTTCAAGAAAAAAAATTACTAGTCTTGAAATCTAGAAAAGTTTAATAATTTTTGTGCTTGAAAATTGTACACTTTAGAAAAAATTTCCTTAGAACAAAAATGTCTTCGAATTAGTCAAAAAATACTCTCAAATTTTTTCAGATTTTTTGGACGACTTTTTTTAAAATTTCGATTCTTCGAATTTTCGAAAAATAAAAAATTTTAACAATACATTCTGATAAAATTTGAGGGGATTTTTTGACTCATTCTAAACCGTATTTATTCTTAGAAAATTTTGTCTGAAGTCTATAGTTTTCAAGAAAAACTATTGTTAAGTTTTAATTAGAAATTTGTCAATGGAGTCGCCATTTTGTGATCACCATGTTAGTTTTTAAATATTAAACAAATTTATCTTAATACTATAACTATTGGGTCCACGTTTAATGAAGAAATTTTCTGACGACAAATATTCTTTCGACGAAAAAAAAATGTTTTATAAAAAAGAAGACTCGATTTTTCGCGTTATTACTTCGACCCAGACTAAGTCTGGACGAAGTATTGAATTTGGTCACTTCGGGCAAAAAAATTACCATATAGTTTTTCATCAAATGTCGACGTTTCAGACCCTAAGGAACCCAAATCAACAATAAAAAAAATTTTGTCCGTGATCTTGTACGTACGTACGTCCGTACGTCCGTACGTCCCGTTTTTTTGTCTCGCGATAACTCGCGAACGGATAAGCGTATCGACATACATTTTTTTTTTAAAATGCGCGTCTTGGCATAACTTAGATCTGATTAGATTTTGGGGCAGATCCACCCGTCCATTACTGAAAAAAATTAGCCCCAATTAAGTTTCTTTGTAGTTTTTTGCATTTATTTTGAAAAATACAAATTTTATTAAAAAATGTTTCAAACAAAAAAGATAGAGCATGAAATTCTCTACAAAAAAGGTTGTATCCTTTTTCTTCCTAAAATCAACGATAATGCCATAAAAACTGGTTTAAAATGTTTATGACTATTGTCTGAAAAAGTATTGAATTTGGTCATCGCGGCAAAAAAATTACCCTATTGTTTTTCATCAAATTTCGACGTTTCGACCCCCTACTTCCCAGGGGTAATCTTTGCCAGCTCCTCGGGCGCGGTGACCCCCTACGGGCGCAAAGTTCATTTACGCCCTTGATACGAAAATAACTATTTCGATATATCTAAAAGATGTCTTATATATATCTATAAGATATCCGTCATAGATCTTTTCGACACTTTCTAGATATCTTGGACGAATTATATGTATATATATTGTATATATAATATCATAATAATACAGACAGTAATTAGTAAAACACAGTAAACATGTAATATGCATCGAATAGTCTATTAGAATACAAGTGCATGAAGTAAGTGTTTTGCAACTTTTATATATTAATACTTCGGCTGGCCTGTTGTCGGGGTCGAAGTTTTGAAAATGCTCATTTTCAATTTTCATACATATAAGAATCACTATATTGTTGTAACACATCTATCGAAGCCACTTGGGCCTAAATATGATTGGACCCCCAAATATCAATATAATTTTATAATATAATTGAAAGCTGTTAGTAAACAAACGAGTCTTAAGGAATAGCCGACTCTCCGCTGGGTCGAAGTTTCTGAGCGAGCGAAGCGAGCGAGGCACCACGCCAACACTAGTTTTGACATTTAAATCGCCATATTTAATTGTCTAATTAAGATAGCTCAATTTTGACAACAGCACTGAAAAGAGCGACCTCGAAAATAGTAAGACATGTACCTTTCAATTTATTTGAACTTGGATTTTCATTTGAAATTTTTGATTGAAATTTAAGTGAGAAAAGTGTCCTTCTTGACGTTAATGGGTTAAGGCATTTTTGAAAGAATTTACAGTTAAAAGTTTAAATTAATTTGAAAAAAACGTTTCTTGGTGCTTGTCCTAGGAAAAACCGCGAATTTAATAAATTTCCAAAAGTATTTCTCGATCGTTGAAATTAATTTTCCAACTTGTTTTCTTTCAAGTAATATTTATTATTGTTTTTTCATATGCTCGACGTTATTTGCGTCATCCGGATTTCAACGAAAAGAAAATCGTTCAAAATCGCTGGATACTTAACTATTTTCATATGATGAAAATCTGATATTTATTTGTCATCCATATCCGAATCTTACTAATTCTTTTTTTTTTTAACGCTATAAGAATGAACGTTGCTAACCTGGTTGAAAAGTCCTATGCATATTCAGATTCCCACGGAAAAAACACCACGATTGCTACAACTTAAGATATGGTTGCCTGGACCATATTATATTGTTAAATATGTCCCTTCCATATCTATGGTTGCTGTGACCATTTTCGATAGATAGCCTCATATGGTTGAAAGAAACATGTCATATGGTTACCAGAGCCATATTTTTAGATACACTGACAATAATTAATTTGGACGGACCAACAATAATCGCAAACTTGACACAATCACGTATGAATACGGTACATGTACATACATATCGATGGCTCTTATTGATATAATGCACATTCACGGGGAATACGATATAATGCACATTGAAAAGTCAGTTTGACATAAGGCACATTCAAAAGTGGGTTTGATATAAGGCACATTAAAAAGTGGGTTTGACATAATGAACATTCAGATCTCCGTTTGATAAAATGCACATTCAACGTTGTATAGAATAAGACCTTTATTACCTTCAATTTCACGTTACCACTTAATCAACACTAATGATAGATAGTCCATTATTCAAATAAATTACAAGATAAAAGGAATACTTACTTTTGTGGTTGCACAGAAAACGACACTGAATGAATGAAACGAATAATGAATGAAGATACGTTATTGAATGTCAATAATTGCTTCTATTAGTCAATGTTTATGTTGTTATGGGTTATGGACAAATGTTGTTGATATTTCTATTTACTACATGCATCTCATTTGTAATGTTATAATTTACGTGAAATACTTAGAATAATTGTTCGTTCAAATTTTATTTTCTGACATTAACAAATAATATAAAGCAGCAATATTATTGCTACCAACATTTTCATTTAATCAATATTATTATATTCAAATTAGAACACTTATTGTTTTCAATCATTGATTAAGCGGTAACGTGAAATTGAAGGTAATAAAGGCCTTATTCTATACATCGTTGAATGTGCATTTTATCAAACGGAGATCTGAATGTGCATTATATTAAACCCACTTTTGAATGTGCCTTATATCAAACCCACTTTTTGATGTGCCTTATATCAAACTGACTTTTCAATGTGCATTGTATCGTATTCGCCGTGAATGTGCATTATATCAATAGGAGCCGTCGATATGTATGTATTATGGTATGTATTCCTTGTAAGTGCTTTCATCTTCAACCCAATAAACATTTCGAAGAGGGCATATCTAAAAGATGTCTAAAAGATGTCTTTTTAAAGATGAGGCCTTTTCCTCAGAATAAACATAACCTCGAACTGTAAGATATATGTAGTGTCAAAACATGCACAAACATGATCCATCTATAGATATTAATTTTGATATATCAACACATAGACAAATGACTGAAATGTACTAGCTCTGTCAATGAAAATTTTATTATTACCACATTAAAATATTTAGTTCTCAAACAATTATTCACTAATGAATTTGTATTAAAAAGTTAGGCCCCTTCGTAGCTCTTACAGCACACTCGAATACTCAGCGTAAGAAATGACTGATTTCCATTTTTCTGTTGTGAAGTTCCTTCTTCAAATTACTTTTTATAATCTTATATAACTTATTATATATATATAAGTTTATTAAGAAATGTGAAATTTGTTCTTAAAATTTTGTACGTCTAAAACAAACGTTAAAGAATTGTTGGAAAAGTCGATTCGATCCTCTATTTTATTGAGCATTTTCTCGTATTACAAGTTGTGACATTTGATCCAATCAAATTTTTTCAGAGAAATGAGAATCTGGTATAACTCGAGACAAGGTTATAAAGTAATTTTAAAAACAAAAATAGAAGAGATATAATGAGGACAAATTGTGTCATTTTTCATTCATTTTATTCTTCAGCATGAGTTTTATATTTATTTATTTTTCTTTAATTTTATAATTAGTTGGTTGTGAGCCTTTAATAATATCAGTTGAATTGGTTCAAATCTACTATACCTTAGAAAACTAATTTAATATGCCTTGAATAACATTGAAAACATTAAAGCGTATACTGCAATGAGAGAAAAATGCCCCAATTTGTCATCATTATATCATATGCAGTGACAATGTAATATGGTTCACACAACCATTTATCTGTAGAAAGGGTTCCCATATGCAAAGTTCTCTTTACAATGCAATAGTAAATATTTTAATTCACCATACTTTTATGGTCGGTACGACCAAACCCGTTTTTTCCGTGCAGAGATTCAGAGGGGACCCAGCAATCGAAATTGTATTGAAATATATTCACTTGGATTAATTTTTCGCTTTTGAATACGCTATTTGAAATTTTCGAATACATTCGAATCCAAAAATACTTCACTATTATTTTAATACAAACATATGACTCCAAATGAATCCAAATGAATACATAAATAATATCGTTGCCGAAACTACTAAAAATACTCGAAAAAGGCAAAAGTCGTGAATCCATCTGAATACAAATGAAGATTGAAATGATAATTTTTTAATACAATTGAATCCATAAATAATAACAGTCAATTGCCGGAATTAATGAATCCATTTCAATACATGACTGAGCAAAATAATGCCTGCTTTAATCCAAATGAATTTAAAATAAATCATTACAAAAATTAAAGTATGGTGAATTCATTTGAATACAAATTCTTAATGATTCTTCATTTTAATACAAATGAATCTATAAAAAAAAATAACTTCCGCTTTGAAGTGAAAAAATATTAAAGTTATGTTCATTTCGTAATTATTCATTTCAATTAAAAAAAAAAGTTATTTTCGAAAATAAAAGCCACAAATGACTGTTCATTCAAAATTTGGAATGTGAAATGTTTATTTTAAACCAATTTCCAATTACATTTAGCAGTGCTCTGTCGGAAATGGTACACTTTATTTAAGCGTTCAATATACAAGAGTCCAAAATGTCTTGTATACTTAAATGAAATGTATTGGTACACTTATTGGATGAAATTTTGCCATGATGTGCGATGATTCTGCTGACACACACAATTCAAAAATTTCTTAATTTTAGAAATCGAAAATTTCGAAAATTCTCGAATCATATACAGTGGCTTCGAATCATCGCACCAAGGTACCCCTGATTTATGTCAATTACGTCAAATTTCACGTATCTCGTACCGTTTTCAAGATATTGCGTAATTAAGAAAAAAAATTACAATATTTATTTTACCAACAAAAATATCTACTATCTACATGCATTCGTTCTTTTCAAAAGTCGATAAGCAAATTATTACAAAAGTGTAAAATATGGTAATAAATTTAGCAGATTATTTTTATGTACACAATTCATAAATGCTCCACCATCATCTTTTACAGCAAGGAGGTGGTCGAGTGATTACGGCTCGAAGTTCTTGTGCGGGAGACCAGGGTTCGAATCTCGGTCGATGCAAATTTTCTTTTTCATTAAATATGTGAACTGGGATTATTTTTGGATACAAATATATTGCCATGCATTAAAATTCTTAATACATATCAATCCTTTTCAATACTTTTAAGATCAAATAGCGCATTCAAATGTATTGTAATGCATTCAAAATTTTCAATACACTTCAATGCATTTCCGATTGCTGGGGACGAAATTTTCAATACAATTATTAACACCTTATTTTTTGTATAGTGACCGATTATACCAAGACAACATTTCTTTCCTAATAATTAATTACAACGGTCGAGAAATATTTTTTAAAAATTGTTAAAAGTTTAAAGTTAATGAAAATTTCTACTTTCGGCTTTGGGTCAGAATTATGGATAAAAAATATTCCGAAAGCGCATTAATTTGAAATTTGAAAATCCGAAAAGAAATTATGTAAAGTTGAAGGATTACGAAAAATAAAGTAGACAGTGTTGATGCGGTGTTTATTGTACTTATAAATTTATTCTTGGATTTAAATCGTTTCCAAACGAGCAAGAAATGCTGCCAGTTTCACTTTTTAAACATTTAACTTCATGATTCTTGATGACACGTTACAGTATCCAGAATTATTTGTTTTAATAAATGATTGTGTTTGATTAGTTGTAAAAATTGGTTATAAAAATTTTGTTGTAAATTTAGAATATATATTTAACCCATTCATATACTTATAAACGAATAATTTCTAGAAACGTATCCCATGATAATTCGTTTTATTCTACATTCCGGAATGTTACATTAGGTTATATCGTATTTGATTCGGAATTGGATTTAAAAAAGAAAATATTAAGAGCAAGTACGATTACAAGTTAAGAAGACCTATACACAAATTTTCAGCCATGTCAAGTCATAATTGAGCTCCTTTATCGTAGAACTCGATCGACGCTCGAACTGCCGAAACGAGTTGGCCCCTGGCCGGTTTCAGATCGAAATTTTGATTTGGAAAAATATCGAGGTATTCAGAATGACGAGACGCATGTTTTTTTCAAAAGAAATTTTTTGATTCGACGAATAGCTTTCACAATAAAAAATAAAAACCACTAAAATCGTTAATCATAAATTTAATTATATTTTAAGATATAAATCGCCATATTTCGTTCAATTATGCCTGAAACAGCTTGCAATTTTTTTTACCTACTCCTGATGGTCAAGCGATGACGTCCGTAATATAAAAATTGTACAAAGTTGTTATTTTTAAATATTTTTTAATTGTTAATAACGCTAGATTGGTGACCGCAAACTGATCGCTTCGCGGACAAAAAGCATCGAGGGAAGTTTCGAGTTGAGCAAACTGTCAGTGAGACTTTTGTTCCTCTACATTCAAAGAAGTTTTATGGAAAATTTCAACTCGATTGGTTTAAAAATGACCAAAATATCCTGTGTTTAACAAAGCGCATAGCGACGCGCCTCGCAACGGCGACTTTCCACGGAATGGTTGATCTGCCTGAACTGCACCGCATGGGTTTGTTTTCAGTTTTTCTATGTTTTCAGAAGTAATTTTTTATTTATTGTTTTTTTGTATTTACCTCATTACTTTTAAAAATGCCGTTAATAACATGTACGAAATTTGGAAACAATAAATATCAGTTTCAATTCCTTCTCTTGGGAGATGGAGACGAGAAATTGGAAATAGGGTTCTCTAAAAAAAGTCGGAAGTAAAGTCTTGGAGTAGTACGAATACTTAATAATTACACAAACTTTTTATCTTTAAATAATAGTGTCTATAAAAGACCAATGCACATCTTATTGTTTACTTCAGGGCGGCGGACGAGCCGATCTGCAGCGCCACGTTACAGTGCATCGCCATGCGCTTTGTTAAACACAGGATATTTTGGTCATTTTTAAACCAATCGAGTTGAAATTTTCCATAAAACTTCTTTGAATATAGAGGAACAAAAGTCTCACTGACAGTTTGCTCAACTCGAAACTTCCCTCGATGCGTTTTGTCCGCGAAGCGATAAGTTTGCGGTCACCAATCTAGCGTTATTAACAATTAAAAAATATTTAAAAATAACAACTTTGTATAATTTTTATGATACGGGCGTCATCGCTTGACCATCAGGAGTAGGTAAAAAAAAATTGCAAGCTGTTTCAGGCATAATTGAACGAAATATGGCGATTTATATCTTAAAATATAATTAAATTTATGATTAACGATTTTAGTGGTTTTTCTTTTTATTGTGAAAGCTATTCGTCGAATCAAAAAATTTCTTTTGAAAAAAACATGCGTCTCGTCATTCTGAATACCTCGATATTTTTCCAAATCAAAATTTCGACTTTTTAAAATTTCGACTTTTTAAAATTTCGATCTGAAAACGGCCAGGGGCCAACTCGTTTCGGCAGTTTGAGCGTCGATCGAGTTCTACGATGAAGGAGCTCAATTTAAAAAATTCGTAAGATGTTTTTTCTGACACTATTTTGGGTGAGAAATAACGTGAAAAAGAACAAAAAATAAGTTCTTTTTTCAGCATTTTTGACACTAATTTTTCACAAAATTTCAGAAAATCTATATGCTTATTTCTTCCCGAAGGTTTGAGAAGCACAACAAAAAGAGACATCGAAAAATATTGAAATTTGTGGAAGAACCAGCATTTTTCGTACTTTTCAAAACATATAATTCAAATTATATCCGAAGGGAGCGAAATGTCATTGAGCAAGAAGGTGGCACCTATGGAGCGGGGAAATTTTAGTTCACTCAAAAAGTCTACCCAGGTGAAAAAGTTTTACAAAATTGTATAAAATTTTTATAAAGTTGCCATATAAAAACTGTATAAAACTTAAATAAAGAAATGGTTCTATCAAATATTTATAAAGTTAATATATTTTTATAAGCATTTTATAAAATGTTATGAAATTAGAATCTACACTGCTTTTGACAAATACCGACTTCTGAAGATATTTCTATAAAAAAGAAACGATAAATTAATTAGAAAATAAATCAGCAACAACAATACATATTTGTACAATTTGGAGGAAATATATTTTTTAACAAAATTGAATACAATTTGTATATCAACATACAAATTTTACAAATAATGTATTGTTGTTTCTGAATTGAAATCGAAAAGTTCACCGAATGAATTAAAAATCGAGTATCACAATCAAAGGATGTGGAAATATCCTGGAGGTAGTTTTGCATTTGGCGATGTGCTCTGTCGATGAATTATGAATCTAGCTGAAATAATCCATTAAAATGCAACAGTACCAAAGATTGGTAGATACTGACATTAAACAATGATCTCCACTGAAAGATGGCATTAAATAGTCGATCATTCCTAAACTAAACACGAATAATTCTTTGAGAGAAATTAAGGAAATTCTTGACCCTTTGAAAAACAGTGATCACAGAAAAGAAAGTATTTATTGTGCTTTTTAGGTTACATGCAGTGTGTGCAAAATGTAGAGGTACAGGACAAACTGTCAAAAAATCATTCTTTTTAAAATTCAACATACCCTACTTAACCCTAGTACCACCATGGTAACCTTGTTATGTACATCCTGTTTTTGTTTTTGATAGTTTCTTTTGACCTTATAAACTGTAGAGAAGATCCGTCGCTACTACATGCAACCTAAAAATTATAATAAATATTTGTTTCTTCCTTGTGTTCGCTGTTTTTCAGGGTCCAGAATTTCGCAGAAATTGAAGTTTAGGAATGATCCACGAATTGTTTGATGTCAGTATCCACCTACATTTGGTATTATTTCATTTTAATGGATTATTTCAGCTGACTTCTTAATTCATCGACTCCGCTGGGTCTCGGAGCATATCGCCAAATGCAAAATCACCTCCAAGATATTTCCACACCCGTTGACTATATTATATCCTATTTTCAATTCATTATTTTCTATTTGAATTCAGAAACAACAATACATCATTTGCATGTTGATATACAAATTGTATTCAATTTTGTTAAAAAATATATTTCCTCCAAATTGTACAAATATGTATTGTTGTTGCTGATTTATTTCCTAATTAATTCATAATTTCTTTTTATAGAAATAACTTCAGAAGATGGTATTTGCCAAAAGCAGTGTAGATTCAAATTTCATAACATTTTATAAAATGCTTATAAAAATATACTAACTTTATAAAAATATTTTATAGAACATTTCTTGATATAAGTTTTATACAGTTTTTATATAGCAACTTTATACAAATTCTATACAATTTTTATAAAACTTTTTTACTTGGGTAGTTATTACTGTAAAACTGGTAGAAAGTGAAATTAATTAGTGAAAATAACATAGGTCGATGAAAATATTCGAAGAGATGGCTACAAGATACCATAAATATCCTCAAACAGGATACAACATTACATATAACTAAGATTATCCTTCATTTACGGAGTTTCCGTTGATATAATCTTTTTGTAGAGAATTTCATGATCTACATATTTTGTCTGAAACACTTTTTTTCATCAGATTTGTATTTCCAAAGATGAATTAAAAAAATGTAAAAATAACGCATTTTTATGTATTTTGACCTTGAATGTGACTTCGGCGCCAATTTGTACTACGATATTCGTGTTGAGCGCATCAATTAACGTCGGTAAACGGAGTTTCAAAGAGATTGAAGATATGGATATTTCCTTATTTCAAATGAAGTCGGAAATTGAATATTTGGGTATGGGTCCCCATAAAATGTCACCTTCCGCACAAACGGAATAAGATGAATTCCTAATTACTTCGACCCAGACCTTATGTTTGGACGAAGTATTGAATTTGGTCACCTCGGGCATAAAAATTATCGTATCGTTTTGCATCAAATGTCGACGTTTTAGACCCTAAGGAGCCCAAATCAACGATAAAAAAATTTGGGTCCGTGATCTTGTACGTATGTACGTCCCTTTTTTGTCTCACGATAATTCACGTACAGA
Source organism: Trichopria drosophilae (assembly GCA_030407085.1). Taxonomy (NCBI): domain Eukaryota; kingdom Metazoa; phylum Arthropoda; class Insecta; order Hymenoptera; family Diapriidae; genus Trichopria; species Trichopria drosophilae. Next base: position 92,838,995 of record CM059585.1, read on the forward strand.
TAAGCGTAACGGCATACATTTTTTTTTAAACGCGTGTCTTGGCATGACTTAGATCTGATTAGATTTTAGGCGCAGATCCATCCGTCCATTACTAAAAAACATTAGTTCCAATTACGTTTCTTCGTAGTTTTTTGCATTTATTTTGTAAAAATACAAATTTAATTTAAAAATGTTTCAAACAAAAAAAATAGAGCTCGAAATTCTCTACAAAAAAGGTTCACTGCATTTTCTTCCTAAAGTCAACGGTAATTCCATAAAAACTGTTTTAAAATGCTTATGACTATATTGTCGGACGAGGTATTGAATTTGGTCACTGTGGTTTCGACACCCCCCCCCCCCTCCCATGCGGAGCAGCCATGTCTAAGAAATCGCTCAAATTTTGCAGAACACTAGTTTTTTAAAAGATAAAGCGCGTGTAAACTATTTTTTTGCTTTGCTAAATCCTTCGAGTTATATGCAATGAAAGTTTTGGGGAATTTTTTTTCTATATTTACAATTAAGTTTTTCCCTTAGATTTTATCGAAAAATTTTTCAAATAAAAGTTGTAGGTTTATTTAAAATGAAATTTTCTTAGAGAATAAAAAAATTAATTATCCGACATTTATTTAACAATTTATGTCAGGGAGATGATAAAAAATCTTTTAAAAATATCTTGATAAACAATCAACTCTCCTCTTGTTCTAAAAGATTATGAAAGTTTAAAATTTTGTAACGAATTATTTCGTAAAGTAAACGAAATATTATTCTTGGTTTTATACAGAATTTTCAAAACTAACGAAAGATTTAATAACAACCAATAATCCTTTGAATTAATGATCTATTATATCGTTAATAAACCATTTTTTTATTGATTGAACTGGAAATGTTAGTGGAAATTTCAATTCCTTATTGTGAATGCACATTTTCTTGGGTTAAACATAAATTCGTGCTAAATCGAAAGCAGATATTCATACTTTTGAAATAATTTGTCGTTTCCTTGCCGATATTCTGTTAACCGTTGCCCAGTTCACACCGAGAGGAGGTGAACGACATCTGAAAACTATTTTTTAATTTTTAAGCAAATTCTTTTATTTTGTTGTGTTTTTTCGTCGTTTTTTTTTATTTTCTTATGTAAATGAGGTCAATCGGGCCAAAACGTAAAAATAGTTTATGAAAATGATCATAAGGAAGTATATTCACGCAAAATTTTCAGCGTATATGAACTTTCTGTTCTCCAAAAGATCTTGCATGTGACTTGTTTCAGAGATACTGGTAGATAAGCATGAAACTATTCAGTGCCTAACAAAGTTATGGCTGATTAAAGTGAAAAGAGACTCACTTTTTTTGACGTATCATTGTGTTCTTTAACTGTGCAAAAATCAATAATAGTGCAAGTCCTATATATTAAAGTCGCGCGAGCCTATTCGTCCTTCGGGTTTAAGATGTGTCCAGTTGTGGTACATTACAGCCTTGTGTGAGCAGCAATGCGTTCTACTACATCACCTACACCGTCAAATACACCTTTACATGTGATGTTGCGAAAAAGAGTCTCTGCTCCAATGTTTGCGAAGATATTTTTTTTACATTTTTTTTATCATCTCCCGGACAATCACAAAAATTATGAAAAAATAAATTGTTAATTAAATATCGGATAATTGATTTTTTTTTTCATTCAAGAAAATTTCATTATAAACTACGACTCTTTACCTATATTTTTTATTTGAACATTTTTCGATAAAAATCTAAGGGAAAAAATTATTCATTTTTGAAACAAAAAATATGCCAAACCTTTCATTGCGTATAACTGGAAGGATTTTGCAAATAAAAAAAATAGTTTATTGTGTTTGATGCGGAAGCGATAGAATGAAAAACAACGAATTTTCAGAATATGCGGGCGGACGCCGAAATCTTTTTTTTTTCATTCTATCGCTTTCGTATCAAAAACGGTGCAAGAGACGGCAAATATTCACTAAACCTGTTTTGTAGAGGAGGAAATTTCCTACAAAAAAGTCCACGCGCACTCTTTCCTAAAATGTATAATTTAGGCACAAGCGAGCCCGAAAGATCAAAAACGGAAGAATCGTAGACTGCCGGACAGTAGCCAGTGCTTTCCAGACATCACTTATTGTTAGTACTGTCTGCTTCTTTCCGTGTAGTTAATTGACTACACTTCCTAAAAAATAAAAATAGTACATTCAAGAAAATTGTTGATTGTGCATACTGTAAACGAAAGCAGTTTTTTCCATGATCGCCCACACATAAATATATGTTGGATACAATATTTTTCTCCCAGTGCAATTAATTTCTTTGGCATTTTATAGTAAAGCGTCTATATTGTGATTAGAATGGCCTTTACAGAGTCCGAATTTTGAAAATGTTCAGTCAGCTTTAATGTACATTTATTATTGAAACTTCCCACCTTACCTACGATCCACTCTAGAACTCCCTTAATGAGATACTAACTCCGCTCGCTTGATAACGCCAATTACTATCGTAAACCGTTTAAGTTACAAATTATTTAAATATTTTCAAGTTCAAGTCTATTTTATTTTTGATGAATTTAATACGTATTTTCTGAATGGTTGAAATTTCTTTTCCAGTTCAAATTTTTTTTTTGAACCGATTTTGTCGAAAATTGAGCGACTCTTTTATTAAGAGTGAAAAACAACTGCTTCAGTAAAAACAACAGAACATTTTTCTTTCATTGTACGTATTCTGATTTAAAGACAAAATAAATACTAGATGCCTTCGACCCGAGTGCCTACAATTTTGGCTAAATTCGTATTGCAGTTCCCTGACGAAAGGCTGATGCTTCCGGGAATATTCCCATTTTAACACTGCCAGGAAAGAAGGTGGCAGAGGGTAGTTCTGGCATCGTTAGGTTCGAGTAGTTTCTATACATATATTGTAACAATATCTTGTTCCTTAAATAGGGTGAATATGCCAATTAATGGACGGTTAAGCATTTTACACACTTTGATCGATTGTAACTTTTGAATTCTTTTATGAAAATTTAATTATGATACCACCATTAGAATCGTTAGACTCTGCTCTTTATGACCATGTAGTTCAACCTTTGATTTTATTTAATTATCAACCTCGTCTTCATACGTTTGTAAAAAAATCCGCTAAACCCCAATGAATAGACGGGTTAAACCAAATGGGACGTTTTCAGTACCAGTTTTGGATGGCTTTAAAACTTTGCTTTGATTTTACAAAATAATAAACACTGGAAGATCAATAGTACTGTAAATATTGTTTTGAATGTTCAAAGAACATAAAAATATGTATTTTGTTGCATGTTGTGCATCATACATTCATAAGAAATAGAAATATGTAGAAAATCGTCCATTCATTGGCATAATCACCCTATATTAAAATTGAAAATGAGCATTTTCAAAACTTTGACCCCGACCGCAGGCCAGCCGAAGCACTGATAAATGAGCACGTCTTGTTCACACTGATGCTTAAAAAACGCGGTTTAGTCGAGTTTTTGACAGGTCGGGGGGGGGGGGGCAATTTTGTTATGCCCCCCCCCCCGCCCTGATACCCGCCTCACTCCCCTGTTTCCTCTGTGTCTCTGTTTTTCATGTAATGTATATAATATACATACATATGCATTGTATATGCGTATGTACAATTTATGTTAATTTCATGTTAATTTGCTTTTTACGGCATTATCGTTGATTTTATGAAGAAATGAATAAAACTTTTTTTGTAGAGAATTCCATGTTCTATATTTTTTGTTTGAAACATTTTTTTGTACGATTTGTATTTTTTGTTAAAAAATGGAAAAACGTGTTTTTTGAGCGTTTTTTTGTTAAACCTCCCCATAATCTAGTATGCATTGTCTCCAAAAACTAATCAGATCTAAGTTTGGCCAAGAGAAACCCAAATCCGTTTGTACTTTTTAAATTCGTCATTCCATTCGCGAGATATCGCGTATACAAAATTTTGCCCACGGACGGACGGACGGACGGACGGACGGACGGATGGACGTACAACCTAACGGACACCAATTTTTTTATTGTTGCTTTGGGTTCCTTAGGGCCTGAAACGTCGACATTTGATGAAAAACTATAGGGTAATTTTTTTGCGAGAACTGACCAAATTCAATACTTCGCCAGACCTATGGTCTGGGTCGAAGTAATGTTGTCTTTATCATATCTCAGAATTCGCCGATACACCAATTATCGAACGAATCGTTCAAACAACCACTCGCGCATTAAAGGCATTATAGCGTGGATAATTGAATGGATTGTCAATGTCTGAATAACTGTTTCGGACCGATAAGGCAACTCCTTATTCATGATATCCACAATTACGAGTCGATTGTACGTGGGCCGGGCAACGATACGAGGAGGGTCATCGCTGAAGTGTCAAACGAAATGGCAAATGACGTACGGCACGCACTGTTGGCCTGTGCGTCGCGGTGGTTAAAGTGACTGCAAAATGAAAACCGCCGAAGGACACGTTTATGCTCAAATGACCGGCGAGTTTTACGTCGGTTTATTTCGTCCCCGCAGTCCCTTAACGACACGGTCTGCAATATACGGAAATTGTGGGGGCGCCCCCAGCAATCGGCCATAATGTCCCTCATGTCCGTGCAGTTTGCGGTCGGCGGCGACATTATGTATGGACCATATATATGTATATATGCGAATGTGCACATATATGGGCATCAAGACGCTTCTACGTGCGTCTCATTCGCAGCGATACGCTGCCGCAAGCGTTCATACCTATGGAAATGTCACCTTCATGTTTGTATGATTTTGCTTTTGGCAAAAAGACAGCAACCCAGCTACCCGTGCGAGGCACGCGCTCGCTTTCATGTTACGACGTTCTATAAAAATTCAAATCCGACTCAAACTGCTAGAGTATAATTGAACGACGTAGATTTTAGTTACGGTATCTTTGATGTTGCGTTTGCCTACAAAATATTGTCCAACTTACAGAGAAAGAGAGGGAGAGAACCCTCACAATATTATAACCTAGTCAAACATAACAAATTATTCATGTATATACACAACTGGCATATTATTACCGACATCTTATGTAACAGATATGAAAATTCAACGGTCATCCGTACGAGGAATTCTCTCTAACTTTTAATATTCGCAAAAGTGAAACACGAGTCTTAAAAAAAATGATCATATATTTTGCAACGTAAACTAAAGTCTGTAATATACAAGACAAATAAATCGTTAGTCTTGACATCCAGAAAAGTTTAATAATTTTTTTTTCTTGAAAGCACAGATGTTAATGGAAATATCCTTACCTTACAACAAAAATGTCGTATTGGTTAAAGAGTACACTCAACATTTTTTTAGATTTTTCAAATGACTATGTTCAAAATTTCGATATTTCGAACTATAAAAATTAAAAAATTGTGACAATACATTCTGAAAAACTCGCGGGTGCTCTCTGACTCATTTTAAAACGTACTCTTCTTGAACAATTTCCTCTAAAGCCTATATAGTTTTCAAAGAAACAATGGTTAAATTTTGAAAAACAAATGTTGAATGTCGTGGCTATTTGATTCATTGAAAATGGTAACTTATACAACAGTGTATAAATAGTTTATGCTCACTTTTTTACTATGAAGTAATCAGATATTTCAAGGCCTATAGTGAACAAATATGATGGAATTTTTCGCAATAAGCGAAATTCAGTTTACTTCGTATAAATGACTTACGATCTAATAAAAATATAACAACGGCGTGCAGGTCAGGTCTGTATCACAAAGCCCTGCTGATGATTCCAGCTGGTACAGACCGGGATGAAACGCCAGAGAGAGGTTCTCTCCATTTGTAATTGAAAAAATCTTTCTCGCTCGTCTGATGACAAAAATAATTTTTCGAAAAAAAACTTTCCATCGGTTTAAGAAATATAATCTTTCGGTGAATTTCGCTACTACTCTGATGTGGCAGACAAGTTTCTGACTTCAGGGGGCAAAAGAATAGAAAGATTTAAAAAAAAAATAAGTTGCAAAAATTCCATCATATTTGTTCACTACAGGCCTTGAAATATCTGAATACAACAGTGTATCTTTTGAGTACAATTATCGGTGCACGCTTCTAATACAGTTTAGATCATTCAAAGCACGACATTGTACCAAAAACTCCATATTTATAAAAAAATGCGTTCTAAAAAATCATGTTTCTTTACTATATGTGTCAAAATCATATATAAATTGTAATTTTTTAAAAATTTGTTCGCTATCATTCGAAATACCAGCCTCGAAAATTGTAATATCTTGTAGGTTTGATTTTTTCACAATTTATTTCATATAGAAAATAACCGTTGAATTTGGAGTTAATCCAACGATTGTTTGCACTGTGTTTTAAAACATTCTTTTTTCTATGAATTTTCAATGCACTTTTCTATTATTTTAAACAAAAGTTCACTAATAACGCAGGGAAAACAAGTTTTTGTCTTTAGAAAACTGTGCTTTATTTTCGGAGGAATTCCGGGCCTTAATTTTAAACATTTAATTTACGAGGGTAGAATCGGCTAGAATTTTAAGATATTTAAGATTAAGGTACTTCATTTATATGGGTGATTCTCCGGAAACAGGGCATTTTCGTGTCTTTACGTTATATCTTACAAAAACTTTGACACTAAATTATTAAATTTCGATAGAAATGTTAAATAAATATCCCTGGCCCATGTTAATTTGAAAAAAATAATACTTTTGTTACAAAAAACTGGTGTAAAATCACATTTAAAGACTAAAAGTAGCATTTTTGATATGTCCAAACATATAAGTTCAAAACTTTAAAATATTAGCGCTATTAAGAAACCGAATTATTTTAATTCATTCAAATAATATTTCTATAGTATAGCTCAAACGGTACAATTTCTCTCTGTATAATATTTAATTAAATCAATATATATACTTATGATTATTGAAATATTAATGTCTTAAGCAATTTCTATGAGGTAACGACAATGCGTAAACTGGTATAAATGAACTGGAAATAATTAACTTTTTTACTGAAACTTATGGGAAAATCAAAGAAAAAATACTACACTTTACTAATCCTCCATAGAAAATTGAAAAGAGAACATATTTACTTCATGAACAAGTAAAAACTGTATAAAAATACTACGTATTTTTATTAAATTAATTGTCGTCACCCGTCCTAATTTTGGTATTTTGATACAAACAGCAATTACAAAACGATGAAAACTTAAAGATTAAAGAAATAAACGTTACTGGCAATTTGTTTTTTAATTTATTATTGTTTAAAATATCTAAAATTGGATTTTTTTACAAATTTGCATTGTCGCCACCTTCATTGTCGTTACCAAACATTTGGCGTATCAGGTACGAAGCAAGAACAAAGTGTAACCCGTAGCAGAAAATATTTTTCAAATCATAAATAACGTTTATATTTCTCTTCCTCTTAGACATTTATTTAAATATAATTTAAAAAACCACAAAATTAAACTGTATATACTTTAATTAATAACATATTGAAAGAAAAAAAGTTTCATTTATTCACAAAAATGCACTAAATCAGATATGTACATTATTTTTTTGACTCTTTAGAGTTATATTTTTTAAGTTTTTGATAAGCAATTGTTGGTTTATATAGCCGTATGAAAATGCGTCATAGTAAAAGTCTTCCCCTTTCCTTTAAAATAATTTTGTAGAGTGACTACTTTAACAATAAATTAACTTGGTGCTAATAAGCAAGAATCCATTAAAAGAAACGAATTTACAGTAACTTAAAAAAAAAATTTTCATTCTTGAAAATGCCCTGTTTTTGGAGAATCACCCATATGGTATTCTGTTTTCCTACTATTTTGATGTTTCATTTAATAATGGTCTTACCCTTTAAGATGATATTTGATTAAGTAATAAATAATTAAATTAATGATAAGACTGTTCGAATGATAAGTCTATCATCTATTTTTAACTTGCTGCAGTATCCTAATAAATAATTAAAGTGCTGTGCCGAATAATCAAATAAGTTTTCTTATATCGGTCTTAATGTTACTGCATAAACGAAAACATTTTTATAACTACATCATTCGACATAAATACTTTAGTTAAACTATTTGTTGTTAAACAAAATCCGATAATTAGAAAAACGATACAAGACGACTAATTTTCTATTTATTTTAAGAGTTATGTTGTTATTTGGTGACTCAGTACTTAAAATATAGAACGTGTTTGAAAAATGCATTATTTATATAAGTATCACAGATAATATTGTAATATTAATATTTTGTAGAAACGACTCATAGTCGAACGTGCTCTCAAGATACCGACGAAATATATTAGGTTAGTTAGCAGACGAACTGGGGTGTGCAGCCATCCAGTGCATGCATTACAATAGAAGACGGACCAAAATTCTAAGCACCCTCGAGTTTGGTACCGGTAGATTATGCTGGGTGAGTTTCTAACGGGGATAGCGACATTCTCCCCATACCCCAACATTGAGCATGTGCGGCAATCGAATTGTTATTAAGTCCGGAATTCATGATCCCGAATATGATCCTTAATTATAAGTTCAGTCTCGAATTTTTTATGGCTGTTTAGTACCTTCTTTCAAACCATAGAAACTTTGGTATGATATTATTGATTTATTACTCAATTGGCGTTGTTTACTATCAATAAAAAAACGGTCGATAATATTGGTTAAGAACTTAAATGTTGCCACACAACAAAAATATGTTCTGTAGAATTTACAAAAAGTTCGGAACTCAGGATATAGAGTTTTGTACAGTCAGTTGTAAGAATAATGACAGAACCAATATAGTTGTCTTTTTATACTGATTGCCGGAAAGTTCCGTAAAGGTTACAGTACTCTCTAAATCTGAATTAGTAAAAGGAGGGTTACTATTTGAAACTAGTAACAGAATTGACCAAATATTGGGCAATTTCTACTAATTGAATAAGCAACATAATTTGATTAACTCATTCAATTAGTTAAAATTGACTAATAATTGGTAAAATTTGATACTAATTTGAAATAGTAACCCACTTTTCACTAATTCAAATTTAGCGGAATTTTTCAGTTAAAAGTATAAAGGTTTACTATATTGGTTGTGTAATTTTTACAACAGACATTGTAAAACACTATATATACTGAGTTATGGAATTCTTCGTGAATTCCTCAAAACCAATTTTTTTAGTACATTTGTCATTCGAATTTTCTATAATTATTATAGAAGAGGGTATTTCATATTTTTAGAATACTTCATGGATATACGTCACATTGACGGAATATTCTTAGAATACTCCGAAATTAGACTTTAAGAATTTAAGAAAGATTCTCAGTTGTATACAAGAAAGTAAGGAAGAACTTTATTTGACTGCTCATCACAATTATATATTCCCAAGAAAACTGGCAACTGCTGTAAAATGACTAAAACAGGCTTTTGTGCAAGCGACAAGTGCGAGATACGAATCGGTATCATTAATTATGCAGCATCGAGCGAATACCTTCTCAATTACAGGTCACACGCGACGTATTTCTTAGTTGCATAAAGCAAAAAACGAAAAAAGACATGCATTAATTACGAAAAATTTACCATGCTGCACTTTTTGTTTTACATTACATTGGTTTAAGTTGCTGCATGCTTGAAGCAGAGTGGTCAGTGCAGATTTAAGATAAAAAAAAATGCTGGAAGTCGAACCCTCAACGAAGGGTTCGTTTAGAATAAACTCGCTTCTCATTAAAGCAGACTTTCGCAAATTAGATCGTTTCTTGAAAGTCACATATGTAATTCGTGCCACTATTGAAAATGCCTTCAGGCTCAGGTACAATATTTTTCTGAAAAAATTACTCCAATTTCAATTTGTGAAATATTTCTATAGTAATTAAAAACTGTTCAAGAAATACTAACCGTAAAAGACGTCAATTTCTGAATATATTTTCTCACACTCCCATAGTAGAAAATGAACTTATTTCTACCCAGTTTATTTATTTTCCATGTTAATGGAATAGGAAAACTGGCTATTAAAAAAAAAAGAAATAGGATAATTGCGAAATATTGAGTTAAAACAACGTGCATCATTTCTGTACGTATTATATAACGTATATTTATTACATTCTACAATAATTTTTTATTTTTTTATCCTTGCTTTTTAACAGTAGAATAATAAAACCTATAAAAGTTTTAACAGAAAGTATTCCGTGCAGTATTATGTGGTACTGATTGCTTACAGTTACGATCGCGTGTTATCTTAGTATCTACCCTGGTAGAAATGTGTCCAGTTTTTTGTTACACTGCCCAGTTTCCCTATACCTTTAACACGGGAAAAATGTAAACTGGTTAGAAACTAGCCAAAAACTGAATTAATTTTCTACTCGGGTAGATTTTCCTTATATAAGAGAGTTTCTTCGTAGCTGTAAAAAAACGATCCGCAGAGTGTCGGTTCGAACGAAAATGTTTTATTCTCGGAAGAGAGCATTCTCTGATGAACACGGTCTATATACCTCCTCTCTCCTTCAAATAATAAACGATCACTTGTTAATGCACCCTGCCCTCTCGGAGCCAGGAAAAATGACATAATCTGCACTAATAATGGTGAAGCGTCTGAATCTGAATTCTCCCGAGCGAACTTACAATCGAGTAGGAAGTAAAGGAAAGTTGACGAGCTCTTTGGGTATTATATATATGCGCTATCTAACCAAACGAATCGGCACGGTCAGGAACCCCGTACTTTTACCAAGACGCTCGTTCTTACTCGCCCGAGGCGAGATTCATGGCGATTCTGCGATTTGTATTAATAAATTCAGAGTCGCAACAGGCATGAAGAGGTGTGGATGCGAGAGAGTTAGAGAAAACCGAGCGAGGGTGAAAAAGGGGACTAAGGATTTACCGCTCGGCGACGTAATTGCAGCTCGCGCGAGAAAGATTCATGTGACCTTTTTCCTAGAGAAATGTCGGGAAAGTTCGCGTATAAATAATGCACTTATTGCGGCAATAGTCCCGGCGCACTTTAATGCCGTATCATCGTCGTCCACTGAAGATCCAGTCAAGTTCAGCGTGAGAAATGCCATCTGCAAGATGTATGCTTCCTTTGCGATCGGGGCACAATGAAAATCGACTTGAAGCGGTATTTCACGAGGCGCAAACTGACCGGTCACTCAAGACGATTAATCTCCGCAGAGTGCTACTTTTGTCCGGAAAGAGATCGTATACATATTTTATGGCAGTTTTAGAGGAGGCGAGTTGGACTCCCGGAAGCAAAGAATGTGTCTGCTGATACTGTACTGTTTGGACAAGTTGAAGGACCCTTCAGATCATCCTGTAAGCTTTAAAATAAAAAAGCTTTTGTTATTATTGTTTAAGAAATAAGGAAATACGTTTAATTCTAAATAAATAGTTACTAGTGCACTACCATGCAAGTAATATTCTGGTATATAACGACGGTAACAACAACGACAACACCAACAACGACAACAACAACTACAACAATAATAATGTCTTTATTGCATCTATAAAAGAGTATACGGGACAGACACAGCTAAAGCTACTTTGCAGCCTTAGTCGAACTGCAAATGTTTTGTGAAGAACGTGTCATATGCTCGCTAAGGTTTTATATTTTGTATTTAGTAGTGTCGACTATGACCAGATTGTTTACTGAGCACGTCATGGCATCCTTCGTGGAAATAAATATTCAGTGAGTACCTCCAGAAATACCGTTACTCCCGCTGTATTATGGTAACTCCAGCCATATTTCTGGCTTTACGCTCTGAACAAATCAAACTAAACTGAACAGATCAAAATAAAAATTGAAAATATGAAAATTATTCTACTACTTTCGAGACGTTCTTCAAGATACCATGTATCAAAAAGAAATCGATTAAAATTTCCAAAGTCAAAATAACGGATCCTATGTGGCAGATCCAATATGGCGGATACAATATGTTGTTTTCATAAAAATTGATATATGTAGATTTTCTGAGTCACTGATACTGGTTCTGATGTTAAAATTTCAAAATTCAGAATGGTGGATACAATATGACGGGTTAATGTTTAAAAAATATCGAAATTTCACACAAAATGCTATCTAAGAGTTTTCGGGGTCGCTGATAACGAATTTGATGTTAGCATTTCATAATTGAAAATGGGGGATCAAGTACAGCGGGGTAATTTTTCAAAAATTATCGAATTTTCATAAAAGTTGCAAACCAAAGATTTCTGAAGTCGCGGATAACGCTCACCAGAATCGCAATTACTCTGACAGAAATTGTACAGTAAATTATCTAAAAAGAATTGGGTAAATTATTATTCTCGCTAGAAAATGAAGGACAGACATGAAATAATTTATTGTCATTTCCTTAGGCAGCAATTTTTATGAACATTCGATAATTTTGTCAAAATTAGTTGGCTATTTTGGATACGGCATTTTGAATTTTCAAATTTTAACAAGAGATTCATTGTCAGGGACTGCACATAACCGTGAGATTGCAATTTTTCTGAAAATTAGGTAATTTTTTAATAATCCGGTAATCCGCTCTATTGGATCCGTCATTTTCAATTTTGAAATTGTAACGTCAGATTCGTAATCAGCAACCCGACTAACCATAATTCACAAATTCATTGTTCAAAAGTATCAAAACAATTATAACATAGACATTTTCGGGTGGGTATGTAATCTCTTCGAACCAAGCCGTTGTATAAATACGATCGAACTTCACTTAGGTAAGTTCGTTTGATCGTATAATTATACTTCCTGCTTTGTTCTCGAGATTACAAATATAGATATTTGGAGTTGACAATTTTTATAGAATAGTATTTGTTTCATTTTATATTATTGTATATCTAATTATAATATTGAAACTATTTTATTTTTTATTATTATGCCTCAAACTACGAACCTTTTGTTGGAATACAAATTTGCTAAGATGCTAAAAATAACTTTTTAGTATCTTTTCGTAAATCTGTTGTGACTTGTAAATAACGATGTAATGTATTTGCCAAACACAGCATCGGCTTATCATGAAAAAATGGCATAATAAGGCATGGTTGCTTCGCTCCCACTTTAGAAGTTTTAATTAAAGCATTTATTCTAATTTCTGCTCCATTTTCTGAGAATGTGATAAAATCTTTATCAATAAGAGAGAATGTTTGCATCCTATGACCTGTACCCAATGCAAGTAAAACAATTAATTTTTCAAATAATTTTTGAAAATTAAGAGACTCAAGTGGGAACCTCTCAGAAATTTGATTAAGGACAAGTTGAACATCCCAAGTTTTCGAATACTTGGGTCGATTAGGTTTCAACCTGTATATGGCTCTGAAAAAACGATTCATGTTGGAATCAGAAAATGTTTCTAAGGAAATCAGTGCTAATGCTGAACGCGTGTATTTAGGGTGCCATATGATACACCGTTGTCAAAAGATTCACTCAAAAATTCAAGTATTTTTTCAGTCTTTTGATTGAAGGAGTCTAATTTCTGCGTATTGCAGAAAATCCACCAATATTTTAGCACGCTGTCATATTGTTTAATAGTTGAATCTGCGAGAGAAGCAACCATTATTTTCAATGTGAATTCTGATCATTTTCTTCGTTGATAGCTCTCCCTGATAGCCGCCCGGCAACCAGGATAAGTGTTTTTGCAAGAGGATAAATCTGAGACCTACAAAGAGATAAGAGGAGTTTTGAATTAGGTGGAAATATTAAAGGCTTGCTGACTAACAATTGTTGAAAAAGTGGAAACCATGGCTGAGCGGTCCACATGGGAACAATTAAAATTCCATAAGCCTTATCTGTTATTATTTTTCGTAAAGTTCTTAAAATCATCAAAAAAGGAGGGAAGGCGTAAAATTATTTATCTCTCTAACTAACTGCAAGAGTATCAAATGCTACTGCATCAGAATCAACATTCCAACAACAGAAAGAAGGGCCTTTAGAATTAGATTTTGATGCAAACAAATCAATCGTGGGATTCGGAAAAGTTTGTAAAACCCTTTGAAATGCGTAATCTGCCAATTCCCATTCGGTGTCTATATTTCTATTCCTTGATTTTCTATCCGCGTCAACGTTATCCTTTGACGCAATATAAGATGCTTAAATCCAAATTCTTTTAACTTCACACCACTTCCAAATTATAGCACTTAAAGAATTAAGATGTGGATTCCAAGTTCCGCCAATTTTATTGACAAAAGCTATCGCGGTCGTATTGTCAATTCGTAATAGGATCTCACATTTATACGATTCCGAAGCAAAAGTTGTTAATGCCCAAAAAGCAGCGAAAAGTTCTAGTCGATTAATACTGAATGATTTCTCTTGTTTATTCCAAAATCCATGTGCAGATTCGAGATTACAATAAGGTCCCAGCCTGTTTTTGATGCATCCGAAAAAATTTCTTTTTCAAAATTAAAGTGACGTATTGGATTTCGCGACGAAGAAATATTATCACGAAACCAATAAAAATTAGGTAATAAAGATTTTGGAATAAAAAAATGGGCATCATAATTACCACCAGCAATGAGCAATTCCTGAGATTTAATTCTCTCCAAAGCTTTAGTATAGCCCATGCCGTAAGGAAGAGCTAGGCAGCAAGAAACGAGACTCACAATAATTTGGGAGAATTCTCGAATTGTAGAACACTTTCTCTTTAAGAAAGTGTCTATTAAGCAAACCAAATGTTCTCGCTTTGGAATAAGTAATTCTAAAGTTAATAATTCCGAGTTTAACTCGTAATCTAAAAACTTGCATTTATTCTGAGTATTAAAAAAATATAGTGTTTCTTATATGTATGAAAATTGAAAATGAGCATTTACAAAACTTCGACCCCAACAACAGGCCAGACGAAGTATTAATAAATAAAAGTTGCAAAACACTTATTTCATGCACTTGTATTCTAATAGACTATTCGATGCAAATTACATGTTTACTGTGTTTTTTCTAATTACTGTCTGTATCATTATGATCTTATATATATCGAAATTTTCATAATTTTCATTATATTCATTTCATTATATATCAAACATTCAATCTTGAAAATTTCGAAAAGATCTATGCCGGATATCTTTTAGATATCCATAAGACATCTTTTAGATATATCGAAATAGTTCGTTTCGTATCAAGGGCGTAAAAGAACTTATGCGCCCGTAGGTGATCACCGCGCCCGAGGGGCTGGCGAAGACTATCCCTGCACTGAGAGAAGTTTAGGGTAGCAGGTACCCTAAGCTAGGGCACGGGCGGTCCGAAAAATAAAAACCGCGATTAAACCGCGATTAAAAATTGTGGGCGTTAAAATAAAAATTTTTTTCTTCTGCACCATCTTTGTTTTAGCATTAAGAAAGTGTGTATACAACATCTACATAGTATTTAATTATATTAAAATACTCGATTGAAGTATAAAAATTTGTGTTATTTTCATATTAACGCTTCCGTATCGAAAACGGTGCTAGATAGCACAAAATGTATTAAACCTTTATTGTAGAGCACAAAATTTCCTACAAAAAAGTCATTGAGGGCCTTAGTCTAAAGACAATAGTTTAGCCACAAATAACGACATAATTTCATCTTAGAAGTCAACGGTGACCGATCTATAACCTTAAAAATTTTCGATGCAACTTTAAGCATTATTTACGGCTACACTATTGACTTTAGATTAGGGGTCTCCGTGACATTTTTGTAGGAAATTTCGTGCTCTATAAAAAAGGTTTAGTACAATTTTATGCTATCTTGCACCATTTTCACGACGGAAGCGTTAATATGAAAATAACAACAACTTTTGTACTTCAGTCGAGTTTTTTAATATCATTAAATACTTTAACCGTGCAGAAGTTGTATATACACTTTCTTAAAGCTAAAACAAAGATGGTGCTAAAGAAAAGAAATTTTAATTTAACGCCCACAATTTTTAATCGCGGTTTAATTGCGGTTTTTATTTTTCGGACCGCCCGTCTCCTAGCTTAATGTACACGGAAAAATTTTCGATTACACTGCTGTCCCGACACGCTCAGCTGCTTCACCGTGCGGGAAGTTTCTGAACTACCTCGAGGCGGCTGCTGTCGAATTTCGAGAGCGCTGATACCTCGAGAGACGGTGCAGAGGTGCGCCCGGAAACATGTTACGGTAGAGCCCTCTTTCTAGAAAGAGAAGGCGGAAACCATTTTGGCGCGCACATGAGCTCGCTGTTTTCAGCAATAATTCAATCCCATGTTTCTTATATATTTATTTTATAAGATTATTTATCATACAACTATTTTAGTAACAATTTATCCTGGGCATTATAATAGTATATCATGCACCAAGGGGGCGGAGGAGGGACTTTTGAATTAAGAGACCAACTTTAGGGCCCCAAGTCGAAGACGAGGGGTAATAACATTGCTCGAGTTGTTCTAAGTCCCCGCCCTCGTGGTGCATACGATATTTTATATAACGAAGGCAGAAAAATGGAATTTTTCATCCCTGGCAAGGGATGAAAAACGCCTTTTTTGTGCATGTGTTACATAAAATATTTTAAACAATTTAATTAAATTTAAAATACTACAGAATGTTGTTTTATCTTTTTTAAATGGCTTATTTTTAATATTATATATATAACTTAAGGGAAGTATACTTAATTATAATATTTATAATTTTTTAACACAAGAATAAAAATTATTAAACTTAATACAAATAAAATTAAAATTATATTTATAAGAAATTTTACATATTTTATAAATACTTACATTTTTCTATAATTGTGGAAATCTCATGTTTTTCCAGGTATACCAAACATTTTTTATAAAATTGTAAGTAGTTATTTTTTTATTTAGAGATGTATAGAAATGGTATGTCATTTATAAACTAAATTTGATGAAGCAAGTCTCATTTCGGCCATATGCTCAAATTAAATTCTGTGAAACTCGTATATAATTTCGCAAAGGCCTGTTTTACTCGCCGGGATTTCCTACAAGGCAATTGATGTACCCCGTATTTTAAATTTTTATTTTATAGTGTAAATTTTAGGAAACGAAACCCTTTCTCCACGGGACAATTTTGAATCCCTATATATGACAAAATAAATTATCTATCTATCTATCTATCTCATAAACTAAATTGAATTATTAAATATTAATTACTTTTTAATAATATAAATTTTATTCATTTTGTGAAGTAAGGTAAGTATCTGTATTTATAATTATATTTATCATAATTTTTTTTGAATATTATTTTAATAACAATTTTAATTCATTTTATAAACGTTTAAATAAATAGTAGGTTAGATTTTGTAACTTTCATGTTATTTTCTAAATTTCTTAATTATTAAAAATGTAGAAATTTTGTAAAAACATTTAAAATTGAATCAAAGATTGAGACAATTAAAAATTAAAAGTAAAAAAATATTTAATAACAATTAAAACCCATTACATACAATATATTGTCAGTTGATGCAAAGTAATGGGATTTAATTTTGTTTACATTCACTTGTTAACCACCAAAAGGGACATTAGTGCGAACTCCATTATTATTTATTACATTGTTATATATATATATATATGGGTCATTCAAGCAATTAAAATTAAAGGTTGTGCTGCGTATTCTTTGTCACAACATATTAACGCAAGTTATTAATATTTAATTATAACATAATGGCAACTGTAATAGTAAAAATAATAATAATTATAAAAAAAAGTTGGAATTGGAATTTTATATTACTAATCGATTGGTTTAGTGAAATGTAATATGAATGTTTAAAAACAATTAAAAATTGTTATTTTCTTAAAAATAAATATATATATTTTTAACAAAAGAAACCCATTTATATGTTTCCGATTTGTTAATTATTGCAAAAATAACGATTTCGTGACGAAAAAACCTGTTTTTCCAGAAAATTGTTAATAACAATTTTTAATTGTTTTTAAACATTCATATTACATTTCACTAAACCAATCGATTAGTAATATAAAATTCTAATTCCAACTTTTTTTTATAATTATTATTATTTTTACTATTACAGTTGCCATTATGTTATAATTAAATATTAATGACTTGCGTTAATATGTTGTGACAAAGAATACGCAGCACAACCTATAATTTTAATTGCTTATATACATCTAATTATTGACAGGCACAGTGAAAATCGAATTTGTCATTGATGGTTATCCTCTCTTTTTCGAGGCAACAGTCCTCTCAGGTCTTTGGGGTGACAGTTGCCTCGCAGGTTCGATACGGCTGATGTGTCCGATTGGGCGCAGTAGGTATATCTACAAGAGTGGTGGACAGCGAGACTACCGTTGGCGCTGCTGAGCGCTCGACATTTTTTCCGTGTACCTGCTACCCTAAACTTCTCTCAGTGTGGGGGGGGGGTGGGTAGGGGGTCGAAACGACGAAATTTAATGAAAAACTATAGGATAATTTTTATGCCCGAAGTGACCAAATTCAATACTTCGTCCAGACTTGGTCTGGGTCGAAGTAATAGGCATCTTTTAAGTCCAAACTGGCCATATAGCAATATTTGGTCATTAATTTACAAGCCGTTCTATGGTATTCGATTTTAAAATAAGATACTTCAATATTCTCATTTAATAATTTTAAATTAAAATTAAATCGTTTCGATTTATCTTTTTTATCGATTAAAAAGAACAGAGATAAAAATTCGCTTTTTAATGATTCGCAAGAACTAATTGCTCCCATAATTAATTAGGAGTTGATCTTAGATTTACGGAAAAAGCCTTCTTTATGTGTTCATTTTGGAGATTGTGATATATTCTCTTACCATGGTTTCTGCTTAAACGGTATTTTAAAACCCTTCACGCAATCCAGAATAAATTTATCCGCAGTAATTTTCTGCCAATCAGGAAGAAAGTTTCTTAAACGACCCGCGAAACGTACCGCAAAACCTCTACTTCCGTCTTTGTTGAGTCAATGAATTCTTGAAAGAACTATTCTTGCCTGTGACTGATTCGCATATTGCTTTCGTGGAAACGTTTGATACACTTTCTTCAAACTCTGGTATTTCCCCGATATATTGTGGTTGTTGCTGCCTATGATGACTTGTGATTCTTCATGGACGAGCTCTTCGAGTTTAAAGACTCAATCTGGCTTTGTGGTCTTCATCCAGAATTTGCAGGTTTCAAATTCTTACTCATTTTTTCTAACGAATTAACTTCATTTATTTTATCGGTTAAATTATCTCCAAATAAAAAATTGACCCTATTTGACTTATCTAATATTGTTTTGACGGATTTACTATAGCCAGCAGCTATAAATGACAGTCTAGCGACCGTTTCTGCACGGTGTAGATCCGTGATTAATTTTCCAGCATCAGACATATATTCCAATAATTTAATTGTATCAAAATTTTCGTCACCACTCTCTAATAAAATATTGATACCTTGACCAATAGCTGCTAAGGCTGAACCAGCCAGTCTTTGAGAATCCTGAAACAGCATTATAGAATTTACTTCCGAAGCATCCAAAAAAATATTTCCTCTTCGAGGATATTTTTGTAATAAATCTTCTTTTTCTTCTTTTGGAAGTCCATGACGGAGCCAGCAGTCACATCTTGATATTAAGTCCAGTTTTAGGATAATATCTCCTGCATTTGAAACTGTAGGATCCTTTCCCAGTACATCTAACCTCTTTTCATCGATCGGAGGCATTTCGTTTCCACGACCCAACGTCTCTGGAGGAGCGTCTTTGATTGCTTCTTCCTTAGACAGAGCTTCTACAAAGATAAAATGTTCATTTGTCCTGAAGCAGTATACAAACTCTACCAAAAATTTACATCGGCATACATCTCATCTTATGAATGAGCCCCGCCGTAAAACTATATTTCGGCATTCATCTCATCTTATGAATGAGCATCGCCGTAAAAACTATATCGACATTCATCTCATCTTATGAATGAGCCTCGCCGTAAAAATTACATCGGCATTCATCTCATCTTATGAATGAGCCTCGCTGTAAAAATTATATCGGCGTTCATCTCATCTTATGAATGAGCCTCGCCGTGAAAAATATATCGGCATTCATCTCATCTTATGAATGAGCCTCGCCGTAATGGACTGTGGAAAGAAATGTTATGTACTTGTTACATTTGTAGAATAATGCGTAACCTTGGACCTTGCTGATTCGTTTGAAACACTTCGAGAACGTGAGTGAGAAGAACGAGTGAGAAATACTATGTGACCTGTTTTTAGATGATTCGAAAGATTAATCCCTTCGTCGGTGACTTTTACGAATCTTTCTCTTTATCATCTTCACTTCTCGATACAATTCTCACATCTCTTCAGCATTAGTGGATGAACGACTACGTCTTCGACTTTTTCCAATTTTTTAATTAAAATAAAATCAATTTAAATTCAGGAGCTCGACTCTTAACCTTTTGAGTTGTCAAACACAAAGAAACGAATGAAATCGAGAAACAGTGGACAGAGATTGCAATACATGTGTTTGTTAAAATTTTGGCTCTTAATTTTGTGGCAGTTTAACGTTGGAGTAGCAGAACTACATTTGTAATCTCGAGAACGAAGCAGGAAGTATAATGATCAAATAATTTAGATTAGTTAAATAGTTAATTAGGTAGAGATATTAATGCTAATGACGTGAGGTTAATGTTGGGTGATAATAAATATCCATCAGAAAAGATTTTGTTGCAAAATAGTTTCACGAGTTTCAGTGATTGTCGAAATTTTCTTTTTAAGGTTACGAGACAGTTTCAAAACTTTTGGGACATCCTCTATAATAGAAACTGACTAATTTTATGTTTAAAATTACAATTCAATTTTTTTCAGTGGCAAAATGTAAGATGCGATGAATGAAAAAAATCGCCATGGAACAACAACCCATCAAAAAGATGACCAAAAGATCTCTAAAAAGATACCTTTTAGATGTCTTATGCGACAATTTCGGAGATCTTTTAAGTATCTGTAAGATATCTTTTATATACGTATATAAAATATATATTTTAAAATAAAATTGTGGTCCATCGATAAGGGAGGATGTTTCACTGAAAACGGAAGTAAAAGAGGTTTGAACATTTTGTAAATTCGGGATCTGTAAGGGTAATTCTAAGCACTATAAATAGTTTCTAAGAAAATACCAAAATCATTAATTGAGAACTAACTGACCGAGAATTTTTGCAAATAAGTGATTTTTATTCTTTAAAAAAATCTTGTTATAAAAAAGCAATAGCCTGTTAAAATTGCAAAGATTTCATGTTATTTATCTGAATATTATATTTGTATTTAAAATAATTAAAATAATAAGTTGTAGCAATAAATTTCTCTGTTGTTATAGTATGGTTTTCCCGACTATTTTATCATAAAAATGTCTAGTTGGTTCCAACATAATGAGCTAGACAATGAAGAGAAAAGTTCCTTGAAAACATAAGTTAACACAAAACTACTACCAGTTCATGCCGACAGGTCCAATGGAAAGTAATCGTTTATCGAAGAAAACACAACTGTTAATGCGCTCATACTTTTTCGAATTTTTACCGCACGCTAATGGGCTCCGTGGCCCTGCAAAGTGGCATTTTTATGCACAGGCGCGAAAAAAAAATATTGTGCGTATTACGGGCAGAAATGTATTACACCCGCAGATATTTATGCGTGTACATCTGCGACTCGAACAGCAAGATAGCGGGAATTCTGACATGGCGCCGACCGGGGCCCGGCCTGGCTAAACCGCGCCCCGACCTGGCCGCCATATCGGGGCCCGACACCAAATGAAACGCCGCCCCCGACCGGGCCACGGTTTGGGCGCTCCCCGGTTTGGCCCAGACCGGACCCAGATCTAGCATGGGAAGCTTCGTAATCTAAATATTAGGCAACCCGATCTGGGCCAGACCTGGGGTATTATATTTTGTTTTGTCGGGCCCCGATCGCGCCAGATCTGGCCCAGGTCGGGCCCGAACCTGGTTGCCAAAGTAGAATTCTTGCAAATGAATAAATTATAATTTTCATTATTTAATAACATACTACATCATCGTCATCCCAGACAGCATTTATCGTTCCACCTATATTCCAGGAACATAACAACTGGAATGTTGTTATGAAGGTTGTTATATACCTGGAACGTTACTGGAATATAAAATGTCCCGAGGCGTTTGTATATATGTTACATAGGCAGGAATGTACCAGGAACATAACCGGATATCATTCCAGTAATATAACTGGAACATGTCTATTGAAATGTTCCCTCTATTTTCTGCGCGGACGCATTTTTTAGACAAATCTAAAATCGTGGCAGATTTATCCTGAAATTGAACGCGTTTTGTTTGCACAACATTGAATTTGAATCCAGAATATTACATTCGCTGAATGAATATTTTGGCAAAAATATTTAAAATATTCCTAATAGGAAATTTTCCCAATTAAAAAAAAAAACGAAACAAATTTTGAGGATTATCGTAATATTTTTTAAATTATGTAAATTCGCTGTTATATGTATTATATGATTATATGTAATTTCATGTGAAAATGAAGTTTTGTTGCTTAAATAACAAGGATCGCAAATAAGTTAGTAACGCTCGAAAACAAATAAGAAAAACGCTCGCCCCGGTGGGGAATCGAACCCGGGTCCTTCGCTTACTACGCTAACGCCTTAACCACTACGCTACGCTCGCTCTTATCTAATTTTGTATGACGAAGGATGGTTACTATCCGTAAAGCGTCCATGATGCAATTACCCACCTGTCACATTCCCAGTGTATAACATTTGCAATGATCTCCTAAAGTTATACAAATCGACACACGAATTTCACGTTATATTCTTAATCGATCTTTCTGAAATTTGTTTTGTGACTTTGTATAAAAAGAAATTTTGAAGCAGCGCTTAAACACATTTTAATAACGTTTATTTACAACATACATTTTTATAGGTTAGAGACCAATAAAGAAGGCATTTCCTACAAACCGAATGTAATTTGTCGGGTGGTTTTAAAGGACATTTTAGGTTAACAAAACCTAAATAAAACTCCGCAAACAAAAGAACAAGTAAAGAAACGAAAATAAGAAAGAAATGTCTCAAAAGGTCATGAAGGCGACGAAAAGTTTCCTCACTGCTTTATCCTGCCCATACTGCATGATCTAGGGCCCTTCGTAAGGGTTATTTTTTAAATGAAAAGGGTTGGGAAAATAACTTTTAACACATATACGAATGAAGGTAATAATATGGATCACTTCACATTACACTTACCTTCCGTATCAGTGTAAAAACGACGAGCAATTAAACGATGCCTCCGAACCCTGTACGTACTTTTTCTTCTAAACATTGTGAAGTTTATCTTTTCACTTAAACGTGCGTCCACAGGCGGTTCAAGTATGGTATGTATGTAATTGGTATGGGTAATAGTGTTTCGCGGTCCTCGCTCAACTGCACATGTATGCACTTTGCATCTCAACATACATAACCTTACCATTAATGGGCGTATACCAAATGTTTAAATGCTGACTACACCACATACATACAAATTTACCTATATACAGTCCGACCTCGCTAATTGATACCCCGCTAATTGATAATCTCCGTAATTGATCGCGTCGAAAACTCCTGTTAGCATTTCCTGTAACAAAGTTATAGTTCTAATCGTTATTTTCGCAAGTTTCCCTAATGCAAGCGTAGCCAAGTGGTTCGGTGCATGGACTGCAAGCGAGCGAGATAGGGTTCGAATCCTACTCGAGACAATTTTTTTTACATTTAGTAAAATATATATGCATATATACGTAGCACTAATAATCGTCTATAATAACCTATTCGGGCCCAGTCCGGGCCCATTGAAAATTTCAGATTGGGGCCATACCAGGCATATCTGGCATGGGCCATACCAGGCATACCGGGCATGGGCCAGGCCAGGGATGTCAGGCATGGGCCAGATAAGGCAATACATGTGGTATCTACGAAAGACGTATTCCTATTCGGGCCCAGATCGGGGTCATTAGATCTTACGCCTCTGGGGCCCGACCGGGCGCCCCCATTCGTATTCGGGCGATATCCTGGCAATTTCCGCTCGGGATAGCCAGCGCGCGCCGAAAGGCTTGCCTTTCTACCCAAATAAACGATATACTATTTTTTTCATTTTTTTGTGGAAAACAATAATAGACTTTACACTCAGAGAAATTTCCGAAGCTGGCGTTTAGAAGAGGCATCTGGCGCATAGCCTCGGTCGTGTTCTAAGCGTACCGCCTAGGAAATACGAATACAAGATTGGGGTTCGTGTACGAACGCGTCGTTTCGATCATCTTAACGTGGCATTTACGTGGTCTTAACGGGACGCGGACGATGAGCTGTAAACGTATTGCTCGACAAATCGAATATTACATCGATTTCAGTGACAGATTTGATGCGTATGAGTGTGTTTACATTTTTAAAAATGTAACCAATTATGTTTTAATGCAAAATAAAAGAGTGTTATGATGCACGTTTTGTTCTCAGTTTTTCGATTGTAGATTAAAAAAACTTGATTTTCTACGGAAAAACGGGTCAGGAAAAAGTTGTAGCTCTTGAAATTATCTACAAAACAGCTCTTTGAATGTTTTCGATAAATTAATTTATTAATTAAATAATGACATAACACGAAAAATTAAAAACGTAAATAAATTTTTTCTTCTTGCTCAGTTTTATCAACAATTAGCATTTTATTTATTTTTCTATTTTTTTTTTTATTCCTTTTTGTAATTATTTTAAATCACGCGAAATAAAATTCCACACAGAAAGGTCATTCGATCACTCTTTCCCGGTTATTTTTTCCATAGGTCATTTTTCCATTGGTTAGTTTCATCGGTCATTTTTCTGCTCCATTTTTTTCTGAGGTTACTTTTTCGGCCATTCGTTTCCAAACGCCTTAATTCAGCATTAACCCTTAGAATAATGACGCCTTTTCGGACCCTTTAGAGCCATGACCAGGACTGATTTCGTACTTTTTAAACATGTAATAATTCTTTAAAAAGTCTGAACAATTCAGGGATTTACTGTTAACCTACAATTTGAAGAAAAAAAAATGATATTAAGGAAACCAAATTTAATTTTATTATATGTTCTCCAAATCTGAATTAGTCAAAAACTACTAATGAAAGAGTCAAAATTGGGTCACTGAAGTAAAAATATTTACTAACCAATAGTAAAAAAAACTAGTAATTGTTAGTGAAAATTTACTATTTCATTAGTCAAATTCATCTAACGTTAAATGCGTAAGTTTGTTTGTTTACGTCTTTTTACTAATGTGAATTAGTAATATTGGTCTAATAATCAGTAGTTTTGTTACTATTTGTTATTAAAACTCATTACTAATTTAATTGGTAACCGAATGTTCACTCTTTCATTAATAGTTTTTGACTAATTTAGGTTTACAGAGTATTTTATTAAAAAACTGGAACTAGTTTTTAAAAGTTTATGAATTCTGCAGGGTCGTTTTCGACTCTAGTCAAGGCTCTAAGGGTTAATATTTTACATGAAATTAAATAAATTATAATTTCTTTCCAAACAAATTTTGTTTCGAACCAGTACATGCTTCCTAGTCATTACGTATACACAGCAAAAATGCGTTTTTTAAAAATTACTTTACTATTTCTAAAAGCCTTACAAAATCGAATGCAAAAAAATTTAAAAAAAACAGAATAAAATGTGATTTTTCGACAAATTATAGTGTAATCATAATAAAATAAATATTGCGATATTTTACGTTATTTAGAATATGTGCAAACTTCACATTCGCTGAAATAGTAGTTTTCGATACAAGGGCGTAAAAGTTTTCTTATGCAACCTCACATTCGCATAAACAAAATTTACACCCATGTGCCGAACAATATTTTTTTATATTTCACATTCGGTGCTTGCCGGTTCCAGCGGTGAACTGTCAACTGTGATCCGTTCCCGACGTTCAGAATTTCGAAACGCACGGTGTGGTGGAAAATACAACGACATCTTCAGACCTTAATAGAAGCGCGGCGTTAAAACCATCTTACCGTAGCGTTGTGGTGAGCGAGACGCCGGGTTAGGAACATGACACTGAACTCACTGTTCGGAATTCCGAAACAGCCCGATTCGACAGTTCGGGCGTCACGTTTACAGTACCACTTTGACGATGACTTTATAGAGTGGCCTAGCGCTGGGTTCGAAAATTTCTCCGAGTGTAGAGAAAATGTTCAAATTTTGGTAGAATCTTTTCGATGCAAATTTTGATTTTTCAAAGATTTGAAAAACCTCAATTTCTATAAAAGTACTTTAAAAATTTCAAAAATTTGAAAGCCCATTTTAACTAGCATTAAAACAATTTTGCAAAAGTCTATATTTTTAAAGCAAAACCATTCTCAAACTTGAAAACCAGAAAAGTTTTATAATTTTTTTCCCCAATTTTTGTTAGAGAACTTTTTTTACATCAAAATTGTCCTACAAACAATCAAAGAATGTTCTAAAATTTAAAAAAGTTTTTTAATCGACTTTTCACAATTTCAATTTTTCCAATTTACGAAAAACAAAAAATTGTATCTAAATATTTTAACAAAATTTGAGGGTATTCTTTGGCCAATTATAAAACATTTTATGTCTCAAGTTGAACCAAACAAGTGCTTTTAAAAATTACAACAAATATTTCTATGAAATAAAAATATTAGCCGACAGAAATATCATAGTTACCATGTCCAAAAATGTTATTCACGAAATGTTTGTTCATACCGAATTTCGAAATCTATTCTAAAAAAAAGTATTTTTTCAGTGAGGAATGCGTATGTAATATCCTAAAAGGATCGACATTTTTCATTTCGACACAAATGAACCAATTAATAAATATCCCAGCAACGAGCAAAGTCTGTCAATCGTAGATATCAAAAGAATAGGATTTTCTTTGTATAACGGTTACCTTAAATGAAAGCATACTACTATATTTTTAATATGTTTTGTTTTATAGGCGGGGTAGTTTTGAACATTTCAACACATTTATTCCCATTAAAAAATCATTTATTGAATATATGTATAAGTGTACAAAGATGAAAAAGATACATTAATGTTTTGCTTACAAACAACTTATAAATAATATATTTTTATATCTTAAATGAGTATATAATTTATACCTAAAAGTATATAATTTTATTTTAGCTTACGGAGAATCTCCTGTTCACCAAACGAGGGATTTTAGAATATAGAACGCGCGTGAATCTATCGTACGTCCTATGCATTGCATTTGAAGAACGTACGTTCACGTGTCCTCTCTTAAGAGCCTGCGTTATTTTGCTGTAATCCGCAGGCGATTCATCGTCGAAATTTGACAATTTATTTTCTTTCTGCTTCAATGAATTGTTTAGCGCTTGGATCTCTATTGCCTGTATGGCAAGTTTGACGAAATTTTTAGAATCAACAAATAAATCATCGACTTTTTTTTCATGACGATCCTCTTTTCTTGTAATTAATTCACTGATCGTTTGTTTGATAAGGCCTCCTTTGTTTCGAAGTAAGGAGGACTTATTATCTTTAATTAATGAGTTATCGTTTGTGCTGCTCTGTAGTTTTACAGATATTTCCTGAACTAAATCTCTAACTTTTTTAGGGCCGTTGTGAAGCTTTGGCAAAGGGTAACGAAAGTCAAAGCGCCTTCTACCAGATTTAAATTTGTCAGTCAGCGGCTTCTTATTATCGTCACATGTCTCTTCAGAAAAATGCGTTTCCGACGATCCTTCTGCGGGATCTTCAACTTTATCAGAAATGATCTCTCCGCAAAATCTCGTGGATAACTCATTCTCTTCATCCACTAAACCGTCGTTCATGGGGAACATCATGAACGAAGTATTCTCCACATCATTCAGATCGTACTTATTCATCGAAAGTCGCCTGAGGGTCAGGTTTAGTACAGCAGGCATGCCTGTAGTCCATTTCACTGGCCTTGGAGGTTTTGCTGGTTCAGAATCTCCCGGATTAGCGAACGTTTCATAACGGTCAATAACGTTATCCAAACTAGTCTCTTTGCCACATATATCCGTTTGATCTTTATTATTGAGTGTCGATGAAGCAAAATGTTGGCTAAATGATGTTTCGAAGGCATCACTATTCGACTGGAATGATATTTCATCAATCATGTTTTGAACATGACTACTAGTGAAATCAACGAATTGATTCTTGGAATCGATTGACTTGTTCCTCCATTCGAAATTTTCATTAGAAAGCCTCTTTTTTCTATCTATGGAACTAAAAATATTCTGTACTCGACGGGGATTTCTGGTATTTTGCCGAATTATGCCCTCCATGTCCGAGTTTCTTCTAGAGATTAAAACTCTATCTGAAAAGTCATGCTCCTCTCGCGATGTAGCTGCACTCTTCATCTTCAACGTTGAGATTGGAGTTGTTCGGGCCATCTGAAAACAAAAACGAAGTTCGTGTTTAGTTAGTAATGCTTTCAATACTAAATTTAAGAAAAGTATAAACGCCCAGATTGCTTGGAAGTTGCAATTTATGAAATAGTCAGAAAACTAGGAAATCCTTATCTGTCAATGACGACAAATGAGTAAATGTTTACGTTGGGATATAGAAGTAGCTTGAACTCAAATTAGACAAGAAACAGATGTACTAAATAGTAGACATAGAGTTAAAATATTGTACTTACAATTTCAGAAAATATTCGTCGAAGTAAAATTTACTTTTCAAAACCGATTGTCTATAACTTCTCAAAAAAACTGACAAGTATAGTTCGAAAGTTTACAAGAAGATCTAGAGACGTTGACTGTTCAAAGCCACAACCGTAAGTATTCGTCCTCGGTCTGCATCCAAAATTTGTCTTCCTCGATGCACACTGTTGCCCTCTAGGGCGACAATGCAAGTGGGAGCAGATGTAACCAATCAGCATCCAGAAAATACAAGACAAGGGGAAACTCATCGAAATAGCTTAAAAGTAGGGGGGGGGGGGAGAGGCGGTAGACCTACCTGTAAAGGTCAGGTGCTGATCGAAAACAATGCATGGCCTGATGCTCTTTTATATCCGGGCTCTTCTACGAAATAATAATAATAATAAAAATTCTCACTTTTCGTACAGATTGAGCGACATAAGAAACCAATGTTGATGTTAAAGTTATTATTGAAATAATAATAATAACAATAACAACAACAATAACAATAAAAATATATTTATTGGACAATATAAGATCATTGTATAAAGGGCGAGACACAGCACTGAAACTGCTGTTTTACAGCCTGACCCGCTGATCCATTATGATGTAAATTTGATTTTGGACGATAGTTGGATAATTAAATGTTTTCTGATTGTTATGACGCCTTGACAGTACATAATTGATCGCAAAAAATCATTCAATCAGGTTTAAGGTTAAGAATTGTTCGGAAAATTGCCTAAAGCAAGATTTAAAAACTGCATGGTAAGTACTATTCCATCTTGCATATGATTATTTACACTGATTATTTAAATGTTCTATCTTCATTATGTACTAAATATATATTTCATGAATTGTTATTATTCAAGAATCATATTATATATGAACAACTATAATTTTCAGTTTTCCATTCGTATTTGTGCCCGATTTAACTATGTGCAAATATATATAATATATTTTATATTATATATTATATATACAAATATATATATATATATATATATATATATATATATATATATATATATATATATATATATATATATATATATATATATATATATATATAAACGTATTTGTCCCGTATATCAATGCTAAATTATATGTTTATAAGCTTTGCTAATTTATAACGCATTGAAATGATTATTTGGTCATATTAACGTGCTTATATTATAATAGTTATGCATATATTTTAATGGTAATTATCTGCATAACAATATTCTTGTTCTTACAAATATTAGTCAAAAGTAATCGTTGTAAATATTATCATCGAAGATGTAAATAGTTTGATGAAGCGTAAAATTTAAGAATAGTATATTATATTTTTATTGACTCCGTGATAGAAACTTTTCGCTCACTGAAAGGAGTGCGCGAATTGCAGTGCGCAAATGGGAGGAAACTTACTTCTTTTCCTCCCTGTCATGAAGAAAAATCCTATACTTCGCACTTGTTTTTAACTTTTTAAATTTACGAATTTGCAAGATTAATGTTTTTAAGTATCTTCTATCGTGTATTTACTAAATACACTCAATTGCACAACCGAGCATGCAAGGTTAATGTTTTTAAGTATCTTCTATCATGTATTTACTAAATACACTCAATTGCACAACTGAGCATGCAAGATTAATGTTTTTAAGTATCTTCTATCATGTATTTACTAAATACACTCAATTGTATAACTGAGCATGCAAGATTAATGTTTTTAAGTATCTTCTATCATATTTTACGAAGCGTATTACTTATTATTCCGACAGAATGATAAAAAGATATTAAGCGTTTTTACCATATACCACATAGGAATTGCGACAACTTTCCCCGCGTATGTTGCTAATTTTAACCACCTCGAGCGCTAGCGTCGAATTTGGTTCAGCTGGCGGGGTCCTATAGGGATGGCCTGGGCCAGATTCGTTTGACATCCGGCACTAAATGAAAAGGTCTATTACAGATTGCTAAAACGCTGCGATTCAGTTCCACTTATTCTGCTTTATGAGAACGGAACTAAATTATCGATTTTGTAATTAACTTATTGGTTTATAAAAAAAATAAAGAGAAAATCTGTGACACTTGCTATTTTTAAAAATAATTAAAATATTGATTTTCAAACTGTAACATCTCAGCTGGAAAATTTTTTTTTTCAATATTCCCAAAGCTCATTTTATGTTCGTAATATCCCAAAGTTAAAAAAAGTATGTTTTGAAATTATACCATGCTTGTTAAATTATTTAAAAAGAAATAAAGAGGAAATTTCAGATCTTGCTCTTTTTATAAATAATTAAAATATCGCCATTCAAATTGATATATCTCAGTCGGAAAAGTTCCTCAAATTTCCTAAAGTTCATGTTACATTCGTAATATTCCGAAAAATGAAAAAAAAATGGTTTGGAATTGTATCATGCTTCTTAAAAGGTTTATCAAGAAAAAGGGAGAAAATTTGAGGAATATTTGCCATTTTTTAAATAATCAAATATCGACATTCAAAGTGGAATATCTCAGCCTAATATTTTTTCAATTTTTCCAAAGCTCAATTTATATATTCGTAGTACCCCAGAAAATAAAAACAAGCATGGTTTGAAAGTATATCATGATTTTTAAAAGAATTATAAAGAAATAATGATGAAATTTCTTGCACTTACCTTTTTTAAAAACAATGAAAGTTCGACATTCAAACTGGAAAATCTCAGCAGGAAATTTTTTTTTTTAATTGCAATTTTTACATTACATGTAGGAAGTATTGAACAAAAACATACCACAATTGATAGCTTTTTATATATTGTTTTTTGAAACTTATAATTAAAAATCTTTAAAAATTGTTAAAATTTTGACAAAAAACGGTCAACTTCAACCCCTTGGTGGCAAACGAAAAACATAAAATAAAAATCTGAAATAATTCAGGGGTTGTTATGACACTATTTGAAGATGATTTGGGGGGTGGCACAAAAAAATTTTTTGTAATTGCGGGCGTAAAGTTCGTGCGTAAAGTACTTTTGATGCCTGTCTTTCGCGCCTAAAGTAAACTTTTATGCACTCCCGACGACGAAATTCGTAAAATGACCGGTCGTTTTATACGAAACTAATGAAAATTTCGAATGGATGAACAAGTCAATCGATTCCAAGAATCAATTCGTTGATTTCACTAGTAGTCATGTTCAAAACATGATTGATGAAATATCATTCCAGTCGAATAGTGATGCCTTCGAAACATCATTTAGCCAACATTTTGCTTCATCGACACTCAATAATAAAGATCAAACGGATATATGTGGCAAAGAGACTAGTTTGGATAACGTTATTGACCGTTATGAAACGTTCGCTAATCCGGGAGATTCTGAACCAGCAAAACCTCCAAGGCCAGTGAAATGGACTACAGGCATGCCTGCTGTACTAAACCTGACCCTCAGGCGACTTTCGATGAATAAGTACGATCTGAATGATGTGGAGAATACTTCGTTCATGATGTTCCCCATGAACGACGGTTTAGTGGATGAAGAGGATGAGTTATCCACGAGATTTTGCGGAGAGATCATTTCTGATAAAGTTGAAGATCCCGCAGAAGGATCGTCGGAAACGCATTTTTCTGAAGAGACATGTGACGATAATAAGAAGCCGCTGACTGACAAATTTAAATCTGGTAGAAGGCGCTTTGACTTTCGTTACCCTTTGCCAAAGCTTCACAACAGCCCTAAAAAAGTTAGAGATTTAGTTCAGGAAATATCTGTAAAACTACAGAGCAGCACAAACGATAACTCATTAATTAAAGATAATAAGTCCTCCTTACTTCGAAACAAAGGAGGCCTTATCAAACAAACGATCAGTGAATTAATTACAAGAAAAGAGGATCGTCATGAAAAAAAAGTCGATGATTTATTTGTTGATTCTAAAAATTTCGTCAAACTTGCCATACAGGCAATAGAGATCCAAGCGCTAAACAATTCATTTAAGCAGAAAGAAAATAAATTGTCAAATTTCGACGATGAATCGCCTGCGGATTACAGCAAAATAACGCAGGCTCTTAAGAGAGGACACGTGAACGCACGTTCTTCAAATGCAATGCATATAGGACGTACGATAGATTCACGCGCGTTCTATATTCTAAAATCCCTCGATTAATTCCAATTCTATTATCTAAAGTCTACTGTTTTCCATAGAAAAATGAAAAAAATATTGCGCAAATGGGTTATAATTTCGCGCACTAAAAATAGTACGCGAAATTCAATTTTCATCACACTAGGACGAAAGCAGCATCTTTGCTCCTGCAAGCGGAAGGAAAGTTACTTCTTTTCCTCCCTGTCGTGAAGAAAAATTGTATACTTCCCTCGGGAAGTAAAAAAGAATGCCTCAGACTACATGGATTTATTTTACCTCCCTCGTTGAGTAATATACTATTCGCGCGCGCAGTTAAAAAAAATAAAAATAAATGACCAGCAATTTTTAGCTTAAATTCAATTATCGCGTTTCACATTTTTGATGTTTATTTGAAATTGAGAGATTAAAATTGGCTTTTATTATTTTGCAATAAAATTTAATTGCAACTTCAGGTTTAGCGATTTTTACAATTAAATTTCATAAAAGTAAGATGCTTATACAAAATAAATAATCTCTAGTTTCTAAGAGTTATACAATTGACTGCTAACATTATTTAAACCATCCAAAAGGAGTAATTTCTTCATGTTGACAACTGTAACCTTTGTTTCTAATAATTGTTGAACGGAAAGTAAACATCGTCTTATTATACGATTTGATGCTCTAGTTTTGTTATGGAATAGTTCTCCGGCATTGTGTAAAGAATAATGTTGTTTTCGACTGTGAGATATTTGTTTTGAAATATTTGGTTGACTATGAATTGTAATAAATGAAAATACAATTAACCGGATTGAAACCATAATGAAAGTGGGTAAATGCGAGATTACGACAATGGACTGTTTCTCCTGTTTGTATTTACATCACATGCCTTATTGCATACAAATAACCGTAAACAAAAACCATAAAAAATAATGATTTTTCTATTAATCAGTGAAATTAACCATACAAATAACAGAGATCAAAAATCGTTAATTTGACCGATATATGGTGGTCATTTTTAAAGTATTCAGTTTTACAGTAATAGTAGTAGATTAATTTATTGATTATATTAATGAATAAAATTTATTGTATTTATCCTCCAAAGTATTCTAAAAACTTATAAACGATAAATTAATTTGTGGTTTATATTAATTAATAAAATTTATTAGTGTTTATTTCTAAATGGCCGTTACACTTCTAATAATTATGCCCTATAACGGACAGTTCGCCCAATGTTTCGACTTTTTCGTCGAATTAGGTATAATTATTAGAAGTGTAACGGCCCTTTAGAAATAAGCACTGTTTATTAATTTTACACTAAATTATTAAATAAGAACCATTTAAATAAAATTTATTGTATCCATCTTGCACAGTATTCTAAAAACTTATAAAGGATAAATTATTTTACTACTATTACTGTAAAACTGAATACAACAAAAAACAAAATTGCACGAGAATGACAACGAGAACGAATGCCAATACAATGTTTATTATCTGAATTGCAAATATTTCAAAAATACATTTTTCAAGAAAGCAATTGACTATGACAATTCGCTAACTAGTAACATTATATTATCATATTCAGTAATACAAGTTAATTAGCAAAGATACTGTTCTGCTGAGTATACTTATGTATCTAACATACGTTAAAATTGTTTATCCTGCTTAGTGCATATTTTATGCATAATTTTGCATTCTTGCTAATTTCACAAGAATTATTCAATTTATACCTCTTGTATGGTTTATGCAACAATTACATTGTAAATGAATCAGTAATTATTAATATGTACAGCTGAGTATCACTTCGACATAAGCATAAGTTTAATTATTATTATAAACATATTTTATTCCCATAAATTCGACCATAAAAATTAACTTGCATAGTGAAGGTGCTCTTGTTATGAATTTGGGATTCCATTACAGTTATAAAAGGTATAGCACCTGATAACATCAATGATACTCCGAATATAGAATCTTTATTGTCGTAATTACACAATTACTGGCTTTTAAAATATGATTAAGTAAATATATAAATAAATAATAATGACACATATAAGTATGGAATTCGATAAATCCAGTTAGAAATCATTACTCGTGTTTGAAGTATAGACACAAGATGATTAAATAACTTTACATTGCAAGTTTTGCTCTAATGGTTGGTAATTATCTAATTTAATTGATAATAGCTTTTAGCAAGCATCTATGATTAATTTCTTACAAGCATAAGCAAAATGGGGGAATCAAACAGAAAATCAGAATATTTACTTCAAAGTGATATTTTGCTACATGTTTACAATTATGAGTTTATCATCCAACACAGTCATTAATATTGAAAAACATACCAATTGAATAGTGTACATTCAAATTTTAAGCTTCAGCGGAATCTCAATTGTTTTGTTAAACAATAATGAATTATCTAATTGCATGCAACTAGTATGATAAATCTCGTATTGTTGATTTTATCAGGTAGGTATATATCATTGACACTTGTAATGCAATCATAAATTCATATTATCGACATGTAAATAATACAAGTTAACTTTTATGTGCGAATTTGGTGGAATAAATATGTATATTTAGTGAATACACATTTAACCGATTTAGTTAAAAATCTTTAATGACTCCTTATGATTATATTTAAATTAACTGCAGTTTTCTGTGATTTAGCCCAATCGGATTGTATTGACTAATTAGGCATCCTAATGGCCTGCTTCTCTTCTCATTAATTATTAATTACTAATAATTTTTATTCATTTTTTACTAACTAAAGTTCCAAGAATAAATAGACAAACTTGTTTTCTCTACTATTGGAAAGAAAATTAATATATATAATGATAGCTATATCATAATAGTTATGATAGATAAAACTTATAGTTAATTGATTTAGTTAATGCACATTTAATCGATTTAGCCGATGTTCTTTAATGACACCTCATCATTATAAATAATAGAATAAGGAGAATATTTTAATCACACGGTGGTATTTCAAATCCGAAAGGAGTAATATTGTTCGATCATTCCGTGTCAGGTAGAGAATTAAATGAGAACATTCATTTAATGTTCGTTGACGTTTTGACGTTCAATTGACGTCATCATCAGAACTAGGACAATTGAACAGGGTTTTAATAATAATTAATACATCACTTTTATAAAATAACAAAAATAATAAATGAAAAAAAAACATTAAAACACAACCACCTCGATTATTGCTGAACATTTTTTACATACTTATTTTTAATCAAAAATGAAAATTTTGACAAGTCAAAGGAAATTGATGTATCCATGTTAATAAATAAATAGTCAACAATATAGTCAACTGTCAGCATCGTGTAAAATGATAATTGACAATGTAACGAAGTAGGAACGATAAGAACGCATGACAATAGAAATAATTACAGTATACAATACATATATGGGTTGTATTATTATATACAGGGTCGCCGAAAAGTATCGGACCCCCCTAATATCTTCAGTTAGAATTCACTTAGGAGAAAATGTCCAATAGCAAAGTTGTATGGTTTCAAGCGGGGAGTAAGATGATGACCTTGACTTTGACCTTGACCATGTCCTTCAAGGTCATTTCAAGGTCAATCTTATTTTTTTAAATAGAACCCCCTACATTTTATTGCATATTCTTATAGCTTATCTCGCGAGCTTTCCAAAACACTATAATAAAATATTTTTTTATTAAGTACTTTTTGAGTTATAAAGGTTTGAAGTTAACAATTTTTTGACACAAAATGTAGAATATCTTGTAAAATACTCTTGCCTTAACTGGTCGGACTCGCACACCACTTAACAAATTGTTAACTTAAAACCTTATAACTCAAAAAGTACTTAATAAAAAAATATTTTATTATAGTGTTTTGGAAAGCTCTCGAGATAAGCTATAAGAATATGCAATAAAATGTAGGGGGTTCTATTTAAAAAAATAAGATTGACCTTGAAATGACCTTGAAGGACATGGTCAAGGTCAAAGTCAAGGTCATCATCTTACTCCCCGCTTGAAACCATACAACTTTGCTATTGGACATTTTCTCCTAAGTGCATTCGAACTGAAGATATTAGGGGGGTCCGATACTTTTCGATGACCCTGTATAATAAATCACGTATTATTTGAATTATTACTTCGACCCAGACCAAATCTGGACGAAGTATTGAATTTGGTCACTTCGGGCCTAAAAATTACCCTATAGTTTTTCATCAAATGTCGACGTTTCAGGCCCTATGGAACCCAAATCAACAATAACAAAATTTGCGTCCGTGATCTTGTACGTACGTACGTCCGTACGTTCTGTTTTTTTGTCTCGCGATAACTCGCAAGCGGATTAGCGTATTGACATACATTTTTTTTTAAAATACGCGTCTTGGCATAACTTTGATCTGATTAGGTTTTGGCGCAGATCCATCCTTCCATTACTAAAAAACATTAGCCCCAATTAAGTTTCTTCGTAGTTTTTTGTATTTATTTTGAAAAATACAAATTTTATTAAAAAATGTTTCAAACAAAAAAGATAGAGCATGAAATTCTCTATAAAAAAGGTTGTATGCATTTTCTTCCTAAAGTCAACGATAATGCCATAAAAACTGGTTTAAAATGCTTATGACTATTGTCTGAAAAAGTATTGAATTTCGTCACCTCGGCAAAAAAATTACCCTATAGTTTTTCATCAAATTTCGATGTTTCGACCCCCTACCCCGCAGGGGTAGTCTTCGCCAGCCCCTCGGGCGCGGTGATCACCTATGGGCGCATAAGTTCTTTTACGCCCTTGATACGAAATAGTAGTTTTCGATACAAGGGCGTAAAAGTTTTTTCTACGAATGTGAGGGTTGTGGGCCGAGCTGAAAGCGAGGTCCGCATTCACTTTAGTACAAAAAACATTTTCGCACATGCGTCGAAGAATATTTTTTGATGCAAGTGTGCGTAAAGTGCACCTAAAAAATGTCAAAAATGCGTAAAGCCGCACTTTACGCACACTGTATCAAAAATAACTATTTCGATATATCTAAAAGATGTCTTATTGTATCTAAAAGATATCCGTCAGAAATCTTTTCGACACTTTCAAGATATCTTTGACGAATTATATGTAAATATATTGTATATATAAGATAATATTGATACAGACAGTAATTAGTAAAACACAGTAAACATGTAATATGCATCGAATAGTCTATTAGAACACAAGTGCATGAAGTAAGTGTTTTGCAACTTTTATTTATTAATACTTCGGCTGGCCTGTTGTCGGGGTCGAAGTTTTGCAAATGCTCATTTTCAATTTTCATACATATAAGAAACACTATATTGTTGTAACATATATCTATCGAAGTCACTTGGACCTAAATATGATTAGACCCCCAAATATCAATATAATTTTATAATATAATTGAAAGCTGTTAGTAAACAAACGAGTACGAGGCACCACGCCAACACTAGTTACTTCGACCCAGACTAAGTCTGGACGAAGTATTGAATTTGGTCACTTCGGGCAAAAAAATTACCATATAGTTTTTCATTAAATGTCGACGTTTCAGACCCTAAGGAACCCAAATCAACAATAAAAAAATTTGGGTCCGTGATCTTGTACGTACGTACGTACGTACCTCCGTACGTCCCGTTTTTTTTGTCTCGCGATAACTCGCGAACGGATAAGCATATTGACATAATTTTTTTGTTTAAATACGCGTCTTGGCATAACTTAGATCTGATTAGATTTTGGGGTAGATCCACCAGTACATTACTAAAAAAAATTAGCCCCAATTAAGTTTCTTTATAGTTTTTTGCATTTATTTTGAAAAATACAAATTTTATTTTCTTCATCTGTGTCCGTAAAGTACCCCCTTTACGGACTCGTTTGAGGCCGTAAAGTAAAATTTTATGGACTCGTGTCCCTAAAATATACGAAAAGTTCATGCATTTTTTAATGTAAATTAGTAAATCTAGATAAAATACCGACAAAATTTTTAAATCTGTACGCGCTTTATTGACCAATCACAGCCTACCACGCGGGAAATCAAACGTATAGGTTCACGAACATCTGGCAGTTCGCTAGTACCAACTGCTGAGTTCAAAAATCACTATTGGCGCCAGCTCTCCTTACGGAAATTCCCGAAGTCGAAACTGGAAAAGGGGTGGGGTGATAATGTGGTAACCTTAAATATTAATATTAAATGAAATTTATTAACATTAATTGTTCCTTTCCAACAAAAAAATTATAATTCTGCGACTTCATTTTCGTGCTATCACTAAGTGAGTGATTAAATTACTAAGAACTGCTATAATTTAGAAGTGTTACAAATGTTTAACGTTATTCTATTACAAGTTCCAAATTCAGATTTCGAATTTCAATTTATATATAATAAAATATATAATTTCGTTGATATGTATATATATTATTTTCCTTTAAAATCAAAATCATTATTTACATCGGGGGGGCTCCGCCTCCTCCCCCCTCCCCCTCCTCCCCTCTCCCACCCGAAGACTCCCATCTTTCGCATCATCTACGTCGTTTTCTTACTTTAAAACAAATATTGCATGTATCATTTAATATTACACTCGTATTAAAAAACAGTGG
This sequence comes from Trichopria drosophilae, assembly GCA_030407085.1. Taxonomy (NCBI): domain Eukaryota; kingdom Metazoa; phylum Arthropoda; class Insecta; order Hymenoptera; family Diapriidae; genus Trichopria; species Trichopria drosophilae. The sequence goes on from CM059585.1 coordinate 92,878,108, forward strand.
TTGCGTACTTTACGGACAGGATGAAGAAAAACACTGTTCGTTCCTTAGCCGTAAAATTTTACGGCTTCGTAGAAATTGTTCATCCTCGGACGCCAAATTTCTACTCAGGCCGTAAAATTCAACTTTACGGCCATGGATGGAAAACTACTATTAAAAATGTTTCAAACAAAAAAGATAGAGCATGAAATTCTCTACAAAAAAGGTTATATGCATTTTCTTCCTAGAGTCAACGATAATGCCATAAAAACTGATTTAAAATGTTTATGACTATTGTCTGAAAAAGTATTGAATTTGGTCATCGCGGCAAAAAAATTACCCTATTGTTTTTCATCAAATTTCGAAATTTCGACCCCCTACCCCCCAAGGGTAGTCTTTGCCAGCTCCTCGGGCGCGGTGACCACCTACGGGCGCAAAGTTCATTTACGCCCTTGATACGAAAATAACTATTTCTATATATCTAAAAAATGTCTTATAGATATCTATAAGATATCCGTCATAGATCTTTTCGACACTTTCAAGATATCTTTGACGAATTATATGTATATATATATATTGTATATATAATATCATAATAATACAGACAGTAATTAGTAAAACACAGTAAACATGTAATATGCATCGAATAGTCTATTAGAATACAAGTGCATGAAGTAAGTGTTTTGCAACTTTTATTTATTAATACTTCGGCTGGCCTGTTGTCGGGGTCGAAGTTTTGAAAATGCTCATTTTCAATTTTCATACATATATGTATATAAGAAACACTATATTGTTGTAACATAATTTTATAATATAATTGAAAGCTATTAGTAAACAAACGAGTCTTAAGGAATAGCCGACTCTCCACTGGGTCGAAGTTTCTGAGCGAGCGAAGCGAGCGAGGCACCACGCCAACACTAGTCTAAGTATTGCAATTTTTAGTTTCTGAAAAGCATTTCATGCTATTGCTATCGGATTAAGGGACTAGTCCAGTGGTTTCTTCAGGTTTAGAAAATAATTTTTATTTCATGATGGAGACTTTTAATCCATACACATCTTTTCGCACTTTGAAACTGACATATTTTAGTTGCAAAAAAAAAATGTTGTGTATATATATGTCATACTTTCTCCGCTGTAGCTGCGCGAAGTCGGTCCGATCTTAAAACGGCATTCAAGATATCTCGGGTCTGAATCATTTGAAATAAAAAAATCAACATTTTTCTTAAAATATAAGTTAGTAGCATTGTACGATGAAAAATAACCACGTGGTTTACTTTTGAATTTTTAAGCGTGTTTTTTGCAACTTCAATTTTTTATAAATTTGCTGAATGTTAATAAAAAATTAAGATTCTAGTTCAGATGATAGCCAGACATGCATAGAACATCCCCTTAAAATTTCAGCGCGATCGGATGAATAGTTTTATTTTAATCTTGAATGCCAGCTCAAAAAATACTGTTTCGAGAAAAACGCGTTTAAAGTTTTAGGTCTGAAATATTGACTAAAAAGCGACTTACCTTAATCAGCAATGCCAGGACCGTAGAATCCAATGAAGACATTGAAATGCTTACTAAAAGAAAACAAAACAAAATAGCATGCATGCCTAAACAGGACCCAGCTGAGCACGCGGCGAGTACACAAGTACGGCGTTTTTGATATATGGGTGATTCTCCAAAAACGGCATTTTCAAGAATGAAAATTTTTTGTTTAAGTTACTGTAATTTCGTTTCTTTTAATGGATTCTTGCTTATTAGCACCAAGTTAAGTTATTGTTAAGAAGACTTTTACGATGACGCATTTTCATACGGCTATATAAAACAACAATTGCTTATTAAAAACTTGAAAAATATAACTCTAAAGAGTCAAAACCATAATGTACATATCTGATTTAGTGCATTTTTGTGAATAAATGAAACTTTTTTGCTTTCAATATGTTATTAATTAAAGTATATACAGTTTAATTTTGTGGTTTTTTAAATTATATTTAAATAAATGTCTAATTTATGATTTGAAAAATATTTTCTGCTACGGGTTACACTTTGTTCTTGCTTCGTACCTGATACGCCAAATGTTTGGTAACGACAATGAAGGTGACGACAATGCAAATTTGTAAAAAAATCCAATTTTAGATATTTTAAACATTAATAAATTAAAAAACAAATTGCCAGTAACGTTTATTTCTTTAATCTTTAAGTTTTCATCGTTTTGTAATTGCTGTTTGTATCAAAATACCAAAATTAGGACGGGTGACGACAATTAATTTAATAAAAATACGTAGTATTTTTATACAGTTTTTACTTGTTCATGAAGTAAATATGTTCTCTTTTCAATTTTCTATGGAGGATTAGTAAAGTGTAGTGTTTTTTCTTTGATTTTCTCATAAGTTTCAGTAAAAAAGTTAATTATTTCCAGTTCATTTATACCAGTTTACGCATTGTCGTTACCTCATAGAAATTTCTTAAGACATTAATATTTCAATAATTATAAGTATATAAATTGATTTAATTAAATATTATACAGAGAGAAATTATACAGTTTGAGCTGTACTATAGAAATATTATTTGAATAAATTAAAATAATTCGGTTTCTTAATAGCGCTAATATTTTTAAGTTTTGAACTTAGAGATTTGGACATATCAAAAATGCTACTTTTAGTCTTTAAATGTGATTTTACGCCAGTTTTTTGTAACAAAAGTATTATTTTTTCAAATTAACACGGGCCAGGGATATTTATTTAACATTTCTATAGAAATTTAATAATTTATTGTCAAAGTTTTTGTAAGATATAACGTAAAGACACGAAAATGCCCTGTTTCCGGAGAATCACCCATATCAACTTTTTATTCGGATTCTGAGTAATTTTCGAAACAAAATCATTTCTAGCCACTTTCAGCGTATTTCTGAATGTATATTCTATACAAAAATTTTTCCGTTATCTTTTAACCTCAGGATGCTGATTGGTTATCCCTACTACCACTTTCAGCATCTCAGAATGTATGTAGTAGGCATGGATGAATTTGAATTTTAGTTTCATTTCGACTACAGAACAAGCAAGACAGCTTTCAGTATCTCTACGAGATACACACCTATAATTATCGTGCAAACTTCGGTAAAGAAGGAAAATATAGACATTCAGATATAAAAAATATCTACTATCTTCTAAAAATTGTAAGTGTCTGATTTTACATTTAATATATGTTTGATAATTAAAAAATCCTTACTTTTCTGAATTTAGAACTTTATTCTAACCTAATGTTGTTTTTTTTTGTCTGCAGATGGCTAGAACTCCGGAAATCGCAACATACCCGAAGGAAATTGATTCCAGACTTCAATTACAAGAGGAATGTGAATTCCCAAAGACAACATTTACGTCCAAAAGAACGCCTACGAACATTGTCGAATTGTTGGACAAATCTGTTGATTCTAATTACCAATCGGATTTTTTTAGTGATATTTCATACGATTCAACTGAAACCGCGGGTAGTGACACGCAACTCTTTTTTGAAAATGTATCGTTAAGTATTGATACATCTCTTCAACGCCGGGATAAGGGCTTAAAGAAAGCACAGGAAGTTCAGGACAGTGCAAAACTTCCTCCGCAGTTCCGCGAGAAATCCTTCAGTCGTTCCCAGGATACTATTCACGATCAGCTCAGAAACAGCCATGTCCAGAAAATGATTGGCGTGTTTTCGTGTAAGGACTGTGATGCTCCGGAAACTTCTTTGGTTAAACACAGAGTGGAGTACATTAAACGACGCATTAACAAAATGCTCGTTGAGGAGATCAAAAAGAAGGCGATCGTGGAAAAGACGAAATCTGCAAGGAGGTATATTGACGATTTGCTTCAGACGACACCAGTTCCAGTCGCAAAAAATTCTCAAGTTGGTGAATTAATCAACGAATTTTCGAAAAAAATTCACCTGCCTCATAAAAGAGTTTCTTTAAGCGAAACTCAGAAGGCATCGTTACGGCGTATGAAAGAAGGAGGGTTGGTTGACCATGCCATTGGTGAATTAACCACCACCAAATAACGGGATCGCAATGGAACACGGATTTTAGTGCGTTTTTTTTTTAAGTTTTGATAGTTTGTATTGCGCATGTACTTTTTAACCTGTAAAAAAGATGTAAATAAAATGTGCAATAAATCATGTTTGTCTACTTCAATAAAAATGTGTTAATTCATTCCAAATCAGCTTCTTTCAAATTGTATTACAGTATGTCTTTTGTTGCTTATAAACTTGTTCTTTTTGTTCTGAAAGCACTATATTTCTTATCAGAATTTACAATTAATAGCTGCTAATTTCGCAACGTGCGTGTGCGTGTGCGTTTGTGGGTGTGGGTGTGCGTGTGATACAGCGGTGGCGAACGAGCCAACGAGTTTCGCAATGACTGGGAATCTTTTGATTTTTTCCTCCGAATTCGGAAACGATTTGGCGATAAATGGAGAGCCTCTTGGGACTATTATTAAGAAAAGATGGCAATGCTTTTATTAAATCCTCAACATCGGGAATATTGGCGCAAGCATACTTTGCTATTAATGCTGAAGAATGAGAGACACAAGGAAATATTTGAACTCGTGGACTTTTTTTCTGCAAATGGGTTTTAAAAGAAGAACTATGTCCGACCATAACTCTCGCGTTATCGCACGCTAACCCAACTACATTCGAGAGAGGAATTTTCTTTTGGGTCAAGGCTTCCTCAAATGCCTTAAAAATTTTTGAAGCTGAACAATCGGAAGCATCTAAATCGATTAATTGAAGTAGTTCAACCCTTACAGAAAACGAAATTTTATCAATATACCTAACCATCAATGACATCCACTTTTGCTGAGTTCTATCACGCGTTTCATCTTCATACACGGAAAAAGGTTGCGTTTGCAAATTACTTGCTACGCGATCTGTTTCTATGTCGGCAAGAAACTGAATGCTAGAGGTCATTTGTGTACGCCCTAAATGAAGGTATTCTAATACCTTGGGATCGAAATCTTTGAAGAGCCCTATCATATCTTTACAAATAGCAAATGGTAAATTATGTTCTGCGAAAAATGCAGCTATTTTTAATTTTGCAATTTTTACTTTCTCAGTAAACGGCGTTGGCAGTTCAGATTGCGATTGGGACGAATCGGTTGTTAAGATCGAAGAAACATTCTCAACACCGTATTGTTTTAATTTTAAAAACGCTTCGACTCTTTGTTTGTGTTTTGGTCTCGCCTCGTGATCAACGATTTGAGATTTACCACATGTAAAAATTTTATCACAAAATTTACACAAATATTTCGTAGGATCCTCTACTTTAATCACCCATTCTTTCCACGAAGGGAACTCATCATACCAAGATTCCTGAAAGATCTTTGGTTTTTTAGAAATTTTCCGAGGGGGCTCCGCTACAGAGATTACAGGATTTGAAGATTGCAAACTCATTTTGAGAAAAAGGCGATAGGGGAAACAAACAACGAATTCAATCGAATTACAAGCAAAAATATTTTTGAAAATTAAATTATTAAAATAATGATTCTTTTAGTTAGGGTTAAAACTGATATAGTTTTATAAAAATAATTCAAAATCATAATTAATAATATTCAATCGAATAAATATTGGGGGAAATAAATTAAGGTATTTTTTAATTTGCTTTAATGTTACATTTGTCAAAATAAATGAAGAAAACATAAACAGATATTAAATTGGCTGATAAATAATTTTGATATGCACAATCTTTACTATGCAAATAAATAAGAAAAAAAAATCGTCCCGTACTGGGCGCGAACACCAAAAAACAGCGCAACATTCCAGCACTTTAACCACTAGGCTACCAGCATTACGAAAATACATATGTAGCAATGTTGTATATGAACATCGGCAGAAGAAATTTGTTTAATGAAATAGTATTTTTCGTCACTAGGCCGTAAAACCCGATTTTACGGCCCGAATGCGATAGCAGCGTACGAGGACCGGCGAAGCCGGTCCAAGTATCGCTGGATCGCATGAGGCCGTAAAATTTTACGGCCGTGTGACGAACATTATTTTTTGGTACCATAGCCGTAAAATTCGTAACCTATTTGGAAAAGGGGAAGGGGACTATTTGGATGTACAATGAGCTACATTATTCAGGACGCAATTGGAAGGTATGTTCGAAGATAAGTTCATAATAAAGCAAGAACCGCACACGCACACGCACACACACACACACATACATTCTAAGTAAGTCGTAGTAAAATGTTCTTCGATGTGAGTTTGAGCGAACGGTGGGGTGGGGCGGGAAACGGGGGAGTTCGGGGGGGGGGGGCAAGCCCCCCGATATCAAAATAGTTCTGGCTTTTAAAGAACAGATTCGTCTTTTAGTCAATAGTATTTAGAAATTCGATATTATTAGAAAATGTTTATTTTACGGATATAAGTCCGTAAAATTTTTTTTTACGGACAAATCCGTAAAATTTGATTTTACGGACTAAAAACAGGCCGTAAAATCGAATTTTACGGCTCTGGTACCAAAAAAATACTTAACATTAACAAGAAAAATAAAGAAAGCAATCACTATGCAATATTGAAAATTATATAATTTTATCGCACATATATAAATGCTGCATTATTTTACTATTACGTAATATAACAATAATTCAGAAATAATTAATTTATTCAATACTTATTTTTCAAATTGAATAAAAAATTATTTAGGATAGTTGAAACTTGGCTAGCATATTTTTGAATTGAATTTACATTAAAAAATATTTCATTTTGATTAAAACAACTTGATTAATAAAAGTAGGAATTTTCCTGATAAATAACAATAATTAATTGTATCTTCATTTTGAATTTCGCGCCTAGATTTATTCCAAAATCATAAGAGAAAAGAAAGTTCTATTTATAGTATCGGAATTCGCGGAAGAATACGTTCGTCAAATTTCCTTCTAACAGCGTCAGTAGGCCCACACAGACACGCCGACTTTGATAGTGTGAGTGCGGTGGGGATATCACACGGGCGCGTCGACTTTGGTAGCGCGAGTGCGGACGAGAAATCACACGGATGAGCCGCGTTTGCATGTGGATTCTCCGCGGCGAGTCCGCGGGAAGTACATATGGAAGGGTACGAAAATCTCCGTGGCCGGAACGCGGTGGGGATGGGAAATCTCCGCGGATCGGCAACTCTGGGTCGAAATACTCGCCTTTACATAAATATAATAATTTCCATTTCATACATGAATATCCCCGGCCATCTAGTGTTCGCATATATAATGATATGCTAGTCAAATTTAACCAGACAAAGACACAAAAACAAATGTAACTAGAAAAAGAGGCATAATATTGTTGTTAAATATTTTCGGGTTTCATTCACGAAAATAACAGATGAAAGTAACCAGTAGAGATTTTCAAGTAAACGCATTTAGTAATTTTAACGAGGAATTTTGTTTTACTATAGTTTGAACAGGTTACTATAGAGTGAAATAACATGAAACTGTTACTTCACTCTCGTTTAAATACACTGTAAAAACGAAATGTCTCAGTGTTTCGGTTCAAGAGAATGAGACACTGAAGGGCTTCATTTCAGGAGAGAGTGACTCTTCTTCTTTTAAAATAATACATTTTGAGACACACAAAGTAAACTTTACGCACTCGATTATACTTTACGCACGAAAAAGCCGTACGTAAACAATATTTCGGCACACGTGTGTGTGTGTAAAGTTCTTTTAAAGCACTTGTGTGTGAAAACTACTATTTCGATACAAGTTCGTATGTGTAAAGAACTTTACACATACACACGTTTGCCCAAATATTATTTATGAACGGCTTTTCCGTGCATAAAGTACACGGGAAAAAACAATATCGCGGTAAGTGCAGATTTTCCCTAATCAGGCGTGCATATCGGCATTGCATCTGTTCTTTGCCTCTAACCGGTGCTACTTTTAAATACGCACATAGAAACACGTTGGATATAATATTAGTAGAGAGGCTGTCTCTGCCGCAGCGACACGATAATGCTGTAATAGTAGTTCCCTACGTGTACCGACATACTAATACATAAATACTTTATTCATAATATAATACAACCTCGAAGTGTTAAAACATGCACATACATGATTCATTTATACATATTAATTTTGATGTATCAACATATCGACAAATGACTTAAATGTACTAGCTCTTTTAATGAAAGTTTTATTATTACCACATTAAAATATTCAGGTCTCAAACAATTAATCAATAATGAATTTACATTAAAAACTACATTATTCTCTTCGTAGCTCTTACAGCACACCTGAATACTCAGTGCAAGGAATGACTGATTTCCATTTTTCTGTTATGAACTTCCTTTCAAATTCCTTTTTATAGATACATACGAATTGGGATGTATATATCTATATGGAATATATTAAGAAGTATTTAAGTTTAATAAGAGATATGAAATTTGTCGTTAAAATTTTGTACGTCTAAAACAAACGAAAGTGAGAAATGTTAAAGAAATGTTGGAAAAGTCGAGTCGGTCTTCAATTTGGACAACTTTTTTATTTAACATTTGCTTGGATTACAAGTTTTGACATTCGATCAAATCAAATTTTTCAGGGTCATGAGAATCTGGCATAACTTGAGACAAAGTTTATAAAGTGATTTTGAAAATAAATTAGAAGAGATGTAATAAGGATAAATTGTGTCATTTTTCATTCACTTTATTGTTCAGCATAAGTTTTATATTTATTCACTTTTATTTAATTTTATAATTAGTTTGCTATATTATATTGATTTTTGGGGGTCCAATTATATTTAGGTCCAAGTGGCTTCGATATATGTGTTACAACAATATAGTGTTTCTTATATACATATATGTATGAAAATTGAAAATGAGCATTTTCAAAACTTCGACCCCGACGACAGGCCAGCCGAAGTCTTAATAAATAAAAATTGCAAAACACTTACTTCAAGCACTTGCATTGTAATAGACTATTCGATGTATATTACATGTTTACTGAGTTTTACTAATTACTGTCAGCATCATGATCTTATATATACAATATACAGGGTGTCCGAAAAGTATGGAAACACTCAAATATCTCGGAAAATCGACATCGAATCGAAAAAGTAAAAATACACGTATTCAATGGTTTCAAGAGAGCTATCCAGTGACACCTAACACAACCCCCCACCCCCACCCGCTGGGGGTGATAGAGGGGGTAACTTAAAAATTTTAAATGGGAACCCCCAATTTTTATTGCAGATTTTGCTTCCTCAGAAAAAGTTACGTAAATTTTGCCTACCATTATAATTGTTTTTGTTGACAGATGGCGCTGTAATCAACGAAATTAAAAAATTATTCTAAAAAGTTTTAAAAATCTCGCGAAAAACACAACGGATCAAAAAAGTAAAAACACACGTATTCAATGGTTTCAAGAGAGCTATCCAGTGGATCTTCACACACCCTCCCCGCCGCTCGTCCGGTCTGATAGAGGGGGTAACTTCAAAATTTTAAATGGGAACCCCCAATTTTTATTGCAGATTTTGCTTCCTCAGAAAAAGTTACGTAAATTTTGCCTACCATTATAATTGTTTTTGTTGACAGATGGCGCTGTAATCAACGAAATTAAAAAATTATTCTAAAAAGTTTTAAAAATCTCGCGAAAAACACAACGGATCAAAAAAGTAAAAACACACGTATTTAATGGTTTCAAGAGAGCTATCCAGTGACACCTAACACGACCCCCCACCCCCACAGGCTGGGGGTGATGGAGGGGGAAACTTAAAAATTTTAAATGGGAACTCCCAAATTTTATTGCAGATTTCTCTTCTTCAGAAAAAGTTACGTAAATTTTACCTATTATAATTATTTTTGTTAACAGATGGAGCTGCAATCTGCGAAATTAAAAAATTACTAAAAAATATTTAACTTGACGTACATGGAATAGCATACCACGTTTTCAGAATTTTAAATAACGTCTTTTGCCTTTAAATATTTCTAGTTTACCGATTCTCACCGCGAGGAGGTAGACGATTTTGAGAATCTTCTGTTTTACTTTTTTTTTTATTTGATTTCTGTTTTTTACCTTTTTTTTATTCTTCACTATTAAATTTTTTTATGTTTTTTTTTAATGTATTTGCTTACCTTTTCTTCCAGATATTAAAATTCTTTATTCGCTCCCCCCTTGTAATTGTGCATACAAAGTTTTTGACAGAAAAATGAAGAATCGACATCCTTATTCTACGAGGAAGTGAATGTCGTGTATCCGAATAGCGTAAATGGTGACCAAATCCGCATATGGTGTTATGGCTTTCTTGCATGACTGTGATTTTGTATACTTGTGTGAAAGTACTGTAGGTATCGCTTGCGGAAACCCATTGCATACACTCGGTCGATTTTTTCAACTGCCAGTGTTACAGAGAAAGTAGTCAATAATCGAACATCGTCAGCGTCCAAATCAAAACAGCACGTCTTAGTATTAGTTAAGCTCTATTGTTTGAATGAGTCAAGGTCTCGGTTATTTTTCAGCTTTGTGAAAATTACACATGCGAGCGTCACTCTTGTCGAAAACTTGGTCAAATTCGTACCGCAAAAAATCGCAATTCTCTTCGTTCTCGCTATTTGATACTTAATGTAATGTTTCTCTAACATTTGAATTTCTTCTAATTTTTTATATTTCTTTTATTTCTTCATTCTTTGCTTCATATTTCTTCCATTTCGATACATTCTGTATTCTGCCTCCTGTTGTAATTTGGCATACTATGTCTTTGACACAAAAAGAAAGGATCGAAATCCTTATTCTGCGAGGATGCGGCGATAAAAAAAGAACATACGAACAAGTCGTCCGCCAATTTAATGATACCCATCCTGATCGTCTACCTATTTGCAAATCAACTGTTTGTAAGACTGTTTCTCAGTTTCAAGATACTGGCTCTGTCAATGATCGACCAAAATCAGGAAGACCAAAAACGTCCACGAACGAAGACAACAGTTTAGCGGTCTGTGCAAGTGTCGTTGAGGACGTCCATACTTCGGTAAGAAAGATTGCGCAAGCCACTGGTATCGGCAAATCGTCTGTCCATGAAATATTAAAAGCAAATAAGTTCCATCCATATAAAATAAAATATGTACAAGAACTTTCGGAAGATGACTTCGATCGGAGATTAGAATTTTGTGAGGAAATGATGAGACGTTGTGACGAAAATGAATTATTTCCTTTCTGGATATGCTTCTCTGATGAAGCTACGTTTCAGTTGAGTGGAGAAGTTAATAGGCACAACCTACGATATTGGTCGGACGAAAATCCTCATTGGATGAGAGATACTCGCACACAACATCCACAGAAAATCAATGTTTGGGCTGGCATTTTGTGCAATCAAATTGTTGGGCCTTTCTTCGTTGAAGAGAATTTCACGGCTGAAAGGTACTGTAATTTGTTAAATAACCAGATTATACCGGCAATACGAAATATTGCTGGTATAGCGTTTGATAATGTCTGGTTTCAACAGGATGGAGCTCCTTGTCATTTTGGTTTGATTGTACGCAATCTATTAAATAATATTTTCCCCCGACGTTGGATTGGTAGGAGGGGTTCGATCGAGTGGCCACCGAGGTCACCTGATCTAACTCCTCTGGACTATTTTTACTGGGGTTTCTTGAAGAACAAGGTCTACGAAACGAAACCAAAAGACATTGATGAGTTGAAAGAAAAAATAATTCAAGGTTCTAATACAGTATCTCAAGAAATGCTGCAAAAAGTTTATGATAACTTCTATGCACGATTGGGATATTGTCAAGTTGCTGAAGGACTTCAATTCGAACATCTTATAAATTAGTGGGCATAGACATGTTAAAAATCGAGTAAAGAAAATAGAAGCGAAGGAAAATTTAAACTTTAAAATAGAAAAAAAATTAAAAAAATAAAAAAAAAACAAATAAAAGGTAAAAACAAAAAAAAAATATACAAAAATAAAAAAAAAAGATTCTCAAAATCGTCTACCTCCTCGCGGTAAGAATCGGTGAACTTTGAAATATTTAAAGGCAAAAGACGTCATTTAAAATTTTGGAAACGTGGTCCGCTATTCCAGGTACGTGGTTCGCTGATTGCAGCTCCATCTGTTAACAAAAATAATTATAATAGGTAAAATTTACGTAACTTTTTCTGAAGAAGAGAAATCTGCAATAAAATTTGGGAGTTCCCATTTAAAATTTTTAAGTTTCCCCCTCCATCACCCCCAGCCTGTGGGGGTGGGGGGTCGTGTTAGGTGTCACTGGATAGCTCTCTTGAAACCATTAAATACGTGTGTTTTTACTTTTTTGATCCGTTGTGTTTTTCGCGAGATTTTTAAAACTTTTTAGAATAATTTTTTAATTTCGTTGATTACAGCGCCATCTGTCAACAAAAACAATTATAATGGTAGGCAAAATTTACGTAACTTTTTCTGAGGAAGCAAAATCTGCAATAAAAATTGGGGGTTCCCATTTAAAATTTTTAAGTTACCCCCTCTATCACCCCCAGCGGATGGGGGTGGGGGGTTGTGTTAGGTGTCACTGGATAGCTCTCTTGAAACCATTGAATACGTGTATTTTTACTTTTTCGATTCGATGTCGATTTTCCGAGATATTTGAGTGTTTCCATACTTTTCGGACACCCTGTATATACATATAATTCGTCAAAGATATCTTGAAAGTGTCGAAAATATCTCTGACGGATATCTTTTAGATATCTATAAGACATCTTTTAGATATATGGAAATAGTTATTTTCGTATCAAGGGCGTAAAAGAACGTATGCGCCCGTAGGTGATAACCGCGCCCGAGGCGCTGGCGAAGACTACCCTGGGGGGTATAGCGGGTCGAAACATCGAAATTTGATGAAAAACTATAGGATAATTTTTTTACCAAGGTGACGAAGTTCAATACTTTTTCAGACAATAGTCATAAGCACTTTAAACCAGTTATTATCGTTGACCTTAGGAAGAAAATGCATAGAACCTTTTTTATTTGAAACATTTTTTAATAAAATTTGTATTTTTCAAAATAAATGCAAAAAACTACGAAGAAACTTAATTGGGGCTAATGTTTTTTAGCAATGGACGAATGGATTTGGGCCAAAATCTAATCAGATCTAAGTTATGCCAAGACACGTACTTTAAAAAAAAATTATGTCATTACGCTTATCCGTTCACGAGTTATCGCTAGACAAAAAAACGGGACGTACGGACGTACGTACGTACAAGATCACGGACACAACTTTTTTTATTGTTGAATTGGGGTCCTAATGGTCTGAAACGTCGACATTTGATGAAAAACTATAGGGTAAATGTTTTGCCCGAAGTGACCAAATTCAATACTTCGTCCAGACCTAAGGTCTGGGTCGAAGTAATTGTGTTCAACGAAAGTTTTGTACCGCTCCAAAAAATGTCTCGCAATGTCCAACAGGTGGTCGTTATTTGGCACAAAGCTACTGCTGGAAGATGCAAAGAACAAATAATCAGTTGCTTTGATGTATTTCTTCTCCAGGTACGAAACAAAAAGAGCATTCATTAACACGTGGAAGGACAATTGTGCCGCGCAAAATAAAAATTGGGGTTTTTTACGTTTTTGATATATGTATATATATTATAAATTCGGATGAAATCGGATGTGAAAAAATTGAAATTTTCTATTTTGAGAGCGGTCACACCTTCATGTCGGCGGATTCATTTCACCACCAGGTGGAATTATCGTTGAAGCGATGTGATAAATTTTACGATTTTGCTGGTTTTAAGAATGCTGTGCAGGAGGCAAACTCGAAGAATGTCATAGTAAAAGAAATGATTCCAACTGATTTTTCTGTGTGGCACGATCATTCGTCACGAGCGAAACTAAAGAAGATGCCCGAAAGAATTTATTTGCGAAATATGAAGCATTTAATGGTCAAACGAGAGCCATATAATCTACATCCTCCTCATACAAAACGTGTATTGATAACGATAAGACATTTTCTGAGTTGAATTCTTTGAAAAAGAAAGTAATAAAAATTGGCGTTCCATCTCCTACTAGGCAAGAAGCAATGCGTGGGATTCCAAATGTAAAAAAGCAGGACATAATACAAAAATTAGTTCCGTTGATGCCCAACTATCAAAAAACTTTTTGGCTAAACTTGCCTGTATCTAACGTCAAACACCTCTGCCACGATGACGATAATTAGTTTATATTATTAATAGTTGCTTATATTACTGAATATTGTATGAAATAAATATTATAATAAATGAATTATAAAACTGTATTATTGCTTCGAATTTACTCAGTTAATTAACTTTTCTTCATACGTGTGTTCGTAAAGTTGTACTTTAAGGACTTTACGTGGACACTTATGAAGAAAAATAATGTTTGATCCGTAAAATTTTAAACAATTGTAATATTTTCTGGTATTTAGTATATATAGAGGTTTTCGACGTCATATTGGATCGTCATTTTGAATTTCCAAATATAATAGCGGATTTGTATTCAGCGACGTCAAAAACAATCTACACGAACCTATATAAAGGGTTTTCCAATAAGGACTTGACAACTTTTTTTCAAAATAAAATGCAAACCATTTGAGATATTTCAAAAACTTTATTATCGGGTTGAAGTACAAACAATCAAAACATTTATGAATGGAACTCGACTTCGTTGGACCCAATTTTTTATGACTCGGCCACACATTTCAGCCGAAACGGCTGCTATTTTGCGTTCAATGTTGGCTCTGAGCTCTTCCAACGTCGTGGGCTTGTTGGCATAGACCAATGACTTGACGTAGCCCCAAAGAAAAAAGTCTAGAGGCGATAAATCGCACGAACGAGGCGTCCAATCGACTGGTCCATTTCTTGAGATAACACGCTCATCAAACTTAGTCTTCAATAAATCGATTGTAACGTGTGCTGTGTGGCTTGTGGCACCGTCCTGTTGAAACCATATGTTGTCCAAGTCCATATCTTCCAATTCTGGCCAAAAATAATCGGTAATCATAGTGCGATAACGATTATTATTCACAGTAATGTGACGATCATTATCGTCGACGAAAAAATATGGCCCTATGACGCCGCCGGCATGCAAACCGCACCAAACAGTTATTTTTTGTGGATGAAGTGGTGTTTCATGAAGCACATGTGGATTTTCACCCGACCAATAACGCATATTTTGCTTATTGACGAACCCATTGAGCCAAAAATGAGCTTCGTCACTGAAGATGATTTTGCGATGAAGTTGATCATCTTGGCGCATCTTTTCCAGAGCCTAATCGGAGAATGTGCGTCGCTTCAAACCGTCCATCGGCTTTAATTCCTGAGTCAGCTTGATCTTGTATGGGTGTAAACCAAGATCCTTATGCAAAATTGGCCATAAAGTGGTCTGGGCGATGCCCAACTCTTGAGAACGCTGTGGAATTGACTGATTTGGATCATTTGCTACGGACGTTTCAACGGCAGCGATATTTTCGACACTTCGACCAACCCGTTGTCTCACTAGCACGGCAACATCACACAACGAATATGTAGACTCAAATTTTTACACTAAACTTGTTACTGCCTGTCTACTAGGACGGGAATTACGACCGAAAATCGGAGTCAACGCTCTTAAAGTAGCGGTCACCGACTTCGAATTTCTGTAGTAAATTTTTATAATTTGCAGACGTTGTTCGTTCGTGTACTTTACAATGATGAAAATATTAAGTTTACTGAATAAATTGAAAGTGACAGTTCGATGATTAGTAAAAGGGTGCTTTCACAAATTAAATTCAAAGTTGTCAAGTGCCTATTGGAAAACCCTTTATATCAATATACACGAGAAGGTACACGTAGAAAAATAATAAAATTACTGAAAAATAACTGTAAATTCCAAACAGTACGAGTCAGCAAAACTGACGGAAAAAAGTCTGTAAATATAGCCGAAATAAATCTGCTAATGTATCGGATTATTTTCTTTTGTTAACTCGAGTTTTTACATATCTGCAGTTTTTAATTGTCTGTGTCTATCATACTTTCTGCATTTCCTGAATTTTGCTCTTAGAAACAGTGAGTGCATAAGTGACTCCACACAGTGCATAGAAATTTATTTTTATATAGAGGCGAAACTCAACGCCTGTGGCGAAGTGGCATTCTCATATGAGCATATACATGTGCATACATACATACATACATACGGAACGAGTGGAATTCGATTTCGATCGATTCGATTCATATTCATATCTACAGTGAATAATGACAGGATGCGGTTATGTAATAAGGGCGCATGAACTGCGACATCTTATGCATGTATGGCATATGTGTCAAATGGAGCAGGCCTCGGGAACTGACTTATCCAATTTATCCAATTTATTTCGTGTAACCAACACGGAGAAAAATAATCAGCAAAATCAGCCGAAAAATCCACAGATTCTACCAATTTTATCCTATAGGGACAGCTGTTGGAATTCCATTAGGGATAGCCGATAATTTCAGCTGAATTTACTAAAAAAGTCCGCAAATTTAACGGAACAAATCTGCTAATGTAGCAGAAATTTAGAGCTAAGCGCGAATTGAGTAGGGTTAAGGCTACATTAGCGGAATCAAAACAGCAAAAATTGCATATATTTTCGGCAATTCCAGCCGAAACTTTTTGATGATATGAATCAGCTAATCCAGCGGAGTCATTTTTCTCCGTGAATTTATGCTTTTTCGTATGTATATCCACAATTAATAAATAATCAATATAGGATAATCGATCAATTTTCGAATTTCGCACACCGTTACGCTCTCTGACGCTATCTTGCGCAATCTAGTTTTAGGTTAACCGTTACCGACCTTTCCGACCGTTACCGACTGAACACGGTATCAAACACGATTCTTCGTATCCCAGGTAGCATATTTGAGTATTCACTAAAGAAAAGTTATAGAAATTTTAACTTTTGTCAACATTCGTTAACATTTCAATAACTTTTTATTAGCGGATGCTGAAATGTGCTACCTGGGATTGTATAGATTGCAATGCGCCAATTTACATGATTATTATATGTACAGCTAATGTTACACATTATTTTCTGTAACATCTACAGAAACTACCTCTGCAATATTTACCGATTCGTAAGGCTACAATAGCGGAATCGGAACAGCTAACACTGCGGATACTTTCGGCAATTCCAGCAAAAAATTTTAGCTGATATGAATCAGCTAATCCAGCGGAGTCATTTTTCTCCGTGTACACAAGATATATTTTAATAAGACGCAAATAATAAAAAAATTCCGTATCAATAGTGCCATTTTGATAACGCCATTTTGTAATTTAAATCATAATATTGACCAACTTTTAGTGAAACTCATTATGCCACAGGATTATGAGGCCTGATACGATCCCGGAACTCCTTCGCAATAGAAATTACACTTTGCTGAAAAAGTTAGCCATATTTAAAAAATGGGAAGTGATCTCAAAAAACGGACTTCAGATTCAAAAAGAGCATACCAAACAAGTGTAGGAAACCTACATTTCATAAAAATATCTCAAAAATGTCCATGAACTTAAGAAGGAAGAAAAAAGGCGACACATTTTGTAGTTTTAGAATGAAACGGGTTAATATTTAACTATTTAATCCTAATTTAAGCAATTTAGTAAGAAAGTCCGACTCTTTGTTTTTTCAAATTGGAATGAAAAATTGAAGACGCGATAGCCACAGATTTTATCTTTAAGAAAATATTCGATTTTTTGCTTCCAAATGCCAAACTTTAGACGGCCAAAACACAAAGTATATAGGGAAACATTGGGCAAAGTGGGCGGCTTCTGGGAAATCTTATAAATTCGGAAGATATTGCATAAAAAACTTAGGGCAAGGTATGGAAACCCTAATCAGACCCTAAACTAACATATTCGACTGATCGTTTAAATAAAAATATATGTTTTATGATCCAAATTTCATTTATATGAAAAAGTATGATTTTGGGAAATTTGAAAAATCACGGTGCAAAGTGGGTTTTGCCACTGTGCACCTTTAAATGACTCCTGGAAAGGTTTTAAGCATAATGGCATTAAGGAAATGTACTTTCTTATTGTCAGAACAGAAAATGAAAAAACATACTGAAATGGCCTGAATCATTGAATCTGTTAACCATTTTTGATGCTCCGTCTTCTTTTTACACCGTGCGAACCATTTTCTAATGAAGAAATATAAATAAAGTTATGAAATGAGAACATTCATTTATTAGTAGTTACAGTTAATATATATATATATATATATATATTATATATATATATATATATTATATATATATATATATATATTATATATATATATATATATATATATATATATATATATATATACGTAATTTTAAAGTCTAGCACAAATTTAGTAAACCTTGTTCGAAACCTTTGCGAAGAATGCGCACAATTTGGGTAATACTTCGTGTTCGCTTGATGCAATATCCCATGCGAATAAATAATAACCAAAATTGACCCAAAAAAAAACACTTTAACGAGGCTACACTACTCCTCCTTGTGATCACTCCAAACTTTACAAAATCCTTTTGCGTAGCCCTTCATCAAAATTAAAGCTAACGGCGAGAAAATGGCGTCGAAACATGAAGCCCCGTTTTCAACACACGTGGCCGAACAGAAACCGACGGCCCGCCACGTCGTTCAAGTCTCAGATACCAGGACAATTACAATTCGACGCAGAGCGGGAGGAAATCATCCCACACTCAGGTTCAGAAATCTCAATAGAATTGCAAAACAAATCCAGCCCATCTAAATCGGCGTTTCTCTTCTTGCAACCAGAAAAAACGCTACTGATTCCAACAGTTAGTATTTCAGGAGGTCGCCTTAAATATTTTCATAAATTCTGGCCAGAAATCAGTACAGCTAAAACTATCCTAAGTTGGATTAAACGTTACAAAATTCCTTTTAATTCTAAAGTAAAACAATTTAACCCGCCTCTAGAAACCTCTTGGTTTTTACAAGAACGTAATTGGTTAAAAACTTCTCGATAAAAACGCAATAGAAAAAGCTAAAATAGTTTCAGATCAATTCATCTCAAAAATTTTCCTGGTTCCAAAAACAGATGGATCACATAGAATGATTTTAAAATGAAAACAATTTAATAAATTTATAAACACAGAACATTTCAAATTAGAAGATGATTCATTATAAATTACAAAAAAAAAGTAATCTCATTCCTACGACCAGAATCAAATACATTGGAATCAATTATGATTTTATTAAAATGACAGTTGAACTTCCAGTTGAAAATAAAATAAAAGTGGAGCAACAAATTATTAAATTCAAAAAGTTAGGTAAGCAAATAAAAATTAGAGATTTTGCCGCATTCATTGGAATTTTAGAATCTTGTTGTCCTACTCTCAAGTATAGTCGTGTTTATATGAAATCAGTTATCAGTGGTAAAACTTTGTAAGAAAGAAGATGTTGGACTGAATGTTTTATATTGTTCACAGAATTCTGTTCCAAAAAAGTTTTGGTTCTAAAACATTATATTGATTGTAAAAGTTTTGTCATAAGAATGTTTCAGATCTAAAATCTATCAATGGTAAAAGTATTGTCGAAAGAAGATTTTAGAAGAAAAATTTTGGTTTGATGGTAAAGCACTCTCTGAAAGGGGATTTTAAATCGAAAATTTTTTGTCAGTAATAAAAATATGGTTCTAGGGAAAAAAAGACCTGAAAAAAAATACGACGGAAAGCGAAGACCGCGGGAAAAAGTGTTGGAAACAAGAACTGATAAGTAAAAACTTGTTTAAATAGGGAAAATTAACATAGGAGGTTTAGGCTTTTATATATGTAAAGGTTTTATAAAGGTATGTTTATTGTAAATTAAAAATAATTATTCATACATATAATTAAATCTTAATGTTAAGTCATCGTCCTGATGAATCATTGGGTATCGTTATGTACATTGGAACCCACACGTCACTGCGGGCTCCAAAATTCCACTTTGTCGATTTTGCTCCGAACCCGATCTCCAGCGCGCTGGAACCATGTCATCGATACTTTTTGTAGCTTGTCTTTTGTTGTGTCCGAATGGGCAGTAAGTATGGTTTCTAAAAAAATTATATTTCGCTAGAGAGTAAGAAATTTCAGCACATCGGTTATTGTCTAATTGATGAACTTACGAATGAGTAAATTTGATACAGCCGATCCTTCAAACTTTATCGTACTTCTTCTTCCGGTCCAAAATATATTTGTGGCAAGTGTATCAGAAAATATGTGTTTCAACACATTTGTTAAATGTTTGCACCCATCACCACCTCCAATTTACCGAATCAGAGCTTTCTGAAAATTATATTTTATGTCAGGAATTTTACCACACATGCTACAAAACATCTAAAAAAACTCCCTTTGTTATTTCACTTACAAACTGGGTTTGAACTTGTACGTCCTTCAATTTTGCATTGAAGTTTTCCAATTCGTCTTTCGTATGGAGATCGAATTCCGGAAGTAGATCGGTTCCTTGTTGGTCCACCTGGGTATTAGCTGGGTGTGAACATTTCAGGCTTTCGATAAGAAAATTCAGTTTTTTCGTGATAGTTGATAATTATAATATTATATTATTCGTTCTAACCTAATCTCGATGTTTGAAGTTTGAATCAGGCCAGAAAACGGACAGGCAATAAGGCAACCGACGTCCTCCAGGACGATCCGCGACCAGGAAAGGCAACCTCAAGGAAAACCACCTCGACAACAAAGTCACCGTTTATCCGTAAAACACGTGAACTATAGAAATAACGTGCTCTATTCGTATATCTCTATGCGGGAAGAACAATACAAAATCACGATAAATATCACAGAAGCACCAGAAGAAAGCCGTTCGCTGATTGGTCGAGGTTAGGTTACCCCTTTAACTAATTCGTAATTCTGTCAGAACTTTCTTCAGAGTTTCGTGAGAGTTAGCACAACTTAAAATTGTGCCCGTCCGTGTAAGCTTACTGGGAGAGCTTCCAGAGTACTCATTTGGAGCAATTGTGCGAGGTCTTGGGAAGCTTCTGAAATGGAACTCCTGAGGAACTTAAAGAGAGCTTTGTGTTATACGTGTTTTACGTTCGTATATGACCTTGATCTAGACTTGACTTTCACAGCTACTTTCAAGGTCATTTTAATATCAAGTCGATTCCTTTAATGGAACCCCTCACCTTTACCACGGAAATGGTCAAAATGATCGGAAGAGATCGAGAAAAATTGAGAAAGATCGAAGAAGATCGAAAAGGATCGAAAATGAGAGAAAATTATCGATGTGATCGAAAATGATCGATAAGATTGAAAAATATCGACAAAGATTGAAAAAGTTCGAAATAGATCGTACAAGATCGTAAAAGATCGAAAAAGATCGGAAAAGATCGTAAAAGATCGTAAACGATCGTGAAAGATCGTAAAAGATCGTAAAAGATCGTGAAAGATAAAAAAAAGATGGTAAAAGAGCGTAAAAGATCGAAAAAGCTCGGAAAAGATCGTGGAAGATCGAAAATCGGTAGTCGAGACTTTCCATACGAGACGAGACGGTACACGGTGCTTTGAAAGGCGAGATTGCGGTTCTCATCTCGAGTGGTACGCGACGAGATAGGCCTGGACGATAGGAAAAATTCTCGAACGGCATCATAAATCTTATACGTTGTGGCTTCTGGAGCATGAAATCAAAACAATGTCCATCTTGGATCAGTGTCCTATGTGTTATGGAATGTAAAATTCTTCATCAAATACTGTATTTTTATGCCATTACACAATAAATTCCGTAGTTACATAAATTTATTTCTTTACGTTGATATTGTTGCTTATAATACATGAAAAATAATTTTTTTGTAATAAAGTAAACGCTCAAAAATTCATTTAGTTAAATAATCTTTAAACCTGACTCTGTATTAATTGTTCAAGTACTTGCCACACGCTTTTTTAGCTTTCTATTAAGATGAGTTAAACGATAAAAAGTACTTATCTAAAAATTCATCTTTATCTTACATAATGGCAGATTATACACCGAATGAAATAGTAGATATTATCCTACTTTAACAAGTCCGTTAAAAAAACGACTTGACCTTCAAATGGTCTTGAAGGTTGAGGTCAAGGTCAATATGTCAACGACACATGCGGGCGTGAAGTTGTCCTCTGTTTCTATTTCCATAGCAAAAAATGAGTGCTTCCATTCATCGTAAAATCTTAAAATCGTAAAATTCTTAATTACGACTCCGGGGTCGTCTTCGACCCCGCCGGCCAATGGAGATGGTACTTGTTAACTATTGGTGGAAGGGCTTCAAATAAAACGCGCAATATGATCGGCCGAATAAAAACATATCAATTTATTGCGATCAACCGGTGATGATCCGATCGCGACGCGGATTTCCTAACCCGACGACGTCCCGAAACGTTCACCTCCACCCGATCGTCAGTTTTTCACATTTTAGTTCGACTTTTCAAACTCTCGAACATTTAAATAGACTGCAACGTCGTTTTATATATGGATATTATAATATTCGAATTACAAATAATTTTATCCAGATCGTCACCATTTTGAAGGGTCTTTTACATAATTTTCCTAACAGGACACCTTCATTTTAAGAGGTACCCCCATTCGGGTGTGCAATGGCGTAGGGAAAGCCAGCTTTGTGGGAAAAAACCTACGCCGGGTACCGCAGTCGATAAAACATCGATTCTGTCTGTACCAGTTCTTTATAAATTGCACAGCTGTAAGCATTTTCAAACGGCAGAACTCAATTGACCTAGGTAGTGGAAGGAAAATTTATTACAATAGCAGTCGGAACTAAGGATTAAAATAAAATTACCCGTACCATTTCCTTTCCTTTTTCTGTAAGAAATTATTAACTGATTAAACATTTTTCGCTCCACTACTTTTTACTATTTGAAAATAGTGTTTTTCAATATACAAATGCATAAAAGAAATGCTCGAAAAAAATGCCGCTCTCTTAATCCAAAACAATGAACATGTAGCCAAGTCAGTAATTATTCTAATTCAAAATGATTAGTGGTATATCTTAAATGATAATGAGTAAATATTCAATGATTTAAAGTAGGTTTTACTTTTTCAAATTGAGAAATCGGCGAATCGGTCACATGTCCTTCAAGTATTCACGGTGCTATTCAACTATTTTAGAAAATAGAACGCTTGATTTGTTTCTCGCAATTGAAGTGAAACTTGGGTTTGTATATAAGAAGGAATTTTATATAATTTTTAATCAATTAATAATTTCTTACAGAAAAAGGGAAGGAAATGGTACGGGTAATTTTATTTTAAAGTTATAGAGCCTATTCCCGCCACTTTTACTGGACAAGACATCTTTTGCCTGGCTTTTCTCAGTCAAATATTGTCCGATTTCAATAATTTTTTTGTTAAATTATACAAAATTTTGTGCTCTACAACTTTGAAACTAACTGTTTTTACCAGAAAATGACGCCGGAGCGAAATAATTCGCAAAAGTAATTTCAGAAACACACATTTTTTACTGTTTAGCTCCTAATTTTTTTAAATATTAATTTCACGAAAAAAAGTTTCAAACAAAATTGTAGTTGAATTTCATTTTGAACAAAATTTATACAACATACTTTTAGCGTACGACTCATCTAAAGCGAGATATTTAAAAAAAATGATGTTTTTCAACATGGCGGCGCGACGGTGGCTCCATGTATCCCGCAAAATTAAACTTAGATTCAGTTATCGACCTTCTACAGGAAAATGAAAAAAATGGACAGTAAACCTAATGCCCCTTGGATTACGGTTACGGTAAAAATTCTTATTAAAAAAAGAAATGCGTCATAATCGAAAATGAAGAGAACTAAGCTATTGTGCGATATTAATTGCTACAAGACACTACGTAATTTTACCACATCAGTTATAAGCAGGGGCGAGTTGCCTATTTTAAATATTTGAATAGAGTGCACAAGACGGAATTTTGGAACACCATGAATTTTTTGGGACTCGCGAAAGGCAAGTCTATTGAATTGCCAACCGTGCTAAATGGCCCTGACGTTATTAATGAACACTTCATCAATAGTCCTCGAACCTCTCCTAATGCGCAACTATAGTAAATTTTTTCAAAAACTCTCGTTCTAAAAACCTTCTGAATTTAGCTGATTTCCCTTTTCATGAAATTGCATTAGCTGACATATCCAAAGTAATTTCCAAAATCAATTGTAAAAGTTCGGGAATTGACAATATCTCTGGTGAAATGTTTTTGAGAGTTGCTAATTATTGTCTTCCCGAGATTGTCCACATTATTAATTATATCATTATAACTAGTGAGTATCCGGATTGCTGGAAAGTTGCTTCCGTTCGTCCGATTCCCAAAAACTAAAAAGCCGGTAATTTGAATGATCTGCCCCCGAGCAGTCGCCTACCATTGTTTTCAAAAGTTTTCGAGGAAATCTCTTACGATCAATTACTTAACCATTTTAACAATAATCAACTTTTTCCTATATTTCAGTCTGGATTTAGACGTTTTTGAGAATCACATGAGAATTTGAAACAAGGACCTTGTAAATTTCATATAAATGTCCTATAGTACTCGCACTATGTTACGGAAACACTATTCGATAATATTTGCGATTTGTATGAAAATTGACCTGGTTGTGATGAGATTTTTATGTAATTTCCATAAAATTTTAACTCCAAACATTCATTATTGTATGCTCCTAAAACTGCCTATGAAACTATTTTCTTTCATGTAATAAAACTTTGTATGACTAATAGATGTATATAATGTATATGATATATGTTTTTACATATTTACGACAACTATAAGAAACTTGTTTCAATTTCTCATGAGATTCTCATAAGAATCATACTTAAAATTTTTCGCAGGGACAGCACTCTTGAACATCTCTGAAGAGGTTCTAATTAATTGGGATAATAATTTCTTAAGTATCGTTGGTTTGCTTGATTTCACTCGAGCCTTTGACACTCTCAACCATGAATTACTCTTAGCTAAACTTGCATATTATGGGGTATCTGAATGCTCATGTCAACTGATCGGTTCGTATTTACATAACCCAGACGGCACGTAATATTGCAGTGATATCACAGCGACATTGCAATATTGCGGCAATATTACAGAAACTTTGAAATATTTCAGTAAGATCACAGCAATATTACCCGGAAGTACATCACGCGGTAATGTTGCAGTAATATCACGGCAATGTTACAAGGCAATATATCACACGGTAATGTTGCAGTAATATCAGGGCAATGTTACAAGGCAATATATCACATAGTAATGTTGCAGTAATATTACTGTTATATTACATAGCAATATATCACACAGTGATAATGCAGTAATATTACGATAATATTACATGTCAATATATCACGGAGCAATGTTGTAGTAATATTGCAGTTATATTACACGGCAATATATCACGCGGTAATGTCGCAGTAATATTACGGTTACATTACACGGCAATATATCATACATTAATATTGCAGTAATATTGCGGTTATATTACACGGCGATATATTACACGATAATGTTGCAGTAATATTACATTCATGTTGCAGAGCAATATATCACACGGAAATGTTGCAGTAATATTACGGTAAGATTACATGGAAATATATCATACGGTAATGTTGCAGTAATATTACATTCATGTTGCAGTAATATTGCGGTTATATTACACGGAAATATATCATACGGTAATGTTGCAGTAATATTACGGTTATATTACATGGCAATATATCACACGGTGATAATGCAGTAATATTACATTCATGTTGCAGAGCAATATATCACACGGAAATGTTGCAGTAATATTACGGTTATATTTCACGGCGATATATTACACGATAATGGTGCAGTAATATTACATTCATGTTGCAGTAATATTGCGGTTATATTACACGGAAATATATCATACGGTAATGTTGCAGTAATATTACGGTTATATTACATGGCAATATATCACACGGTGATAATGCAGTAATATTACATTCATGTTGCAGAGCAATATATCACACGGAAATGTTGCAGTAATATTACGGTAAGATTACATGGAAATATATCATACGGTAATGTTGCAGTAATATTACGGTTACATTATCATACATTAATGTTGCAGTAATATTGCGGTTATATTACACGGCGATATATTACACGATAATGTTGCAGTAATATTACATTCATGTTGCAGTAATATTGCGGTTATATTACACGGAAATATATCATACGGTAATGTTGCAGTAATATTACGGTTATATTGCACGGCAATATATTACACAGTAATATTGCAGTAATATTACAGTTATGTTGCATAGCAATATATCACACGGGAATGTTGCAATATTATTACGGTAATATTACGTGGAAATATATCATACGGTAATGTTGCAGTAATATTACGGTTATATTGCATGGTAATGTTGCAGTAATATTAAGGTTATATTACATGGAAATAAATCATAGGGTAATGTTACAGTAACATTTCGGTTGTGTTGCAAGGCAATATATTACACGGTAATGTTGCAATAATATCACAGTTATATTACACGGCAACATATCACACGGTAATGTCGCGGTAATATTACGGTTATGTCACACGGCAATATATCACTGCGATACTACAGCAGTAATATTACGGTTACTCTATATTATACATCAGTTCATATTTTACTTCTCACGTTTTTAATTTTCATCGCTGTTAAATGATCCAAGACTCGCCAAGTTCTTATTAGCAAAACATACTACTTAAAAAAAATGCAAACAATTTTAAACAAAAGAAATGCAATATACAATAATTGGGAAGACAGATTTTATATATATATATATATGAACGTGTCCGTTATGTTTCCGTTGTATTTTTGTTATGTAACAAAGCGCTTAACGTTACGTTTCTGCGACTAGCTAAAACGGCCATGGTTACTACATTTAAAGATTTTCGATATGTTTCCGACACATGTCCGTTATGTACCTGAAATTATTTCAAATTTTTGCGGAAACGTTTCTGAAACGTTTCCGATACATTACAGAAAATTCCTGTGCTGTATGGGATTGAGTTTGTAAAACTTCGGATTTATTTTCCTCGAAAACTATGAAAGATAGACAAAAATCGCAAGAGGCATTTTTTATTCAGAATTTTTGTCGTAGAATATAGTAATATCTTTTTTATGTGAAAAAAAAATGAAATTTTCGATTAGACTGCCGACATTTTTAAGTCGTTATTTTGGATTTCTCGAATCCGACCTCGGATTCATAATCAGCGACCCCAAGAATCCTTTAAAGTATCCTTACATTTTCTGGGGAATTGCCCAGAACCTTCGGCCTGTAAAAGGGTTAACCAACCAGGGCGATACGCTACCTTAAGGGGATCATCACGGCCCGGTCGGTAAGGTAGTAATTTACACTTAAAAACTTAAATTAATAATTACTGATTCAACTTTTCGAAATTCGGGCTCTGTACTGAAAATTGTAAGCAATATATATAATCTCCTAAAAAATATGAAACAATTTGGCTAAGTGTCCATCGAATATCATCCAAAATAAACGATTTTTCCTAAACATGATTTATTTAGGATGATTCTCGATGGGCTGGGATGTAGCCTCCCAACGTTACGTTAGGAAATTTCTATCAGTGTGACACGACGGTCTATTGTTATTGTTATTTGGTCACGACCACAGGTCACGACTTTAGTTATTGTTCTGTGGTCACGACACGACTCACAATATAAGAATTTAAGAACCAGTAGTGCAAGTGCCACAGTCGCATCAACACGCAGCAACAGTCAGTTTGTTTGGACATCGTACGGAAAAATATTGTACGCATTTATTACCATGTATGATATAAGAACAATATTTTAACAATATTTTGCACGTATATGATTATTTCGTTGCTTATTTTGCATAATTATATAAGCTTTGTTTTTCGGACTTATTATAGGCTATGTTGTTATTCCTTTGAAGTAATTTCTGTATGTTAGATATGTACAGTTAAACCCCGTTTATCCGAGGTAATATGGGGAAGGGGTTCCTCGGATAAGCGAAAACTCGGATAACACGGAAGATAAATAACATTCGTAAATTTTCAGTATTTTTTATATTTTAAACAAATATAGTAACATTTAAATATGAAAATTAAATGAACATTGAATAATCTTTGGGCCATGGCATTTCTATTATTAAATATAACTTATTATTAACGCGGCTGAAGAAAATGTTTAATAGAGGCCTGTTTCAACCTGCACATTCGTTTTTTAGCTGCAATATCTCGCCATCGTTTCATTAATAAAAGGTCGCTTGCAGTGCTTTCAGGCTGTTCTTCAATATATTTAAGAGCTAACTCAAGAGCACTTAATCCCACCTCATGGCTAACTTGCGAAGTTTGTACTGTTTCATTGTCATCTGTATCATCTTCGTTTTCTTTTTCGGAATTCACAAGATGACCTATTTCGTCTTCAGTGAGTTCCTGTTCACAACTATCACCATGAATCCATGGTGCCGCCAATCTGCCTCGGATAACGCGGTAGCTCGGTTAATCGGACGTCGGATAACCGGGGTTTTACTGTAATCACATAAGTACATGTTGATTTTCTTAATTTTTAGTACAGAAATATAAAGTAAAAGGAATAGAATTTAACCTACTGCATGGAAGTTTTATTTAAAAAATTAGAAGCAAAGCCATATGAAAGTACGTTGTCGATGGATGGGTGGATTTATTACACTGTAAAAAATCCGTAATGAAATAACCTACGTATAACGTTAATTTTACAAGCTCGATGTAATTTCCCTACGCTTAACGTAGTAAATTTACCCACGTATAATGGTAATTTTACCAAGCTCGTTGTTAATTTACTACATTGAGAGTAGGGAAATTACAACGTGCTTGTAAAATTACCGTTATACGTAGGTTATTTTATTGCAGATTTTTTACGGTGTATATTTTGTTATTAACCTGTATGATAGAAACATGGTCATTGGCAGAAATACAATGTATACATATTACATCTAAATACTGCTTACATGTATTCATATATATTTTGCTATAGGTATATTCTCTTATAATTTACTCTCAACGACCGTGAACGTACAAATAATACAATTTAAATTTGAACATTTTGTTTACTAAATACAATGTGCCTGCAATTCTGAAGATCGTAAACTTTGTTCAAGTCAATTAAACTTCTTAGCGGGAAAATTTTGTTTCTAATTTACTTTAGGAAACATAGAAGAATAATAACATAAATTACATAAATTGATCATTTGTCCAGTCTACAAAAATTTTTTATGTTAAATATTTATTACTTTCAATTTCATTGTGAATATATGTAACACAAAAATATATATTTTATAATATGGGACAAATATTAAGGAAAGTTACCGGTGCAGGTATCACATGAAAGAATTTTGTTAACTGGATGGATGATCAATTTATGTAATTTATGTGACGCAGACATTATTTGCTGGGTAAAATTTGTTCAATCGTGTTTAAAAGTCTCATACTATATATACAAGTAATTCAAATTTAAAAAAAATGAAATAACATAAATTGGAAACAAAGTGAACATGACAAGTTTTATGGACATGAACGAAGTTTACGGTCTTTAGAATTACATGCACATGGTATTCGTTTTAATGTTTAATTAATGCTACTTCTGCGACTACTTTTAATTAAGTTTATTTCTTATACTTAACCTAATTAACTTTATAAGATGTATTAGCTGGATCAAGATTTACCATCTTTATTCTTGTATATAGATTAAATGCAGGATACACTCATTATTTTATTTTACTCATTACCATTCTAATAACATTTTAGATAGTAAGAGCAACTAACCATTCTTGTCTCGTATATTATTTTATTTCATAGCCACTGCTTTGGGAGGCTGGTTATATAGACTGTATCGGCTCCTGTACAAAGTACAAAATTGGCATGTAGGCGAACTTTAAAATAATGTAGGTTTGTTTTATTCGTATTTGAAACTTTAAGCATTTCCATCTTCTCCTTGATGAGTAATAACAAATTTAAATAAAATAAGCCTAAAATAAGTATTAGTAAAAATATAGTTATTTGCGCATAATGTACGTGTGTAATAAGTGGTATAGTGTAGGTCGTGAGTTCAGGAAGAAAATGAATTATGTCTAATTATTTCAAAAGTTTGTAGAAGGGTCCCAATATTGTTCTTGGTCCCTACAAAAATTAAAAAAAAAGGTTTGGAAAGATGCCATTATCTTGTCAATGAATGTAATGGAAAAAATTTATTCTAAACAATCAGCATGGTTTTTGTCCTTGATACCAAAAAAAAAATTTTTTTTACCACCACCACGAGATTGATCCTCCATGATGGATTTAAGGTATGAACATTTTTTTATTTTATTTTTTTTTTAATTTATATTTTTTTGATTTCTATTACGCAGGCCATGGATAGATTACAAAACATTTATCGATCTTATTCAGAAAGGCATAGACGACGTTTGATTGGCCAAGAAACTGAGTCACAGTTAGATCAAATTCGGAATGAATCCTCAGGTTTAGGAAACGAATATGCCATTATACCATCACTAAGTGAAGAAAGTCATCTTGATTCAAGTGATGGCCTGGAAAATGAAAATGCTGAACTTTCCGGTGAATCGTGTCAAGTTTCCGAAAGTGTATTCGATGCGGTTAATGACGACATTAATTCTCAGATAATAGAATCTGAAGAAGAGGTGCTCGATAGTTCTGCTTCCAGTTCAAGTGAGAATGAAGAGTTAGGGGAAACTTGTGACGAACAACACGACATGTCTGGAGAACCTAGCACTTTTTTGAAGTCCATTAGTGAATGGGTTGGAAAATATAAGCCTTCTGTAACATCTGTAAACGGACTTTTAAATATTTGTAGGAAATATGGCTTTAGAGATTGTCCTGCAGATTACAGAACTCTTATGAAAACACCACGGCATATTAAGATAAATTCATTATGCCAAGGACAATATTGGCATAAAGGTATAAGAAATGCCGTCATAAATATAATATATAAGCGTATACAGGATGGCATTGATAATCAGAATATTGATCTGCTTGTACACATTGATGGTGCCGATTTAGGATCGTCAGAAAAATGTTTATGGACAATTTTGACCAGCGATATCCTTTCATCGGCGGTATATGTGATTGGCATATATTACGGCGAACAAAAACCATCCGATTCAAATATGTTTTTAAAAGATTTTATTGAAGAATCCGTTGTTTTAGTGAATGGTGGAGTAACTGTAAATGATGGAGTAAACAAAACGTACAGTGTTACGATCGACGGCTTCATTTGTGATGCACCAGCAAAAGCGTATGTTTTAAAGGTGAAATATCATACAGGTTATGATAGTTGCACTAAATGTATAATAGAGGGTCAAACTGCTGGTCACACTGTTTGTTTTCCTGGGGTTGAAAATGCAACTGCCAGAACGGATGAGCTATTCCGACGTTTTGCCTACGCTGGAGACTATCAAACTGGTGAAACTGATGTTATTCTTATTCCGAAAGTAGGTTTGGTAACGAACGTTCCACTAGATTACATGCATTTAGTATGCCTAGGTGTGGTGCGCAAGTTAATTAGTCTGTGGATGTCTGGACCACTAACAATAAGTGTACGTTTGCCAGCTAATAACATCAATCAAATATCGTCAGAACTACTTGCTTTTAGAAAATACATTCCATACGATTTTAATAGTAAACCAAGAGCCTTAAAATATTTAAAGTTATGGAAGGCAACCGAGTTTCGGCTATTTTTATTATATTTAGGACCGGTAGTATTAAAAAAATCTTTAAAAAAAGAATTGTATGGTCATTTTATAACTCTCCATGTGGCAATAACAATTTTGGCAAGTCCGCTATTGGCGAAAGACAACGCTAATATAATGTTCGCAGAAGAACTGTTAAAAAATTTTGTAAAGGATTTCGAAATTCTGTATGGATCAAAATACATAAGTCATAATGTACATAATTTAATCCACATATCCGAAGATGTACGAAAATATGGACCTTTAGACAAATTTAGTGCCTTTCGTTTTGAAAATTATCTGGGAACGTTAAAAAACTTTATAAGGAAGGAAGAGAAACCATTACAACAAATTGCTCGAAGGATTTCTGAATTTGAAGAGACAAAAAGGACTACGGACAGTCCTAAACATATTAATTGTATTTTTGAAAAGCGTCATCATGATGGTCCTTTAGATGAAAGCAGGCATCGCATGCACTACAGTATAAAATCTTGCGAACAAGTTCTTTTTCACTAAATAGCGACTGCTATAAAAAAGGATGCTGCTTGTTGGAAGACGGAAAAGTTATTGAAGTACTGAATTTTTTAAACCGCTCCAACAAACAAATTGTGATTTGCAGAAGTTTGGAAAAGAAAGGCGATATTTATCTTGAACCACTAGCGTCGTCTGAGTTCGCAATATTTATTGCTGAAGAAAGTAACACCATGAATTCTTGGCCATGTGAAAAAATTGTGTTAAAATTACTGAAGTTACCGTATAAAAATGATAAATTTGTAGTGATTCCTATTCTATATACTGCATCATAAAAAATATTTTATCATATTTTTCACGGCGTATGGCTATTTATTTGCCTTTACTATTTCATAATTTATCACAAATGTTGTAACTAGCTGTTATACAACAAATATTTAGAACTGCTTTTAAGAATTTTTCTAAATTCTTGTTAGTATTGTTAAAAATCATTGAAAAATGGCCATTTGGTAAAACTGCAGAATAACTACAGCACTTCAAAAAAATTTTTTATAAAGCTATTTTGACGTATTTTTGCCTCCTGATTACGAATATGATAATAAAATTTGGCGGTCGGACATATTGAAACCGTTAACTTGAAAAAAACTGTCAAAAAACACGAATTTTCCAGTTTTTTGCATTTATTTCGAAAAATACGCAACTTACGAAAAAATGTTACAAATAAAAAATGTAGAGAATGAAATTCTGTACAAAAAAGGTTTTATGCATTTTCTTGGTATTACCAACGATAACCTCGCAAAAAAAAGAATAACCACAGAATAAGCGGCATAATGAGTTCTGTTTAGCCTTGAATGCTGTCCGGAAAAATTCCCATGATCCTTACTCCGTGATATTTATTTCTACACATGAAAACTCATAAAAATGTATAAAACCTTTTTTGTACAGAATTTCATTCTCTACATTTTTTATTTGAAACATTTTTTCGTAAGTTGCCTATTTTTCGTAATAAATGCAAAAAACTGGAAAAAATCGTGTTTTTTGACAGTTTTTTTCAAAATAGCGGTTTCAATATGTCCGACCGCCGAATTTTATTATTATATTCTATAAAATACGTCAAAATAGCTTTATAAATTTTTTTTTCGAGGTGCTGTAATTATTCTGCAGTTATACCGGCCATTTTTCAAAAGTAATTTTACGCCCTAGAAACAAAAACAACTATTAGAAGTGTCTTATGCTAATAAAACTTTTAATATTCTTATATAGTGATACTGAAAATGTACAGAATAGTACAATTCAATGACGGCGTCTCATTAGTAGCCAATAACTGGCTACATGAAAAGGAGAAGACATGCAAATGGCCCCCTTATACGTCAAAGCAAGATGTAGAGGGAGCCATACAAAGATGCGTCATCGCTAAGAAGGAGTGGAAAGATATTCCCTTTACCAGAATTTTCGGAAAAACAATTGGTATAATTTTATTTTTTAAACAATATATTTCTTTTTACATTTTTTATTCAATGGAATAATATTTTATTGTATTAATGCATAGAAAACTTTATCGAGGCCAAAGGAAAGTTACA
The DNA here is from genome assembly GCA_030407085.1 of Trichopria drosophilae. Taxonomy (NCBI): domain Eukaryota; kingdom Metazoa; phylum Arthropoda; class Insecta; order Hymenoptera; family Diapriidae; genus Trichopria; species Trichopria drosophilae. The sequence goes on from CM059585.1 coordinate 92,911,762, forward strand.
ATTAGCGTTAGAGGTTTCCGATTTCGATGATGAAGAAACATTAAAAAAAAATAGACACAGCAGGAAATTGAAACAACGTGTATTAGACAGCGAGGATGACGAATATGATGACGAACCAAAGAATTCTAAAAAACTTCCTCGAAATGTTTTAACGTCCCTCAACAAACAAAATAAAAATAAATCTTTCGATACAGATGAAGGCACAAAACAGGTGGGTGTCAATTTTTCCAGTCCAGAAAACAGCGGTAATTGTTTAAACCATTTCTATAAAGCCGAAATTTACACAGGATTCTATTTCCACAAATATTATCATTTTCCCAAGATGTGTTTCATTATTCGTTTAACCCATTAACGCCCAAAGAACACTTTTTCTTGCTTCAATTTCAATGAAGTATTTCATATCAAAATCGAAGTTCAAAAAAATTGAAAGGTACATATCTTACTGTTTTCGAGGTCGCTCTTCAAGATTCCGAGGTCAAAATTGAGTTTCAGCCATCAGGAATTCCAATATAGCGCCGAATTTGACAAAAATTTCCATAAAATTCGAAAATATTTATCCTTAAGAATTTTTTTCGAGGCATTAGAATATGGGGATTGTATTGAAACGATGAACGATGGTGATCGGAATACTTGAATTTAAAAAAAAAATTTTACTTGTATACCCCACATCATTCTAACGACTTCAAAATGGCGTCGACAATGAACATTTCTTTAAAAGTTTCTGAACGCTCCAACTAAAAAACTACGAGCTTTTTTAAAAAAATGCTAAGAATGAAAAGTGCTTAGAATTAGTCGAGAAATATAGTGGAATTTTTTCTGATTTTTTTCAAGACATTTTCAGAAATTTTTTTAAACATTTTTTTCAAAATTGTAATTTATTTACGAAAAATTCTGAAAAAAATGTAGTGTTTTCTCTGACGAATTCTAAGAGTATTTTGTTCTTTGCAATTCTTTGTAAAAGTTGATAATTTTCGAGCAAATGAATTTCGAATATTATAGTTTAGGATTTTTTTTCTCGAAAGCTGTCAACTTTTTGAAAAAATTGCAAAGAACAAAAGGCTCTTAGAATTCGTCAGAGAATACACTAAATTTTTTTCAGAATTTTTCGTAAAATATTAAAATTTTGAAACAAATTTTGAAAAAAAATGTCTCAAAATGTCATGAAAAAAATCTGAAAAAATTCCAATATATTTCTCGACGAATTCTAAGCACTTTTCATTCTTAGCATTTTTTTAAAAAAGCTCGTCGTTTTTTAGTTAGAGCGTTCAGAAACTTTTAAAGAAATTTTCATTGTCGACGCCATTTTGAAGTCGTTAGAATGATGTGGGGTATACAAGTAAATTTTTTTTTTTAAATTCAAGTATTCCGATCACCATCGTTCATCGTTTCAATACAATCCCTATATTCGAATGCCTCGAAAAAAAATCTTAAGGATAAATATATTCGAATTTTCTGGAAATTTTTGTTAAATTCGGCGCTATATTGGAATTCCTGATGGCTGAAACTCAATGTTGACCTCGGAATTTTGAAGACCGTCCTCGAAAACAATTTTTTTAAACTTCGATTTTGATACGAAATACTTGATTGAAATTGAAGCAAGAAAAAGTGTTCTTTGGGCGTTAATGGGTTAAACGAATTAAAAGAAACGCATCATAATTTGTTGAAATAATTTTGTTGCAAGGGGACCGAAAAGAGTGAGGAGCAAAGGTTAATTGACGAGAAAATTGAAAATATGGTTTTTTACGAAGTTGTCTTTGCATTCTCAGATTTTTTTTTGTTATTTTGGTGATTTTATTATTACAGCTGCTACAATTTTCTCTGCAAGAAACATTTATTATAGAAATCCAAAATAAAAAAACATTTTCTTTCAAAGAGTTCTAAAAAGCTCAATCGATTAATTTGTAATTTGCAATAAATAATCAAAATACAATTGACTCAATTGAGATTTCAAATTTCGAGCCCTGGGAAGGTAATTCCAATTCTTCTGTATGCTGACTCCTAAAATATACTCCTAAAATATACTACAAAATACTACATAAATTAATTAATATTGATCGACAATTTTCTGAAATAAGTGATGATAATAATTTTATTAACAACTTTTTCAATAATAACTTTAACAACAACATTGTTTTCTTATGTCACTCAATCTGTACGAAAAGTGAGAATTTTTTGCTCAAATCTCTACCAGATCAGCGTGAAATATCACTGCAACCACGCCCCAAACCATGAGGCAGGCGATTGCAGTTATTATTATTATTATTATTATTAGGGCCAATTAGCCGCAGAGGACAGAAAGGGCAGTAATAAAAAAAAAATTATTATTATTTTTATTATTATTCCTCATTTGAAGTCTTTTTTTTTAGGAGATCATGTATATGTAGTGCTTAGAAAAATGTAAGGAAGTATTAAAAAATAATAATACAATTATGTAGACTTTATTTTGCTGAGCTTTAACATGTTCCAAAGTAAATCTGGCAATACAGAAAGAGCAACATTTAAAATTTTAGAACTTTTCGCCCACAATTTCTCGGCCAATCAAATCCTTTCAATTAATTTTGACATTAATTGAAATAAAACATCTAAGGATAATTATATTTATTAAAATAACCATACATTAATAAGTGTAATTTCACTACTATGAGCTTAAGCATTCCATATAAGCTTTTTTGAATACGTAAAACTTCCAATTAAAGAAGTGTCGCTTTCAATACTTTTAGGTACAGAGTGTTTAAAAGAAAATCCAGGAAATGCCCAAGAAATCTTCCACGGAAATCTTCAGAGTACAAATACGTTAACAACAACGGATGCAAAATTGCATTATTTGATCCGTACGTATATTACTTAATATCATTAATTATAATATACAAAGGTTCGCCTTTAAAATTTTGTTGTCTTACTGCAATTATTTTCAGTTTTATTAGTAATACCTAATCCGTGGTGTTTTCTACAGGCGTAGGGTATTTGATAAAAGGCTAAAATATTGTTCGATTAGGACCAAATGTCTTCGTTTGGAGTTTTTTAATAAAAGAATATAAAATCAAATATCAAATCAAGCTTTATATGATATATATATATATATATATACGGAGGCAAAGGATTGTTTACTGTTAACAAGGCTTCTTAATAGTTAAGAAATCGTATATTTGAATATGGCAAATGGAATAATTTGTTACATATGAGAAAATCATTCCTTTTGTATAAAGGATAGGAATTATCCCCCGCTTTAATGACATTTTTGCCTGTTCGCGGGTCGGCTCTCGGGTGGATAGGTCGGACATACAATCGAAAACATTTACAAGACAATACATAACAGCACATAGCAACACCCACCCAGAGCCAGTCCCCCCATTACTGCGCCCCGTAGAACGTCTTGAGACCCCTCTGTATCGCATTTGCACGGGGTCTGGGAAAACTACGGAAAACCCAGACAGATACAGTCGACAAACTACTTTATCATCAGGGGTTACCCTCTGATGGTAAAGCAGCCGTGTCTCCCACTCAGCAATCGGCCTGCTATCTTTGCCGTAGCGGGCGCAACGCTCGTTTTTATTTATTTTTCATAGTCACCCTTCCAAGTATGGATCCCTATCAGGAACCTTTCACCTGAAAGAGTGACTGTGCGTCGCACCGACCACAGGGCAATTGCTGTTGGTATTCCTTTTGTATAAAGTTTAATTATTTTAATTATTTATAACACGGGCGTAAACGCCCAAGGAAACAACATTCTTTTATGAAAACAACATATTTCATATGTTAAGAAATATCTATTAAATGCAACGGAATATTTCTTAATAGTTCAGAAATAATTTTTGAACGTCATATTCGGATTTGTCAAAAGTAACATAACCTCAAACGACAAAACAGCTGATTTCCTCTGTGCATGAACGAATTTCTTTGCAATTTCGGTACTCTTTTTGTAGGAAGAAGTGCAACAAAATAAAAAAGATCTGAATTATAGTATGTGATCTTATATTTCACTTATGGTCGGATAACTAAGATTTGAAGAAAACTTTACGATTGCTGTACTGTTCCTTCTGAGGCCATCATTAAAGTATATTTCTTAACTATTAAGAAATACATGATTATTGTTACCATGCTCGAAATATCAGTATTAAACAAATCACTTTTACTTTTACAATTGCTTCTTTATATTAAAGACATATTTTCAACTTTTTAACCGAACAATATTTCTTCGTAGTACACAATCCTTTTTCTTAGTGTATATACACTGAGAAAAAATGTTATATTTTCAAGTAAACATTTACTTGAATAGTATCACTTACTTGAATGTAAATTTTTTTTCTGAGTGTATTGAACTTCATCTATTCAACGTTAAATTCCAATGTTTACTACTTTTAATGTGAGTTTTTCTTATCTGTAAATTCTGATGCATTTTCGTGGTGAAATTGGGTAATTCCCTCATAGAAACTTTCTGGCCATTTTTTCTGGTCTTTATACTTAATCTTATCGAACCTAGAAAAACTGGCCAGAATCTGGCTTTGTTTTCTACCAGGGTTTTGTCATATCAGATAATGCTACACAGTAACGGAAAAAATATATAGATTTCACATATTTGGCAGTATATGATAGATACTATAACACTTTCGTTATAATGAGAAATGAAATCACCCCACTGTCAGTTAATTATTATATATTAGTAATTATTTTGTGTATGTAGAGTTACAGGAGGAAAATGCTCGCAAATGTGTAGCCCTAACGGCTGACGTTGTCAGAATTTGGAAATTTATTTCCTGTACGGATCCACCCGAAAAAGGCAAGCGGTCTAAAAATAAAAGTATCGGAGAAGCTGCTGATTTTATACCAATCAAGACTTTCGAGGAACTGGTTGTGGTTGAAGAAAAAGTAAAGTCGGCCCCATTCAAACTCGATATGGTAAATATTTCATTTATGAAACTGTATAATTAGTCCACGTTTCTTAGAATTCTGGAAAATGAAGTAGAAACCCCGGTTTTCAGTCAGATTTTATCTTACATGTTAATCACGGTTACGACTTAGTAGATGTTTACTGAATTTAACTCATTGAAAGGCCCCATCCTTCAACTGGATAAATTCTGGAAATCATAAGTTAGCTAAGCATTTTCGGGATCACTGATCACGATTCTGAAGGGAGATTTTCAAAATTCAAAATTGCGGATCCATTATTGCGACACATTTTACAAACATTGGTAGAAGGTTATTATTAGAAAATGTATTTATCCAATTCATGTATTCAGACAGCACGTTGGGATTTTCATAGTCGTTGATCATGTTGTTAAATTTGTTGTTAAATGTTCCAAATTCAAGATGGCGGTTCAAACATGTAGGACCCTCTTTTTTTAAATTCATTTAAAACCCCTTACTCGGGGATACTCGGGATGCTCGGGACTACACATAATTAATTTATTGTCACCGTCATTGCGATCTAAATAACCTCCGATTAGCCAGTTTCATCTCAATAAAACTTTTTATATCCATGTTCGATCCGTTGTTTTGAATTTTGGAAATTTGAGGTCAGATTAATTGTCAAGAATCTCGTAATCCCTAAAATAAAAAATGTTAACTCTTTTACTGGCAGTGAAAAATCTATGTTTCAAATGATTTTAGAAAATTGTACCACCGCCCTTCAAACGGTTAAAGGGTTTAGTACAGTCTACATCAAGACACAAATAAAGGCATAACTTGGGTCAGTTCATGAAACAGAATATAACGTGTGATTCGCGCTTTGGATTACTTTATTATTGGATATATATATGCATATTGTCCTAAAAATTCCAAAGAAATTTATTATTATATTAATTCTTTATTTTATTTGTATTTCGGAATTTACATACACACTCAATGGAAATTTTGTAATGCGGACTAATATTCGTGAATTAGAAAAAAAATGGGTTTTAATATAAATGTATATATAAAATTACAATACCAAACACCAAAAGATATTGTAAACATAATAGTACATCTTTCAGCTCTACCCTCGGAGAATAAAAAGAATACATCCACTTAACTCTTGTTGTGTTACAAAGGTATAGTAGAAAAGGCTTAACAGATAGCACGAAGCATGTTTACGTTTGGGGCCAAATTCGTTTCTTTTAAAGAATGAAAAGATTTTCTTCTGTGCTATTTTTAATAACGTACCTTAAGGTTATGTATAAAGCGAATGCCACTATAATGTTAAAGGAAAATGGGAATACCATATTAAGGGTGATTTGTTTTTCCCAATTGTCCAATCAGGAAACAGTAAACAGAGTCATTAGTATTTTACTTTTAAGGTCTTCAATTTTTAAAGTAGAAAAATGTCAATCAAACATTTAACACAATCCAGGATGCTACTTAATTTTATCGAGATAATTTTATTTTTTATTTTATTTTATCCTATATAATACTTTTTTTAACAATTTTAGATTCAACAATGATTTAAAACGTAAGAAACACGTAGGAATAAAAAAAGACCTAGAGTGTTTGCATTAAGCCTAGATGTTCTCTCGTAGATGCTCCCCCAGAATTCCTCAACTGCGGCCATCGACGGAAACTGGCTTGAGGCTGCGATACGATGTTTGAAGAGGTTGGAAGGATTCGTCCAAAATATTGAGTTTTGTCGAATTCCTTCTTCCCGTCTTTGCAGCCTCTTTTTGGCATCGGCCATAACCCGAATTTTATCCGCTAAACGTTGCTTGATGTTGAGCAACTTCAGCTTGTTCAGTGTGTGATAATACGTCCGCAGTTGTTGTGCGAACTTCTTGACTTTAGCCGTCAATGAACGGGTTATTTTTTTTTTTTTTTTTGACGGAGGGGGGAAATGCATTAGGCACCATAGGGGGTTGAAGATGTTGTGTAACCCCCCGTGTGTCGGACTCCCTCACCTTTGATGTTAACGGCAAGGTTTACCGACTAAAACCCTAACCTCCCTTGGCCCTCCAGAATCCACGTGTGCAGTCTGCAGTAGAAAAGTGGCTCCGATATCCATCTCCTCCGCTGCAGATTGCACCGGGCCATTTCGTTTGCAACTGTAACCATTCCCTCTACCATTGGGTAAGTGGTTACAGGATCTCGTGTGACCTCAGTAGACGGAGAGATCCCAGCAGCACTGCTTTCTGCATTCGGCCTGCGATGGAACTTGCATGTTCTCGACAGGCCGGAATGCTTTTGATGTTTTGGAGGAAAGTTGGTCTCGTTCCTCCCAGCACTCCAATTATCAGCACGACGAGCTTGATTTTGAACCCTCGATACAGCTTGCGAATCTCGAACAGGAGTTCCTGATATTTCATCCGTTTTTCGTCCTCTTTGCTGACTATATTTGTTTCTGCTGGTGCAGAAAACTCGATGACGAAGATGGATTTGTCATCGAAGTCAACAAGGACGATGTCAGGCTTATTAGCTGATATTTGCCTGCTCGTCGGGAATGAGTAATTCCAGTATATTCGGCACGACTCATTCCCGACAACGGATTCAATATCAGTGGGGACGTACGGCAAAACTGGGGTTGCATCAATACCATAAGTGCTGCGAAGATGGTAGTACAGCACTCGAAGAGCCGCATTGTGACGTTCGATGTATGCTGAAACTGCATATATTGGGCATGCTGCCAAAAGATGCATGAGTGTCTCAGCATGACATCTACACAATCTACAAAGCGTACTCTGTACCGCCTGGTGTAAGATGTTCTGGCGATACGCTAAGGTATTGATGACCCCATCCTGGCACGCGAAGATAAAACCCTCGGTTTCGGATTTCAAGCCGGCTGATCTTAAGAAGGAGAAGGTCATCTCTGCCGACAAGCCAAGTTGTTGGACATTTCGAAAGAATTGTCCATGTAACGGCTTGTCGATATGCCTTCCCTCCAACATACGGAGTTGTTCCTTCCGTATGTTAGCCCTGAGACGCACTGGGCACAGATTGATGACTGATTCAGCCTCCTGTGCACCACTACGTCCCACGTTGAAAACCAGACCGAGGTTTCGCGCCGCTCGTTCCGCCGCGTTGTACAAAAACGCCCCCTTCCCCTGAATTTCATGCTGATGTACTAGCATCATCAGGGGATCCTCCGTTCGATTAATCACGTCGCAAGCTGTTTCCAGGACCAATCGGTCATGCATACACTCCAGGCTTAAAAGGCCACGACCTCCCATATTTCGGGGCAAATACAGTCGTTCCACGGAAGATCTTGGATGCAAACTGCGTTGCATACAAATCACCTTCCGTGTGCTTCGGTCAAGATCCCTTAGCTCGTCAACGTTCCACTTCAGTGCTCCAAAAGAATAGAGCACTGGTGATACGGCCAACATATTCGTGGCTGCCACCTTATTTCTCCCGGTCAATTCTGATGACCAGATCTGACGGAGAATGCGCCGGTATTTCTTAATGATGGTGGTTTTAGCAGCCTGCACATCCTGGACATGCCTTTGAGGTACGCCCAGGTATGTGTAGGCTTCTTCGGCGCTAAGGTGGCGGATGACATTTCCGTTGACGAGCTCCATATCGTTGTTATGGGAGCCTGACCTTCCTCTGTGCAAATGAACGACTGCACACTTGTCCAATCCGAATTCCATGCCGATATCTCTCGAGTATGTGAGGGCGATGTTCAGAGATCGATGTAATTGATCTTCGCCTGATGCGTATAATTTAAGATCGTCCATATAGAAAAGATGGGTGATCTTATGTACACGTTCACCAGGCGGTCCACACATGTATCCTTGAGATTTCCGGAGAGCAACGGATAGAGGCAATAGTGAGATGCAGAAGAGCAGAGGACTCAGAGAATCTCCCTGATAGACACCTCTTTGGAATTGAACCAGTCTAGACATGGTTCGACGCTTGCCCGATGTCATGACAAAGCGTGTTTTCCAAAGAGGCATCAGGTCTTCTACAATTCTCACTATGTTTGGGTGGACATGAAGGCGTTTGAGCAACAAGCTTAAAAGCTCGTGCGATGTTGAGTCATACGCCTTCATGTAATCCAGCCAGGCTATCGACAGGTTACGCTTGTACTGGACTGCGTCCTGACAAACACACCTGTCGATAAGCAAGTTGTCCTTGCAGCCGGATACACCCATTTTGCAGCCTCGCTGTTCTACTATCCGTTGCCACACCGGTTTCACGTATTTCTCAATACGTACGTTCAAGATGTTAGTGAACAATTTGTATAACGTATTGAGACACGTGATCGGTCTATGGTTTCTCGGATCGGACAAGTCTCCCGATTTTGGGATCAGTGTCGTTCGGCCCTCCACCAGCCAGTGCGGAATGGGTTGGTCTCCATTTATATAAGAGGTGAATATTCGGGCTAGGTGTTGATGGACAGAAGTGAACTTCTTCCACCAATAGTTATTAATTCCATCCCAGCCCGGCGAGGAGAAATTCCTCGCTCCTGTGATGGCATTTTTCACCTCTAAAGCACTGACGGGTGGGCAATCTTCACTTTGTTGTGTGACTTCGTCGCACAACTCGGTGAAGATTTCAATACCTGGAGTGTCTGCATTAAGCCTAGATGTTTTCTCGTAGATGCTCCCCCAGAATTCCTCAACTGCGGTTATCGACGGAAACTCGCTTGAGGCTGCGATACGATGTTTGAAGAGGTTGGAAGGATTCGTCCAAAATATTGCATTTTGTCGAATTCCATCCTCCCGTCTTTGCAGCCTCTTTTTGGCATCCGCCAAAACCCGAATTTTATCAGCCAAACGTTGCTTGATGTTGAGCAACTTCAGCTTGTTCAGTGTGTGATAGTACGTCCGCAGTTGTTGTGCGAACTTCTTGACTTTAGCCGTAAATGAACGGCCAGATGTTAAATAGTCGATCACACACTGAATTCGGGAAGCGAGTTTCCGTGTCAGTCGAATCTTGCCGTTCAATTGAGACATGCGTTTTGTAATCTGCCGACTCCCCGATATCTGTACCAGATTTCGCGGAATCACCAGATCACTTGCAGCCTCGTAAACGGCACAATTGACTTGCCACAGGTCGCAGTCATCTGGAAGAGCATCTAGAAGTAGGCTATTTGCTCTGTCTATTTCTCGTTGCTTAGGCAAAACTTTCGTTGTTAAATTCTGCCTAAACACGAGTGTCGTGCTTTCATAATGTGGAGCATCTCTCCCAGCACCGCGTACGGGCTCAGTTGTTATTGCCCGCACATCCGGTACCGGTTGACAGCTGGGAACAACGAAACCTGTCCGCCTCAGATAGGCCACATAATCTCTCAGTTGTTGTTGAGAAAAGCGATCTGCCAGTTCGGGATGCATTACTGCAAACCGACTGTGCATTCGCGCCATGTAGCCTCTCTGTTGCGGACAGCTCTCCTCGTAGCAGCGCATTAGATCTTGCCTGAGATTCTCCGTCCACTGAAATCGTCCGTGGACATCAGTTGGTCGTCGTCCCGGGACACCTGTTTCGGCTCCTCCACCTCGGGACTGGGCTGCATCCGAAGCAGCCCGATGGTCAGGAGCCCTGCGCGTTCTATTCATAGTAACCGCATGTGCAGGGAGTAGGGTGGTTGGCCCTACTCCCCGTTGTTATGCCTCTCTCGTTTGTCTCTTACCTCGCCATCCACTGGGGTTGGTTACCCAATCTCTGGCAAGGTTGCTAAGAGTCCAGGGCCCACCGGCTTTAATAAGCACACGTGGAGGTGAGAGTAGGCCATTTGGGAAGATAGGCTAAGATGCGGCTTTTTGCATAGCCGCATTGTGTTACGCATCATTCCCTTTGAGTTATTATTATTATTATGATTATTATTATTATTATTATTATTATTATTTAGTCTAGCAGCCGTTATGGGAGTACTCAACGAGTGTAAAAAAAATACACACGTTTAGTGTAGGCTGTGTCTAAATCCACGTATGAAATAAGTTTTGATTCTGCAGTCAAATTTCGCAAATTTGCTTTGCCCCGAATTCGGGTCCTTTCTGGGGAACTACCGCCCCCCCCTTTTCGACCCCTGCTAAAACTATCCAAACCTAACCAAACACGTAAAACCTTTGTTGCACCCATCTCTCTTCCTCTCACGCATGATATAGGAAACCGTACGTGGATATAGGCACTCCATTTAGGGTGGAGTCTCAATTTGTTCTAAATTTGTAATACTAAATGAAAAATCGGGTTAACTCTCATCAGGATGCCAAATTTAACCGTGGCTTGGAGCGCGACGTGAATTAACCGCGCCACCTAACGTTATATTTATTATTTAATATCTTCAAAACAAAAACAAAAAAATGGCATTCTAAAATATGATAACTACCCGTATAACATAATGAACTCCTATAGGAGTATACGGAGGTCATCTGAAGCTTCTTAATTTTCATTGAAGCTTCATTTTCAATTATCATTAGTCACATGAAGTTCGCCAGAAGCTTTTATGTCCGCTTTTTCGAACACCTATCAAGTTCCGTTTTATCACACGGAATACGGAAAGCTGTCGCGTTAGCTCCCTGGAAGCTCTATTGGAACTCTGTGGGACCTCACCACGAGGTTGTCATTGAAAAAGTTAATTTGATTTTGACTACATATGCATATCAACAGACCATATTACTTTGTCCTAAATTTAACTACTTACTGCTATCATATAAAGAGCGGATCATTTATATAGGCCTAACTTCACTACTTGTGAAAATGCTTAAGCTAAATATGCATGCATTCAATGAAACTCTTGATGCACCACTACTCGGCAGGCGGTCGAAACTGCTAGAAACTGTTCTCTCGAGCACCACCACTCGGCGGGCGTTCGAAACTACTAGGAATTGCCCTCCCTCCAACCGTGTAAACAAACGCACTCAATGCACGGAATCAATTTAGCGCTCGATTTCTGCATAATCTGGCATTTCGTATATATGACACATTATTGAGATGAATGAAAATTCGAAGTATAAGACGTTGTCTTGTAAATTATTGTCAATTTTAATTTTCTTTATCATTAACCCAATGTCAAATTCGAAGTTAATGTGTCAAATAAATAACCTCCTTATTCAATACATATAACAGTACATTTTGGACAAATTGCTTTGCTTTTCAGAGCAGGAAATATTGATTGACGAGGTTTGTTGTGATAAAGAATTCATTTTCAGTTAAATGTTTAGTCTGCAAAAATGAATCTTACACAATCAATTGCGTGTTGAGGTTCTATAAAGCGCCAAGAGTGCTTTCATAGAGCTTGCGCGAGATCTTCCCTTCCGTTAAAACGAAACCCCTCTCAAGGAACACCTTTCCTCCCAGATAGTTTCTTCATTTATAAAAATTCAATTTTGAGGTATTTCAAAATATTGGTTGGTTTTTCTAATAGCTAAGATATTAGTCTACAATATTATACCACTAATATTCAAATTTAATTTTTTGTAAAAAGGTTATAATTAAAAAAACAACACTAAAAAATGCAGTGTTTTTTAGGGAAAAAGCGTTGTTCACCTTATGTCAGTTTCGATTGTCATGGCAATTTTTACTAAGGGATATTTGTGGTCGCTGATAACGAATCCAGGGTCAGACCTCCAAATTCGAAATTGCAATGTAAAATGACTGTACAAGAATTTTAAAAATAAAATGTATTTATGCCTGGCAACGTTTATGAGGAGATTTTTGGGGCCTCAAAACACGCACATTTAATACGTTTTGAATTTTGAAAACTCTACTGTGGCTGATTCAATATTTTTTAAACTATTTGGCCACTCAAATTGGCTCGATTGTGGCTACCCTTCTGTTTGACAAATCGTGAAATATCAATGTTGATGAAAACATAATTAATTTTTATATTCTTGGTCGTAAAATTGTATGGCTTCGTAATGATTTTGCAGTCTTGAACATGCTTCAGAGGTCCTTGGACGTCCAATCTTAACTCAGGCCCTAAAATTCTATTCTTGGATCCGACATTTTGAATATTGGAAATCTGACCCCATTTTCGTAATCAGCGACGACGAAAATCCCCGCGAGTTCGCAAATTCATCTCGATCAAGCAACATTTACCTAATTTAGTCCGCCATCTTGGATCAGTCATTTTGAATATTCAATATTTGAGACAAAATTTATAATAATCGATCCCGATAACTCCCGCGTACTCCGTTTCATCTCGTTCAAGCAACTTTTCCGCCATTTAAAATTTTGAAAATCTGTCATATTCGTAATCAGTGACCCCTAAAACTCCCGTGTATAAAATTCCAACCGTTTTCCATGTAAAGAAAAATGTGTGCGTCAAAGTTAAATATTTTCGATAAGACAGGATAGACAAATTTACGGTTCTATTTGATTATCTCTGTTTTTCTTGGATTTATTTAGGAAATCATTATAGAAACCATGTTTTTCTATATATTTTATCATGTATTTTAAATATTATTTTCGAAAGTCGCTCATGTAAGAGGCGATAATCGAAAACCGATTTTGATGGTTGAATGATTTGATAACTAAGATATTACATTGATCTATTGTAAACAGATCTGGATCTTTTAGAAAATCTGGATAATTGGAAAAATATTTCCGAATAGTGTCAATGGTATCAATAAATATATATTGATCGCCGCTGTTTTTGTTGATAAATATTGTAAAATAAACATTGAGCATTATCCATATTTCTCATGACCTTATTTCGGCCGTAAAACTTGATTTCTCGGCTTAGGGCGAAACCTTCGGCCGCGAATTAAAAGTCCTACGACAATCGGATCAAAAAGTACATTATTGGTCACGGGCGAAATATCGATCTTCCACGATTGTGAAGTTGTCGCCCGAGCGAAGTGAGGTAATTGCGCCCTTGGCACATAATGTACTATTTTATACAAATTTTGAAATACCATTTTACATTTATTTATAGTATAGTTGGATAATTATTGTTAGCGAGAAATTTCCAATTATTTCTTTATATTCGGTATTCCGAAAATGATCGGTCCGAATGTTCGATTTTGTATTTATATCCTGGATCAATTGCGCACAAAGATCCACTAGATATTTAATGCTATCCGGTTGATTGGTTACACTATTATAATCATTACTAATTATTTCAAAGAAATAATTGTAATATAATGACATAAATTTTAATCACCGTTCACTCGAGACCAAGCAAAACATCATTGAGGTTTGAACGTGTCTCAGTATTCTGAGAAGGCAGATATAATGCATCAATTTTGAGTAAAATGAGAGAAAGTTTTCCGCGGAATTAATCCAAAATAAAGAATGTATTAATCTTTTAAAATGACACTTAATTTTAAGTTACCATACTCCTTAAAAAAAATTTCCTTATTCAGGTTTTATTCGAAATGCCAGAAAAACGTCATAAGCAGGGAATCCGTTCCGTACGAATCATCTATAACTCACGATCAACGTTCCGTATGCAATGCGGAATTCCTTTCCTGGGTGTCAAAATTAACACATTGTTAACATTAAAAACTAATGCATAATTTTTGAACGGTATGATACTTACTACGCAGATAATCATTCCTTGCGTTGTAGAGAATTTCCATCTGGGATTACTTCAAGGTGTTCGCCAAGACTAAGGAAATTCAAGTTTGTAATTATTCAAATGATTATTATTGTGATATAAATTGAATACTAGATTTTATTTATCAGGGTCAAATGAACTTCACTTCTTTTTGTATCTGTTTAACACGTAGAACGCAAAAATGAACTAAGAACCCCGATCGAGTTGCATAGCCACGTGGCACATTTGAAGGTCAGAATACATAATTACTTCGGAATTGCTTGTTAATCTTGTCCAAATAAAGTATTTAATACATAATTCCGAAAATCGCGAATACGAAAGACATAAATGAGACTTACACGAAATTAACGACCGGAGGGAGAATGAGACTTATCCGTCAACGATCATCTTCTTTTCTACGAATTTTGGTGCCATCTTTTTCTATATAAATTAGATGATTTCAAAATTTTTAAATAGCAAATGAATTGGAGAACATGACGACAAGTCCCCGCTCAAAACCATCGAAGATGTTGGCGCCTATGCGATGATCCGCTGAACTGAGTCGGAAAGTTGCCGTCGTCTAGACCTAAGATGTGACTGTGTCCTCCACAGATTCTCTTATAGTGATCGGACTCTCGTGATACTAGATCCATAATGGATCCGCGTCCACAGAGTAAAATTGTAAAAATTACTAATTTTAATTATATTAATAAACCAGGACGAGAGCGAGGCTCGTGAAGCGATTTGCGAAATTGCGAAAGAGTTCAAGTGCTTCATCCTGTTCGTTTGTTCGTCGACGTTAATATCTTGAAAAAATGAATACACTTTGAAATCAGTTCTGAATAGCGGGAATTGATGAGGATTAACTTACTAAATCTTTACGCAGGATACTACAACACTTTTCTTTATGTAAGATATTACAAATTATGCTAGAAGATTGGAACCGAATGGTTCTCGATTACATCGAACGTCCGTGGTTTCGTTATGTGAGTTAAATCTTTTCACCAAATACTTCGCCAAAAGTATATCATTGCTATATATGAATCAATAGGAATAGCTTCCGTAATGTAACGCAGACACTAAATTTGATCGCCAATGACACGAAAGGCAGAACTCGCCATATTTTATTCAGCATTAGTCACTGCACGGAAATGACGGAAATACAACTCATCTAACTGACTCGAAAAGCTTCCGGCCGCGTGCGACTGCAATTGCGGCTTCTAATAAGTACGTGCTGGCGCGAAGAAAAGACATTTTATCCCACTAGGAAATCACGTTTCCATCCAAGTTTAAGAGCGAAAAGGTTGCTGATCCATTTGGGATATAAGTCGTATTAGAATGGTTGCTAGAGGGGCAAAGGGGGAACGCCCAAGGAAATCGAAGGGGGCGAGATGAGCTGCCGAACTCGCAAGCGCCATTTTTACGCCAAGCCAAGTTCCACGAGGAGGGCAGGTCTCTAAGTCTCTGCACCTAGCCGCAAGGGCACTTCGACGTTTCGATTTAGGACGTCTTCAGGTACCTCCCAAAAGTATTTAAATCATTTCCCTAGTGCGTGGAAGGCGTATTTGGTCGCCCGAATGGATGTGGACTCGGGCATATAAAATACATAAACCTGTGTAAATGAACGAATCGCTCCAAGGGACGAAGGCCGTGTTCCACTTCGCTGGCTGACCGCTTTCGGAATGAAATGATTCATTCGCGCATATATGTCTTCAGCGCGTTGCTGTAATTGAGGTTTCAGTTATTTACTAGCCATCAGTTCTCTGAAGTATTATGTGATTATTGAGACAATTATTTCTTAATGCGATTGGAATCACCTTTAAGCGAGTTATTATATTTTATTCTATATATTTATTATACATATACTCTCTAAATTTCTATTCACTCAAAAAGTCACTGTATTCGATTGACTTTCAAATCTAAGCCTCGGTAAAAACCGAGTGGAAATTCCGATTGGAGTAAATATTCACCTTTGCAAAGAGTGACATTATTTAATTCCATTCTAAGAGTGAATAACATCATTCTAATAAAGTAAGATTATTTAATAGTTTTATTTTATTCCTAAAAGTAAAATAGTAGTTTTCGATACAAGTGCGTATGCGTAAAGAACTTTACACATACACACGTGTGCCGAAATATTGTTTACGTACGGTTCTTCCGTGCGTAAAGTATAATCGAGTGCGTAAAGTTTACTTTACGCACAAGTTTAGTTTACGCATCGAAAAGACGTACATAAAATAATTTTTCGTCCTAGCGTGCGTTCCACCCTCGAAAATTACATGGTTAAGATAGGAATCCCTCACCGACCAGCCGACAAATCGGAGACATAAAATCGAATTTTATACCCGCTTAAAAATAATGTTCGTATTATTATTTATTTAGATAAAATGTTATTTTACCCTCGTAATACAAATAGTACTATAATTAAGATATTTTTTCTAATTATAATTATGATGTTATTTTATGGCAAAAAAAAATCGTATTAGAGAAAATGTGAATGTCATATTCCATTCTAATAAAAATCTGTAAAATGCTAAATAAATATAATCAATAAGATATGCAATGTCGAAACGTTCCTTCATGTCATTCAATATACAAAATATAAATATGTTTCCATAATGAGACCAAAATAAAACCGCGAGAGTCGCGAGCACTTCTAGTGGAGGCTAAACTACGTGCGTCTCAACCAATCCTGTAAATTCACTCTTACCTAATTAGTGAACATTTTGACTCCTCTTATAAGAGTCAAAATATCAAGTCGTCTATGAGTCAAATTTAACTAAATCCACTCTTTTTGGAGTCCTTTTGTTCATCACTCTTTTTGGAGTCCTTTTGTTCGTCACACTTTTTAAAAAAAAAAGTCTATTTTATAAATATAAGTCTATTTGCGGGTCGGCTGTCGGGTGGAGAGGTACAGGACAAAGACGGTATGCAGAACTAGATACACAACACAACACCCACCCAGAGCCAGTCCCCCCTACCCAAAATCGGTACCACCAGCAGATTCGGCGGTCTGTGCCATAGCGCGTACAACGCGGGGCTTATCCCATCTTTATCCGAGATAAGACCCATGACGTACCGACCACGGATAAGACGCTGACGGTACGGATAACTGCCGACGGGGGTCGGCAGCGGTCCCAAATTCGTACCTTCGCCCAGCAAGGGTCCCCGGTTATTCCACACTGGACATAAGCAGAGAAAATTGCACGGACGGGGATTCGAAACGTCGAAATTTGACGAAAAACTATAGGGTAATTTTTTTGCTCAGGTGACCAAATTCAATACTTTTTCAGACAATAATCATAAGCATTTTAAACCAGTTTTTATGGCATTATCGTTGACTTTAGGAAGAAAAAAAATAAAACCTTTTTTTGTAGAGAATTTCATGCTCTATTTTTTCTGTTTGAAACATTTTTTAATAAAATTTGTATTTTTCAAAATAAATGCAAAAAACTACGAAGAAACTTAATTGGGGCTAATGTTTTTTAGTAATGGACGGATGGATCTGCGCCAAAATCTAATCAGATCTAAGTTATGCCAAGACACGTATTTAAAACAAAATTTATGTCATTACGCTTATCAGTACGCGAGTTATCACGGGACAAAAAAACGGGACGTAGGGACGTACGTACGTACAAGATCACGGCCACAAATTTTTTTCTTGTTGAATTGGGGTCCTTAGGGTCTGAAACGTCGACATTTGATGAAAAATATAGGGTAATTTTTATGCCCGAAGTGACCAAATTCAATACTTCGTCCACGACCTAAGGTCTTTCGAAAAACCCTTTCACGAAGAAAATGGCAAGATGATAATAACCTTTCATGATCGGTTGGTAAAACAAAATCAAACTGATAACCTTCGAACTCCGTAAATATAAAATCTTCGCATAAATCTTAAGCACACAATTACCAAAGTTACTTCGAGAAGTCTCGATAGCTCGGTTGAATTGAATCAATAATCACACTTCGCGTTGTCATAATATGAATCGATACGCAGTGATTAAACCAACAAAGAGCACCTTCAAACATATTTCGGAGAACTTATCTGTTTTGAAGTTGAAAACTGTGATGAGTCAAGATGACCGCTTCCAGAGAAAATGGCAACTCGTTGAAAACGTAGTCTACCTGAACGAAATGCAGATTTCACTATAAAATCAGAACTTCTCAGCAAATCGTACTCTCTAAATTCGAATCAGCCTTAAGTATGCCGATGCGAATCAGTGAGAATAGCTGATTCGTTGAGCGAAATTTCTATCCACTGAATCAATCAGCGGATTATTTAAGGTTCATTTACACCCGGTCCTCGCTATTTTCACTGTTTCAATCAGTAAATCCTTTCTTGTTGAAAAAAATACAAACATTTTTGCCTAAAATAAGAAAAATATGTACAAGATAGGGAATATATAATGTTTATCGCAAGCGGCTAGAGAATTATTTCCATATAAAAGCAGTCATTCCGTATATAGTGCATATGCAATCTGTTCTAATGCGGCGAATATCGAAGACGTTATCGTCAGTCGACGTAGTTACATATACGTGTAACAATACATTTTTCTACTTTATTAACAGATGGTGTAGGTCAACCCATCATCGATTACGATATGCTCTCATCACTTGGGAGAATTATTACGTATTCGCTGATTTTTTAGCGAGATAATGATTTAAACAGATTAAAACATTTGTGTATTTTAGCTGATTAAAACAGGTGTCCATTCAAGGACTTTACTACGTAGTTTTAGGCACGGTTGACGACGATTCCTCTACCACGATATCGTGATACCGATCATTTCGATCTCTTAATAGAAATGTGACAGCCGATTGTATTTATGGCCATAATTGAAAGCAATCAGAAATAAAGTATGAATGATATTCGTGTCTTATACCGAGCAAGTCACTACAAAATTGTTAAAATATGTGTTAACGACTAGTGGAAGAGTTTTTTAATAACACACACGATTTGATCGGCCACAAGAAACTATTTAAAATTTATTGCGATCAACCGGTGACAATCCGATTGCGACGCTGACTTCCTCACCCGACGACGTTCCGAAACGTACTGAAAAAACCCGATCGTCAATTTTTTACATATTAGTTCGACTTTTCAATTTCTCGAACGTTTAAATAGACTACAACGTCATATTATATATCGATTTATATTTGAAATACAAATACTTTTATCGAGATCGTCACCATTTCGAAGGAAATTTTACATAATTTACCTAACAGGCCTGCTTCATTTTGAGAGGTACCCCCACTCGGGTGTGCAATGGCGTAGGGAAAACCACCTCTGTGCGAAAAAACCTACGACGGGTACCGCAGTTGATAAAACATCGATTCCGTCCGTAACAATATGCAAATTAATATTTTTGAAAAAATTTGTTCTGGTAATATTTTTCTCTAACGTCGAAAACTTGTCCACCCAATAAGAGAAAATTGCAAACAAGTTGGAACAAATTGTATTTTGCAATGCTGGTACAGCTGGAAATTTGATACATATAGCGACAAACTCTATAGATACGATTTGCCGGGATTCGGACGCAGGAGCCATTCGACTGCCGGTCGAATGCTCTTCAAACCGAGTAACGAAATACAAGGTTGTGTGTGACCAGTGCGTTGAGCCGTAACGAAAAAATATGGATTAATTCGCTAAAAATGAATTACATTTTGAGTTTCTGTAGAACCCGTGCATTAATAAGATGTTTTGGTTTTCAAGTCAAT
Source organism: Trichopria drosophilae (assembly GCA_030407085.1). Lineage (NCBI taxonomy): Eukaryota > Metazoa > Arthropoda > Insecta > Hymenoptera > Diapriidae > Trichopria > Trichopria drosophilae. The sequence continues at coordinate 92,931,860 of CM059585.1, forward strand.
ATTGCTGGTGTATTAGAAAATGATGCACTTACGAATCTTTGAGGATTTGAATATATTTTTATGTTTCAGTAGCATTTGCAGAAAAAATGAGTTTTTCTTCATGATAATTCAGAACAAAACATTACTTTTTTTTCTGAAATAGTCCGGCATTAAACAAAATCGGGAATTTCGACAGGAAAATAGGTAACAAGAGGAAGAGCGTAATTCTGCAGAATAAAAAAAATTTACTGAAAATCTTCAATAATTTAAAATTAAAGTATTTAATTTATGATAATCGACTTTGTTATGGGATTTGTGCGCACCTGCGTATCTCTCGTATCCAAAAAATTGAATTTCTCATTTAATGCCGAATTTTCGTATCAAATTTTTGGTATTTTTTTGAAGTATCGGAAACATCCCAATACTTTCGTAATGGAATTTTGCAATTTTTTTCATAGCATAGGGACAGAACGAATGTTGAATAGGCATTACGTCATAGCAGGTATTGTTACTCACATTGCACGAAGTGTGGCAACGTTGCGGGAATATGGTATTGCAACCTAAGCAACTTTTGCGTTAATATGAAAACAACGTTGTTGCCAAGTTGAAATCTCCTCTATTTATAATTATGAATATTTCCTACAATGACCTACAACATTACGGAAACGTTGCCATAACACTGTAGCAACGTGGCACGGTGGTTAGGCGCTAATACAAAATTCACGTACCAACATAAAAAGCATTTAACCCGAGGATAAGATTTGAATACCCCCAACTGATAGGATTGGAAAAGATTCGTATATATAGGCATATCGCCAAAACCTTTAACATTTCAACTTTCTAAAAACTAGATGCCTTCGACCCGGGTGTCTACAATTTTGGCTAAATTCGTATTGCAGTTCTCTGACGAAAGGCTGATGCTTCCGGGAATATTCCCATTTTAACACTGCCAGGAAAGATGACGGCAGAGGGTAGTTCTAGCATCGTTAGCTTCGAGTAGTCTCTATACATATATTGTAACAATATCTTGTTCCTTAAATAGGGTGAATATGCCAATGAATGGACGGTTAGGCATTTTTCACACTTTCATCGATTGTAACCTTTGAATTCTTTTATGAAAATTTAATTATGATACCACCATTAGAATCGTTAGACTCTGCTCTTTATGACCGTGTAGTTCAACCTTTGATTTTATTTAATTATTAACCTCGTCTTCATACGTTTGTCAAAAAAATCCGCTAAACCCCAATGAATAGACGGGTTAAATCAAATGGGACGTTTTCAGTACCAGTTTTGGATGGCTTTAAAACTTTGCTTTGATTTTACAAAATAATAAATACTGGAAGATCAATAGTACTGTAAATATTGTTTAGAATGTTCAAAGAACATAAAAATATGTATTTTGTTGCATGTTGTGCATCATACATTCATAAGAAATCGAAATATGTAGAAAATCGTCCATTCATTGGCATATTCATCCTATATTAAAATTGAAAATGAGCATTTTCAAAACTTCGACCCCGACCGCAGGTCAGCCGAAGCACTGATAAATGAGCACGTCTTGTTCACACTGATGCTTAAAAACACGCGCTTTAGTCGAGTTTTTGACAGGTCGGGTTGCTGGAAATAAATTGTTTTATATGTGGGATACTTCGGTTTCCGTTTTTTACGGCATTATCGTTGATTTTACGAAGAAATGAATTTGTAGGGAATTCGATGTTCTATATTTTTGGTTTGAAACATTTTTTGTACGATTTTTATTTTTTGTTAAAAAATTGAAAAAACGTGTTTTTTGAGCGCTTTTTTGTTAAACCTCCCCATAATCTAGTATGCATTGTCTCCAAAAACTAATCAGATCTAAGTTTGGCCAAGAGAAACCCAATTTTTAACCAAGAAAACAATTTTTACTTCGACCCAGACCATAGGTCTGGCGAAGTATTGAATTTGGTCAGTTCCCGCCAAAAAATTACCCTATAGTTTTTCATCAAATGTCGACGTTTCAGGCCCTAAGGAACCCAAAGCAACAATAAAAAAATTGGTGTCCGTTAGGTTGTACGTCCGTCCGTCCGTCCGTCCGTCGGGCAAAATTTTGTATACGCGATATCTCGGGACTGGCAGGACGAATTTAAAAAGTACAAACGGATTTGGGTTTCTCTTGGCCAAACTTAGATCTGATTAGTTTTTGGAGACAATGCATACTAGATTATGGGGAGGTTTAACAAAAAAACGCTCAAAAAACACGTTTTTTTCATTTTTTAACAAAAAATACAAATCGTACAAAAAAATGTTTCAAACAAAAAATATAGAACATCGAATTCTCTACAAAAAAGGTTTTATGAACTTACTAATCCAACTCGTTGGAGTTCCAAATTTGGCCCCGCCCAGGGGCTTACAACTTCAAAAGACTACACGGAGAGAATATTTGAATGATTTTACGTCAACTAGTTACAAGGTAAATAGCCCCAATGCCTCTTTGAGGGTATTTCTGATAACTATTGAGGGAAATTCAGTTGATCGTTGACGCAAAATCAGTCGATGTAATCATCGGGGATACATTAGTTGATGATCGAGGCAAAAGCTATTGATATTCGAGGCGCACCGCGTCGATAGCATATCAAGGCATCACGCCCCGACGGTCGACTTCTCACGCCTCGACCGATCAACGTAAAATCCGCCAAATCGCCGAGGTAGCGCCGCGGAAAGGAGGGGATGGCACCATCCCTTCTTTTTTTTTTTCATTCCATTAATGGCTACGAGCGTAAAATCATTCAAATATTCTCTCCGTGTAGTCAATAAGCAGGGATATATGCATATATCGATCGATGTATATACATCTTCAAGGTTTCTTTGAATAACAATAAATTCGTTTCAACTTTTGTTTTTCTTTTTTTATGATGCTGCTGCGACGTTGCAAAGACAATAATGCCTGTAAAATTTAGCTGCAACAGGCTCTGTGCCATCGACGACAAAAATACTGGCTTTGATGCCGGGACAGTGCTGACTGTCGATGCTGTGACACTGCTGGCAGCCACTAATGGTCTAATACCGGTTGCCGAGTCTAGGCCGTAGTGTCGTAACAGGCTCTGGGCCATTGCCGACAGTCAATGCCGCGCCAATGCTGGCTGCCGATGCCAGGCCAGTGCTCGTAGCCATTAATGGACCAAGACCGGTTACACGGAAAGGAAGAAACACGACTGAGTTCTGTCTACGCAGCACTGGTTACTGCGTGGCCAGTTCGCAAATACTTTTTATTTCAACTCGCTATAACTCAGTCAATTTTGAGAATTTTGAAACGAAAAAAAAAATAAATTGTTCATTATAGTTTCCCAGATCCAGTGCAGAAAGAAAAAATTATATATCTTAATAAACAAAAAAGTTATTAATTTTTTAATGCAGAACTGCGAAATTTGTGTTTTTATAGATTCAGGCGCTTCGTTTATCGAGCGAATTTCAAGCATCCGAAAACTTTCAGCGAGAAAGTTGTTCATTAAGGTATGAACAAATTTTCTGGAAAGTTTCATCTCAATTTCATTAATAGTTTTAAAATTAATGAATGTTTAAAATAGGTAGCGGCCGACGGCCAGCGCGTCATGTGTGCCACGGTGATGCGCGCAAGGCCACGACCAACAGTAAACATTCATTACTTTTAAACTATTAATGCAATGGAGATGAAACTTTCCACAAAATTTGTTCATACCTTAATGAACAACTTTCTCGCTGAAAGTTTTCGGATGCTTGAAATTCGCTCGATAAACGAAGCGCCTGAATCTATAAAAACACAAATTTCGCAGTTCTGCATTAAAAAATTAATAACTTTTTTATTTATTAAGATATATCACTTTTTCTTTCTGCACTGGATCTGGGAAACTGTAATGAACAATTTTTTTTTTCGTTTCAAAATTCTCAAAATTGACTGAGTTATAGCGAGTTGAAATAAAAAGTATTTGCGAACCGGCACGCAGTAACCAGTGCTGCGTAGACAGGACTCAGTCGTGTTTCTTCCTTTCCGTGTACCGAGTCTAGGCCGTAGTGTCGCGCCAAGACTCATGCCAGTGTTGGCCCAATGTCGCAGCCGAGCCTCGGCAGCGTCGTTGCCAGGACTGGACCAGGGCTGGGCCGTTACGAATTTCGCTAATACATGCCTTTCCACCCTAGATACACAATATACTATTTTGTGCCAATTTGAATGCGAACCTCGCTGTCAGCTCGGCTCATAATACTCTCACAATAACCCAATAACCCTCACATTCGTCGAAAAAAACTTTTACGTACTTGCATCGAAAACTACTATTTCGTATTTTTAGAGAATTTTTAGAACATTCTGAAATTTTCGACTTTTCGGTACCAAAATAAGATCAAGCGCCAATGCATTTCATATAACTTGTCAATCTTTTTCGTTTTTTCATTTCAGATGATATGAAAGTTCTGCAGTCTGGAGCCGATTCGCTACTTTTCTTTTACATATCATGTTCGACGGAGTAGTATGAACTTCTCAATAGACTTTTAAGCGCCAAATAAAATGTTCCTTGTATATTATAATCATGAGTAAATAATTTCACACAATATATACTTTCGAACATTTGTGCATTCCATATGAAGGGGATGGATTCCGCCAAAATACCATTTTCATTTGACATTTACACGATCGATAAAAAGAAAAAGTTTTTCGAGTGCTTGAGTGAGGTAATAATATTGATGAACACCAGCATCTATTGACTAGGAAATTAGGCGTTTCTACCACTCAAGATTTGAGGGTCAAGTGTCGGATTGTAAGAAAACGAAATTAAAACAAAAAGTAGAAAAAAGAAGTTCGTCGGATCTCTTAAGCGTGTGACTATGGTCTGTTCGTGCGTTTGGTCCCAGCCGTGTGCTGGGATCATCATCATTATACATTCACACACTTACTAGATTGCTATAGGAAGACGAAGAAAAAGGCGACGGAGGTTAGACTGCCGCGAGTTCGTGACCAGAATAACACTGGCTGAGATCTGCTGCACGAGCAAAACGGTGCATGGTGATCCAAGTGCTGCACGTTCGAGAATCGACTTAAGGTCCCGCGTCTCGGTAGTCGAAGTGGCTGCGCATTTCGTGAAATGTGCTGTCTTTTGCATATTTTTTTTTAATAGATGTACCAAAAAGTGCAGATATATAATGCACCGATTCACGGAGAAATGGCAATTTTGTTCATGCATATTTGTTGTGACTACAAACTTTAGTTCATCCATATATATCTTTTTTACGAGCAATAACCACTTGTGGCATCTTACTCATTGGATTTATAAAATGGGAATTCATACTGGGATATCGACTGACTCTCAGTTAGTTTCGTTGTTACAAATTGAGAGAGCGGCGTGGGTATAATGCAGTTCCTTCTGGAGTTTTTACATGTAACCTTTGGTAGTAACATTACCCATGTTTTCGTAATTTTAAATATAAAAATTTAATGAAGAGTCACGGTTTACCAGACAAAAATACGCCGACTATTATAATCCGTAACTCTACTCTTACTGGAAATAAGAACTATTCACTTTCTTCACATAACACAACACTGTGAGAAGATTACTGAAAGGTTACAAGCTGAAAACTTCAACGAATTATTGAGGTAACGTGTAGCGGTTATTTGTAATGAACTTTTTTGAGTGAAATTAATAAAACATTTTATCAATCATTAAAATTGTAATGCATTTTCTTAGTGTAATAAAGAGTACACCGAATTATTTTAAGACTAGTGTTGAAGCCAATTTATAAAATATGAAAAAGTATTATCATTCTGCGCGTACGCAATGTATTTGTATGAATTTGGTAGCCCGCTGTATGCAACGACAATTAAGAAGTCAGTTGGCAAATAAACTGTGAACTACAGAACACACACGCTTATTATTCATATAGTTGGGTTTACTCTCGCGTTCCAGTGCGAACCAGTGCCTTATAAGTATTAACATCTAGTAAAGTAACTTACAACAATCTTATTTTACTTTTACCTACGTCATAAGCTTAACCGACGATTCGTGTCTTAAAGTATGGCATAAGATTTTGTGAAGGTTTCTTAATCTCCATGTAATATACAATGTATATATGTATTGAATGGTATATGATGGTTACTAGTAGCTTTCAACCGTATTATCAACATTTACAATGTAAGGCAATAGTAAAGAAAAGCTCATACCTAAATAGGTTTCGGCTAATTTGGACATAATTTAGTTAACCCCTCGTAAGCCACTGCTTGCTATTGGCTATCACCAATATGTTTCACTAGTTCAAATTAAAAGAGTATGTAAAATGATAGATGAGTTTACAATAAATTGCTATAATATTCTTTCACTGAGAAATTGAGAAAATATTCATTAGAAAATGTCCCATATTGTCCGGTATCATCGGGATATACTCGGAAAATGTCGATAATTCCTACATTTCTATGAAAAAGACCCATACTGTCGAAGAATTTGAATACAGGTATTCTAAATGATTCATTTAAAGTATATGAGAATTTTTCCATGGAAAATTTTCTCAGTGTATTGTATTCAATATTTTTTATTAATTAAATCGATGAATCGGGGTTTGAATGAAAATTGGATATTCGATAATACTTACTTATCATGATTTTATAACATTACACTTATATTTAAAAAGAAAACTGCAACATTGCGCATTTAATTAGCTGAACAAATTACTATCAAAAAAACTTGGAGAACCGAGAGAATTGTTTACTCGGTGTATATTCAAAACATCTTAATGACCTTGTAACAGGTCGGGATGTCGCCTGATATTAGTACCTATAAACAACAGGCAATAATGAGCAAAGTAATCATTATTCATAATGAGTTAAGGAGGTTGGTGTGGTACGTGGAGTCAAGTGCAATTTTTCCCCCAATTTTGACTAGGTCAGTACCGTTCGGAAGTTGCATAACTTCTAACCTGTACGGTAATGAACTTTTGACAACAATTTCATTGAAGTTCTCTTACGTAGTGTATCCAATCGGTCATTTTTCTTTAATCGACATTGATATTAATTAAATCTATTTGTAAATTCCGTGTAAATCTCGCCTATTAAGACTTGAAAAATGACATTTTACATAAGAATCAAACATCCTTATAGAAAGCGACGAATTAGCTAATAATGTTGATTTATAAATGGTGACGATTTGTTTCGCGTAATCATGAAACATTTTCGTAGCGGCATTTTCTGCCTATTAAAGTTTTTTTTATTTTTTAGCCACCAAGCATTTCAAAGGCGCATTTCTATAAAATTGCATTCTCTTCCAGAGCAATAGTGTGTTATAGATAACATGCGTATAATATATTATAACTCCTATGATAAGCTATATATAATTGATACGCAATGTATAATCGGTAAAATAGAGATGTGTATATGATGTATATAGGGTAGTGTTAGGGTACTCTGTTCACCAATCATAAACCAAGGAAGAGACGGCACTGCAAGAACGGAACCAATAATGGACGAATGGACTAACGCGACATCATCGACATATCCACCAATCAGGTGCGAGACCACTCGATACCAAGGGAGAACAACGACAGAAGGGCAGATCGGATTTTTGCCATCAGCGAGTCGGCTGCTAATTTATGAAGCTCGAGAAAGAAATCCCATAATTATCGGAGATAAAATTGTTTATGGTGGTTCTTTATCTGGGGTTACGGTGACAGCCCAGTGAAATGGCTTCACCATCGTAATAAACACCGTTCGAGTTCAATCCCGTCGGACGCCGTTAAAATCACGTAGTTCACTATATCTTAAATGTTGTACATGGCCACGAAGGAGAAAATCGACCTTTACACACAGACCTAAAAATTATAAGATAGATCGTGAGTTTCGGCATTTGTGCATTAATAAGTGACTTGGGCAGATGATCCATCTCCCCTGATTCTGACAAAACAATTGTCGACTCCCGATGTAAAACACGATCGAGAACGTCGCCATTTTGGGTCAGTACAGCATGTATGGATGAGATTTTACTCGAGTGTGCGATGATACTGAATTTCAAGCAATATGGCAACGAATGAAGGATTATTTGAAGAGAGAAATCACATCGGCCAGGATTTTTAGTCTGCGTTTTATTTTACTTCTACAAAAATGAACGTTTTTTAAATAATTTATGTATTTCTCTCTCTCTCTCTCTCTCTCTCTCTCTCTCTCTCTCTCTCTCTCTCTCTCTCTCTCTCTCTCTCTCTCTCTTGCGTTTGCTCTTAAATTTTATAAATCGCGTTTTTCTGTCTACGAGTGTTAAAAGTGATGTTATTGGAATCGAATTTAATTTTATGTTATAAACTAAAAAGAAAAAGAACAAATGTAAAGCGATATACTCAATCATTTCTTTGTGAAATAAACTTTAAATTTAATGCAATAAAAATCAATACTTATAAATTATTACAAGTGCAGTAATGTGTACATTGAAAAAAGAAATATTGGACGCATCAAATTAATTATAGTATATCATGCAATAAGGGCGCAATTACCGATCTTCAACGAGTGCGAAGTTTGTCGCAGGAGCAAAGCCAGGATGATAATCACACTCGTCGGAGATCGATATTCCGTGTTCCATATGATATCTTTTAATACAACCGGCGTGTGGCTCGATAATTTGCCCCCGAATACTTTACTGCAAAGCGCAAAATCGAGTTCTACTCCCTGAATGCACGGAAAATATGTTGGAAGATGAACGCCACCTAACCGAGTTACGGATCCTCCCCTCCCCTTTGGCTCGTCATTTCGCCCGAGTTTGGGAGCGTGATATTCCCAAAACTCTGGAAAAACGGCAAAACTAAAACGCGGGAAACTTGCTGCGCCGAGAATAAGACCATGACCACATCGCGAGTGGGTATGAAACCGCACTAGACCTCTAACCTTATATAAGGGAAGTGAAGTTCGGTATTTTCGATTTAAATAGTATTTTAATAGCTAATCATTAGAATAGAAAGAATATAATTGCAATGACATTGATATGGTTTGTATTTTCATTCTTGATGATAATTCTCTTCTAATTCTAAGCCGATTTCGTTGAAATTTGGCGTACATTCCTAAAAAATGCGTAAAAGCGCCTTAACATCGAGTTTTACTTGAAAGTACGCCCAGTTTCTATTTAATTTGAATATTCCAGGTTATCAATCAATTTACCGCGTAATTTACAAGAAATCATATGTTTTCATTGATAATTTGGGAAAATCAATATTAAATTACCGACTCTCCCCTAATCTTTATTATTAGCAAATAATAACATATTTATATGTATACATTTTGCTGATATATGCCATTACAAAATGGTATATACATTTATTTGTTAGTAATATTTGCTTTCTGCGGTGAACACCGAAACCCATAAAATCACACATTTCATTGCCAATATTATACAGGGTCATCGAAAAGTATCGGACCCCCCTAATATCTTCAGTTAGAATGCACTTAGGAGAAAATGTCCAATAGCAAAGTTGTATGGTTTCAAGCGGGGAGTAAGATGATGACCTTGACTTTGACCTTGACCATGTCCTTCAAGGTCATTTCAAGGTCAATCTTATTTTTTTAAATAGAACCCCCTACATTTTATTGCATATTCTTATAGCTTATCTCGAGAGCTTTCCAAAACACTATAATAAAATATTTTTTTATTAAGTACTTTTTGAGTTATAAAGGTTTGAAGTTAACAATTTTTTGACACAAAATGTAGAATATCTTGTAAAATATTATTTAGTTTTCAGTAATCATAAGCTTAATACTTTTGTGCGCGGAATAATGAGACCAATTAATTGGTTTAAAGAAAATACATTAATCGGATCCCCCTAATATTTTCAGTAAGAATGCATTTTGGAAAAATGTCCAATAGCAAAGTATTGTACGGCTTCAAGCAATTATGCTAATAGGCTCTGGCGAAAAACTGCCCGCACATAATCGCGAGAAGCTGCTCGAATGCGTGATTTCCGAAGGCGTTAGCGGGAATCTGACCTAAAGCGTTGGCCAATCTTTATTCTCTCACTCTCGCAGGCACCAATGTACGAGCTCTTGAGCAAACAATACGGATCACTGATTTGAAACTTTGATGCAGTGTTGTCTTCTTCTTAGCGAGCAGCAGTCACCTCGTGGACGTAATCCGTACTATTCAACGTTTCGAGGCCATTGGTAGCGTTAAAAGCCGCCGAAAATCTGGTAGACCTAAAACAGCAACAAATAATGATAAGGCATTAGATGTTTTACAGTCTTTCGTTGAAGATCCCCATATTTCCATCAATCGCGTTGCACAAGAACACGAAATCGGTCATGCATCTGTCAGTAAAATTCTGAAATTGAATAAATGGCATCCATACAAACTCCATTTGGTCTAAGAGTTGTCCGAAGACGATTTTGATAGACGCATCGAATTTTGTGATCTTATGATGGAGATGATTGTCGACGATCCTCTATTACTTGATAATATTGTTTTCTCTGATGAGGCAACATTTGAACTGACTGGAAATGTAAATAGACACAATTGTAGATACTGGAGTGACGTTAATCCTCACTGGAAAAGAGACAATCATACTCAATATCCACAAAAAGTTAACGTATGGGCTGGTATTCTTAATGGTAGACCAGTTGGCCCTTTCTTCATTGAAGGCAATTTGACAGCACAAGTATACCTAGTCATGCTTCGCGAACAAATTGTTCCAGCTATTCGAGACATAGCTGGTGGAAATATGGATGAAATTTATTTCCAACAGGATGGAGCTCCACCTCATTATGGTGTCATTGTCCGTCAATATTTGAATGAGGTCTTTCAGGACAGGTGGATAGGGCGAAGGGGTCATATTGAGTGGCCACCTCGGTCTCCGGACTTGACCCCACTTGACTTTTTTTTGTGGGGTTACTTGAAAAGTAAAGTTTATGCCACCAAGCTTCAAGATTTAGATGATTTAAGAGGGAGAATAACTCGAGAGATGGAACTAATACCGCCAGAAACGTACCGGAATGCGGTTTCGGCTGTTTATAACAGATTGGCAAAAATCATTATTTTATTTTGTTTATTTTAGCAGCCCGCATTAAGTTCTTACGTGACTGAATAGTTTGTACTTAACAATTGCTATTTGCATCTCTTGAAACAATGAAAACAACTTTGCACCTGGGTGAACAGAAACAAAAATCTTTTTAGTAATTGCGTGCGTAAACTTCGTTGGTAAAGTACTTTTTCATCATACTGGGACGAAAGCAGCATTTTTCCTGTCATGAAGAAAAATCGTATACTTCCCTCGGGAAGTAAAAAAGAATATCTCAGACTGCGTGTAATTTTTACCCGAGGTGAAGCCGAGGCATCTAATTGGACCTGATTCGCTTCAAAATGGACCAAAATGTGGTAATCAGTTATTATAAATGTTCCATAATTTGAATCATTTGGATTTTTAAAGTTCCACATTTTTGGTCCATTTTGAACCGAATCAACTGCAAATTCGTGTCGTCAGAAACATTCAATATTTTTACACTAGTATGAGACTTTCTTTGAATAATTGTATTTGGTATTGTAATTATTAAAACCGGACATTAGGAAAGAGTAAAATCACAATGTACTGGAGATAAAGTCCGCAAAAACATTGTGCCTCCATCCAATTAAAATTCCAACTGTCTCACCCAACGAAGACATCGATAAATAAAGGCACGAGGAAACATTGAACTTATTTTTTAATGAATAATATAATGTATAACCAAAAAATTAATAGTAAAATGTGATTTCTTCGCTGGTCTCAACGTGTAAAGAATTTCATTCCGATTTTCAGATTTGCAACTTGATGATTTTCTTGGCTATGTGACCTAGGAGTTGTAGACCATGATCAGCGAATTTCAGTGCCGATGTCGAACTTCGGTAACTCTATTTTTATGTTTAAGGATATGTTCTATTTTTCTGTATGCCTTTATTTGTAAATGTTTTCGTCGGGCAGTTAGTCGAAATTTCAACCAAGGCTCAATTGCTTCGCGGACTTTTTGTAGCAGTCGATTATAATTTTGCTCTTTTCTGCATTTGCATATCTCCAGCTTCAATTGCCACTTACAATTATTAAATGAAATCTGTTTGCTTACAATAATATAACAATTATGGTCGACAGAATATATTTGGAAATGAGTCGACCAAAATGTGGAGCTTTTCAGATCTATATTAGTTCCACATTTTGGTCCATTTTGAACCAAATTATGTTTATTAATTAGATACCGTTGTATGAAACAAACCTAAGTTAAATTTGATTGGATTTCGATAAGTAAGTGATCCTTTTTTGATCGACATCTGATACTAAATCTTGAATTTATGCAGTACCATCGTAATTGTGTATGCGGAAAACAAGCATAAAAGTGATATGATCAAATACGAATCTGAAAGAAATCTTTATGTGCAATTTTAAACTAATTTCCATTCATTGTTGTGATTATATCATATGTGATTGTAAATTAAATGTCATATGTATTTAATAAACATTCGTTTCTCAAGTGCTTTTGAAATGCACATCAGTGATACTCACAATGGCGCCTAGGGGCGACCAGTGTAACTTCAAAAGTGAGCTACAAAGTAACCCATAAATAAAATAGAGAAAATATAACATTTGACATATTCTTAAGTTACACTTAAAACTATTCATGGCTTTTTAAGATAGGCTTGATTTCTTCAATAAATGTAAATGTTATGGGCTCTGCCTATCACTTTAAAGTCTAATAACAATTTACTCATTGAAGTAGTAAACATTTTCCTAATTAAGCCCATATACGGGAGAGAATTTGGCATTTTCGAAGGGCACAATCCATTTAAATTACTGTATAATCATTGAAGAAGCTAGCAAATGTAAACAAGGGCCTGGCACAATAATTGTGATAAGAATGGATACAAAGCTGACGGTTCTCACGACGTCACCACGGAATTCCCACTTTTCGAATCTTATACCTGCGGTCTCGTTTAACGACCTTCTGCTCGTATTGGATGGTCGCGAATTTCGTTCGGGAGTTTTGAGGTTAGCCACACGCTCCCGCTTTAGGCCTTTACGTTACTTCGAAGGTACATGCGAATGTGCGTCTGTGAATGAAAAAATAAAGAAAAGAAATGTATCGAGAGAGGGAGAAAGTTATAGGGACGCGAAGAAATATATCTGTGAACGAGGAGAACCTGCCTCGTCATGCGGACCCGGCCCCACTTGCCACTGTCAGCTCGCGTGATTTATTGCAGTTCGGAGCGACTCCTTTTCTGCCACCCCCGCGCACTCTTCAGAATCGCTGTTTTTTCCTCGACTGTAGCTACTCTATTTGTATCTCTTTCGAACGCTTCTTCAACTCTCGCAATCTTTCAGATAGCTCTCGCTTTTTCCCCTTTGCGAATAAAATTGCCTGTCCGCTACCCCTTCCGGGGGTTCGTCTTCCTTTTATTTCAAGTGAAATCGTCTCTTTTTCTCTGCTACGTTTCTTTTTTTGGGTCTGTCACCTACTTGTCTCTATTACTCTTTCTGACGGACGTGCGCGCTACTCGTGATCACTTATTTTGCCAGTACCTTCTTTTTTTCTACGCTGACATTTTTAAAGCATTTAAAGGACCCGTATTCAACCATTTGATATGCTTTCTAAGTCTCGGATGAACTTTCTTTCTGTTCTCGTGATCATTTTTTATATTACTTTTTTGTGGCTGTTTGACCAATTAGTATTTTAATTTTATCGATAATTTTATCTTTGAAAACTATTTTTATTATATTTTTCTTTAAAGCAAATTTAGAGGTGAAAAGTTGAATAAAAAAAGTTTGTTAAGAAATATATATTGTAGAAGAGTTATAGTAAACTAAATAGAATATCCTACACAATATATAAAATACTAGTGGTAGGAAAATGAGGAGACTCCAATTTGCTTCCGCACCGTACTTTATTTCCTCTCTGACTGACTCTTATAATCGTTCCATTTGAATTTCACACAAACGCTCGAAGAACAATAAACAATAACAAACCGTCACACATCAATTAATCAACAACCGTTCATGTATTATTCCTTCTCTTTCTAACATTCGGCCATCCGTCGCAATTACACGACCCCGTGTAAGCGAAAGCGATTTTGACTGATGAACGGTACAAATCTGCATTATCCTGCATTCATTCATCTGTCAGTAACCATGAAATGTAAGTTGCTGCTACCTTAGAACCAAAACATGATACATATATTCGAACCTCCCGTGCAAGTCGCTACTACCTTGCTACGGTTACATTGGTTAATAAGTAAGTGGTGTAAGTCGCTGCTACCTTACAACCACAATATAACATACGTATTTCAAACTACCGTACAAGTCGCTACTACTTTGTACCGATTAGCCAATATCAATTTATGTAAGTCGCTACTATCTTACATCTACATAATATTCTAGTAACATAATATTCAAAATACCGGACAAGTCGCTTCTACATCGTAACGGTATTCATGTAAGTAATTAATTAATTTTCGATGAGAGCGTTCAGATTATGCGTACTTATAATAAGTCTATCGTGTCGGTTTCCTGAATCAATTTAACATCCGAATACGGTCGAGTTTAAGTTTCGTTTTTGTCTGTTTCGTCGTCACTGCTCGAAGCAGAGTCAATGTTCGATCTGTCGAAATTTAACCAGGGCTTCATTTTATCTGCTGCAAATACTGACTCATAACATCGGTTTCCTTTTTTAGTAATAGGTATACTTTCGATCTTATACCTATCATTGCCTAGTACTCCGACTACTCTGTAAGGACCTTGAAATTTTGGTATTAATTTCTTACTTTGTCCTGTAGCTTGGATTTGTCGTTCAATGCTAACTAGTTCGCCAATGTGATAATGTTTAGGAACGCAAGTCTTTTTGTCATATAAGACTTTCTGCTTAGCCTGATACTCTGCAATGTGTTCGTTAACCTTGTCACGAATAGTATCTATTGCGTCGCTATTGTCTACGGGTTCGTTATTCAAATACGACTTAACCCTTCCTTCTGTCATACCGGTTAGGGTAACACCGAACAACGCACGAGCTGGTGTTTCACCTATGCCTTTGTTAATGGTGTTATTGAGTCCTAACTGCACGTCTGGTACTTGTTCATCCCATCTTTTCTCATCAACTCCGACAGATTTCGCCGTCAGAGCGTCTACAATTGTTCGATTGTAGCGCTCTACTTGGCCGTTAGCTCGCGGGGTTGCAACCGCATTAAGTATGTGCTTAATGCCTAGCTGACTCAGCCAAGTAGTGAACTTATCGCTCGTGAAGCTAGAGCCTCTATCTGATATTATTCTCCTTGGGATTCCAAAAAAACTAAAATACTCGCGCATTTTGTCGATGACGATGGGTGCTTTCGTACTTTTAACGGGTTTCAACACGGCAAATTTTGTGTAAGCATCTATGATTACCAGTAAATAAGTATTTCCTTTAGAACTTCTAACGAAAGGGCCTACGTGATCAATATGCAAAGTCTCGAAGGGCTTAGTACCCTTCGATATTGGGTGTAATGGCGGCTTCTTTCCTGAAGTGCATTTTGCGTAAGCACATTCAAGGCAGGAATCGATATATTTTTTTACGAACCTTCTCATTTTTGAAAACCAATAGGTTTCTTTAATTTTTGAAAAGGTCTTTTCGAATGCGAAATGTCCTATATCATCGTGGCATTGTTTGAGTAGTTGAAAACGTACACCTTTTGGTACCACCCACTTCTCACCCTGATCAGTTTTACGATAAAGTTTACTGTTCTTCACTACGTAGTTAGATTTGATGTCCGTTATTTCGTCGGATGAAGGGTCTTTAAGAATAGAAATTTTCCGCTGTATCTGCGTATCGGCACTTTGGACGGTACTAAGCCAATCAGACTCTGTTACTTTCATAACTGGGATACATTCGTCTACATCATGACAACTGCCAATTGGAGGATTCCTACTCAGTGCGTCAACATGCGTCATCGATTTTCCAGGCCTATACTCGACAGTAAAGTCGAATTCCTGCATCGCAATCCACCATCTAGCAACTCTGGGTATGAGATCTCGTTTCTCGAAGGTTGCCCTCAGCGAACTGCAGTCGGTCATTATTTTGAATTCTATCCCGATCAAATAAACACGAAATCGTTGGAGAGACGCAATTACCGCTAGCGGCTCAAGTTCGTATGCTGTCATATGTTGTTCTTCTTTACTTGTCTGTCGACTGTAATATGCTACCGGTTTCAAGACACCGTCCTTATTTCGTTGCAGCAAGATACCAGCTACACCAATTTTACTGGCGTCCGTGTGGAGTTCTGTATCTAACTTCACGTCATATAAAGCTAAAGTAGGCTTACTTAATAATTCTTCTTTTAACGTATTAAAGGCTTGGACTTGCTCTATACCCCATGTCCATGCGGTATCCTTTTTTAGCAGAGCTGTAAGCGGCTTAGCAATGACTGAAAAACCTTTCACAAATCGACGAAAAAAACTACATAGACCAATAAATTGCCGCACTCCATGCTGATTCCTCGGTTCTGGGAAATTTTTCACCGCGTCAATTTTTTTTGACCCTGGCCGAATGCCTTCCGCGCTGAGTTCAAACCCTAAATAATCAACCGTCTCGCTAAAAAAACAACATTTTGACAACTTTAAGGTCAATTTTGCTTCCTTTCTGGCTTGGAGAACAATCTCCAATTTTTGGAAACCTTCGCGAATAGATTTAGATGGGATTATAATGTCATCCATATAAGCCGATACAATTTTATCAACACCCGCGACGGTGGAACCAGTTTCTGGTCTTGTCTTATCGTGAAGAGTCTGTCTTTGTGTGTCATCTAAAACCGACTTGATCATACGCATAAACGTCGAGGGAGCATTTACTAGCCCAAATGGCATGCGGTTAAACTCATATTGCGCATCAGGGGTAACAAAAGAGGTCTTGTGACGATCACTCTCTTTAATCGGTATCTGATAGTATCCAGACGCGAGGTCGAGGGTAGAATAAAACGAGTATCCACCAAGATCGTCCAGTTGATCGTCTATTCTGGGAAGAGGGTAGTGTTCCTTCATAGTTTTCCTATTTAATGCTCTATAGTCGACGCATAGCCTAATTTCACCGGTTTTCTTTTTTGCTAGAATTATTGGGCTTGCATACTCCGAGGTAGAGGGGCGAATAATACAACAACCTAGCAATTCCTGTACCATCGAACGAACCCGGTCTCTTTCGCCGAATGACAATCTATAGGGCCGATATACTACAGGTCCCTCGTCTTTTAGGCGAATTTCCATCTCTATACGATCGGTTTTTCCTAACTCACCCAATTCGAAGGCGAAACAGTCTCGGTACTTATTGAGCAAATTTATAAGCGCACGAAGGGTATCTTTGTCTACGTTAGCGCCTGTCAGTATATCGGATTCCGATATGGGACGCGGAGGTTCAGAATTTTCAATTCGTAGGACTTGAACGTCATCGTGGAGTTCGTCTGCCACCGCGCGTTTACACTTAGCCAATAACCTACCTCTATCGATGTGAAATGGTTGTTTTGAAGTTCCTTTAATTAGTATGGATCCCTGACCATTAATCACCCTAAAAACTCCTTGAATCAGGTAATATTCTTTACCGGGTTCAAACCGATTGCTATTTTCGACAAATACATCTCCCGTAAATCGAGAATCTGTCCAGAAATCAACTAACGTAGGTCCGTCAATCTCAACCTTTGTTAGATTAAAAAGCTTAATATTTGCTGCACATTTCGTGCACGTGAATCTTAACTGATTACAATCTTTTTCGACGCGAATATGGGATTGTTCTGTAAATGTTTGTCCTACGATTAACGGTACTCGCATAACGTTATCGGGTACAATAAGCAACGGAACCTGAGCACTAGCTGAATCAAGTTCCAAGTCGACAGTAGCGATACCTAGTGGTTTAACCAAAGCATCTCCAAATCCTCTGAGCATGGGCAATCCGTTATCTATTTGCCATTCTAGTAATAAATTTTTAGCTGCCGTATCACTAATCATTGTGGCTGTACTGCCAAAGTCAACGAAACAGTCTATCAGTTTCTGGTTTATGAGCGCTTGCTTATAATATTTCGAAGAACCGGTACTTCCGTTACTAACGGACATAACAGAGTCAACTGAAGTACCCTGATTGATCTTACACTTATCCGCTGTGTGCCCAAAACGAGAACACCGGTCACACTTAATTATAGGCTTGGTACATTGAGATTTATAATGCCCTTCTTGCTGGCAATTATAGCATTTCACATTACGATTTTTAACAGTTTCCTTATTTGAAATGTCCAATTTTGTATCAATATTTCTGTTTCTTTTATAATCATTATTACCGCTATTATGCCTCGCATTTTTTAGATACGGAAGTAATTGCTCTGGTGACTCGAATCGACCTGCTTCAGCACCTAATCTAATGGCGCGATTGTCTATACCAAATATAATACAGTCGGTCGCACGCTTACCCTCGATGCCACAACGACTAAGCAACGCGATCTTTTCATAAAAATATTCTTCTAACGATTCGTTAAATCTAACGCGTTTCGCGAGCATCGTTGTGAGGAGCTGGCCGTAATTCTCATCGCCAGGGAAAGCAAGGTTCAGTTTAGCCTGTCATACTGACCAAGTATGCGACACGGTGGGGAGACCCTCGTACCATTTTTGGGCGAAGCCTTTTAACTTGGGAAGGGCAAAATTTATCGTTTGTCTATCAGTCCAATTATAAATCGTTGCACACTCGTTAACTTTGGGCAACCACATAGATACTGTCTGTTCTTTACGAGCGGGGTCAAATTCAGGTAGCGTATTGTTATAATAAAAATTTTCGCTGCCGGTCCCCCTCCCAGCGCATTGTAATGCCCTAACTAATTTGCGAAAAAGGGAATTATCTTCGGGGCGAATTCCACCCTGCTCTCGGATACTTACGTCTCTTGATTGGGTTCTGGGAACTGACTCTCGCTCCGTCGCGTCACGACCGCTACCCTGACTGTTCCTATGGCTTGTACTGCCACCACCTCTGCTCGATGCTCGGGATGAGGGGCGTCTCGATCGATGACTTCTTGACCTCCTGTTTCTAGTTCGGTCATGATTTCTTGACCGTTTTCGTCCATCATCGTTTCGATTCCGGGCATGCCTTCTTTTATGTTTTCTTTTCTTCCTGTACCGCGAATGTCCTCTGTCCAGTTCTTGCCGTGGAGGCAGGGTGGTGGTCGTTCCAAACCTGGATATACTCAGCCTACCTAAAATATAAGTCTAATTTCGGTAAAAATACTATTTTGTTTGACTGTGACAATCGAAGCATTAATTTCCGAACGGATTTTTTGTGCTGAAAATAATGGCGCTGGCAGAATTTACCAATCACATTCCATTTTCAAGAAAGGTGAGGTTAAATGTGTGACAATAAGCATTTTGGTCATATTTCGATTTATTTTATACCCAAACATTTAACTGCACTATTCCAGAAAATGGACCGTGATAGGCGAATTCTGCTAACGTCATCGTTTTCAACATGAAAAATCCTTTTGGAAATGATAGTGTGATTGTCAAAGGAAAAATCAATGTCGGACAATTATTCCGGGAGGTAACGACATATTTCATTACACCATTTCCGCAAGCTACATTTTTTTTCTACGAGTTATGCATGTAGTAACTAACAGTAATATGCAAGTCTGCCTGCGTATCCTCGTTGCAGGGGGTTACAAAAAGGTTACAAACACAGCAAAAAATTAAGAAAAAAAAAATTATTTTCGCACGCATGAAACTGATAATGTGTATCATTTGAAACATAAGAAACTCAAAAATTATCGTCTGCCACTTAAATTGCGTTGCAAAAGTCGTCCGCCACTTCATAAAAAATCGAAAAAAAATTTTAAAAAATTTATTTCCGCAAGTATGAAATTAATTACAGTGCTTCTTTTCATAGTACAGTACACAAAAACAATAGTCTGCCACCCATAAGACATTGCTAAGGTCGTCTGCCAAGCCGATAAAGTTGCGCTCGGCATACAGAGCGAGAGAGCCTCGACTACGACGCTGCTGTTGTATCGGCCTGAAAGACGATTATTGCAGTTCTTAAGTGTTGAACAACTATTGTGAAGTTATTTTATATACTAGGCCACTCTCTAAATCTGTATTAGTTAAAAATGTACGAATTCAGAAACGAAGAGTGTAATCATTTTTACTAATAAAACGTAAAAAAACTATTAATTCGATAATCAAGTTCAATTTTGTCCATAATTTGTTTTTGATGTATTCAGTTGCTACTATCAGATTAATGGAATTTTATTAATAAATTAGTACATGTTTTACAGTTTGCTATTGAAATATTACTAAAATTATCTTTGTTTACTAGTAAAAATGTACTAATTCGAGAACATTTGTTCACTGGATAAATTTTAAAGATAGAGCCGCTCGCTTCATTACTTACTGCGTCTGGATGAGTACAACATTAAAGTCATGATATAATTAAAGTACCATTGATAATCTTGAAAATTTAACAGCTGCACTGTATAGAATTGAATGAATAATGTGATCTCACATTCAAATCAAATATTCAAAAAAAAATTTTCAATAAAAAGACTTTCAGTATCGGCCTGAAAGAGTATAATTGCTGCTCAATTCATTCTTGAATGATTGTCATGAAGTTGAATGACATTTAGAAGTTCTTTTGTGTGTTATTTTTTATTTACGTATTTAATGATAGCGATGTGGTTTTATGGTAGTAATTTTATAATATTTCTTCCTGGTCATCATGGTCAATAGAACTATCTGTTTCATTCAATGTTTCATTGAAATCGTCAACATCCGAGTTGCAAAATTCAGGATCTTCTTCCTCGCCAGACTCGTGATACTGATCTGTAAATATAATAATTCATTAATGGCTAGATAATTATTTTAATATAAATTGTTATAATTTTTTTGTATTGTACTTATATTTTCTTCCGCGTCAAGAGCTATGTCATCGATGGATTTTGGAAGTTGATCCCCTTCGAACCGTAGGAATATATATTTCCCGTTTGATTCTTCCCAACCATAATCAGTGGGAGAAAATTCTATGGGCTGCGGGAGATAAGCATGCCTCCAAAGGTGTGCAATATATGCAGTTCGTTTTAACTGCTTCTGCAGCTCTGCTTTGCAGGGAGGTAATACCGCTCCATCGACATTTTTTGCATTGGTTTTGAAAATTGCATCACCTTGATTTATTTCATATGTTTTCGAAAAAAGTGCTACACGTGCCTCATTGATGTCACTAATATTTTTCAATCCGTACATGCGGCATACAAATTCTTCCAATGTTTTATAAATTGCTGACAATTCGCCAGTATATATATTACCGATGTTTTCAAACGCATCTATGTACCTATTACAGTTCTTCAAGATAGTAAATGGACGATTTTTACCCTTTCGATAAAAAGATGGGTTATAGTCGCAGCCTGTCAGTGCGTGGAACGCCTGGTAACGCATTACATAATTTAGTTCCTAACTGATCGTATAATTTACTGACATTTATAAATCTTTGCGAATTTCCGACGCCAACATGCATCCACAACTTTACGTCGTTTCTTACGTGTATCATATTGCCCAATAATATGATAAGGATGTCAGTATCGACCACCGCACAACTACATTTGATTCCCAATCGATGTTGCTTATGTGATAAGTAATTTTCGTGTCAGCTTCTTCGTGTTGGGGACATGATAAAACGTCATCAAGTGTTTTTTGAACTGTTCCATTAACGACTTCATATATATAACAAGTCTCGTAGTTTGATTCCCAGTCAGAAATAAAAAAATTGACTAATGCCTTTTAAAAATTAATGTTTTTTAATTCCGAACAAAAATCCACTGGGCCCTTTTGATCTGGTCCGCGGATGTAAAAAGGTCGATCTTCTTTCGAGCCTCGCAATAAATGTTCATTGTCTTTTATAGATGGTGAAATGAACTGATCGAATGTGACAATGATCTCATTTGCTTTCTCAGACGTACACATGTTCAGGAATTTATGTGAAATACCACCAAAAGTTAGCGGAATATCTTTCATTAAATGCAAAAGAAAAAAACCATCATGAACAATGGTGTCAGTATATGGTGGTTGGTCTTTATCTGTATATTTTTCCAATAATTTAAATAAAGCTGATTTATCAGTTTTACGGATAGAACCATCAACATGGCAGGGTGAGAAAGGAATTGGAGTTAGTGGATATGTTAAAACTTTATCAATATCTAATGTTTTTTCGAGGGAAATTCGCAAAAGATGACCAAATAAATCTCGTTGCATACGCACTTCAAGAATCTTTCCAGAGACAGATACTTTTTTTTTCTCAGTAGCACTAGCAAAAGTTAAAATTTTATTTCTCTTTATACTTTTTTCAAACCTTTCAGCATCTGTAGAACAGTCTTGTATAAAATCTAGCCGTTGTTTATTGCCTTTTTCTATTACGTGTATTAAAAAATTTGCTATTTTATCTTTAGCTGCTTGTCCAGTGGAAATGTTGTACAAACAATTTTTGTCTAAATCAGCCGCGAAGGGATTCACATTTTGTTTTATATTTGCAATCAACTGTTGTATCTGAAAGGAGTTCGATTTTATTCTGCTTTTGTCTAAGTCTGCGGTTATATCTTGACGTTTTCTTAGTCCTACGTAATCCATAACGTGACTAATTATTGAGGACCTTATACTGTGGCTTTTACACCAACGCTGTCTCGCTGACACCGAATTTGTTGTGTGAGCAATCCCAGTTAATCGATTAGCGGCATCTGCATTGATGGTTTGTTCCAGTGTTAAATCCACTGGTTGTTTAGAAAACATTTTGTTTGTCCGCTTAACCCCAAACGAGCCTTCCTAAAGTTGTAATTTTAACCCTGGGTGCGTGTCATTTATTTTTAACAAATTATCGTAATATTTGGTTAGGTAGCGAGCATAATTCGGCTGATTAAATGTAAAAAATATGTTCGTAATTTTCGGTAAAACATACTGAAATAACTGTAAGTCTGAGGTACGGATTGCTGTATTAAGCATAAAATAATAATCTATTAATTCAACATAAATCATAAAATATTGAGCAGTTTTTCCATGATCACCATTGATTGTTTTTCGTTTGTAGTCTTCATATTTGTTGTATAACGAATTTAAGTAAGGTTGCTGTATGGTTGGTTTTTCTGAGCGCGCATTTTTAAATGCTTCTAAGAATACTATAACATCATTATTGTTTAATCCTATATTGTTTTCATTTAAGAAACTCTCGAAATGCAACGTTTGAATGGATACAGATAAAATTGGATGTAATCTTTTGCATCGATTAAAATGTTTGCCTTCAATAAAGCCATTAATAGAACCACTCGCTAACAAGTTTGCATTGATCATAATATTTGATATTCCGCTGTTATCAGTGAATTTTCCGACAGCTTTAAAGAAAGCCATCATCACATGAAATGTCCATACATGGATAAACAAATTATCAAAACGTGGTTTTTCCATGCATTGTATTTGTAGTGCTATTTTAGCTATGGCTAAATCGTAGGTTACTTGCATGTAGGTTTCATCACATTCTTCTGCAACTTTTTGACTTTGTTTCAAAGTTTCGATAACAACTGAGGTACTTGTTGGTGAAGCATTTATTGTGGTTAAATTAGAAACTTTCTGCATACAAGTATTATCATCATATATTAAACTATTATAGCCTACCCACATTGGTGTATTTTCTACTTTAAGCAAATGCGAAAGCATCCATACAAAATTAATTTTATTTAAATCATCCAAATTATTCGGAACAAACTTGCAACTATGCATTTAACATTACAACATACATAGAAACATGCTACTTTTCTTAACCCGTCAACGCCCAAGACAGCATAGAATTTTGACGTTTTGCATCTACTTTGTTTTCATACAAAGCGTCAATGAATTTTTTTAAACGTCCATACCCTGCAGTATTCGGGTGTGCTCTTTCCGAATCTGTAATCCATTTTTTATTATATCAAGTCGTTTTTCCAATGTGGCAGCCTAAATGCAAAAAGGATTCTTTTCCGGAATAAATACTCAATATTTTATATGAAAACGTAATTAGTAATGATTTCTACTAACAAATAGTTAAAAACTACTAATTCATTAGTCAAATTTTACTAATTCCAAATTAGTAATTTTTTTCTTTTATTTCTTACTACTAAAAAGAATTAGTAGAATTTGACTAATGAATTAGTAGTTTTTTACTATTTGTTAGAAAAAATCACTACTAATTCAATTGGTGACCGACTTCTTATTATTTCATTCGTAGTTTTTGACTAATTTAGATTTAAATTAATAATTCGAAATGGCGGTTTCTTAAGTATTAACGGATTGAGAGGTGTTGATATTCCCAAACCAATTAAAATAATTGAGAAAGGAACAAATAATATGGAAATTAGAGTATGTAGAAATCATAATATATGGGTAGCATATAAACTTACTTTTCTGAAACAACCTTGTATTTTTTTGATACTGCTGTAAGTCTTGAGTAGCATACTGAGTGGTATCTCTCACAGTCATTAATTTCTTCAGGCAAAATCATTTCATGTAAAAGTAAGTTATTCTCCTTTCGAATTAATAGAACTTTTATTTAACCCATTAACGCCCAAAGGAGATATTTTTTGCTTCAATTTCAAGCGAGTATTTCGTGTCAAAATCGAAGTTCCAAAAAATTGAAACATCCATATCCTACTGTTTTCGAGGTCACTCTTCAAGATTCGGAGGTCAAAATTGAGTTTCAGCCATCAGGAATACCGATATGGCGCCGAATTTGAAAAAAATTTCCAAAAAATTGGGAAATATTTATTCTTAGCAATTTTTTTCGATCCATTAGAATATTGGGATTCTATTGAAACTATGAACAAGGGTAGATAAAATACTTGAGTTTTAAGAAAAAAAATTACTATTATACCCCACATTATTCTAAGAACTTCAAAATGGCGTCAACAACGAAAATTTCTTTGAAAAATTTCTGGACAATCTAGCTCAAAAACTACCAGCTTTTTAAAAAAAATGCTAAGAATGAAAAGTTCTTAGAATTCACCGAGAAATATCGTGAAAATTGTCAGATTTTTTTTATGACATTTTGAGGAATTTTTTTTCAACATTTTTTTTCAATATTGTAATTTATTGACGAAAAATTCTGAAAAAAATAAAGTGTATTCTCTGATGAATTCTAAGAGTTTTTTATTCTTTATAATTTTTTCAAAAATTACTAGTTTGTGAGAAAAAAAAATCCTGAATTTAAAATTCATTTCCTCGAAAATTATCAACTTCTTGAAAAGATTACAAAGAACAAAAAACTCATAGAATTCATCAGAGAAAACACTATATTTTTTTCAGAATTTTTCGTAAATAAATTACAATATTGAAAAAAATTTGAAAAAAAATTTCTCAAAATGTCATCAAAAAAATTTGAAAAAATTCCATTATATTTCTCGATGAACTCTAAGAACTTTTTATTCTTAACATTTTTTTTAAAAAAGCTCGTAGTTTTTGAGTTAGATCGTCCAGAAATGTTTCAAAGAAATTTTCATTGTGGACGCCATTTTGAGGTCGATAGAATGATGTGGGGTATAATAGTAAAATTTTTTCTCAAAACTCAAGTATTTTATCCATCTTTGTGCATAGTTTCAATAGAATCCCAGTATTCTAATGGCTCGAAAAAAATTGATGAAAATAAATATTTCACAATTTTATGGAAATTTTTTCGAAATTCGGCGCCATATTGGAATTCCTGATGGCTGAAACTCCATTTTGACCTCGGAATCTGCAAGAGCGACCTTGAAAATATTAGGACATGGACCTTTCAATTTTTGGGAGCTTCGATTTTGATAGGAAATACTCGATTGAAAATTCAAGCAAAAAAAGTGTCCTTTGGGCGTAAATGGGTTAAGATGGTATTTGTAAAAAATTGCAATTTGCCTTTCGATTTGCGACAAAAAATACAATACGGCTTTATTGCAGACATTTTAAAATATAGTATATTTGAACGCATGTATTTTCACGAGCTACTAAATAGACTATTGAAAGCGACGATGTTAGATTACGTTTACACTTAAAATAATTACTAGAATTTTCGTTGGAAAATTACACATGACTTGCGAATACCCAGCAAATTAATGGAATATTACCGACATATGGTAAATTTTATAGTTGTACAGTGATTATATTCCAGAAACGACAGAACTAAAAATACCAGGGATTATCGTCATACGTTTCCATCGAAATTTTTGTAATAATTCACTGTTAAAAATTTTACGAAATTTCATATACATTTAATGTAAAGTAATAGTACATTACGATACAAGTGCGCGTAGGTGATTCGCGCACTTGTATCGTATACCATTTTTTTTAACGTGTGAGCTAAGTGCCCAGTTAGCACACTAAGTAACTACTTAGCGCACGGTGCACGAATGTTCTACTTTGCACACGGAAAACAGTGTGCTAAGTGAGCACTTAGCGCACGGAGTTAAAAAAATTCATTTTTTGTAATACGGGTTCGGAAAATGTGTGTTTTCCGAACAGATTTTAGTGTGGAAAATGCGATTTCCCAAACCGGGATGTGGAAAATATAAAAATTAAATTTTAATCATATAAAAATTAAATTTTCCACATTCCGGTTTTGGAAATCACACTGTACACTGATATAGGAAAACGATATGATATTATAAATATATAAGAAAGTTTTTGTGTCTGTAAAATCATAAATATGTTTATACCCCCCCTTTCGCGCCACGACTCCCCCCCCCCCTTTCTCTCCTCATCATTCATAAGAACGTACTTTACGCATGCTATAACAAATTTTAAATGTTACGTGTAGTGGCCACATTTTCCGCGCACTTATTACAAAAAAAATCGTTCGTTACACGTGCGGACGTTTCCCCCACTCGTATGATTCACACAGCACTCGTGCCTGGCTTCGTCAGACACTCGTGTCAGTGTGATCATTACGCGTGCGGGAAATCGCATTTTCCGCACTTGTTACGAAATATACTATTCCAACACGGGCAGTAGTAATGCACACTATGTATATATATATTATGTAACGTATGAAGAATTAATGCACCCATTTTGGAAGTCTATTTATTGAAAATTTTTTTTTTAATATTTGATTTGAATGTGAGATCACATTATTCATTCAATTCTATACAGTGCAGCTGTTAAATTTTCAAGATTATCAATGGTACTTTAATTATATCATGACTTTAATGTTGTACTCATACAGACGCAGTAAGTAATGAAGCGAGCGGCTCTATCTTTAAAATTTATCCAGTGAACAAATGTTCTCGAATTAGTACATTTTTACTAGTAAACAAAAATAATTTTAGTAATATTTCAACAGCAAACTGTAAAACATGTACTAATTGATTAATAAAATTCCATTAATCTGATAGTAGCAACTGAATACATCAAAAACAAATTATGGACAAAATTGAACTTGATTATCGAATTAATAGTTTTTTTACGTTTTATTAGTAAAAATGATTACGCTCTTCGTTTCTGAATTCGTACATTTTTAACTAATACAGATTTAGAGAGTGGCCTAGTATATAAAATAACTTCACAATAGTTGTTCAACACTTAAGAACTGCAATAATCGTCTTTCAGGCCGATACAAACGCAGCGTCGTAGTCGAGGCACTCTCGCTCTGTATGCCGAGCGCAACTTTATCGGCTTGGCAGACGACCTTAGCAATGTTTTATGGGTGGCAGACTATTGTTTTTGTGTACTGTACTATGAAAAGAAGCACTGTAATTAATTTCATACTTGCGGAAATAAATTTTTTAAAATTTTTTTTCGATTTTTTATGAAGTGGCAGACGACTTTTGCAACGCAATTTAAGTGGCAGACAATAATTTTTGAATTTCTTATGTTTCAAATGATACACATTATCAGTTTCATGCGTGCGAAAATAATTTTTTTTTCTTAATTTTTAGCTGTGTTTGTAAACCCATTGTAACCCCCTGCAACGAAGATACGCAGGCAGACTTGCATATTACTGTTAGTTACTACATGCATAACTCCTATAAAAAAAAATGAAGCTTACGGAAATGGTGTAATGAAATATGTCGTTACCTCCCGGGCTAAATGTAATAGGTTCCCCTCTTAATATTTTCCCTTCTTTCAACCTAATCCTTACCAAATCTGTTCGTTTATTGTTCGCATCCTTTTTCTTAAACATATATGTGGCAAACTTGTACAAGTACTTATATGTTTATATATATCCATGTCATGATATAGAATCGCGATACTCTAACGCTGTTATAAAAAACCAATATAATAAATGAAATAAATGTACAGAAGAGGTCCGTTATTTAAATTAAAATATCGCGTAATGTAGCATTAAATTTCCGTGTTACGAAATATTGCCTCATAAAAATTTGATACTAGATTGTTAAAAATTATCTCGCCCCCAAAACAAGTCATTTAAAGAAATTATTTATTTATTGTTAAAAATTGTTGATTTTATTTAGCGCATGAATTACTTTGGAGTCATTTTTGTCATTTATGTACTAAAAGTAACACAAAATTAGGCTTCTTGAAATTTATACATCAAACAAAATATTAATATTCAAATGAATTATTAAATAGCGAATTATTTAAGGTTATGCTATCTAATAGTGCAGGATGAGTCATTCTAACTTTCGACCTAAAAGTAAAATATTCCATCTTTAAATCAAATTTCTTTACTTACGTAATTAATTGTCGACGTTTCAGTCGAAATTTCGACCAATGAGTCAATTTCGAATATTGGATTTACTATCGATTCTCGAACCGGTGTCGAAATTCACTGTATGATACAGTGAGTGCGGCTATTTTGAACGGAACTTTGGACAGATTATATGATGGAAAGACGGAAAGACTAGAAAATGTGACATATCCAACACTCGCCGTGTGGTGGCGCGTATGTATCGTACTGAATACATCCTCCAACCTATACAGTATTATTCTCGCAAGCGGTGAAGTGCGATTAATTACGTATATAAAAAATTCGCGTCTGAATAGATCGTACCAGTACCACTCGTTATTTGGGATTGCCGAATGGAATAATAGATATCGATAATCGGTAATCTATGAAAATTAGTGGATGAATGTTTGTCCGAGTAAATACATATGTATTTCAAAAATATGTAAATAATATTAGACATATGTTAAATATGCCCTTGTACTTGCAATGAAATTTCACTGTTTAATAAAGTGACATTTTCACTTTACGTACAGTGAAAAAATTCACTATTTAATAAAGTGAATTTTCACTTTTAGAGGAGAGTGGTCCAGTCGGCAGTGTATCCAAAAGTAAGATATTTCACTGTTATGTAGTGACTTTTAACTGAAATTTTTTAGATTTCCTCGATCAAACTCTGATCGTTCGTGGCATAAGAAAAGTCGTACATTAACTAGAGATTATCACATTTACATGCTAATGAAGTCTTACGGATGATAAGTGAAAATGGCTCCTAATTAGTCCCTGACTGTCCCTTCTTTAGAGAAACAAGAGCCTTACCGCATTCCGCTTGTCAAATAAATCTAGTTGTGGGCGCTGCCTATCTCCGTTTCCTTATACCCACCCGTCCGTTTCAGTGAATCAACGCTGACATTTCCGGTAGTTTCGGTGGTCTAGTCTTCCGAAATAACCCTCGAAATATCCCTCATTCGCGCGCCCTTTGCCGCGAAAACCACCCACCGTCGCTTCTTAATAACCGGTAATCCCACAGGTGCTCCGGGAGCTAGAAGATTATACCATGCAAAGCGACGTTCCTGCTACCCAACCAGCAACCTGTAATTTGCGGCAATCTTCTCTTTGATTCGTCACCTCCTTTACTGCGACAAGAAGGTGATGGCGGAAAAATTTTAATTGAAAATTTAATGGAAATGCACTTTCATTTTTCGCAATTGCTGTAGAAATCTTTATATTTTTATTACAACTACTGATATTGCATAATGTGTGTCTTATGTACACGCGTATCTGCATAGAAAAGATTTTGATTTTAGTAGATGTATAATAATACAACTTTTTCATTAATAATTATTTTAAAAATTAAAATTTCATGTTTAATATTGAAACTTAATTCTGAAATAGATTAAGTTATTGTACAATTAGTTATACAGAATTGTTATTAGACTAGGAGCTAGTGACCAAAAAGTGTAAACGATTTCTAAATGTGTGGAACTTAAATGGGGAAGTTCTATTGGTATTTCTTGAACTTTAAGCGACTTTTAAGCATCGGTATAGTACAGCGGTGTTGCAAAAATTAATTAGATTTTTATATTTAAATATAAATTAATCTTGCGTTTTTGAACGATTAATTAACGTATGCCAAATTTAATTCTTAAACTTTATCAAAAATAATGTAGCAAGAGCTAATTTGCATACGATTTCCATGTGCAGGAATTTCTAAACAATTATTTCAACCTGCAAGAAGAAATGGATATTTCGAACAATAAGTTCGGGTATATGCCATTTTATTACCACCTTCTGTTTGTTGCTATGAAAATCACGAAAAAGAACTTTGCATACGATTGCAGCATTCACATGTGCTTGTGGTGAATTTTCAAAATGCAAAATTTTGTCTAGTAACTTGGAATAATTAATTCGTACACCTTAAAGGGTGCAGCGTTAAAGCCACCAGTTTTCTTATGACCTCGTATAAAATGAAATAATCATGCAATTAAAAGTAACAAATTTTATTCACGAATGCCTCATATGTAGTTAGTCATATAGTATTTACTATATGGTATTTTTAAAGCTGATACAAGTAATGCTACCGACGAATTAGACAGTGAAGACACCGAGTACAATTCGGAGGATTATAATAAAGACTAATATTTTGAAAAATTTAGTGACGAGAATGTAATTTTTTAATTTATTATTTAGTTTGTTTTATTACTTCCTTAGTTTTAGTTAGTTTTTGATTTTTTATTGTTAATTTCGATCTTTAATAAAATTTACATATTAAGACGATCGTTTATTTTTGTTTTATCGTACACCTTTTACCTTGAGCCACATCTATTAGATTCATACTGAATACTATAATTACGCATCCTAATTCTAAAACCAGAACATCATTCATCATGTCACATAAGAAATGTCTTATAACCATTTAGATCAAATTTATATGAAACATTACATAACATCAAAAGTGTAATATATTTTTGCAATGTTGTAGAAAATTTTGCGCACGCTGAATATGTACGCAAGTTAGCAAACCATTGTTATATTTAACATAAAATTTCTGAATAAGCATATGCAAATTTACTGTTAGCTCTTAACGCTATAAATGCCAAGGATAATTATGTGTTTGTAGATTTTAGTAATTGATTCTGAGCGCATTACATCTGCTACAAGCATGCAAATTAAAGATCTGTCATATTATCATGTAATATATTAATATCAAATATGGCACACACGAATTGGTCTTTCAAAAATATAATTTTTGTATCATGTCTTAATTTTTGTATAAAGCTGGTACACACTTAATTAGCATGCAAATTGTCAAATCATTATTATTTAATCCTACATTTTATTTTATTAAGAAAAAGGAAGTGGCATACAGGAATTGATTGTTCAGAAATGGTTAACTTTTGTCCGATTTAATTTTGCATATTCCAACGACTTAAACATTTTCAAAATGTATGCAATTTTTTCCTCGCAGATATATACGTTATATCTGACAGTCAGTGAAAATGGCATACATTAATTAAATTCCAAGTTACTAGAAAAAAGTTTGCACTATCAAAACTCACCACAAGCCCATGTGCACGCTGCAATCGTATGGAAACTCCTTTTTCGTGATTTTCATAGCAACAAACAGAAGATGGTGAAATGGCATACGTGAACTTATTGTTCGAAATATACATTTTTTAAAGGTTGAAAATTATTTAAAATTGCCTGCACGTGGAAATCGTATGCAAATTAGCTCTTGTTACATTATTTTTGATAAAGTTTAAGAATAAAATTTAGGGGCGGGTACCAATTGGACACGAAGTAATTTTGACACCGTCCCGATTGCACACAGGATATTGGACACCGGTCGTTTCTCCACGGCTCATACGTACACGAGATCTATTGCATACGTTCCCATTTAGACACAGTCCTGTTTGAACACGAGATATATTGCACACGGTCCGATTAGACACGTTCCCGTTTGGCCACGAGATCTATTTGACACAGTCCCGATTGGACACCAGATCTATCTGTCGTAGTCCCGATTGGACACGAGATCTATTAGACGCAATTCCGGTAATTTTTGATCAAAATTTCGGCCGCTTAACTCATTATTTTTGCCAAAAACAGTTATATATGTCATTATGTAAAAAATGTTATGCTGAACCGAAAGGTCATCTCATTATTTTCATTTGACCAATAGATGATAGTGTAAGTGTTTTAAAAATTGCAACATGTTACCACAATATAGTTACTTTTGTTTTCCAATATATTTACGTTGTGTTAAGTACAAAGGAATGTTTTTTTTAACATAATATTGATTATATAATAATAATAATAATAAACGAAAGAAGATAGTTAATGGAATCATTTTATAATAAAACGAGTAATTACAAAACTAATATTACGATGTGAGTTTTGAAAAATATTGACAATGTGTGCGGTCTTAACGAAGTGCAAATAAATGCCTACGCCACATCATACTTAAATCTCAGTCTGCCTAATTTTATGCTACCCGACTTATGTATGTGATGACGAAATTTTCAATCATGTCATTTCGCTTCCTATTATACGAAGCTTCTCGAAGCTTTGTTTTCTAAATTATGGACGAAAAATGATAACATTCAACCGTCCTTACGATTAACTTAAACTGTGAGCAAAAATTTCATTAAGAAATATTAAAAATTAAGCCACTATCGTGCTAACACGGACCATAGAAAATGGATACGTACATAAACACACGCAAACATTTAAAAAAAAATAGATTTTTTTTGAAAATTTATATTTTTTTCGTAATTTATATTAATTTATATTTTTTCCATTTTTTGTAGTAAATTCTTTTGTTTTTTATTTCTTATTATTTGCTACAACGTATGAAATCGTGAGGGAATATAAATACAAGGATAATGGACAATAAATACAAGGGGAAATTAGAAATGCATGAAGTGCAGGATAAATAGTTTAGAGATAAATAATTTTGTTTCTTGATATATTAATTATGTGCATTGTGACAAAAACCTACCTAGCGGACAACTTACATTTAACAGCGCTGAAAAATTCGATCACGTACACCTAAGTTTAAAAGTTCTGTACACTTGCCCATGTAATAACGTAAAGGTATTTACGACCTGTTGGGTAATTCCAACTCCTCTATTATTTCACTTATGTCACAGAACAAGGAGATCTACGTAAAAAATAGGTACAGACGAAAAAGATATCTCTAATATATCTCGTATTTAAACGGGACTGCGTCTAATAGATCACGTGTGCAATCGGGACTGTGTCAAATAGATCTGGTGTCCAATTGGTACTGTGTCAAATAGATCTGGTGTCCAATTGGGACTGTGTCAAATAGATCTGGTGTTCAATCGGGACTGTGTCAAATAGATTTGGTGTCCAATCGGGACTGTGTCAAATATATCTCGTGTCCAATTGGGACTGTGTCAAATCGATCTGGTGTCCAATTGGGACTGTGTCAAATAGATCTGGTGTCCAATCGAGACTGTGTCAAAATTACTTAGTGTCCAAATGGTACCCGCCCAAATTTAGCATACGTTAATTAATCGTTCAAAATCACAAGTTTTGTCACAAACAGTTATTACGTTTGCAACACCGCTGCACTGTAGCGAGGCTTAAAAGTCGCTCAAAGTTCATAAAATACCAATAGAACTTCCCCATTTAAGTTGCATACATTTAGCAACCGATAACACTTTTTGGTCACTAGCTCCTCGTCTATATAGTCCAGGAAACGAAGGAAAAAATAGGGGGTAACAGGGTACCCCGTAACAAATTGCAATAGGACCGATTTTTCCGTGATAATTAGTAGAAAAATAAGTTAAAAATCATATCCAAAATCGACAAAAATCGGAGTGGGGGAAAGCTATTTTTTTTTATCAAATAAGTCTAATGTAACTTTTTAAGGATGCATTACAGCGCAAAATATGTCAAACAAGAGTTGTGGGAAATGCAAAAATCTATAAAACAGGTAAGTACGATATTTTCTCTCTCTGTCGCCATTTTTAGATAATGGCTTGAAAAGTTACAACATATTAAAATGTTGGTCAACACGAGCCTTATTCTGTTTTTTGTAAGGTAGTTATAATTTCCAATATATTTTGACGCTAAAAATGCGCTCACAATATCCCCTTGTTAGATCATATTTCCGAGAAAAGTAAGGTTACGTCGGACAAATAGACACTTGGTATCACATTACACAATAGTCTCCTCTCTGAACAAGATCGTGATATTTCTTTTTCATTGTATTTTTAATAAAAGAATAACGCAAAAAGTTTATATTTAATTTATTTTCCATACCAACATAATATCATTACTGAAAGTCATATTAAGATGTTGTTGCTACGATCTGCTTATAAAATTTCATGCCATTGTCATAAATAAAGGTGTATGCTTTTTCTTGCATAAAAGCATCTTTAACGATATCTGCAATCTCCTTCTGCCCATCCTTCTTGTTTGTAACATAACTTTTAACAACAACTTCCTAGACTACCATTTGGTTAACACTGAAATTGGTTATGGAAAGTTAAATAATTTACCGTATCAATCAATACTAAGCCACCAATAAAATAAGCAATATAGTACATTTATTACTCAACGAGGGAGGTAAAATAAAGAATGCATCAGGCTGCGTGTAATTATTACCCGAGGTGAAGCCGAAACATGCAGTCTGAGATATTATTTTTTACTTCCCGAGGGAAGTATACGATTTTTCTTTATAGCCGGGAGGATAAGCGGCAACTTTCCTCACGCTTGCGGGAAATATAAAATTATTTCAGATGTTTATATCTCAACCAGATGGTATTAAATAAATAATTTAATTTATATATTATATCGGACTTTAAAAAAGTTAATTTTTTGGATGAATGTGATTCGATAAAGCTGATACCGATTATTATTATATTTGCTTTTTTTCCGACATTCTAAATGGAATTTCTTCATTAAATTATTTATTTTAGTGGTAAATAAAACCAATTTCTGGAATAGGTTCGTTTACAAAATCAAGAAAACGTAAGGTATATACCCAGGTGAAAAAGTTTCATACAAATTGTATAAAATTTTTATAAAGATGCTATATAAAAACTGTATAAAACATATATAAAGAAATGGTTCTATAAAATATTTATAAAGTTAGTATATATTTATAAGCATTTTATAAAATATTATGAAATTAGAGTCTACACTGCGTTTGGCAAATACCGACTTCTGAAGATATTTCTATAAAAAGAAACGATAAATTAATTCGGAAATAAATCAGCAACAGCAATACATATTTATATAATTTGGAGGAAGTATATTTTTTACCAAAATTATAGATACAATTTGTATAGCAACATACAAATTTTACAAATTATGTATTATTGTTTCTGAATTCAAATCGGAAAAATCACCGAATGAATTGAAAATCATGATATGCTCTGCAAACCTTGAGACCCGGCGCTGTCGATGAATTATGAATCCAGCTGAAATAATCTATTAAAATACAACCGTACCAAATATTGGTGGATACTGGCATCAAACAATGATGCCCACTGAAAGATGGCATCAAATCGTCGATCATTCCTAAAGTTCCAGTTCTGCGAAATGACAAACAATTCTTTGAGAGAAATTAAGGAAATTCTTGACCCTGAAAAACAGCGAGCACAAAGAAGAAAGTATTTATTATACTTTTTAGGTTACATGCAGTGCGATGCAAGATGCAGAGAGGTTCAGAACAAACTGTCAAATAATCATTCTTTTTAAAATTCAACATACCCTAGTAACCACCATGGTAACCACGTTATGTACATCCTGTTTTTTTTTTTTTGACAGTTTCTTTTGAACTTCTAAACTATAGAGAAGGTACATTGCATTGCATGTAACCTAAAAATTATAATAAATATTTGTTTCTTCTTTGTGTTCGCTGTTTTTCAGGGTCAAGAATTTCGGAGAAATGGAACTTTAGGAATGATCGATGAATTGTCTGGTGTCAGTATCCACCAGTATTCGGTATTGTTGCATTTTAATGGATTATTTCAGCTGACTTCTTACTTCATAGGCAGTGCCTGGTCTCAGAGGTTACATACTTTTACAGAGCACATCGCCAAATGCAAAACTGCCTCCAGGATCTTTCCGCACCCGTTGACTAAATGATGTTTCCTATTTTCAATTCATTCGGAGATCTTTTGGTTTAAATTCAGAAACAACAACACATAATTTGTATGTTGATATACAAATTGTATTCAATTTTGTTAAAAAATATATTTCCTCTATATTGTACAAATATGTATTGTTGTTGCTCATTTATTTCCTAATTAATCCATAATTTCTTTTTATAGAAATATCTTTAGAAGATGGTATTTGTTAAAAGCAGTGTAGATTCTAGTTTTATAACATTTTATAAAATGCTTATAAAAATATACTGCTTTATAAATATTTTATAGAACCATTTCTGTATAAAAATTTTATACATTTTTTTATATAACAACTGTATACAATTTTTATAAAACTTTTTCACCTGGGTACTTCCATTTGTATTGTTAATAAGACGAAAGAAGGCAATTTATTATACTTTTCTATTTCAAAATGTAATTTCGTAAATAAAGTAATCATATATAAAAAGTTAAGACGTAACAAAAGTTAAATTTGTAGGCAAAAAAATGAAACCTTACATATTTGTAATAAATCTCTTCGGCATTATTTAGGACAATGCTTAGATTTTAATCTAGGGCGAATAAATGTGTCTTTGGGTTGGGTACTTGATTTTAAAAGAAAACTTGACTATTAGAAACTTATGAAATTCGGTATTTAATGCGATTATCATGAAAAATAATATTATTTTACAGGTTTCTAGAGCCAAATTATTAATAGCGTTATCGGCGATCCTTTTCAATTTCAAAACAAATGTAATTCGAGTATAGTAAAGGGTTTAATTATCTTCCGACTCTTTGAAATCCTACAAGAATGTTAAATTTATAAAATAATTACAGATAAATTTGTAAAAGGAAGGTTGAAATTTGAACAATCTATGAATATGAATATAATACATTGTTTATAAAATATCCATTGGATAAAAAAGAAGTAGTATTCATTGTTTAAAAAATTATATAGGTACTAGTTATAAATAACTTGGATGAGCAATTTCAGATTCCAGTTTCAAACTTAATGGGCTAGTCCAGTGGTTTTTTCATCAAAAAATCGGTTTTTTCAAAAACATGATTTTTGTATAGAATATACATTCAGAAATACGCTGAAAGTGGCTAGAAATGATTTTGTTTCGAAAATTACTCAGAATCCGAATAAAAAGTTGATATATCAAAAACGCCGTACTTGTGTACTCGCCGCGTGCTCTGTCCTGTTATCAGGCTGGGTCCTGTTTAGGAATGCATGCTATTTTGTTTTCTTTTCTTTTAGTAAGCATTTCAATGTCTTCATTGGATTCTACGGTCCTGGCATTGCTGATTAAGGTAAGTTGCTTTTTAGTCACTATTTCAGACCTTAAACTTTACACGCGTTTTTCTCGAAACAGTATTTTTTGAGCCGGCATTCAAGATTAAAATAAAACTACTCGCATCCGTTCGCGCTGAAATTTTAAGGAGATGTTCTACGTATGTCTGGCTATCATCTGAACTAGAATCTTAATTTTTTTTTAATATTCAGCAATTTTATAAACAATTGAAGTTGCAAAAAACACGCTTAAAAATTCAAAAGTTAACCACGTCGTTATTTTTCATCGTACAATGTTTATTCTAGTTCACAACAAAGCTACTAACTTATATTTTAAGAAAAATGTTGGTTTTTTTATTTCAAATGATTCAGACCCGAAATATCTTGAATGCCGTTTTAAGATCGGACCGACTTCACGCAGCTACAGCGGAGAAAGTATGACATGTATATATATATACAACATTTTTTTTTGCAACTAAAATATGTCAGTTTCAAAGTGCGAAAAGATGTGTATGGATTAAAAGTCTCCACCATGAAATAAAAATTATTTTCTAAACCCGAAGAAACCACTGGACTAGCCCCTTAATTGCTTAATTGATAGTCAGCCAATGTGATTATTAAAAAAAGAACAATCTACAATACTACGCGAATGTTCAAGTAAAAACCTACTTACTTTGTTTTCAGCTGCAGAAGACAGGGAATACACTACCGGACAATTACAAAGTTCCTTTATATACTATCATCCTATTTATACAAACGTATAAAACTTAAAACTTCCAGCATTATATAAATAAACATGATATGCATAACACCTGTCAAATATAAAAGTGATAACCTAAAAAGAATAGGTTAAGTGTATTCAAATACTCAGTAAGCGTCGCGAATGATGTATGATGAATAATAAAAATATACTAACTAAGGAAAGTAATATTTCTAAAACAATTTTCCTTGTACTCTACAAAGAAATGGAAAATAACTACCAAAATATTGCAAAAACATTTTTTGGTGGAAAAAATGATATATTGCATAATGTATAATGTATGTTACATCTGAACAGCAGTTGTGTTCCTCTTTATCTGACGAAAACGCAGTATTGATGATTTATGCAAATACTGAGTATATCCAGTTAAAACATATCCAAGACATTAGAATAAACGACGACGATAATAGATAATCTTACTTATTTACTTCGACCCAGACCTTAGGTCTGGAGGAAGTATTCAATTTGGTCACTTCGGGAATAAAAATTACCCCATAGTTTTTCATCAAATGTCGACGTTTCAGACCCTAAGGAGACCAAATCAACAATAAAAAAATTTGTGTCCGTGATCTTGTACGTACGTACGTTCGTACACGGAAAAAAGTGAGTAGTTATACTAAGGGGAAAACTGGTTATACCAACTACGTACAGTAGCAAATATAGCGCCAGCCAGATTTGTAGTTGGTGCTACTACATTCGGTTGGTTAAAGCGCGCGAGTAGTCATCCTTACTACTTTTTCTGCTTGGAATAACGACTTTTGTATAGTTTATATAACAATGAATATAGCGCCACTACAAGGACCGAGCAGTGTTTAGTGGCTATGCATACTTTCAGAGGTTCCCCATATGAGAGTGAGGGGAGACAGACTTATGCCTGCCTATGTAATCTGGTTCCCCAAAATGCGTCTCGTCTGCCCTATCCGCTCTGCGCTTTTATGTACGCGTCTATATTCGTTGGTTAGAATTATTTATTTTCCCCGTTAATATTCGTAGTGTGTAAAATAATAGCATTACAAGCAAATGCCCTTATGCTGTCAAAAAAATGTAATTTTGCATGAAGTTCTCCACTCGTAATCATTGTTAAAGAAACATATAACCGTTAATGTCCTCCGGCTGTCATGCTGACATTATTATAAGTGCTAAGACTTATCTAGCTCCTTTTAGTTAATATATGTTGTATGGATTATTTAACAATGTGCATTTAAACTCAAATAAATTAAAAGTAAATATAAAAAGAGCACAAATTAAACGGAACAATTGAATTTCATAAATAAAAATGAAATCATAATATACGTTCCAACAATTATTAGAAAGCCGATGAGAGTTTACGCTATGGTTTTTAGATTATATTGTGTATACGTTACTTGCTTTAATGTTAAATAAATGCATATTTAATAAATACGTTTCATCCACATAATTCTTTTGCACATATCTAGTATAGTTTTATTCCACTTATTAAATAAGAAGGCTGTAAAAAGTGTCCAATAATCTATCAACTATAAATTCTGTCCAGCACTGTTATTCTTGTTAAAATGTACCCTACACTCGTAATCTTTGTTATTTAATTTTATGTAGTATTACATACAAACACACTCATATAGAATGTCCACTACAATTGTAAAAAATATAAGGAACAAAGATTGATATCATAGGATGCACTAGAATAGGTGTACATAGCCGGTGAGAGTTAACGCTTTTTAGATTTCTGTATGTATGATACTTGCCTTAACATTTACGAGTGCTCCCTTTATGAAGAATTTTCATTCATATTAATTATTTTGCACATTACCGGTATAGTTTTATTGATGATATATTACAGTTTATAAAATATACTGAATAATCTAAAAACAGTATACTTTCTCCGACTCTGTGATTATTCTTGGAACGTATCCCATGGTTTCAGAGTATTCTAACATTGCAATTTCAATTCGTATCACTGATAAGTATGTTAGTAATTAAATATTACATACTGTTTTATCGAAGTTAGTGTACACTAAGTATCAAGATATGTTATGTTTATTACAAATTATGCGTGTGTAGATGATACTTAGTGTACACTAACTTCGAGAAAACTGTATCGAAATCCTATTTAAAATAAGTGCTTATTAAATAATAGTGTGAATAACAAGTGTAAGTACGATTTCTAAAAACCGTAAAATCTTTTGAGCTCTGAAATTTGTTACAACTTAATAGTGCTTTCAAGCTTTATTAATTTAATTTTATATTTAATTACTAACATACTTATCAGTAATACGAATTGAAATTATAATAAGTTAGAATACTCTGAAACCATGGGATACGTTCCAAGAATAATCACAGAGTCGAGGAAAGTATACTGTTTTTAGATTATTCAGTACATTTTATAAACCGTAATATGTCATCAATAAAATTAAACTATACCAGTAATGTGCAAAATAATTAATATGAATGAAAATTCTTCATAAAGGGAGTACTCGTAAATGTTAAGGCAAGTATCATACATACAGAAATCTAAAAAGCGTTAACTCTCATCGGCTATGTACACCTATTCTAGTGCATCCTATGATATCTTTGTTCCTTATATTTTTTACAATTGCAGTGGACATTCTATATGAGTGTGTTTGTATGTAACACTACATAAAATTAAATAACAAAGATTAAGAGAGTAGGATACATTTTAACAAGAATAACACTGCTGGACAGAATTTATAGTTGTTAGATTATTAGACACTTTTTACAGTCTTCTTATTTAATAAGTGGAATAAAACTATACTAGATATGTTCAAAGGAATTATGTGGATGAAACTTATTTATAAAATATGCATTTATTTAACATTAAAGCAAGTAACGTATATACAATATAATCTAAAAAAAGTACAAGTACTTTCAAACTTTGCCATTTTTCTTTTATCAGTATAAATTTAATATGAGTGTAAATAGCAATTTTTGAAAGTATTAGACAACTGGGGGTTGAGAAATAGGTTGTCAATGAGGAATGCTAACCTCAAATGCTAATTTGGGTTAACCTCCAAAATCAAATTGAACCTCACTATCACTATATATCACATTTAATAATTTTTTTTCCTGAAATTGTTCTTTTGTAAGAACAATAATAACTTCATTGGCTGAAACACATACATATATACATATAATATTTAAAATGCAAAGCGATAAAGTCGAACTCGCGAACTGTCAAACTGTGTCGAAAGCAGCACACAAGACAGAACACTTGTTGACTTGAACCAACCAGCTGATTGACGTCAGTGGCGCCTTACCTAGCGGCCGTTACAGGAACACTATAGCTCAACAGGAGAAATAGTTACTCCAAGGAAAAAAAGTAGTAACACTGGGTAGCCTACTACTTTTGTGGTTGGCGTAACTAATTTGAAATAGTTCCGTTAACCAACTTAGGTTTCGTGCGTCTACGGTTTCGTTCGTAAGATTCTCTACTTTTGCGCCTACTACTGTTTCCGTAGTTGATGTAACCACTCACTTTTTTCCGTGTACGTCCCGTTTTTTTTTGTCGGGCGATAACTCGCGTACAGATAAGTGAAGTGACATACATTTTTTTTTAAATACGTGTCTTGGCATAACTTAATATGAATGGACCCCCAAATATCGATATAATTTTGTAATACACTTAAAAGCTTTACATCATATATAATAATTAAAATCTGTTAGTAAACGAACGAGTATTAAGGAATAGTCGAATGTCCACTGGGTTGAAGTTTCTGACCGAGCGAAGCGAGCGAGGCACCACGACAACACCAGTTTAAATTCAAAATTTCTTATAACTCCTTCAAATCGAATTACCTCTTTCTTATTTATTCACAAGCATTCGAAATTCAGTAAGCTACATTATATTTTATGTTTTTGCCGACTAAAAGTAGCTACGTTAAATTTTTTCTCGTAAAATTCTTGAAAGCTGATAAGGAGTTTTTGTAAAATGTGAGTTTAAAAAAAACGTGTTCAATAAATTTCAAACATTTTTTGTTTCTTAATCTAAAACGCGATTCATTGCATCATATCTATATCTTACTTCCATGGGTTTTCAGGTATTAAAAAATATGCAACGTTAAAATTACACAATCCCGTTGAAGAAAGTGCAAGACATGTACTTGAAAATGTAGGTGTACTTTTTTGTTAAACATAAACCTACTGTGCGTATATATAACCTCGAACATGGACAAAATTGGTGCTTTCGACGTTCTACAGGATCCTGAAGTGATGGCCCATTTTTAAAGTCAAATTGAACATCAGAGCATCGAAAAGCTTAGTTTAGTCAGGTATCTGTATAAGGAGATCGCGGACTGATTTTGTTCACTTTTGCAATTTGGGGTGTATTAATTTGTACAATTAATTACCAAAATTATCTAATGATGTTAAAGGAAGATTCGAAGGTGCTTAAGAATGAACAATGTAATATGTGTTAAAAATTTATTTTTTTGCTAAAGAAATTACATTTTTCATGTAAATATCTGCTGCCTTGATGTGTATATAAAATTTAAATTATTTTCTGAGGTTAAGTCGTCGTCATAAATAATCGTTTACTCTATATCCTTGAATAATAGTTTAACGGTTTCTGCAATCTCCTTCAGCCCAGTCTTTTTGTCTGTAGCAGAACTTGGAGCAACAAATACCCAGGCTACCATCTTCTTGACACTAAAAATCACGATTAATTAGTAAATAACAATATTGTATGTCATGTTACATTACACATAAAATACGTTTTCTTCAGGAACTATACTTTGACAGCATTCTTATTTAAATACAAAAATATTGCCACGCGGCTGGAAAAGTATTCTTCAAATAACTGTTGGTTCAAT
Source organism: Trichopria drosophilae (assembly GCA_030407085.1). Lineage (NCBI taxonomy): Eukaryota > Metazoa > Arthropoda > Insecta > Hymenoptera > Diapriidae > Trichopria > Trichopria drosophilae. The sequence goes on from CM059585.1 coordinate 92,974,944, forward strand.
CAATAATTATTTCCTCAAAATTATAAAATCAATTTGAATTGCAAAAACAGTGTCAACTTGGTTCATTGGATTTGAAATTTTGTTTATAAATACTTAACAAAAGTAATGACAAACTTACAGTAGCACCATTCGGCAAGCAATCCTGGCTTAGAACTCCCATGGTGTAGATAACTACAAGAACAACTGCGAAGAATAACTTGAAGAACATATTGAATGTGCTGAAAAAGCATAAATAAATATAATTATATTTATGAATCAGAAGTTATTACATTTTTAGTCGCGAATATATATCGCTTATATGAAAAAGAAAGCATAAGCATTGCGTATATATTGTATACTAACTACACAAATGAACACATTTTGGTTGAAAAATCTAGCAAATATATCTGCATGTAACGAATATATCGACGCCTGAGACCAAGAACCTGCCGTTTCGCCGCAGCGTTGAAGAACCGTCCGTTTCGTGATGAGTTCGAATAACTGGCCATTTTGAACGCTGCTCGAATAACCGGTCATTTCGCGGAAATTTCGAAAAACCGGCCATTTCGATAACTGTTCGAAAAGCGGCCATCTTGTGAATGACAATAATTTCTGTATATGGGAATTTGATAGTACCACTGCCGTATAGTGGCGTGTCATAATTATATTTATTTCGGAGAATAACAAACTTGCACATATAATATGTGACATTAAAAATTAATAATGTACGTTATATTGAAATGCAATATCTAACATTATTATTTCTTTCCTGAAGCATGTATAACAAAATTTGACTATTACCCATTATATCGAATTTTAATAGTTCATATTTGCGATAACAAATAAATAACAGTTTTTAAACGCTCCGGCGAAACGGCAGGTTCTTGGACTCAGGCATAGATATGTTATTCAAAGATAGAATGGTAAATTTTCAAATAAAACTGTTTTTCTTATATATTTGACGAGTTATTTCTGTTCGAGTTTTGTCAGGCTTTATGGTTATGAATAGAAAATTTTAGACATTACAATTTCTAAAATTTGTTTGTGTTATTTATACAGCAAATTCATCAATTTACGCTTATTCTTAATACTGTTTTTCGTATGAATATTTGAAATGCATATTCTATACAACATGATGTCCTCATTAATCACAATTCAAATGTAGTTATTGTTTGGTTTTATTACCTTTAAATGAAGTAATAAAAAACAAAGTTTTCTGCGTTGTTTGGTTGCCACTGGTATATTCAAATTCAAATGTTATTTTATAATATTAAACGATTTTTACAGCCGGAATTAAAGAATTTAATATTTGCTTTGTATGTACTTTACACCTTCTACAATTTTGTTTTTGAAATTTTACAATTCAATTTCGAACAATGCCTTTGCACAAGAAAACGAAACTATAAGTCATAATTTAATGTGTATATATAAAGTAATGTAAAAACTATACTTGTCTTGTTTTCAGCTGTAACAGGAAACAGAAGAATATGCACTGACCAATCCACTGTTGGTTTATATACAAATTTCATGTAAAGTATAAACCATAAAACTTCAAATGCTAAATAAATAAATAGATATGGGTAATACCCGTCACATGTAAAAGCGATAACCTCAAACCGATGCAACTAAATTATATTCAAACACTTTCAAATGTCACAAATGATACACAATGCACGACAAAGAAACAATTACTCAGGAAAGTAATATATCTAGAATTTATTTCTCGCTATTTTAAAAAAGAAAAGATAAAGAATTGCAAAAACATTACGCAACATTTTGTCTTGTTAAAAACAGTGACATTTGTCCATAATTCAGCAATCAGATATTCAACTCATTTGTGTTTATTTAACGACGGCAATAACATTAGTCTTCGGATATTTAGTTGCAAAGTGGATAAGCATTTGAAAGTCGGTGGTAAAAGTATCAGCAGTTAGAAAACTCTTTCCGCATATGCAACACGATTATTGCAGCCTTAATATCGTTAGTATGCATGTTTTTTAAATGCCTTGTAGTTGAAAAACATTACATTTTTCTATTCTAATTATTGCAATATTTGCAACGGTATTAACATTATGATCGAAATTACTTAAATCGACTTCTGTTATAAATACCCAAAACGGGTGCATATGAATGGAATACGCGTGATTTAGTTGTAATTGTGAAATTTCATACAAAATTTGTGTAAGTATTAGAATTTTAAAGATAACTTGAAACAGCGTCGTTGGAATATTCATTAACCCTTTAACGCCGAGAAGTCCTGAAATTCTACTTCAACTTCTTTAGTATACAAATTGTACAAATAATTTTTTGTTTTTTTCTAAACTAACGTATCTAGACGTTCTAGAGGTCGCTCTTCTCGATTATCGGGTTTGGAACATTTAAAAATAAGTCTTTTCACTAGATTTTTAATGTTTACGACATTTTTCCTCAATGAATCCAAATTTTTTTTAAATTCTGAGCTCCCACCGGCTTCTAATGCACGTAATCGGTGGACCCGATAGTTGTACTAAAGAGTTGTGGAGGAAAACAATTTTTTTTAAAGCTTGGCACATCCAAAATGGCGGCCGCAATGACAATTTTTTTTTAAACGTGAAACATTTTTATCTCGGAAACTATAGACTTTAGAGACATTTTTCGCAGAACAAAAATGTCTTAGAATTGGCCAAAGAATATCCTCAAATTTTGTTAGAATGTTTTGATGCAATTTTTGGTTTTTCAAAAATTCAAGAAATCGAAATTTTGAAACGTCATTTGAAAACTAATTCTAAGTCAAATGTGTTCTAAAAAAATTTTCTCTAAAGTCTATAGTTTTGGAGGAAAAACATTATTAAACTTTTCTAGATTTCAAGACTGATCATTTTTTCTCTTCAACACTGTAGACTGTACAGAAACTTCTCTTGATAGGTACGTATCTAGACGTTTTCAGGGTCGCTCTTTTTGGTTTTCGAGTTTAGAAAATTTAATAATTAATCTTTCAACTAGATTTTTAATGGTTTTTGTAATAGCATTACATCGTTAGTGTTGAAGTATTTAAGGTTTCCCGATTCTCACCGCGAGGAGGTAGACGAACATTGAGAATCATTTTTTTTATGTTTTTTTACTACTACTAACTTATAAACGTTAGCAAGATTATTAATTTGTTTGCTGCTTTATATAAGTCTCACAAAAATATAAAGAACACTTGATACAATATTTCCTCGTTCTCACCTTGCACCTCTTATTACTAGAAAAGTTTAATAACTTTTTTCCTCCAAAACTATATACTTTAGAGAAACATTTTTTAGAACATATTTGATTTAGAATTAGTTAAAGAATACTCTCAAATATTTCAAATTTTTTAAATGACGTTTCAAAATTTCCATTTTTTGAATTTTTGAAAAACCAAAAATTGCATCAAAACATTCTAACAAAATTTGAGGGTATTCTTTGGCCAATTCTAAGACATTTTTATTCTGAGAAAAATTTCTCTAAAGTCTATAGTTTCCGAGATAAAAATGTTTCGCGTTTAAAAAAAAATTGTCATTGCGGCCGCCATTTTGGATGCGCCAAGTTTTAAAAAAAATTGTATTCCTCCACAACTCTTTAGTATAACTATCGGGTCCACTGATTACGTGCATTAGAAGCCGGTGGAAGCTCAGAATTTTTAAAAAATTTGGAATCATGGAGGAAAAATGTCGTAAAAAACATTAAAAATCTTGTGAAAAGACTTATTTTTAAATGTTCTAAACCCGATAATCGAGAAGAGTGACCTCTAAAACGTCCAGATACGTTAGTTTCGAAAAAAAGCAAAAAATTATTTGTACAATTTATATACTTAAGAAGTTGAAGTAGAATTTCAGGACTTCTCGGCGTTAAAGGGTTAATCTTCAAAATAATGAGAATCATAACAAAAATCATAACATTGAATCGTAACAAAAATTTTGAAAATGACCTACGTAACATCTTTGGTCATGCATCAGTATTCGTCAACATTTGTCATCATCTGGTCAAAAATAGTTCGATGTTATTCAGTATCGTCCATGTACTCTAATAACATATCATTCTGCCTGTGTCATCATTAGACAATATGCACGATTATCTGACAACTTCTTAATTCAGCAAATATAATTTGATAGAATTGTTTCAGACAATTTTCTTAATTAATTCCACATTTCAGTCAAACTTCTTGTATTAATTTAAGTATTACTTTTTCCAGTGAACAATTGATGGAAAAGTTCAAATGACCAAATGCACAATTGGTCAAATTCATACTTGATCGAAAAAAATTCTAAAAGTTAAAAGTTCTATGATAATTGTATTACTAACACCCCTACCGAAAAGATGAAATGGTAGTACTTCAAACCTGGCCTTCTAATTACACATTTAAGATATCTCGATCGAAAACCGAAATCAATCAGAATCATTTCTAATTGAAATATGTTATAACCATTTTTCTTCGCTCAGGCGAACATCGAGAATGGGTTATCGACTTAATTTTGCCCGAAAATAAAATTTGACTTGTCAATTTTACCAGGGGGCTTATGGGAAACTGCCTATACTTATTATATAATCCTTAATATGCCTGTAGTAATCCATTAGAAATTAATAAAAATCGAGATTGTATGATTAATTACATTATCACGATTCGAAATATGCATTGAAAATATGACATTATCTGCAATTCTCATGAAAGATTTCATGTCAAAGTTAACGGTTATACGAATTTTCAACAAATACGCAGATATAATTGTTATTAATTTAATGTTTCATGAGCGAAAATTGTTTTAATTTTGCTAATAGTAATTGTGTTTCTGTATTAGACGCATTTTAAGTAAATTTACTTCAAAAAAACATGAAAATATAAACACAAATTAGGTGCTATCTATTTCACCCATGAATTTCCGGTCCTGCACGATCGAGCCTCGAGGCTTTAAAAATTTTTAAAGTTAAAACTTTTAAAATTTCCCTCCTTTTTATCTTGCTCTCTTGCAACTAAGTTCTGTTTGTCATTCATTTATTTTTCGCTAAAAAAATACACGTCGAATTGTAGAAATGAGAAAAAAATGGAGAAAAGAATTTTTATATATCAACGAAGAATATTGTATCTTCATTAAAAAAAAAGTGTCAAAAATAAAATTAGTGAAAAGAAAAGTTACCGTCATAACAGGAGTGGTGAGGACGAAATATAATAAGGTTATCCATGGTATAAAAAGGGAGCATTTTTGGCTGGTTTATGCCTAATCTTGTTGGTTTCTGCAGTTTTTGACCAACATTTCTAGCTGGTTTTCCTGTGGTAATGTAACGCCCATTTGCCCAGAATCTAGCCATTTTTTATGGCCAAAAACTCTACGAGATTATGCTCGATAATTGACTAGTTTATGTATATATTTTTAATCCAAACTGTGTAGGTTATTATTGAGGTTAGATCGTTTTAATATATGCCCATTTCATTGCTAGTTTCTAGCCATAAATATGGTAAATGAAGACCATATTTTTTAGGCAGTTAAACTGGGCAAAATCTAGATAGGTTGATGCTACACGGAAACATAAGTTCAGCTGGTTTCTAAGACGTAAATGCAGTTACTGCATGTATCAACCAGCAACGCCACCTTCCGCTCGTTTAGTATTATCGGACCCGCAGTTTCTGCGGGTCTTACTTTATCAGTATCTGTAAACATAACCTCGCGTATCGCGAGGTGTCAGTATCGCGCTTGATCCGTCAGTTTTAAACTTAATTACTGTTGATGACGTTTTTTTCACCGCAGAAACTGCATGGATAGGATGGCTGCCATGTACCGGGCGGGTTCCCGCGTTTCCCTCAGTGGTGCCCAACTTATTACAATAGTATTCGACACCGGTTACGTTCGCGTGTCGATGTATTGCGGAATTGGGGGAACTTATGTTTCCGTGTAGTCTGGTGTAAAATGGGCATTAACTGGCAATTTGTCAACCAATTTCTTGCCAGAAGTTAGGAAGCAAGTTTTGGGCAATAAAATTGGCTGGTTTCTGGGTTGTGCCCATAAAAACTGTTCAGATTTTCTACCAGGGATGAAATGTATCATAATTTTTTTGTTAATAATAAGGGCCATTCACGCCAGAGCTTCTGCATGAAGTGTAATAACTCAAAGCCGTTATCCGATACGTACTGCGTGAAGCTAGACAAACTTATTTTTAAAAGAAAATACGGAACCATCAAAGTTTGTATATAGGTAATATAATGCACATTATCTTGATACTCGTTATATGTCATATCGTCTCCGTTATCGGAACGAATCTGTTATAAAAATAACTAAAAAAATATATATAAAATGCAATGTGGCGAATGTCATGGCCGAACACTCTATTGATCATGTTTACAGCCAATTAGGAATGAATAATGAAATAACAGTGCAAGCTGTTGCGAAACTATTATCTTTCGTTATTTTTAAGTTAAACGAAGTTGTCTTGGGTTGTTGAAAATCAAGCGTTGATGCGTTCATGCTGGAGAATACATGAGGACATATGAAGTTATGTTCGGGCGCTAATGCGAATAATTAATTATCCTGGCCTTATTGCATCAACTGCGCTTACAGGAGCCTCCACTTGAAGAAGCGCCTCGTAACTTCGATTAATTAATTTTGATGTCACGGTTTTCACAACCCGAAAGGGTTTATATCGTCCCCGTTATCGGAACGAATCGCCTTGCATCGATTCCTGCGGTGCATACATACGTACTCGTATACACGGTGCGTTGGTTGCAGATTGAGAAAAGGTCTACAGAGAGTTCATTCCGGCATGGTTGCGCCTCTGTAGAATTTTGCTCGTCTCTTAACGAGATGGTAATTGGGATGCTTGCGCTGCAGAACAATAGTCTTTCCGGGTCGCAAGCTGCGCGGAAAAAAGAAGCAAACTGACGTGATATTCGTGGCGGAATGCAAAAAGGACGTAGTCCGTCTAAAAATCACAGCGCCGGCTACTGCTTAAGACTTCTTTCATGGATATTTTAAATATAAATAAGTCTCGAATTCAAATTTGGTTGGAATTCTAAGGAAAATTAATTAGAAAAGTTCAGCTGCTTCTAATTTGAATGATTTCCAAGAGGTGATAATCTAAATTTGATAATTATAAATATGTGACACACGTCTTAGACGAGCAAATCACGATATTTTTTAGGTAACCCATGACCTGATTATGATTGGATCATTTGTATTCACATTCGAACAGAAATCGATCTTAATAAGTACTCTTTCAAACATTCCAACATCCAATTCATACTTGACCCATGTATTAAAGCCTGGAACTTGGAGCCAAGTTTTCTTTTCGAGGGCACTTAATTAAACATCTCTAATAGTAATAATATGAAAATCATTCAAATATTGTTAAAATTAATTTAAAGTTCCTTAGTTTGTTCTTGGACGTAACAAGATACTAACGGAATTGAAACACAAATTATAGAGACAAATTACCGTGTTGAATTTTATCTTGATGCATAGAACATCACAAAAGGTAATTTCCGAAAATTCATTGTCATAGGAAATAGAATCAATGCCTTTCAAAACGTCGCTATGTAACTAAAAGCGTCGACATTTATACCCTTGAGGAAAACGATTAATCAGCAATTTGACAAACCGAACATGTTTATTGAGATCGCGCATGGGCATTCGTGGAAAGTGCATTATTATCTTCATTTATACCTGTGCATAACATCCTCGATAGCCATTTCAAAATTTTGTATCTTTGGTTGCCTCTAATTCGCAATAACTGCGTTTTTCTAGAGCACTAAATTGTAGTAGCAACAAACAATTTATCTTATACTATAACTCTATTGATTTTGTTTCCTGTCGAGATATTTTTGTTCCAAAACATAATATATGTAATTATATTTAGTTTAAATTGATTATTATTGTTTTTGCTATTATTTAATAAAATTATGGGGAATATTGTGGACATTCAACATGAGCTCATGTTGAACCATTTCCTGTTTTTATCTGCAATTTGCATTTAGTATTCGTGCATATAACAAATAATTTATAATTATATAGAATCATAAATTACGAAATAAAAACATTTGAGAATACCAAATCGATATCAAGATTATAATTCTGGGTGACCTATTCAGTACAAATGCATTAATCAATTTTCTTAGTCTTTGTTGAAGAACTTGATCATTAAAGAATTTATGTATATTTAATACTATAGTAATCAATCTAAATTAGTTCTGGACAACAATCGAACGTTAAATATATAGCAGATTTAGGAATAGATAAGAAGGAAAGAAATATTGTTGTTTTCGAAAATTGTAAATTATAAAAGGAAGTGAAGATAAGGATGGTTACGTATAGACGTATAGGTTAAGAGGGGAAAAAGGAGTATGGTGTCTCTAAACTTGATCGTTAAATCATGCACTTAAACATTTACGAATATTAATTTAACCTATTTAGAACAATTAGAAGAATTAAATATAAAATGAATAATTAAATATTAGCGATTGCATTATTTCATTGAAAGCGTTAATTATTCTGAACTAAATAAATAAAACATTGTTTTTCAATAATAAAATAATGCTCGTATACGCAGATATAAATTTTAAATCGAAATAGATGCAGGTGCATACTTTGGAAACTATAATTCTAAAATAGTTTTAATACTATTTCTTACATTTTTTTGAAAGCATCAATTAATATACTAGTAATAGTCCATTCCTGGTCATAAAGCCAAAGTGAGGCAAAGCCTTACTAAGTCTATCATTTTTGAACAGGTTAGAACATGCACGCCCTACGTCTGGTATACGTAGGAATGGTCATCATGTCCGACTATCGTGTACGACGCTTGACGACGAATGGTCGGATACGCATGTGCAACGTATACGTAATATAGACGCATCGTTAGCAGACGTTTATTGGACGCTGTAGCTTGAATAGAGTACGTATACGGGCACTTTATTGTACTAGTACGTTTTAGGCTCTTTATTGCACTCTTTTCATCGTGTACTATAAAGCGCTACTTAGTGCCCGCAAATCGTGTACGATGAAACGCGGAAATCGTACGGAGTTACATAAAAATATTATTCATTACATATAACCTCAATATATCTTATATCTTAAGAAATGGCTGTTCTTAATGACTGTTAAAAAAAAGAAATATTTGTTTACTAGGTAAAGTTATTATTACATTTTTAAATTTGTTATATTTTACATTTTATGTTTTATAAGTTTACATCTCCACAATGGAACACCTTTATTAAAATACTGATCTTACGAACTGGAACACACGTCATGTTCGATCTCGATGTTAAGAATTATTAAGTGATTTCTGCATTGGATAAAGTGATTAATTTTTCTTCAATTTGTCTCGAAGGACATTTGAATATTACGCATTCGCAACTCTCTAAATCCTGTCAGCCTTCAAGGATGTCATTCTCCTCGATCTATTTCAAATTTAATCGCTGAAATTGTCATTCGGTTTACAAAATGACTGGAACGAATTATCACGGCTCGATAAACCAAGAAATGCAAATAGCATCTCGCTTCCTTTGAAGCGTTGGCGACTTTTTTTGCGCCCCACCCAGGATACGAATCTCAGATGAAGCCATAAATTCAATTTATCTCTCTCACTCTCGTACTCTTCCATTTTCTGAATTCTGCATGACTTTGTCTTTGTCTCTCCCCGCGAGAAAGCTGCGCTCTCGACGCGATGCGAAAAAATCTCCATAAATATTCATTCGGCAGTCCGGGTTCTTCAAGAGACGAAGGGGCTGTGAAAAAAGGGGGACGCGCGACTTAAAAGGACCAGCTCAGATAGCCCGAATAAATACGCTGCTAACGGGCAATACGCGCTGTTAACGGACCTAGACAATATGCAGACATTTCCTTTGTAACTCAACATTTAATGTTCACAAAATATTGTATACAACTATATACAGGGGAAGATGGTGCGAAGCGACGAACGGGGCGAAGTGACGAATCTCAAATATATCCATTATGATCGTACTGATTGTAAAATATCACATGTGGTTTCTATGTTTGCATCATTTTACAGATTTCCAGAAATAATATTTCATTTTTGGTTCGTTCTCTTATACCTACCTTTGGGAGCGAGAAATGTAATTTTTACACAAAATTTTGAAGTCATTTTCCTGTACTTTTGTACAATGGATCAATATCGTCATTTTGGCAGTTTAATCATCACTATTTATATGATTACTCTAAAAGTATATTTTTTGGACTTATTTATAATAAATGAATTGTTCCTTTTTTATGTGTTCATAATGAGGTATCGTACCTGGAAGTCCAAATGATACTTTGGGGCGAAGCGGCGAAATTTTTCTTTTTTCCGTGATCATTTTTTAATTTAGAATTGACTTTTGATGAACGCATTGAGTAACTAAAGGTAAAGGTAAAATAGGTGATCCCGATATAATAGGAGTATTCAAAGCTTGCTGCTGTTGGAAACTTTGATATATCTGAACAGGTTCATTCCGCCGTCGCAGAAATTTTATTTTTATTAACAAAACAAGATAAAATTAGAAGATTGTGACTTGCACTTAAATTTATGATAGTCGTCTCAGAGACTTCTGTAAATAAGGATTTGCCACTTCACCCCGGTATCGCCGTTTCGCCCCGTGTTTTTTATGTTTTTTAAATTGGCCATAGCTGACCATCTGTAAACAATATGCCGTAAATTATCTATCAAATGATACTTTCCATCATCCTAAATACGAACTTGGAGATATATGATACCGGAAAAAATCCTCGCGGTTTCGTCCCGCCTTCCCCTATATCATAATAATAAAATATTTCAGAATGAATCATCAAATCAATTGTAGGGAATTCTTTAAAGTAAAGTAGTTAAATAATATACAATGGCGTAAATCGATGAAAAATTCTAAATGTATTTGGTTCAAATGAGTCTAAGCCAATATTTGGCAATGTTCGATAACTACCAGTATATTTACAAAACTTGACAGCTCTGTCTATAAGAGATTAAAATTAACAACCAAATAAAATTTTTAGATGTGCTAATTATTAGGAAAGAAAATGGCTTTATTCACACAGATTGGGCTCCAGAGAGTCCTGGTCTGATAGATATCTTCATTTTACATCTAACCACCCACTACAATATAAAAGAAGTGTGGTATATGGTCTTATAGACAGAGCTGTCAAGTTATCTGAAATTAGATTTAGAAACAAAAATCTTAAAATTGTACGCTAGACCTTACAAAAAAAATGGCTACCCTATACAGTTTATTAATGAACGTATAAGCAATAAAATACATGAATTTTGTAATACGTTAGATAAAATAGATAATCATAATGGTAATACGATCGTTAGGAAAACTACATCAATTCCATATGTAAGAGGTATCACGGAAAAAATTCAAAAAAGATTAAAACTAGAGAATATAAGATTGGTATTAAAACCTATACAGGGTCATCGAAAAGTATCGGACCCCCCTAATGTCTTCAGTTAGAATGCACTTAGGAGAAAATGTCCAATAGCAAAGTTGTATGGTTTCAAGCGGGGAGTAAAATGATGGCCTTGACTTTGACCTTGACCATATCCTTCAAGGTCATTTCAAGGTCAATCTTATTTTTTTAAATAGAACCCCCTACATTTTATTGCATATTCTTATAGCTTATTTCGAGAGCTTTCCAAAACACTGTAATAAAATATTTTTTTGTTAAGTACTTTTTGAGTACTGTCTCTCTCTCTCTCTCTCTCTCTCTCTCTCTCTCAATGAGATAAAATGTTGTACCATACATTTTTTTTTTAAATTGAAAATTTTTGGACTTTTTTTTTTTAAATTCGTTACTATTTCGTGTTTTTGTTTTAAGAAAAGTTATGAAATAGAAGTTATTTTCGTAGCCCCCGATTACAAATTCGAAGTCGGAATTCTGACATTCAAAACAGTGGATTCAGTATGGCGGACGTATAGTAAAACAATCATTGGGTTTTCGTATTCTATGTCCAATAAATTATGCGGATTTAAGTAATAAACCGCACACTGTATATTTTTAGAATAAGTAATACAATTGATTTTTACAATAAGTAATACAATGCTGAAAATTGCACAGTAAAATATTTGACAGTGTTCATTGCGTTATTTTGGACTAGTGTAACCAATCACATTTCATTTAGAAAATACATTCTAATTTAGGTTGAACTTGTTCATTTTTAGGGAAGAATTTTTTGATAAAGTAATTATAGTAATTGTTTCTCGCAGAAAATTAGTTGGTAAATTCTACAAACAAAACTGTTGATCCCACAATTGATTCAACAGAAAGTGACATAAGAAAAAATGTCTGCTATTCTTACAGAATTTTTCTGTAAATTTAATAGAAGTATCTTTTAATTTAACAGAATTATCTGTAAATTTAATGGGTTATTCTGCTGTTTTTGTGTAAAAATGTCTGTTGTCCTCCACTTATTAAATACACAGACAATTTTTCTGCGAGTTCCTATTCTTAACAGTGAACTTGGTCAGAGCTTAATCTGCTCTTAGCGTTACCCGCCGAGCGCGGACCGCACGCCCCGCCGCCAGGCCGGCAAAACTTCAAAAATCATTTTCTCGTAAACGAAGCAAAACACGTCTTTCAAATTTTTTTGTAGTATGCAATAAGGTTCAAAGTTTATGAAAATATTTTGTTTTGATTTTTCGGTGGTGTTCTTCGTAGTTTAAAAATGCATTCAAAAATATATTGTTAAATAAACAATGTTTTTGGCATTGAGTAAAATTTCATTTTAAACTATAGGCATTCTCTCACAACTTCTATTTTATAACTTTTATTAAAACAAAAACACGAAATAGTAACGAATTTAAAAAAAAAAAGTCCCAAAATTTTTAGTTGTGTATAACTCGAAGAATTTTCAATTTAAAAAATAAATGTTTGGTACAATATTTTATCTCATTGAGATCTACCGATTGACAAAATTTGAACCTTTTCTGAGACGCGACTGATCCGTCTCACGTGGAATTGCTCATATAAATGTACATATATTAATGTACACATTAATATGAATTATTTGTTATAAACAAAAAAATCCACGTATTTTATTTTTATGAAATATCCCATATTTCCAGTCGTTAGTTTGGCACTATTCGCGATGTGATTGGCATGGACTGAAGTGTGTTTCGATCATATTATTTATTTGGTATTTTTCACAACAAATTTCTGACTTTTAATATAACATTATACATATTTTTGTCTAATTTCTGACTGAACAGTCAGGTTTCATATAAATGCACTTATGACGAAATAGTTTATGAAAACATGTTATAAACTGTTATATGTTATAAACAAAAAAAACGGGTACTTTATTGGCAGGTATCTTATTTTGAATAGTTAGTTTGGCGCTACACATTTTTCCATTAATACATATGGTCAAGTGACTTTAATTATCATGGTAATCTGAATGAAAAAGTACAACAAAAGCTAAGAGCAGAAAGAAAATATTATATACATAAGAAACGGGTTTAGCGAAATAAAATAACCGAGGTAAAAAAAGGTGTAATGCACAATACAATTAAAAGTGTAAAAAAGATTAAGCGTTGAATGTTGCTTTCTTTGCGAATATTTCATGCTTTGAAAATTGTTTAAAAAATGTACCAGTTTATAAGTACTATATCTTAATCTTTAACATTAATGTGCATGTTTTTTTTAAATCTGACATAAACAAAGCAAGTAATATTTCAAATAAACTTATATTTTGAAGGAAATTTCGAGTTGCTTCCTGTACTTGAAAATATTTAAAGCAAAATGTTAGATATTATTTACTTTGGATTAAATAATATTTCGTTGCATTGAAATATTATGTGATAAAATATTACAAGAGAAGTATAGATGACAATCAAGTAATTTATTAATAATATATTCTCAGTATGGGGAATCCTTTTTCCGCTTCGAATACAATAAGATATTACTGCAATTTAGACTGATTTTTTATTTTTTCATTTGCTCGGTTGTGTTTGCAAATTTGCATAAATTTCTTATGGTATTTTAGATTTTGAAAGCGATTTCACAACAGCACACATGTCGATATGTTACTTGAATGATTGACATTTTCTGTTGACGCGCTAAAGGGGAACCGTTTGGAGTTTTCATAATCTAGGGCAGATATGCCTGCCGAAAAATCGCATTCTTTTCTTATATTTTAACCCGATCTCTTTATCTTATTATTAACTACTGCAACTATACACGTGTGACTTACCAATATGACAAAAATGTGATTAAAAGATTGAAGAATGTGGCACCGAAAGGTGTTAGAAATTTGAAATTAGATGAAAATAATAAATCCGTCAACAACGTTTTTCTTTTTATTAAAAATTTCATCATTATATTAAAAAAATTAAGTTTACCATTTCATTTTATAACTATTATCATTTACTACTGCTCTATTGTTTTATAATATAAAATATTACTTGTTATTTAATGTTATTCCTTAATTCCGATAGCTATTTTAAGGGATTTTCCTCCCACTACCTGGGTCAAATATGTCCTGTCGTTTGAAAATGCTGACAGTTGTGCAATTTATAAAGTACCATTTGAATTTTCTGTGGGTCAAAAACGACCCATGCGTCGGGATTATGGGTGATAACAAATAAATTTTACAGAAAATTGATTTAAAGCGGTATATACACAAGACTTTTGAAATGTAAACATGCGTTGGCGTGGTGCCTCGCTCGCCTTGCTCGCTCAGAAACTTCGACCCAGTGGAGCGTCGGCTATTGGTTAATATTCATTCGTTTACTAACAGCTTTCTTATAACATTATACTGATATTTAGGGGTCCAAACATATTTAGGTCAAAGTGGCTTCAATAGATATATTACAACAATACAGTGTCTCTTATATGTATAAAAATTGAAAATGATTTAAACCTGTGGCCTGAATCCAGGTAAAATTGAAATAATTAATAAATAAAAAATTCTTTTTAAAAACCACGTTTTTATAAATGGACTAAAAAGGATAAAATATTTTTTCCCATCCAAACAGATCACTAATACCATGCCGAAATAAATACGCAATAATTTATACATTTTATTAGACTATTTAGAAATGACTAGCATGTCTAAACTAGCGTGTCATATATAATAAACTGTTGCCAAAATTTTAAACGCGTTTTTCTCGAAACTACATTTTTAAATACGGTGTGCACGATTTCTCGAGTTCCAATCGATCACTCGACTTGAAACTGGAACCACATATTCTCTGTGATAGTACCTATCGTGCAATGGGAGCTTTTTTCGATATTCATTTTTTTTTGATTGTTATAATCAATGATAGCATCACGTTTTGGCCGAAAAAAAACAAAACATTTTAAGGAATTTTCTTCTCGGCGAAATAGTAGTTTTCGATACAAGGGCGTATGCGTAAAGAACTTTACACACACACACACGTGTGCCGAAATATTGTTTACGTACGGCTTTTTCGTGCGTAAAGTACAATCGAGTGCGTAAAGTTTGCTTTTACCCTCGTCAAACTGGTCTTCCCCCTTAATTTATAAATTTAAGATAATGCGAATGTGTTGTTTGCATGTTTTTAGGATATTCTGAAATTATTTTTAAATACAAAATTTAATAAGAATTTTTTAATTTTTTAATTTTCGATAATTTAATAACTAGAAGAATCAAACTGGAATATGCTGAAGGTATAAGAGAAAAATACTGATTTTTAATTAAATCACTTTATTCCCATCGAACAGTCAGATTAATTGAAACACTTTTCTAAATTTGGTAACAGATGATAGTAATGCGCCAATCTAGATATCCCGATATTCTCGAGTAGATACCCTTCCGGGAAAGGACAGATCTAACTTTAAGCATATTTCGCCTTTAAACTGCATCAATATCTTACAATTAAGAGTGCGATTTTCCTCGGCGTCGTATATAAAAATGATATTATCTGAATCGCACGAGCTTTATTTTTTTCTTAACGACTACTAAATTAGTATTAATCAATTCCATTAGATGATATCGAATAATTTGCGCTAGTAGGCGTGAATTTAAAAGTAACTGGAATCTGCGTATAATTAAATGGAGGAACACGAAACGAATTTGTCCAATTAATTTCATTATCAATGAAGAATATTTTATCGAATATATGTATAACTATATGAAATACAATTTAAAGGTAGCAGGTTTATTTTTTCCTTTTAAAATGTAATAGAATTACAAGAAATTGTAAAGTGTTGCGAACGACTATTTTTGTTTATTATTGTGGATTTTTTTTCTTACTTTTGTAGAACCCACTTTTTACTTCAATTAGAACCAAAACATACCAAAAAAAACATTAGGATATATTTATCATTGATAATTCTACGTGGTATATTCGTACCTTCCGAAATAATGACAGTAGTGAATATAATAATTTAAGGTATTACCATATGCTGAATAATACATTTTCATAATGAGAGCAACATTGAACCGAAGAATCGCGAGCGGTCCTAGCGGTGGCGGCTGAAAGCTACTGGCGCCTTATCCACACTTATAAATTCACTCTTAACGTAGGAGTGACAATTTCGACTCTTTTTACAAGACTGAAAAATATCAACTCCTTTTAGAGCCTAATTTCATTCTCTAAAATGCACTCCTTATTGAAGTGTTTTTTTAGTCACTCTTTACAGGAGTGAAATTCTCACTCCAAGGAATTTAGAGAGTGAGGTTTATAGAACTTACAATCGCAAATTGTATAAACACAATGGAAAAGGTACAAAAGCCGGGCGATAAATCCTCGGTATACCCTCAATTGAAATTGTTTTTGCAATTTTCGTAAATTAAAGTCTCTCAGTGTAGTCAGCTGAATTAAAAATTATAAGCCTGAAACCAATGAACAATGTACGGATTTGAAATTCAAAATCTGTTTATTTTAATTTAAAAATATTTTATTAATTCACACTCTTCCACTGGCCCTTTCCGCCTGGGTCGAAGTAATAATAATCTTGGTTTAAAGGTGAAATGTAAGGCGTAAACTCTAGCGAAATTTTCTAGGCAAAAAAACTCGGCACAAAAGGAAAATAATTTTAACAATTAATAGATGTAACGTGGGTCGGATTCTATCAAATTAAATTTGGCTTATGCCCCACAATGAGAAATCTTGTCGAGTGAGTGACTCTTTGTTCTTCACACTTGGTAGATCCTTGACAGATGTCTTAAGTACGGGGGTTGAATTTTCGCATCTAGTGAGATGCAGCCTATTCTGTATAAAAGATTTTCCAACATAAAGAATAATAGGTGGCTTACAAGGCAGATCTGCACCAACAAGTCTTGCTAATGATTCCAGTAAGTGCAGATTGGGATTAAATGCCAGAGGTGGAGTTCTCTCGTTTTTCAATGAGGGAATTCTGC
The DNA here is from genome assembly GCA_030407085.1 of Trichopria drosophilae. Classification (NCBI taxonomy): domain Eukaryota; kingdom Metazoa; phylum Arthropoda; class Insecta; order Hymenoptera; family Diapriidae; genus Trichopria; species Trichopria drosophilae. Next base: position 92,992,224 of record CM059585.1, read on the forward strand.
TTCGTTCGTCTGATTATAAAAAATAACTTTCTCAATTAAGATTAAAAATCGGTCAAATTTCATCGCGATTGATATAAGTTCATCCTGTGGAATGCACGCGAGTCAGCCGAGAGGAGGAAACTATAGATTTCTCATTGGTGGGGCATAAGCCGAATTTAATTTGTTAGTTTTAACCATTGTTTTAGTATCGAATAGTTTCAGTACAAAGTCCAAAAACAATTACCAGACTGGTGAAATTCTATAGTAACGGGGAAGTGAGAAGACTAGAAAGACACTAACTGTAATCTCTAGACATTATTACGTTATAGTTCTAAATTTTATATTTGCATTTTAAGTCGTACCTCGGTCTTACAAGATAACATATAAGAGTGATAGATAACGCTGGCTCCTATACTCAGTAGTAAGATTCGGATCAAATAATGTTGAAAGATGAAAGATGTTCTTACTATTTAAATATGGCATACGCTTAAGAAGTAACAGCATCTTTAAAAGATATTTTGTCCATCTTTTACTGCATAAAGAGTGGCTCCGACTATCTATTTTTACGAGATAACGTGAACCATATTATGATTTTCCTAATTTTAAGCAGTTTTTATTAAATTGCAGTGCAATACACCTGCTGTAGTTATGTGCTTTTCACTTATCTTATAGAAAATATAAGTTTGGTATATCTCGTATATATCAAACAAGCTCTGAAGCTGAGCTTCCTACAAAAAAAAAACGTTTGTATTCACGATAGAGTAATAATGGGCTATAAAACTACGTAATGATCCCCACCTCCCAGTTTTCATTTCCAGAAATAAATGGAAAATCATCCAGTACTGTCGGAATGTCGAGCAGCAATAAACCTCGAGAAATCTCACGTCGGATGCAGCTTGCGAAGAACCGAGCGAAGTTGGAGCGTTCACAGCTTTATTCGCCCACGCGAAAACCTACATGGGCCAGGGGGTATATATGAAAGCTTAAGTATTCATGGGACACGTATGTTACTAGTAGATTGTATGAGGAAGCTAGAGATATTAAGATTTACCTCTCAGAAGAACAGCACGTCGTTGTTTGGAGGTTCATGCATAAATGCAACTCTTACATTGTCAGATCGTCAAATTGTCGTATATATTTGAAGTACAAATGAGAAACGAGATTTTCCCATTCGTGTTTCGAATATGTAAAAGGTGTGCGTTTGATCTCTAGCACTGTTTTCATTTAGTTTCTAAACTGTTGTTTATTATTCTGTTTTCACTAGTAACTAGTCAACCGGAGATAAAATGCCGATCAATGGAAAACGTATTTGATAAAATTAGATGTAATCAGCTCAAATTCCATCGAAAACTAGTAATTTCTAGTTTTTAATTTTTAAATGAGCGTCTTTACTCAAATTACATCTGATTAAATTGCGTAGTCGATCTATTATAAATAGATGATCCGTAACACAAATTTGCGAAAAACACAAAATGAATGTTTTTCTCTATCGATTGGATAGATAATATAAGTTTCAATGTTTCCAGCTTCTCCTCGGGGTTCCATAGGAATACTTTAAAAACTCACAAACTACTCAATAAGCAGGGATGGAAATTGTACGCACGCAGTAATTTTCATAAAATGTCGGAGGAATTAGGGGTGCAAATTTGTTTAAAACGTGTGCCTTAGATACAATTTAGATTTTATTATTATAAGGTATTTTTGAAATTCACATAAATGTATACATCAGACATGAAACAAATTCCCTCTGTAAACCAGATGTAACGATTACTATATATTGTTTCGATTACTATCTATTCTTATATTGAAATATAAACCACTCTAAGCATATAGAGTGAATTTTTTATTTGTGAAAAGGTTCTAAAGATGCAGTTTATATGGACACTTAATAAATCCTTAATTAATCCAATGAAAAATTCCTTATACTGTATATGTACTGTTTTTCTATAAAAATGTGAATTTCATTCTAAGAAATTAAAACATTCTTGACCAGCTCCAAAGGAAACCAATGACAAATTAACTGCCACTGCTAAAGTTATTGTTACTACGATAAATGAACTTTAATAATGTAGTATTGAACTAATTTAAGATTACAGATGTCAATGATTTTCAGTTCAGTGAATATACTCTCATTTATATTGTTCCAAGACTAGTCATTGTAATTTAATTAGTTATATATCATGAATTTGATCTTGAGTAATTAGTTTTAATACTATATTAATATATTTATAATAAAAACGGCGTGATGGTCGTGCCAGCTAAGGCGTCGCGAGAGCCGACCCGCAAATAGACAAATTGTCATTAACGCGGGGGAAAATAACCTGTCCTTTGTCCTTTGTCCTAATATATTTATAATATATTAAAGGCATGACATTTTATATCTTCGATATATTATAGCATTCAAAGAAATATAAATGTATCACTATTCCGTGATAGAATATTTTACGTCCGGCTAGGTAATCTGATGTTAATGCCGTTAAACTGCTAGGGTTGGTTGACTCGTAACTTTGAAATCCAATTGAAAACTTAGCAAAACCAATCTTTCGCAATGGCAGTAAACCTAATTTGTAACCACGCACCACGAAAGTTTACTCTTAGTTTTCTCGCAATTTTTGCTTTAATTCTCTTTATTCCGCTATTTTTAATTCTGGTGATTTTTGTCAACATCTCATCGTACCTAGAGTTTGGGAAAAAATTACTGATCGCTCATATATCATTGACTGAATGTATTAAGTTTCGGTGAATAAATTGTATGGATAAAATAAATCTTCTGTAAATTTGTTTAAATTATGTCAATTACATAAATTATATACTAGCTTGGGCATTTTCTATAAAGGTCTTTCTTGCAGTATATTTCTTGTAGAAAACTCTCGGATCATAATAAATATTATTAATATCATAGCAATTAATCAAGGTACTTTTAAGCTGTACTGTTTAAGTACCCTATTATACCCACCAGTGTTATGAACATTATAACGCTACTAAATTACTGCCAATCTTATCCGTTGTTGTTTAAGAATTTATTCATATAAAACTTAATCAAATATATGTACGTACCTGAAAATAGTTTTCCTGAATTTGTATTAACTTTAGTTCTGGGTCCTTCGCGTAGACATTAGTAACAAGTGTATTATTTTAAGATGTGTTTAGTATCTAACACGCAGTATATGTCTTCCAGAAGGCATTTTCTATGTCAAAAAATGTCTAGAAATAAGGCACTTTATTTTACAGTGTATAGCTTATAAACTAATGATAAAACGTGTAATAATGATGTAAGTGTACATTTACGAAAGTATTCATAAGTCAGTATGTTACTGTTGATTACAAAAATGTAGTGTTTTATATAAGTGCAGATATTGCTGATATACACTGAGAAAAGTGTATTTTATCAGTTACTATCCCTTGGCTTTTAAAAAGTGTATTATAGCCCTTAAAAGACAGGTTATACGAAACTGTATTAAACTCTCCTATTTTAAAAGAATGTTTTATTATGACTAAAAGAAGGCATTTTTAATATTTTAATTTGCTAGATAAATTTCCATAAACAAAAATTGCTTTTAGTTAAAGAGAAAAGGCTAAAATAAACTGACATATTGGTTAGAATAATCTAAAATCTTCGTCTTTTAACAGGTAATAGAAAGATGGCAATCCCTATACGTAAAATACTATCTTTTACGGGGCATAAGAATTCTAATACTGGGTAAAAAACACTTTTCTCAGTGTAAAAATACAGGCTTTTCATTTCACACAGGAAAAAAATATGAAATATTTGGAAACTACTACATGGATAGTAAGATACGACATATATGTCATTTTTAGACAATTTTAGCCAAGCGTACTATTTAAATAGTTACACCAACTAAAAAACGTAGTTGTGCAGATCCTAGTATTTGGTTAGTAAAACCAACTATTTCTTTTTTTCGTGCAGTTGCACCAAAATCTGCTTTTTGACAACTTTTATGCTGAATGCATATTCAAATCATTTTTCCGCAGAGATAAAATATAAACACTATTGTGGACATACTGGACTAGACTGTTATTACAAGTTAACTGCTATTATGACCAGTTCATTTTTATATGCAATGGTAACATAAAACTGCAGCATAAAATATGGAAAATTTGCATCCAATTTCATTAAGTCAAAGTCAAATTGTCAAATTCTAAAAAAGTGACAACATTTTAACCATTTGAAGCATACATTTTTGTATACACGAAAAACAGCTGACACTGGGTACTCGGGAGTTTTAGGAGTCGCTGATCATGACTCCGGTCTCAACTTTCAAAATACAAGATGGCGGCTCTAATATGGAAGACAACAATTTTTAAAATTACTTGATCAAGCTCAAACTGGGTACTCGGGGGTTTTCGAGGTCGCCAACCACGATTGAATTCAAGATTGATTCAATAAAAAATCCTTGCTGTAAATATCTCTCTCAGCCCAATTCCTAAACACGAACGAGGACGTGGCGGCAACTGACTCGATGTTTTGTTGTCTTTTTTTCTAGTTTTGTACGTATTGTATACTGATAAGCGAAACCGTTACCCTCACATATCCGTAGGAGAAGACACAATTTTGTAGAAATTTTTATTTACTGATATGATAAAGGAATATTTATGGACTGAACAATTTACAATTCGATCCTTGCAATCGGCATTTTGAATTTCGATAATGTAAAGTTAGATTCGTAATTAAGAAATCCGCTAAGAACGTATAATTTTAGCTTGATAAAGTCCGTTTTTATGATTTTTAACTCTCACCCTATATCCACTATTTTCAATGTTTCAAATCTGAGGTACAGTTCTATCGATCGCCAGACTGGATCCGCCATTTTGAATTTTAAAAATCGGAGGCCGGATTCGTGAACCGCGATCTTGAAAACCCTTATATAGAATGACTTTTATAAATACCTTCAATACTTTTAGTAATGAATTTCTCATGAAAAAAGTGTTATAATTATGAATAAAATGGTGGTGTAGATATCATACCACCATGCCGCAAAGGGTTAAAAATGAGATTTTTTACGTTACGAATAATGAAACTATATAAGTGCGTGGAACCTAGCACTCATCCCAACAAAGCCGAAACGCATGTTTTGTCTTTTGAGGAAATGTTACAATTACGTACTCCTATATTATAACTAAAAAACATTTCGGATGGTTTAATAAACATATTCGGGGATATAATAATAAAAAAGGTGCGATAAAATAAATTATTTATTCGTATTTAAGCGATGGTTTATTTGAAAGAATTCACATGGAAAAATTCTCACACCTTAAAAGTAATATCTTTCTTTTTGTATTTTATAATTTGCAATATTATTTTACACTTCTCTAAATTCGGTTAGTTAATTCTTAATAGTTCTTCATTTTCAAAACTACGGAAATCACTTCATAGTATTAATATACTTTTATTTTTCGTTTATTTACCATACCGAATCATTCAAAATAGGTTATTAAATACAATGTATTTAATCGCGGTTTATAATACTTGATATAGTATAGAATATAAAAATAACAAGTTATTGTGTTGTATCAATTTTTATATTATCTAGAAATTGAAGATTCTTTAAAAATGTTCACACATGATACAAGAGCAATGATTTGGATTATTCATTGATAATAAATATTTATCAGCAGAGCTAAATCAATAAGTTCATTTCATCCATAGTTTCTTATATTATTTCTGTACTTCGTTTCGTAATTAGTATTTCCTCATATTAGCTTCCATCATCTTATAATATGTGTAGATAGACTGCAAAATTTGTAGTTAAAATCACCGAACATTTAAATGATCGGGATTTATTACAACTGTCTATTGAAGAAAAACTTTGGAACAATTCGAATATTTTCTGGAAAAACTTTAAGAATCATCAAGAAACTTTCAGAAAATTCTGGAAACTTTGCTGAAAATCAGCATGTTTTACAAATTTTTAAAAGTTTTCCGGGCAGAATTTCCCAAACTTTTAACAATTTTCATAATATGCATAGATTTAAAGTATTAAAAAATCATATGGTCTATAAAAATTAAAACATATACAAAGATATTCTACTGATGAATTGTATTATATTGAACCATGCGATATTATGCAATAGAATATTATGTAACAAGGGCACAATTATCGATCTTGATTTTGCGTGCATACGGTATTTTTTAATAGCACAGGCATGGGGCTCGATAATTCGAGCCAGAAGATTTCACTGCAGGGCGTAAAATCGAGTTCTGTACTTGGAGTGTTATGAAGTAGTTCATTTCCTTATTGCAGCAAACAATTTTATTCATATTCGTGTATTCAATATCGTCCTTTTTATCTTATGCTCATTCTGAAATTTTATGATTACCGCAACTGAATCTATAACCTTTTTTATAACTAATGCTATAGCTGGTACTATTTACTACAAAATGTATTAATTATCTATTTTGTTTTGTTTACACTCATATGCATCATCAACTTATGAAAAAACTGTTGCATTCTGAAAAATGGATTCAAGCAGTTTCGACTGTGAAAGGAGTGTGGCAAATGAACCGTTCGTAGGTCCATTCTCCTAATAATTCTGTAATTATTGTATTTAAACTGAAATCATTATTATGACATTAGATGTTGATAATTGAATAAGGAAACTAAAATAAGACAATATATTGTCGCTAATGACTATGATGTCGATGCGACATTAAATAAAGACATTAAAAATAAAAAAAAAAGGAAAGTATAAATCAACACAAGGATGTAATGTAACACGTCTAAATGTATCTGATGAAGATTTCAACCATAATCAAATCCCGACTGGATTTGACGAATCTCTATATACATAAGCCGTTCCCAAAGAATTTCTGTGTAGACGGATGGTAGTACTTTGTTAAATTTTAAAATAGTTCAAACGCCGCTTAGTCAATAATATAATGGAAAATGGGCCATGAAAAGATTTTGTTTGTTTTAGCTCGTCTTTGAAACTTTTATTGTTGGTGAAATCTTACCGTGAAGCCGATACCGACGGTTGCTGCAAAGTTTCCTGGCTGGAACTTTCTCGTATCGAACTGCACCAGTAACGATGTTTTCCCAACTCCGCTGTCGCCCAGGAGTATTGTCTGTAATGTAATGAAACGTTTCAGTTGTCGAACGTTTAAAACAGGTTTTGGTTTTTGTAAGTAAAATGTACGTGGAATATATTGCTCACACATTAATGAAATTCTATCTTAAATGTTTATTGTCATAAATAAAAGTGTTGATAGCGTCACTTGAATGTATTTGTTTGTTCTGTTCTCTTGAATCTCCTTACTTTTGCAGGAATTAAAACATGTGTATGTATTGAGACCCATTATTAATCTATAATAAAGGACAATATTTTGTAAGTTGTACTGAAAATGGTTCAGACCTTGTATTGCGTATACCGAGCGACTTAAGTATTTTACGGAAGACTTCGGGGACCTGCATTACTGATCACCCATTAATAAATTATTTTATTTACATAGTGTACCATTTTGTATTCTACATTGAACAATTATCTACAAAGAATTGACAAATTTATTAAAATTTAATAAGACAGCAGTTCCATTCTCGAAGCCCTCATTGGAATAGTAAAATTTTCATATATAATACCACAAGAATGTCAAAATTATACCGTAATTCCCGCTAGTATGGTTGCAAACAAATGAAGGAGTCCAGTTTTCCATGTTCAAAATCTTCAAGTGCGAAGTGCGACTGCTTTTTTTGGAATACTTGTCGACTTTATTTATATTCTGGGAATCTTGAGGGAATTTCCCGATGGATTTTCTAGCTCGAGTGGTGACCGAAGATTATTTTTCACATCCAAATTTAAGCCAAGAGAATTGTAAAAATTCAAGCTATCAAAGATAGATGGTGGATATATATACAACATGTAAAATTACCCGTGGAACTCGTAAAATTCTCACTGAAATTTTCCTATAAAATCCCGCCTACAATTCGAGTGGCTGAATTTTGGTCGTTAAAAATATTCCGGTGAAATACCCTAAGATCATGGAAATTATCGAATATTTCCCGATTGCTTCGATGCGTAACAACAAGTGGATTAGAAATCTTGAAAATATCCCAAGCATGCAGCTGGTCAAGCAGCCTTTAAAAAAGTCCTGTCAAAAGGATGGAAAATAATTGACAGTCAATTATCAATTATCTTTACAACTATGTTTTATTAGAGTAAGTTTTGTAATTTTCGAAGATTAATTTACAGCATCAGTATTCATCGCAGTATTTATATAGATGTGGAAGCAGCAACATTAATAGTATCAGTACAATGAAGTATCATACATAAAATAGTGTGTATAAAAACTATGAATTTAAAAATACGCAACCAAAAAAGCATGCATCTCAAAAACCCGACAAATCACAAAACGGATATTTACAAAAACCAACATTCAAAAGCCGGAAAATTTCAAATTTCTAGTTTGTTGAATGTTAATCTAACAATGAGTATAAGTATAAGTGAATCGTATATCATTACGTGCTTTTTTTAGATGAAATTCCTACTATCATCGCTGTAATTATTTCATGTGCGTATTGGATGGAATAACGAAGAATGCAACAAGGGACTAATTCAATTCCAATTTGAACTGAATTGGAAATCCCTATTTCCCAGTGCGATTCCCTATTCATTTCGTCGCTTTAAATACCCCCTGGATCCAGTTTATGCGACGAACCGTTGCTCGTCATTTAACTTGCAAATGCCCATCATTTTCAGAATGGTCACCGCCGTATCAGCGCGCCATTTTTCAACCCCCCGCCTGTATTGTTTTAATTGCAGGAACCCAATCGCGCGAAGCAGTTCAGCTCGATACTGCGATCGCCCTGGTCGAGGACGACTGCTGAGCAGGGGAGTTATATGGTACGTATCCAATCGGATTCGAGGCACGTGGCGTGCGGACTCCAGCAGCGAGGGGAAGGAACGGATTTCGTCGACGAAACAGCCGTCGTCGACTGGTGCCGTTTCGATCTTATGCCGCAAATGCCTCATTGTTGGCGTTCCTTCCAAGGCGCAATAAAGCCTCGGTTTAACCGCGTCTCTCGATCGGCAAATGCGTCCGCGGCACAAAGGCCCCGAGTGTTATCTCCACGATCAGCTGCAGGTGCACACTGCGGTTCGCATTGTATGTCCGCCAGAAACTGCAGTCGTAAACGCAAATGTCGCCACGGCCACCGGCCGTAGAACAAATGATTTCGAAAAGGAAACCGCGACACGACGACGCCCGCACATCCGGGTTCGCCCCCGCTGCACGCCCCTACGACCAGTCCACATATATATGAAAAGTTAAATTTTTGGACGATAAATTATCAGATCCTCAAGATAAGATTCATCACGCGAGGACTACTACCATTCGTAAATGTTCTTCGGTCGGATTATCATATAACTTCGGATAATGCCGTGGACATGTATGTCGGAATACCGGAATTGGATGGATTCTCAAAAAAGTCTCTAGCCATAACGTATCCGATATTTTAAATTTTTAAAACCAGGATTATCAGCGAAGCCAAAAAACTGTGACGACAAATATTCCGTTACTGCCGTTATTAAAAGTCGAGTCTTAAAGGGTTAAATTCTGTTTTTCTATTCTAAAAAGTGAATTACACCCCGGTAGAAATTGCGCTTACAATGTGGCCAGTTTTTGACGAATAAACTTGCGTATTATACAGTTTTTAAACAATAAACTTGACCAGGTACCCGTTGGAAATGTTTCTGTCCAATTTCTAAAACTCTCTGTTTTAAAGCAGTTCGGAAAACTGAAGGAATCCACTGACATAAACGTCATAAACGATTGTGCTATACATGAATGTGGTTTCGGCAGTTTCCTACATCCTGGACATGAGTTTCATGAATCCAGCAAGAGTTATCCGAGAACCAAATAAAAGAAGTGTAAAAGTCTGAAAATTGAGAAAATAATACATGATTCTTCGCTCTCTCCTTGATAAATTAGGGGGATAAAATTATTATTTTACTTACTTATGGTTGATATAAGGATTTCGTTTATTTGTTAATTGAATCAATTGAACATTCGCTTGAACATGACAAATTCTGTTCACAAACAAAAAGTGAAAATTTCACTTAATCAAATTTAGAGAGTAGACTAAACACGTATACCGTAATCTATTGCAAATATTGTTGACAATCTACTTTTGTACTTAATAAAAAATAAATAATCTTTGCAAATTAGTTATTTATTTATGTTTACGCGAACCAATTTCTACCAGAAAAATCTGATTTACGTTTTATATGAGAAACAAGAAAAAGGGGTTCATATCTAGGGATACTATTTTCAATACATTTTACTTCGACCCAGACCATAGGTCTGGCGAAGTATTGAATTTGGTCAGTTCCCACCCAAAAATTACCCTATAGTTTTTCATCAAATGTCGACGTTTCAGGCCCTAAGGAACCCAAAGCAACAATAAAAAAATTGGTGTCCGTTAAGTTGTACGTCTGTCCGTCCGTCCGTCCGTCCGTGGGCAAAATTTTGTATTCGCGACATCTCGCGACTGGCAGGACGAATTTAAAAAGCACACACGGATTTGGGTTTCTCTTGGCCAAACTTAGATGTGATTAGTTTTTGGAGACGATGCATACTAGATTATGGGGAGGTTTAACAAAAAAACGCTCAAAAAACACGTTTTTTCCATTTCTTAACAAAAAATACAAATCGTACAAAAAAATGTTTCAAACAAAAAATATAGAACATCGAATTCTCTACAAAAAAGGTTGTATTCATTTCTTCGTAAAATCAACGATAATGCAGTAAAAAACGGAAACCGAAGTATCCCACTTATAAAAAAATTTATTTCGTGCAACCCGACTGTCAAAAACTCGACTAAACCGCGTTTTTTTAAGCATCAGTGTGAACAAGATGTGCTCATTTATCAGTGCTTCGGCTGACCTGCGGTCGGGGTCGAAGTTTTGAAAATCCTCATTTTCAATTTTAATATAGGGTGAATATACCAATGAATGGACGACTACCAATGAAAGGACGATTTTCTACATATTTCTATTTCTTATGAATGTATGATGTACAACATGCAACAAAATACATATTTTTATGTTCTTTGAACATTCAAATGGTAGTTTTCGATACAATGGCGTATGTGTAAAGAACTTTACACGCACACACGTGTGCCGAAATATTGTTTACGTACGGCTTTTTCGTGCGTAAAGTATAATCGAGTGCATAAAGTTTACTTTACGCACCGAAAAGACGTACATAATAGTATTTTTCGATATTAGTGCGTAAAATACGATTTTACGCACCGTTTTTAACATGCGATTAGATAGGCCGGTGCGTAAAATCAAATTCTTACGCACGCGTGCCGAACGATATTTTTCGATATACTATGCGTAAAATTTGTGCGCCGTTTTTTGTGGGTCAAATATGATGTTACGCACGTGTGATGACCGCGTTTCCATTTTATTTTTTATATTATATATATATATCATATAGAGAATATATTATAAAGAACATATTATAAAATTTCTTTGCCGCTTGTTTAATAAAATAAATATTTATATTTCCTTTTTTTCTTTATTTACATTAAGTACAATGCCGTCTAACCGAGAAATTACTTGTTTATTTTGTAATTATTGATAGTTTATAATTACACCTTGCATTAGTGCGAGCATAGGCTTTTGTTGTTATTTCCCTTCTATATACTGCTCCGTTAATATTATGAGTAGCTGAAGAGTCGGTTGATAAAGAAGGTCCGGCTAGTGGCTATCAAAAACATCAAAGAAGAAAGTATCCCGGTACAAGACTCTACTCTACTTTAAGGACCTATCTATAGCCAGCAATCCATTTGTCTGTCAGTGGCAAACCTCTCCTGTTCGACATTATTTACCTCAAAGTATTAATATGAGAGCTATAGTTCTTCATTCCCAAGTTCAGTCCGGTAAAAAACGCGATTAGCAATTTTCAAAACTCATATGACATATTTAATTTAAATGTTATCTCAGCTTTTAGCGGATGTTTGGTAAAGTTTCTACCTACAATTAAGGTGAAAAGTTGAAAAGTTGTAATTCAATTTTGAAAAAGTTTACTAATGTCATACTTTGTCATATACTACACTCTTGGCGCACTTCCTATTTTACCAGAAAAAAATTACAACATATGATGCATGCGCTCGACTCGCCCTTTGCATCACCGAACGGTGTACTTTCGAATTAATTATTCGTGGCTTTTCATTGGAACCACGCGACTTGTAGCGATGGCTCTACATTATACACCTGTTAGCACCAAAACTTGTGAAAAGAGTGGTCATGACAAAGAAAGTGTAGATAATGGAAACGCATTATCCCAAAGCAATTTTATATTTAAATACATAAAAAGGGTATGGATATATATATATCAATTTTTTCATTTGTTTTGCAATGATTTCGTTGTATTTTCTACTGTTATTTCCCTATATAGAACAATAGTATATTACGCTTCAAGGGTGGAAAGCGCGCGATTCCTGAGCCGGAGGTTTGCTGTCCGAGCGACGCGAGGGCAGCCCTCCTGCGAGGTGAGCGCAGTTGGCTCCCATGCGGCAAACGTTATTTTTCTCCCGGCCCCATCCATTACTCACGCTGGCGACACTTTCTGTCCCTAGGGAGTAATGAGAACGAAATGCGCATGCGGACTGGCTCCCGGGCGGAATCGGCAAATTTCGTCCCGAGTTTCAGGCATGGAATACGGGTATTCCGACGCGGTCGGGAGAAATAGTATATTACGCTTCAAGGGAAGAAAGCGCGCGATTTCGAGTGGAGGGTTTGCTGCCCGAGCGTATGAGAGTTGTGCGCTTTCCTCCCGTGAGGCGTATACGCTATTTTCTCTCCGACTTCACTGGAATTCCCCCACTTCCACGCTCGTTACTCCCTCTGACGTCAGACTTTCCTTCCCAACGAAGTAATGGAACCGAAATGCGCATGCGCGGATACGCCCGGCGGAATCGGCTACTTTCATCCCGCGTTGCTGACGCGGAATGTGGTCATTCTGGTTAAGTCGGGAAAAAATAGTATAGTACTCAACGAGGGAGGTAAAATAAAGAATGTCTCAGACTGCGTGTAATTTTTACCCCAGGTGAAGCCGAGGGTAAAAAACATGTAGTCTGAGGCATTCTTTTTTACTTCCCGAGGGAAGTATACGATTTTTCTTCATGATAAGGAGGAAAGTTGCTGCTTTCGTCCCAATATGATGAAAAAATATTACAATAAGCTACATGTAATAGTAAATCCAGTATTATCGGATCGGTATGATACTTTTATCCGAATAATTTACTTAGCGTATGTGCCTTGCATAGTATATGTTGATTACTCTGCTTGAATTTACGGATAATAATATTTTGTTTGTTCTGAGTAGTTTCGCAACAGATGAAGATGAAATAGAGTCACGATGTGTCTACTTTATGATGTCCAAATTTCAAAGTAGATACCAGATACAAATTCGCCAGTTGTTTATATGCATACTACAAGAGTATATATGCGTATATATATTAAAGTATCATAATATTCTGTACACGCAAGTAAATTAATTTTTTCTGTTCTTCAGCAGGGAATGTCAAACTACGTTTAATGATTTATGAATCAAGTTGATACATAAAGTCACCAAATTTAAATATCTTTATTGATTAAACATTTTTTTGTAATTGTTCGTACACCGGATATTATTACTAATATGTTATAAAATAATTTCCTGAATGAAGTATGTTTCTTAAAAAGGATGAAACATTTGTTACATGTAGAAACAAAAATTCATTATTAAGTTGAATACATGTACTTATATTTAGTACTACTCAGTTATAATAATGAATTTGCTAATATTTTCAAAGAGACCAGCACAGATTATAATTGATTTATTTTTAATGGTTACTTTGAATTACACTATCTGTACTCATTTTAAAAGAGTTGACTCAAACAAAATTTGACCACTTCAATTCGTGCCACTATATTCGCAAATCATCGAAAATGATGTTGACATTAATTATGAATGCATTGAGCTTAGATTCATTTTGGTAGATTATTGAAAGTTCAAAACAGATATAAATATATAACTAGTGTTGGCGTGGTGCCTCGCTCGCTTCGCTCGCTCAGAAACTTCGACCCAGTGGAGAGTCGGCTATTCCTTAAGACTCGTTTGTTTACTAACAGCTTTCAATTATATTATAAAATTATATTGATATTTGGGGGTCCAATCATATTTAGGTCCAAGTGGCTTCGATAGATGTGTTACAACAATATAGTGTTTCTCATATGTATGAAAATTGAAAATGAGCATTTTCAAAACTTCGACCCCGACAACAGGCCAGCCGAAGTATTAATAAATAAAAGTTGCAAAACACTTACTTCATGCACTTGTATTCTAATAGACTATTCGATGCATATTACATGTTTACTGTGTTTTACTAATTACTGTCTGTATTATTATGATATTATATATACAATATATATACATATAATTCGTCAAAGATATCTTGAAAGTGTCGAAAAGATCTATGACGGATATCTTATAGATATCTATAAGACATCTTTTAGATATATCGAAATAGTTATTTTCGTATCAAGGGCGTAAATAAACTTTGCGCCCGTAGGTGGTCACCGCGCCCGAGGAGCTGGCAAAGACTACCCCTGGGGGGTAGGGGGTCGAAACGTCGAAATTTGATGAAAAACAATAGGGTAATTTTTTTGCCGCGATGACCAAATTCAATACTTTTTCAGACAATAGTCATAAACATTTTAAACCAGTTTTTATGGCATTATCGTTGACTTTAGGAAGATATGGCATTCAACCCTTTTTGTAGAGAATTTCATGCTCTATCTTTTTTGTTTGAAACATTTTTTAATAAAATTTGTATTTTTCAAAATAAATGCAAAAAACTACAAAGAAACTTAATTGGGGCTAATTTTTTTTAGTAATGGACGGGTGGATCTGCCCCAAAATCTAATCAGATCTGAATTATGCCAAGACGCGTATTTTAAAAACAAAACTTATGTCAATACGCTTATCCGTTCGCGAGTTATCGCGAGACAAAAAAACGGGACGTACGGACGTACGTACGTACAAGATCACGGACACAAATTTTTTTATTGTTGATTTGGGTTCCTTAGGGTCTGAAACGTCGACATTTGATGAAAAACTATATGGTAATTTTTTTGCCCGAAGTGACCAAATTCAATACTTCGTCCACACTTAGTCTGGGTCGAAGTAATATGTAGTATATGATCGTGAATCATGATGATGGGAAAAGCTTCTTTTTTTATTTTTAGGAGTGTAAAATAATTGTGTGTTTCCAGTGAAAATGTATGGTGAAACTCAAATTCTGAATAATAAGAACAAGATTGGGGGGGGGGGGTTTCCCGGCCTTATATTTTCAAAATTCAAAATGATCGATCCGAAATAATCGCAGTAATCGAATTATAAATCAAATTACTAAATTTTTGTATGACACATTAAACAATGTGCCTTGCCTCGAATGATGGGTTCTCGACATTCATATTATATATCCGAATAAAAAAAGTTATTGTGGCAGAAGTGTGGCAAAAGTGTGGCTGCTGTTACGTGGCGAATGTGTGGCGCAGTAGACGGGGCACATATATGCCACACAAGATACAGCGATTGCTTCAAGTACGGTCAAAGTGTGGAATAAGTGTGGCGTTCGACATTAAGTATATTTTTGCAAGTGTGGCATAAGTGTGACGGTCGGCATTAGGTATATTTTTAAAGTGTGGCATAAGTGTGGCGATCGGCATTATTTATATTTTTAAAGTATGGCATAATATGTGGTAGCCGGCACTTGGTATATTTTTACAAGTGTGGCACAAGTGTGGTGGCCGACATTAAGTATATTTTTACAAGTGTGGCACAAGTGCCCCACACTTGTAAATAAATATACCGAGTGTCAACCGCCACACTTATGCCTTAAATTGTACTGCTAATTAAATAGTTAAATGTTCTTTTACTATTTGAAGTAGTAAATATTCTAGTAACCCTGATTTAGGATGTCCATATAAGAGAAATGCTCTATTTCCAAAAAGAACAGTTCATTATTCAGTCTTTTATCGGTGAAGGAGGGAATTTTCTGCACTGAGAAAAAAATTAGTAATATTTATCAAATATGTGGTTGCCTGTTAGCAGACAAATATTAAAAATTAGTTGAATTAACGAAATGCTGTTGAATCGGTATTATGATGTAGTTGGAAGCAGTAATTTGTAGTTGCATTGACTAAATATTCAGCTGCTAATCGGCAACCATATATTTAGTCAAAATGACTAACTTTTTGTTTCAGTGTGCTCCAACTTTTTGTAACAGGACTAAAATGTAGATAGGTATGGTTTACTATCTTCTGTATTAATCACTGTTTGGAGATATTGTGCATGACAATGGTCGTGGATATAATGGGTAGTCTTGATGATATTTCGAATAAAGAAAATGGGTTTCCGATGAAATTCTGATTGGATTCTGTTCAACATGATGTTTCCGTCGAAATCACATGTAAAATTGTTTCTTCAACATTGAGATCTAAATGACATCCGATTCGAACTTAATTGACATCCTGTTTCTCCCGTTCGGAAATAATACATGTCTGTACCAGGATGCCCGTTGGAAATGTTGTAGACTAGAATTAAGTCTTAGATTTATATACCATATCGATATTTTTGTTGACCTCCCGTGCATTCCATAGAGTGACCCCAGAAATTATGTCGTAATTGAATTTTAATTTACACCATTTTTCATGCCATGACCGCCGCGGCAGCAGTCAGACAAATGAGGTTCTTGACAACCGACACACACCGATGCAAGATTTCAAATCGATTTTTTCCCGAAAGTAGGACGTAGAAATAGCAACGCGTTTCAGTCTCCAATTAGCACGTGAAGCCGCGAAGAGTCTCGGGAGAAAGTACGAACTACTTTTCGTGCCGATTGCGATCGCCGACGAGCGAATCACCTCGAAATGAGACGATTAGGATTCCGTCTCCATCCCCGGAGCGATTTCGTTAAGAGTGATTTCAATGGCGGTTTATTGGGTTTTGCGATCCCCATTTTCATGTTACGACTAACAGCGGCGTAAAATTTTGGCGCACCGGTGCATTTACTACCAACCCGCGACTTGCGAAGTAATTTGCTCGGAAATGGCAAAAGATCCGCATCACACATGCGTTCTTGATGTGTAAAATTGAAATTTAGGTGCTAATCAATGTTTCTCATTTTGTCACAATAAAAAAAAAACAATAATAAGTACATTCAAATTGGTAGTCATATTCATCTTCCATATCACGATGGACGCCTTATAAGACTTGGCTTGGCTGGTAATTGTTCTCGAATTCCAAATAGATTCAGTTAACTGAAGATGAGTAATCATTCAACTGGTTGTTAAACCGAGATCCTATAGGTATTTAAAGTTTATTTACGATCACGTCTTGACATATCAAATTCAAGGCTGATTGCAAAAGTTACTGGGGATTAGTAACTTTAGTATATTCTGGTGCTGTCTTCAACCAAGAATACGAATAAGCCGAGGCACTTGTGCACAGTCTTCCATGTCGTGTTCAATCCATGTACCTTCAATGTAAATTCTAGTGACCACGCTCAACAGTTTAACTGAACCCGATCTCTCACACTTTCCATTCGTAGTTAAACTCCTTGCTGACTCGAAGAACCGTCTGTCGTCGATAATATACGTGTCCTGAGAACATTCGTTTCGGATCGAATGTGATGCTGCTAAATCATTTTCTGATTAATGAACAGTAACTTTGTAAGCATTATGTTGGTCAAATGTAGGAGATCTAAAAGTAATTAGAAAATCTCAAGTGAATTAGCATAGCTTAGCTTTTATAAGAGTTAAAAAATTCATATTAAGGGAACATCTGTAAAACAAATACTTCATCTCCTAATGACCTAACTTCGCAACGCCGAAATGTAGTACCTAGCGATTCTCGAATTTTGTTCACGGACACATCATTCCCCAAAACACTTAATGCAAATGAGATTTTCCAGTGACATTTCCTGGATCTCGGTAGTTTACGATGCCGTAGTATGTAGGAAAACTGCGCGGTACCTAATATCTCAACGGTAAAAGTACCTTCTATTAACATCACGGAGTGACTTTGCACATGTAGAGCCACATGGTAGGACATCATCCAAAACCTGTGTAACAGATGAGTGCAACGAGTACTTAGATGGAAGGTCGTAGCACCCATAAAGAGCACCTCGTAAAACCGGCGCACGATGATTCACCGTAAAGATTTATCCGAACAAAGCTGCAGAGCGCAATCAGCGATTTTTCGTTTTGCGCAATGCGGAAAACACCTCGTATATCAATATATTGTCGGATCACTGATTTAACGAACATATATCATTTAACAAAAATACTTCGATTTCAAATTGTGAAAGTGCAATAGTGAAAATGCATAGCAATCATTTATTTATAGATATACTCCTTGAATTACGATAATTAAGTTCGATTTAATACTATAAATGTCTAAGCAGGACCGTCAAGATTGTATTGTTTGTCTTAATCAACAAAAGTAATGGAAATTACGTCAATTCGGCTACCGAATCGGTTTGTAATTCGTAAAAGAACAAAACATCTTAGGTTTTGTGTTCTATTAATGACGTAAATAAAATTGTGGCCTTTATCTCCATTTAACGAATATGTATATGGGCATTGTTCTAGAATTTTTAAACTTTATGTTGTCGCTCATTATGATACCTTAAAAATTTTAAATATAACTTTGCAACACTACAGATCAACAAATTTTTGTTCGTTTTACATGTAATAAGTGTTTATTACTAATTACAGATATGTAGAAAACAACGAGAGTAAATAAAAGTAGTGAATTTGCCTGTTTTTGGGGCGCGACACTCACTACATTTTTTCAGTTTTAACACTGAAACTTTTTTAACCTTTTTTTTATGGTCTGTGGTTTTTTGTGGAAGTATTTGGGGATGTAAACAAATGAAAAATCCTTAACTTAATGATGTGAAAGGAATAAAATTATAAATTATAAATAAAATGATATACCTTCAAACTTGCGAGATAACTTTTTGTTATAGTTGACAATTTAGCAATCAACCTTAGATAATTTTTTACACATTGGTTTGTAAGAAACCACACAACAGAGGTACATTACCTATATGATAAGAAGTAATTAGAGCCTTTGCCCGAATGTGTGCCACCTATACATAAAAAATGCGACCACGTCAAACTTTAAATTTCCAAGCGAAACTCACTTTGAAAAATCAAATTATTTAATGGCACATCTACAATTTAGCTTCTACGTACTTTAGAATCATTGTGATCTTTTCTCCTATGTTATTAAAGTATTTATAACTTTTGTGTTTTTTTAATACAACAAAAAACACACTTTTTGACAATAATAAAATGATTATTCTTTACAAATCGATTTAATTTTTTAATATCCTTAATGTTAAATCATGTATTTGGATTTCAAATTTTAATGAAAACTGACTTTGGATTTGTAATCAGTGGTCTCAAAAACCCTAACATATCAAATTTTATAAAAATGAAAGAAATTTTGTGAAAATAGTCCGCCATATTTAATCTATTATTTTAAATTTGAATAACTATTAACTGGACGTTTAATTTTATATACTAGCTTCTAAAAATTAGGCCATAAGCAAAAGAACTGAATTTTTTATGTATATTAAACGTTACAAAACTAAAAACTAATTTTACGAGTAACGTAACATGTTACATTAAAAAAAATACATTGTGTATAAATGAGTCACGCAAGGTTTTTCCTGTCATTTGATCAATTCTAAAGCCAATAAAATTAATTTCATGAATGTGCCTAAAAAAAAAATGCAATTTTCTTCAACCTCAAAGTTTAAAAGTTCTAGAATAATGCCCATATATATATATATATAATCTGACTGACTTTTTTCATTTTCAGTGACCTTAGAAATTATAAATACTACATATATATATATATATATCCTTATATATATATATTTATATGTTATTATACTACATATATATATATGTAGTATTTATAATTTCTTAGGTCACTGAAAATGAAAAAAGTCAGTCAGATTTAATAAATTCAAAAAGCATACCGAATATAACGGATGGCTTTTTTAGAAATGTACGAGATCTACTTAAAAGTTTGTACTCGGGTGTTTTAGGGATTGCTGAACAAGAGTCTGAAATTAGATTTCGAACATTCAAAATGGCATATCCACTATGGCGGCTGATTCGTAAGACACGCATAGGGTTGTCTTAGAAGTTCCTGATCGAGGGTATTAGATGGTAAACATAAATCTAAAATAAGATTTTAGTTCCCTGGTAGAAAAAGGGAGCATTTTTTGGCTGGTTTATGCCCAATCTTGTTAGTTTCTGCGCAGTTTTTGGCCAACATTTCTAGCTGGTTTTCCTGTGGTAATGTAACGCCCATTTGCCCAGAATCTAGCCATTTTTTATGGCCAAAAACTCTACGAGATTATGCTCGATAGTTGTCTGGTTTATGTAGGGTTTCGCATTATGTAGAAAACCGGGTAAAAATTGGCCAGTTTTCAGAATGAAATTTCTAAGCGTTTTAATTTTTTTTTATTTGATCAATATTGCGATGTTTTTGGACACGTTCTCGGCTTGTACATGGTTTAGAATTATCCATTATATATATATATTAGGGTGTATCGAATTTTTTAAAATCGAAGTGAGTAGTGATAAAACGATAGTTTAAGATGCCCTATTCTCGAAAAAAAATATAAAAAAAAATTAAAAAAAATATCTAGCATTCGCGCATGCGCGTCAAAAACGTCGTTTTTTGAGTGTTTTTTTTATTATTTTTCCTGTAACTTTGCGATTTTTTTTTCCTTGACTTTTTTTATCTTAAATTGTGCCCAGAGTATGCATCTTTAAGACCCAAATTACAAAAAAAAATTTTTCGCGCCTCTGAAGAATCGCTAAATATGCCCATTTTTGCCCCGTAACGATAATCCGCTGTAGCAAACCTGGTAAAAAACTGGCTATTCGAAAAAATAATATTTGACAATATGTTTTTAAATTCGCTTTTTAATGTTTTAAATCAGACTTCATTTTCGTATTCAGCGACCTTAAAAATGATAAATATCATAACATATATCTTTATATTTGTGCTCAGTTTTGCCTGCGCGTTAAAGGGGAATAAAAGCAGCAACTCAATTGCAAAGAGCACTCCATTCAACAGATGATTTCTCAGATTCACATTAAGTTTTTTTTACGTTTTAAAATGGATTTTGTAGGGTTTTCTCGTTCAAACTCTAACTGATTTGAAATCGTGGAGATCATTTTAAAATAAAATGGTTTCTTAATAACACATGACCTTAATAATAGTATAAAGCGTATTTATTTAGACTTTTACTTAAGAGTATCTATAAAACTTGACTTGTTAGGAATTTTTGAGGACAGATTTGAATTCAGTAGGTCAACAACCTTTGGGAATGTATTTTCTGCTGTTTGGTTCTTAATGTTCGGTCAAATTTTGTCGACCAGTGTTGTTATTATTACGCACTCGCGTTCCTCTATCAGTTATTAAATGAAGCCAGACTGATACAAAAATGATTTCTTTTGATTTTAAAATTGGTTGGAAATAAATGGAGTTTCTTATCAATCAGAATATTGATTCCCATTACGACATTTTAAGTTCATAGTCGAAATAAGCACTATGACTAAAATACGATTTGACGAGTTTTAGGCTGAATAATATAAATTTATTTTATTACTTTACTAGAGTATTCTTTGTTTGGCTTCGTGAAGATAACTAAAAATGTTACTCAAGATGATTCTCAAGATCTCTGATGGAACTTATTCAGACATGAAATGACGTTTTGTTGAGTACTCAATATATGAATCAAATTTCCATATCGATAAAAAATTTGTTGGTTCTCTAGCCATTTTAAGTATATTGCTTAAGAAAACAAAGATCCAAATCGTTAATGATCGCTAAACATCCTGCTCGTGTAGGATTTAGATCAAAAAATTACACCGGCAGTTGAAATAAACTTGAAATTGAATCGTGTCTGAATCGCAATTGGATAATAACATCATCAAGCACTTTAGTGAAAACCTATGTGGTCGACGCACGAGGAATTACGAACAAACAACGCATTGAAGTGACCGACCTAACCGCAAGACAGTTGATGTTCACAATATTCTGCTTGTCTCATACAGTCGTCGTTAACTCTACTTACGCTGCTTAAGGCATTGTAAGTGCACAGGTTTGCTTTGCCCATAATTACGTTACATGAATACAATTACGTCACCCAAGGAAGATGGCGAAACTTTCAAACATTCTCAAACGCATTCAAGAAATCAAGACGCTGTAGGAGACTTAATTGAAATATTATCATTCATAATCATTCATGATAACAGTTCTTCTTTGATTGTTTAGCTAACTAGGAAACTTTCACGCTTTCTCTCTGGTAAATTCATTTTATATTTTCATAGAGAGGCAACTGTTACGACCGACGGGTCGTACGCCACCGCGTTTTCTTAATTATCTATAATTAACTCCTTATATCGCGCATATTGGGGATTAAGTTATATTTTACTTGAAGGAATAAATATCGTATTAACGACATATGATATTTATTCCATCCGGTGTAGAGTAGCAACCGCGAGACCGGATGGACATACAATGGGCATAATCAATGTCAATTTTTAGAATAAAAGTAAGCATTTTACGTGGGAACCTGCAAACATCGACAAGCCACACGAGTGGCCTTAGCTTCCAAAATGCTGAAATCAGCAGGGTCCCAGGCCCGAAAAGTGCAAACGACGCGTGGTAGTGATCGAGCGAGTGGCGATTTGATCGCGACGGACTTCGACGAGAGACACATCGATTTTCCGCGCGGACTTGGAAGCATCAAGAAAATTATCCTTCCCTCCGAGAGTCGACACTCGGGAAAGTGGAATCACGTAAATTCAACGTGCGCGCCCGTGGTTCGATATAGCGCGCCGATATAAATCGCGAGTGCTGGTTCGGGAATAATATTGGTCAGAGAATTAAACACATCTACTTATATATATCTGTGTTGATCTTCCCGATCCTGTTACCTCGTGATTGAGGACTTCGAAAGTCCTCTGGTGTCAGAATCCTGCCTGATACCAAAAATCGAATTCGTAACAGCAACAAAAAAGCATAATTACAATTGATCACTTGTTGGGTATAATACTTATGATTTTTTTTTCATTGCTACATATTTCGTATTTGACACCTACATTATAGTAATGATGGTCATCAAGCGATTCTGGGTGTGATTAGAATTGAAGTGCATAATTAATTAGAAGTTAAATGTGCACGGATAAATAAAAATCCATGATAATTACCGAACGTTCAGGTGTTTATACGAATAAAAAGTCCTGATCTACTCAGTAAATTATCTGTTGTTATCCGAAAATTACTTAAATCTTTTCGTGAAGAATCATTAAACAATGTTGTAATCTTTGTAAGTATATTAACATCGGAAAATCGGTAATTTTCGCTGGTAAAGCATTCCATGATTTCAAAGGACTCATCATGCCTCGGTGTATCACACATACGTTCTTCCGATCTCCGTTACTTTTTATGAATTTTTCGCACATTTTTTATGCTTCTATATTACATTGAAGCGGAAGTTTGATTAAAAATTAATTTTAGATAACGTCTTCAATACGAAAATTGCGATAATTGTGACAGGGCTAGTAACCTTGAAAATAACAAAATTACCATAGGCCACTTCTGCAGGATATAAACATGTATATATATGTTTGATTATATGTATATGAAACTTCTTTAAACGGAAGCAGTAAATAAATATTTATTATATGCGCAAGACGGAAAAAAGTCTTGCAAAGATGATCTAAAAATTAAATTTCCGATATAGTGGCTACAAAAAAATGTTGTGTAATTTTAAAAAATTTTGAGATCCTTAGTGTGATCTGTGAAATCGTTGGAGTTTTTATTCCTCTCGAAAATCGCGGAATGCTCCAGGGGGAGTTAACTGAATAGGAAAAAAGGTTCCCGTTACAATGTAGCTCCAAAGGATGCGTGTTGATGCTGGGTACTGACTTCCAGTACTGCGACTGCACTGGCACAGTACCGTATATTTTACCAGAAGAATCACAGAATTGGTATACGGTGTGTGTGTCTGTGTGTGTGTGCGTGCGTGCGTGCGTGCTTGCGTGTGTCTGTAAAACAATGGCAGCTCTGCATATGGGTTGAAATTGAAATGAAGAATGAATTAAATAAAATTAATAGAATACACATACAAGCGCACATACACACATGCGCGCGCACACAATTATAAATAAACTATATATGCTAAATCAGTACAGTCCCAGTACATTGCCGGTATTGTGCCGATCGTCGGGAAAACTTCAAAATCGGTATAAAGCCAGTACTGAACCAGTACTATGCCAACTGCTGGCGCGGTACTGGCCACCAGTACTGGTGTTGTACATGATTTAATACCGCCGCAGTACCGTGCCGTTCGTCAGGTCCGGCAAATTACAGACTTTTCCACCTGGGAAGGTCGGGCTTTTCTTTTATCAACACAGCGACATCTACCTAACTCGAATCCTTTGGAACTACACTCTAACGGGAACCTCTTTGCCCTGTTCAGTTAACTCTCCCTGGAATGATCTAAAAAATATCTTATTTCCATATCTCCTTTGCATGCAAATTTAATTTTCTAAAAATCATCATGATACTTCGTATTTGTGTGAGTTTCTGACTTCAGGCAAATCATACTGATACGTATACGTTTTTTAAAACACCTCCCTCTCCTTGTTTATTATAAAGCAATTTAATACATATCAATCAATTTATTGTAAGTTATAAGTGAACACAAAAAGATTATTTTAGTTATACTACATTTATAAATATTTGTATTATAACACTTTCATATTTTTTGTAGAATGTAATAAGATCAACTTTAATATAGTACTGGAAAAAATTATGTAAATTGTGGGTAAGACATTAGTATTCAGATTACTATTATACAGAATTGGTTGTTAGAATAATAATTTTTTACACGATTTTTCTTTCCCCAAAGTTCGCTTCGGATATACGATAAAAATCGAGCAATGGAACTCGATAGAAATCCAATTTTGAAATCGAGGTAAGCATTAGCAACGACCAAATTTAATGTCGCAAAATAGACGTTGCCTCGACCCTGTGATACTGTTTTTTCAAAATGCAAAGTGCACAGTTATTCCGAATATCTTAAAAAATTATAATTTTCTTTACTGTTGAACATAACATTTTCGTGAAAGTTTCATTTTTATGCCATGCAACTTTTCTGGAACATTTAATTTGTGAATGATGCATAGATTGGGGTATTTTACATAAAATATCCCAAGCAAACGAATTTGTATATCGGATCAACGTAAGACTCCAAGTATTTTATTTACGAATATTACGAACAAAATTACCTTGCAATTGATTTTTATAGATAATTTCATTCTTTTCCTTATAGAAATATGGTTACGCCAGGCATGTTCTGGAATTTTACCCAATTATATTTCCAATGTAATTTGCTTTTAAAAAAGCTTTATTTTTTTATTTATATATTTATATAATATAATATAAACATTAAATTAAAATAACGAATTATTAAGTAAGAAACGTTTGTGAAGGGGTAATAAAGCCTTACTTGTCGCGACATCGCATACTCATTATTGAATTTTGTTACCTCGCGAAATTAATTTTTCATAAAATGTCGACGTTTCAGGCTCTGAGGAGCTCAAATCAACAATAACAAAATTTGTGTCCGTGATCTTGTAGTACGTACGTTTGTACGTCCCGTTTTTTGTCGGGCAATAACTCACGTACGGATAGGCGTATCTACATTAATTTTTTTTTAAATATGTGTCTCGGCATAACTTAGATCTGATTAGATTTTGGCGCAGATTCATCGTTCCTTGGTAGTTTTTTTCATTTATTTTATATAGTTTTATACAACTTTTATACAAAAATGTTTCAAACAAAAAAGATAGAGCATTAAATTCTCTGCAAAAAGGGTTGTATGCATTGACTTCCTAAAGTCAACGATAAAGCCATAAAAACTGTTTTAATATGCGTATGACCATTGTCTGACGAAGTATTGAATTTGGTGACCTCTGCAAAAACATTACTCTATAGATTTTCAGCACCTCGGGTGCGGTGATCACTTACGGGCGCAAAAGTTGCTTTACGCCCTCGATACGAAAATAACTATTTCAATATATGTAACAGATGTCTTATAATAGATATCTACAAGATCTCCGTTAAAGATCTTTTGGACACTTGCAAGATATCTTTGACGAATTATACGCATATCCATCATATCTACACGGAGAAAAAAATCCCAGAATTTTTGTACGCAAATTTCCTGAAAAATTACCGTGCTGTCCCATAAACGCAGTGCATGTTGTTGGCAAAGTAAAATTTACATTGCTAGGCTGAATTTTTCCAAAGTAACACGTGAAATTTCGGATCAAGAGCACAGTAAAAATTCCTGTGCCACAATACAGCAAACATTCTTGTGCCACAATACAGTAGAATTTCCTGGGACATAGCATAGTAAACATTTTTGACTCGCAGTTCATTCCAAAATGGAAACAAATCGAATGCAAACAGAAAATACGTGGAAATTTTGCACACGATCTCTTTTATTGGGTATAGACGAAACAAATTGCAAGCCTACAAGTAATTATTATTTTTTTTTTATTACTACACCAAGTACAGCAGCGGTCATGAGTCGATTTCCGCCAGATAAACAATACTTTCGAAACGTAAACACAAACAACGTGGCTCGTCTTACCAACAGCGAGCAGCCAGCTGCTGCTTGGAAACGAAATCGAAAAATTGTTCACCAGACGGGGATCGAACTCACGACCTACGACTTCGTAGTCCAGTGCGTTAACCGCCTGAGCCACGAAGCCGATGTAATATCCCCTGGTAGAAATTTTGCCCAGGATCTGGCCAGGCCGGACCAGGCATGCCTGCGTCTCTGGACAGGCTCTGGTCAGGAAATGTAACGAAATGGCCGACCAGGTACCTGGTCAGGGTAAACTGAAACAGGGCAATACTGTGCAGTGCCTGCACAGAACTTACAGGAAGCCCTGTCCAAGATATATTTTGCGAGAACATATATAGATATATATGTATATATACGGTCCACTCGCGTTAAGGTTAGGTTGGTAGAGTGTCAACAGAGCCGTCCGGCACGTCAAGGCAACCGTCAAGTTCGAAGCAACCTCAGATAAGTTTTTAAATGAAATAAATGATACAATTATATATAAAAATAAATACTTTGTGTTTTTAATTCCTTTTTGTTCCAGGTCAACGATTCCTGATATATAAGATTTTTCAGTATACATGCAGTCCCTGCACAGGACCTGGGCAGGCTTGTTAAGGAATTCCCATCATCAGGTAAGCCCATTTAAACCCTGATCAGGGCCTGACCAGGAACAGGACTGCCTGATTTCAATTTCTACCAGGGGATCAATAGTTCTTAAAATCGTAAAAGCCTTATCGACATTTACTTTCAGCTGACAAGATATATCAATGTTTGTTGTGTATTATTTGTATGCACGAAAAAAAAATTCTATTTTACTTTCAACTTGAAAAAGTAATATTTATATTTTATTAAAATTTAAAGCAATAGGACCAGTTCAGACCCGTACGTCGGACTACTCGGTCGCCATATTCGTGCTCTTTTTTTCACGGCAGTTACACGGAAAGGAAGAAACGAAGAAACACGACCGAGTCCTGTCTACGCAGCACTGGTTACTGCGTGGCCAGTTCGCAAATACTTTTTATTTCAACTCGCTAGAACTCGGTCAATTTTGAAAATTTTTAAACGAATAAAAAATGAAATTGTTCATTACAGTTTCCCAGATCTAGTGTAGAAAGAAAAAATGATATATCTTAATGAATAAAAAAGTTATTAATTTTTTAATGCAGAACTGCGAAATTTGTGTTTTTATACATTCAGGCGCTTCGTTTATCGAGCGAATTTCAAGCATCCGAAAACTTTCAGCGAGAAAGTTGTTCATTAAGGTATGAACAAATTTTCTGGAAAGTTTCATCTCAATTTCATTAATAGTTTTAAAATTAATGAATGTTTAAAATAGGTAGCGGCCGACGGCCAGCGCGTCATGTGTTCAAAGGCGATGCGCGCAAGGCCACAACCAACATTAAACATTCATTACTTTTAAACTATTAATGCAATGGAGATGAAACTTTCCAAAAAATTTGTTCATACCTTAATGAACAACTTTCTCGCTGAAAGTTTTCGGATGCTTGAAATTCGCTCGATAAACGAAGCGCCTGAATGTATAAAAACACAAATTTCGCAGTGCTGCATTAAAAGATTAATAACTTTTTTATTCATTAAGATATATCATTTTTTCTTTCTACACTAGATCTGGGAAACTGTAATGAACAATTTCATATTTTATTCGTTTCAAAATTCTCAAAATTGACCGTGTTGTAGCGAGTTGAAATAAAAAGTATTTGCGAACCGGCCACGCAGTAACCAGTGCTGCGTAGACAGGACTCGGTCGTGTTCCTTCCTTTCCGTGTAGACTCGGTAGCATTCGGATATTTTCGGAAACTTTCGCTTCCACTTTGAGAAGTGGCATAGTAAAAATAATGAAGCAACATATTATAAATTCTTCAAATATTGGGGATTATTTGACTTGCACTAACTTAAAAACTCAATGTCCTGTAAATTTTACTGCGCTACACTGAACATTTCGACTAGCTGGTACGTAAAAATATCTAGCCGTTATTGCAAATATTCCTGTCCAGAAAAGCAATATTTCTTGTCTGTTGCTATAAATATTTCTGAAAAGTCAAGTCGCACCCGTTTTCAGGTGACTAGCACGGTAATTTTTCAGGAAATTTTTTCTCCGTGTACGCTCCAGATTTGTGAATGCTACAGGTTTGCGAAGGTCAGCACGAACATCTGCTCCTTCTTTTATTATACCTTTTTGCCGCACGACTCGATACCAAAATTCATTTTGGATAAGAGCTGTTCAGTACTGGGACACTCTACCTGACGCGCTGAAATCAACTCGTAGTGCTAACATGTTTCGTGCCGGACTGATGGAATTATTAATGTTAGAGTAACAATTATTGTAAATGTAGTTATCGTGTCAAATGTAACGTATATACCGGCTTTGTTTTTTTATATTTGCGATTAGTTTTTAGTTTTTAGTTTTTAATATTTTGTATTTCCGCCGTGCGCTACGATTTATATTTGTTATATTTATTATTATTTGCGTTATATATTGTTTTGTTATTAAATTGTTTTTTTATTATTTATGTACATATATATCTAGGGACAATATGTCCAAGATATTAATAAATGATATACATACATACATATATGTATTGTATATATAAGATCATAATAATACAGACAGTAATTAGTAAAACATAGTAAACATGTAATATGCATCGAATAGTCTATTACAATACAAGTGCATGAAGTACGTGTTTTACAAGTATTATTTATTAACTTCCCTGTGCACAAGGACGAGTATATTCGTCCAAACTACATTGTTTCCATATAGGAAAAGAAAAACTCGATCTTAGGAGGTTTAATACTTCTGCTGGCCTGTCATCGGGGTCGAAGTTTTGAAAATGCTCATTTTCAATTTACGTCGACCCATGCTATAGGTCATCGTTCTATAAAATCATTTTCAATTTTCATACATATAAGAAACATTATATTGTTATAATATACCTATCGAATCCACTTTGACTTAAATATGATTGGACCCCCAAATCGGTATAATTTTATAATATAACCTAAAGCTGTTAGTAAACGAACGAGTATAAAGAATAGCCGACTCTCCACAGGGTCGAAGTTACTGGAGCAAGCAAAGCGAGCGAGGCACCACGCCAACACTAGTTTATTATTATGAAAACAAAGAAAAGCAAAATTTTTAAATTTGGCACACTGATAAGAAAAAATCTGATCTTTCGTTATCAATCACTTACTTCAAAAAGTGTTTTTGTAAAAAATGCATATTTTAAGCCATTGCGTTGTTTTGAAGCTTAAAAAAACATCAATTTCACTGTTCTAAAAGATATAAAAAATCTCCAAGAATCATTTAGACTGAAATTTTATTTACAATATGCATTCGTAAATGGAATAAATATCAGTTTTTAACGATCTGAGATTTTTGTCTACATTTTATGGGAAATTCTATGTAAAATATATTACATATTTCTACCAAGAAACGATTATACCCGCGTACCCTTTACAGCAGTTTTTGAAATTAAATTATTCGAGTCTTAATAAGTGACCTGAAATTATAAAAATATTATATACGTATTTTGTTGTGTTTTGTATGGAATAATGATAATCTTGAAGCAGTTTTGTTATAAAGCTCCTCAATTATTTAACTGGATACTATTTTAACATGTGGAACATTTTTATTTTCCTGGTTGTATGTGATTTAAAAGATCGGAAGTTTCTTGTTTATTTGAAATATTGTTCATGGTATTTGTATGTCAATGAGAACTTTTATATATATTATATAAAATGTGTACCATAAAGCATTACTAAAGAGTAAATTAAAATGTTTTCGTAAATTGTTAAAAATATAATTAAAGCCTATGTAACCTGATAACAATTTTGTCTAGAAACGATCCTGGCCCTAGATAGTTTTTAGAAACTTTTTCTGGGATCCCGGTAGGAAAATCTATATAGATTCCGGTTCAGTTTGTGGACGCCCTAAGGACTAAATCCAGGAAACCCATTCAGTGCCGAAAAATATTAAATCTAACATAAATTGTTGTTACATTTTTAAAATTTATATAATTTTAACTGGTTTTAAAGGGTACCTTCAATATGTGAATATGGAAAATACATCTGCAGGAATAATGTAATTAAATTTCTAATTTTATGATTTCGTAATGTAGATATACAAATATCAGGAAAAATCGATATCAAAACGATCCAGAGTCGAGGTTGACTTCTATGTTTCGATAAAATACTGGTATATTTCTAGATTCTAGCCTGAGTTTATACGGATATTTCCACATAGATTTTTTCTCCTTGGCCCTGTATCTAATGTGGAGAAATTAAGAGCAATTTCAACCTTGGCATTCATTTAGTTAATAGGCCGATTATTTCCACGGGAGACTTTTTTTGGAAATAGCATTTTAATCGATTCTGGATGCAAATTTCTTTTCGTATATTTCGGCGTTTTGTAAAGGATAATCCTGGCTTAAGCTATTAAGGGGTTTGACTAAATCTGCTACAATTACGAAAAAGTAACTCCATGAAATTACTCACTATACAGGATTTCAGATATCAACGTTAAGCCATTCTTATACTTTTATGTTATAAACAGTTTCATATAATCTTGAATTATGCTAAAAAATTAGTATATTAATTAATTTGTAGCACTTTCTTATGTGATAAATCGATATTAAACGAGGAAAAAGACCACTGCGATGAATTTGTGCTACTGATGTTTTTCTCACAACGGATAATATATCCTGCATTTGCACCGTACAAGTATCACCCCGGGCAAGAAGGAAGATGGGCACCAAATCGTACTTTATTACTGATCATAACGTTTGACTGCACAACTAGCATATTCTAGCATATTTTTTGCCATATACCCTGAGGAAATCCCGGAAGGTGAAATACAACCGATTTTGTTGCCCATCCAGAAAATTCATTGCAGATTTGTATTGTAACTGATATTCTCAAAATGTTATCTATAACATAACAAAATATTCAAAATAAACCACTAATAAAATTTAAAAAAAATATATAAGAAATGATTCTTGATAAACGTCTACTTACCCGCGGTAAGAATCTGTAACAGTAGCGTTTATATAGTACTGGGTAAAGGCGTTGTATACAAAGCACTGACGAAATAGAAATTCTCGAATGGTATAAATTCAGGAAATTTTTATTGGAAAATGACACACTTTTGGAAAAAATGTCGCTGAACAAAAAGATCTTAGAATCGATCAGAGAAATTTTTTCAGAATTTTTTGAACACTTTTTGAAGTGTTAAAAAAATTCTGAAAAAAATTTAGCGCATTCTTTGATCGATTCTAAGAACTTTTTGTTTAACAACAAGTTTTAAACAAATCTACCATTTTCCGACAATTCATCATTTTTGTTTGCATTTGACTCTTACGGGTGAAGGGTGGTTTTACAACCGTTAGATGTTACAAATAAAATAAGCATATATCATAACTCTTTATATTGGAACACGCCCAGTTTTTTATAATTTCACTGAATTTCATGGTGTATTTCGCATTAAAAATTGTACTTTTTTGAAACAAATAGCCTTAAAACGACCCATCATTTTTTTTAATTGAACAAAAATGAGGTATAGAACATTGTTTTTCTGTTTTCTAAATGGCATAAATCGATAGAGCACCTCGAAAATAGTAGACTATGACTTTGGCGATTTTTTTAGGGGCTGGAAATATATAATAATACGTCGTTGAACGTTGACGGACAAAACGCACATTTTGGTACGATATGGGATATATATTAAAATTTCTTTATCTTGAGTCGTATGGGTGAGAACGAAGTATTTTGTAATGAATCACTATTTTCAAGACAATTGCAATGCCAATTAACAAAAAGATAACTTGATATCTATATTTAACTATTGTTTGGTCGCCGATTACACTCCATTTTTTTAATATTTTTTTACCAGTTTTTAAGTATCGCAAAAAACAGCAAAAGGTTGTAGTGATTGATTGTTTTATTTTTCGTTATTGCATGTTTTTACATAAAAAATATATTCATATACATCTAGATTTGTTATGGGTTATCATCACCACAAATTAGAAACGTTGGTCATTCATAGAAAATAGATTTGTATAGGAAAAATAAAATCAATCTGCATGTCAGTAAATCAATCAGCGTAAAGCATTGATATATGTTAAGAAGCATTTATTATACAGGGCCATCGAAAAGTATCGGACCCCCCTAATATCTTCAGTTAGAATGCACTTAGGAGAAAATGTCCAATAGCAAAGTTGTATGGTTTCAAGCGGGGAGTAAGATGATGACCTTGACTTTGACCTTGACCATGTCCTTCAAGGTTATTTCAAGGTCAATCTTATTTTTTTAAATAGAACCCCCTACATTTTATTGCATATTCTTAGAGCTTATCTCGAGAGCTTTCCAAAACACTATAATAAAATATTTTTTTATTAAGTACTTTTTGAGTTATAAAGGTTTGAAGTTAACAATTTGTTAAGTGGTGTGCGAGTCCGACCAGTTAAGGCAAGAGTATTATCCGATTAATGTATTTTCTTTAAACCAATTAATTGGTGTCATTATTCCGCGTACAAAAGTATTAAGGTTATGATTACTGAAAACTAAATAATATTTTACAAGATATTCTACATTTTGTGTCAAAACATTGTTAACTTCAAACCTTTATAACTCAAAAAGTACTTCATAAAAAAATATTTTATTATAGTGTTTTGGAAAGCTCTCGAGATAAGCTATAAGAATATGCAATAAAATGTAGGGGGTTCTATTTAAAAAAATAAGATTGACCTTGAAATGACCTTGAAGGACATGGTCAAGGTCAAAGTCAAGGCCATCATCTTACTCCCCGCTTGAAACCATACAACTTTGATATTGGACATTTTCTCCTAAGTGCATTCTAACTGAAGATATTAGGGGGGTCCGATACTTTTCGATGACCCTGTATATATAAATTGAGCAACATTTTAATTTCGTTTTGTCTTTTATACAAACTAATAATTGAATTAACAAACCGGAAAAATTATCATTATTAACATAAATATATAGCAATCTTGACATAAATTTTCAGTATGATTAACGCAGCCGCAATGCTCATTATACAAACATAAATTATAAAAAAATTAATTTATATCGAATAATACACAAAGGAAATTGTTCTTTTGTCCTTACGTGAGAGAGTAGAGAGTATAACTACACTTTTGCTTACGTGTTCACCAATATTCATGTAGCACTTGATTTTGGAGTTCAGTATCCTAATCTGGATGATTTCCATTGAAATAAGAGATTTCTTCATAAAGGGCGAAGGCCTCAGGATATTGGTACAACGACGCATAAAATCTGATGACCACGTGGAGCAAGTTGAGGTTAGATTGCCTTCGTCGTCAGCTTAGGAGGAAATCCAGCAATAACTTAAAAATCGGATTTTGGCTTGATCATCATCGTCAATCCATAAACATTTTGTTTTCTGCTACGACAAATAGTTTTATTTCGTCATATCTCAGAAGACGCTACGAAAAACATGTACGTGTGTATAATTCACTTTTGAAATATATTTTAAACGAAGCAAAGAACGATTGCCGTTTTTTCAGTACATGTCACTTTTCATAGAAAACCGAAATAACGAACTCTAGTAATATTATCTCGACCGTTATTTTCGTAATTCGCCGACGCGAGTTAATACGTTCGTACGCTTGAAAAGCCTTCTTGAGTCTATCTTTTCTGAAGCACAAACCGCGACCCATGTACAGCGCCATCTTGTTTTTACTTGCGCCATGCGCTTCTGCACATCATGTTGTTACACCACGAACCATGAATCACACACGTTCATCTTTATTATTTTCGTTTTCCCCCCCCTCTCTCTCTCTCTCTCTCTCTCTCTCTCTCTCTCTCTCTGTTATAATTGTCTGTGTGGTACACATATACGACACCTTACAAGGTATCCGAAAACGACGCCAAAAATTCTGATGAAATTTACACTTGTTGATGTGGAATCATACGCTATTTATCATCTATAAAATAACCTGACACAAACGTGGCAATTTATCACGTTAGAGGTAACGTGTAACCATTCCACTAGGCTTTAATGGGAACTCTTACATTCAGCTGTCCGGAAGTATGGTGCATTTTTGGATAGATATATTTGGTTAATTGAATAATCTGATGGTTTATCATTTGGAGATATATTAAATGTAACCGTAATCAAGATCATGTTCGAAGACGGGCATAGTTTTGGTTAAAAGCACAATTTTAAGGATTTAATGTAGGTATTTAATAGAAATATAAATATTATTTAAAAACTAGAAAGCAGGGCTGACATTTTTCGTTTTGGTGTTATTCATATCTATCTAAATATTATGAATGTTATACAGTTGAGGTCACGGGCAAGGTCAGGGTCAAAATCATAAATGGACGTGAAATAATCTTCTTTCACGATTTCTGTGGCAACTAATATGAACGTTTATGTTAAGAAAACTTATATGACCTTGAAATAATCTTCAAAATTATATGATCTTTTCTAGGATTATTTCAATGTCGAAACAGACTTTTAAATTAAAAATTTGTATATGTTATCGCA